>CM035844.1:400343202-400940702 GCA_020510985.1 Pholidichthys leucotaenia | reverse complement strand
CAACACCCTTCTCACTATATCTGGAAGCCATGCTTGAGGTGGCCTTCAAAGACACTTCAGAAGGAGTATACTGTACATTCAAACAAGGAAAGAAGCAGACTTGTTCAATGTGGCACAGTTTAAAGCCAAGAGTAAGACATCAATAAAGGTAGTAAGAGAAATGCTCTTTGCTGATGACAGTGCTCTAGTTGCACACAGCATGGAAGATATGCAATCTTTAGTGGAGAAATTTGCAAGAGCAGCTAGTCAATTCAGCTTCCAAATCAACATCAAGAAGACAGAGTGCCTTTATCAACCACCAAAGCTCCAATTATCAACATCACTACCAGAAGAGATTAGCATTGGTACAGAGCCACTAGTGAAGTGCAAGACATTCAAGTACCTAGGTAGCACTGTTTCAGAGAATGCTAGGCTGGAGGATGAACTATCTCTCAGAATGGGAAGAGCGAGCGCTGTGTTTGGAAACTTGAGAGAGAGACTGTGGAACAATCGATGTGTGTCTATCCGTGTGAAATGCAAAGTGTACAGAGCGACAGTACTGGCTACTCTATTGTACGGTGCTGAAACTTGGACTGTCTACAGAGTGCAGGTGAAGAAACTCCACGTGTACATGACGAGACACCTTCGAGCCATAATGAACATCTCATGGAAAGACAAGATAACCAACATAGAAGTGATGAAACGAGCTGGTCTACCATCAATGGAGGACATGCTAATACAGATGAACCTGAGATGACTCGGACATGTTGAGAGGATGGACCACCAGCGTCTCCCTTGGCAGTTACTCTACTCACAGTTATGTGAGGGCAAACACAATCAGGGTAGACCAAGGGTCAGATTTAAAGACACTGTAAAAAGAAACTTGAAGAAGTTGGACATAGACAGGAGTTCCTGGCAGCGGAATGCTAAGGACAGAGCTGCGTGGAGGAATCTGCTCAGACCTAAATGAAACAGTCATTGTCGCCCACGACAGACTGCTATGATGAGTACACTATATACAGTATAAACAAATGAAATTAAAAAAAAAACTGCCGGCTGATGCCCAGTCCAGCATAACACCAATCTCTATGAGACCGCTGATATTCATATAATCTGTTCTTCTGTCATGCCAAATAAAGTTGCGCACAGAGAGAAGCTTCTGTCTCTTGGGCCGCGTGCCCTGGGTTCTCGCCGGTGTTTCGGCACCAACGATCGCTATCATGT
The DNA here is from genome assembly GCA_020510985.1 of Pholidichthys leucotaenia. Classification (NCBI taxonomy): domain Eukaryota; kingdom Metazoa; phylum Chordata; class Actinopteri; order Cichliformes; family Pholidichthyidae; genus Pholidichthys; species Pholidichthys leucotaenia. Next base: position 400,939,499 of record CM035844.1, on the reverse strand, counting down.
CAGGTGCAGATAAATTAAGACATGCTTTTTTGAGGGCGTTAAATCCTGGTGCATTTAGCAAGAGATTGACAACCACAAACCTTCGTAAATCACCTTGCACCAGTCATTTAAATACTCCCCTCCCTCAAATTTGCACTTTGACATGACAACTCCCACATATAGATATGCAATGAGACCAGGCGCAAAATTAACATAGTCCACGCCTTTCCACCACTAATTTTTCACTGCGCCCTTTAGTAAATCTCAACAGTAGTTTTTTAATGCCAAAACAGGGTTTTGCGATGGTGCAGCACGTTCCTAAATCTGACCCTTAATTGGCACAGCTCGTCAGGTTCAGACACCAACTATCCTGGCTGTTTTTAAAATAACATTACAAGTTGGAGTTTTTCTAATTTTGCTTTGGCATCTTTTAGGTAATTACATTTTTTCAACTACTTTTTCTTTTATTTACTTTTTCAGAAGATAGGTTATAGCTAAACATCTGCTAAATGCATTTGCTGCATAAGAACAAGTCCTCTGCTTCATTTTCGGATGCTTTTCTTTTGTGTGCACAATATAGCTGCTTATTACACAAAATACAGTATATTTAATTCATAATTTTTTTAAAGTTTGATTAGTAGTCTTATACATGCTCTACTGTTTTGATTATAGTAAATACAGTGGTGTGAAAAAGTGTTTGACCCCTTCCTGATTTCTCATTTTTTTGTATGTTTGTCACACTTAAATGTTTCAGATCATCAAACAAATTTAAATATTAGACAAAGATAACACAAGTAAACACAAAATGCAGTTTTTAAATGAAGGTGTTTATTATTAAGGGTAAAAAAAATTCCCAACCTACATGGCCCTGTGTGAAAAAGTGATTGCCCCCCGTTAAAACATAAATTAACTGTGGTTAATCACATCTTTGGAAAGCTGAGTTCAATTTCTCTAGCCACACCCAGGCCTGATTACTGCCACACCTGTTCTCAAACAAGAAATCACTTAAATAGGACCTGCCTGACAAAGTGAAGTAGACCAAAAGATCCTCAAAAGCTAGACATCATGCAATCAGGCCTACATATAAAGAATTGCAATAGTCAAGTCTAGAAGATGTGAAGGCATGGATCATCTTCTCCAAACCTTTAGGAGGGCGATATGGTTTGGCCTTAGTTATAAGTCTCTGATGCAGGAAACTGGACCTAATGACAGAGGAAATTTACTTATCAAATTTAAAAACACTGTGAAAAAATGACACCAAGACTTTTCACAGAGGAGTGAATGTTATTTTCTAAGGGTCCAAAAATCCTAGCATCTGACAAATCAGTTTGTCCAAATACACACATGGACAAAATTGTTGGTACCCCTCTGTTAATGAAAGAAAAACCCACAATGGTCACAGAAATAACTTGAATCTGACAAGAGTGGTAATAAATAAAAATTCTATGAAAATTAACCAATGAAAATCAGACGATGCTTTTGAATTGTGGTTCAACAGAATTATTTTAAAAAACAAACTCATGAAACAGGCCTGGACAAAAATGATGGTACCCCTAGAAAAGATTGAAAATAATGTGACCATAGGGACATGTTCAACCAAGATGTGTCCTCTAATTAACATCACAGGTGTCTACAAACTTGTAATCAGTCAGTCGGCCTATTTAAAGGGTGACAAGTAGTCACTGTGCTGTTTTGTGACATGGTGTGTACCACACTAAACATGGACCACAGGAAGCAAAGGAGAGAGTTGTCTCAGGAGATTAGAAAGAAAATTATGGACGAGCATGTTAAAAGTAAAGGCTGTAAGACCGTCTCCAAGCAGCTTGATGTTCCTGTGACTACAGTTGCACATATTATTCAGAAATTTAAGATCCACGGGACTGTAGCCAACCTCCCTGGATGTGGCCGCAGGAGGAGACGGATAATACGAATGGTAACAAAAGAGCCCAGAACAACCTCTAAACACATTCATGGTGAACTCCAAGGTCAAGGTACATCAGTGTCAGATTGCACCATCCGTCGTTGTTTGAGCCAAAGTGGGCTTCATGGGAGACGGCCAAGGAGGACGCCACTGTTGAAAATAAATCATAAAAAAGCCAGACTGGAATTTGCCAAACTGCATGTTGACAAGCCACAAAGCTTCTGGGAGAAAGTCCTATGGACAGACGAGACAAAACTGGAACTTTTTGGCAAGGCACATCAGCACTATGTTCACAGACGCAAAAATGAAGCATACCAAGAAAAGAACACTGTCCCTACTCTGAAACATGGAGGAGGTTCTGTTATGTTCTGGGGCTGCTTTGCTGCATCTGGCACAGGGTGTCTTGAATCTGTGCAGGGTACAATGAAATCTCAAGACTATCAAGGTATTCTAGAGAGAAATGTGCTGCCCAGTGTCAGACAGCTTGGTCTCAGTTGCAGATCATGGGTCTTGCAACAGGATAATGAGCCAAAACACACAGCTAAAAACACCCAAGAATGGCTAAGAGCAAAACATTGGACTATTCTAAAGTGGTCTTCTATGAGCCCTGATCTAAATCCTATTGAACATCTGTGGAAGGAGCTGAAACATGCCGTCTGGAGAAGGCACCCTTCAAACCTGAGACAACTGGAGCAGTTTGCTCATGAGGAGTGGGCCAAAATACCTGCTGAGAGGTGCAGAAGTCTCATTGACAGTTACAGAAATCATTTGATTGCAGTGATTGCCTCAAAAGGTTGTGAAACAAAATATTAAGTTAAGGGTACCATCATTTTTGTCCAGGCCTGTTTCAAGAGTTTGTTTTTTAAAATAATTCTGTTGAACCACAATTCAAAAGCATTGTCTGATTTTCATTGGTTAATTTTTATAGAATTTTTATTTATTACCACTCTTGTCAGATTCAAGTTATTTCTGTGACCATTGTGGGTTGAAAATAGACAATGGGTACCCCATTGTCTATTTTCCAGTCTATGGGGTAAGTAAATTTGTATGTCATTGGCAAAACAATGAAAGGAGACACAATGCTTCCTTAAAAATTGATGCCAGACGCAGCAGATACAACGAGAACAGAATGGGGCCTAGTACAGAACCCTGGGGGACACCACAAGTTATTGGAGCTGATTCTGAAGAGTGCTCCCCCAAGTGGACTGAAAAACTCCTGTCTGATAGATAGTAGTGAAACCATCTGAGCACAGTGCCTTTGAGTCCAATTTCATTTTCAAGGCGTGACAACAAGACACAGAGATCAGCAGTACCAAAAGCTGCTGACAAATCTAAACCCACAAGGATGGCGGAGTCTCCTGAGTCATCTATTAAAATCAAATCATTAAAAACTCTTAAAAGTGCTGTTTCGGTGCTGTCTGGGTGTAAAACCAGATTGAAACTTTTCATACAGATTGTGATGAATTATCAGGTTGAACATTGAATATCTTGACTTTGTAGTGTATTCAATTGAATACGGGTTGAAAAGGATTTACAAATCATTGTATTCTGTTTTTATTTACACTACTGTTCAAAAGTCACTTAGAAATTTCCTTATTTTTGAAAGAAAAGCACTGTTTTTTTCAATGAAGATAACTTTAAACTAATCAGAAATACACTCTAATATCTAATATACATTGCTAATGTGGTAAATGACTATTCTAGCTGCAAACGTCTGGTTTTTGGTGCAATATCTACATAGGTGTATAGAGGCCCATTTCCAGCAACCATCACTCCAGTGTTCTAATGGTACAGTGTGTTTGCTCATTGCGTCAGAAGGCTAATGGATGATTAGAAAACCCTTGTGCAATCATGTTAGCACAGCTGAAAACAGTTTAGCTGGTTAGAGAAGCTATAAAACTGACCTTCCTTTGAGCAGGTTGAGTATCTGGAAAAAATTATTATTTCAAATACAAATCATTATTTCTAACCTTGTCAATGTCTTGACTATATTTTCTATTCATTTTACAACTCATGGTGGTACATAAGTGTGACTTTTCATGGAAAACACAAAATAATTGTCTGGGTGACCCCATACTTTTGAACGGTAGTGTATGTTTTACACCACATCCCAACTTAACTGGAATTGTGGTTTGTATATATCCATCATAATCACACACAGCCTGAGGGCCCTGGGTACTTGGTTTCACCATTGTGCCCAGTCCAACTGATATCATTGCTATGCATGTTATCAGTGAAGGTGATTACTCATTTATCGGTTTGTATTATCTTCCCATGACCTTTTGTACAAATTAAAGCAATCACTGCAGTTAAAATGAGATTTAAACGGTTGATTATTAACAGTTTTCCAAACACAAGAATGAAATGTGATGCAGAAATGATCCAATCAGTGGGCAAATGAATAAGACATATGATATGCAATTAATATGAGAATGTATTTCAACAGTCCATCTGCTCTCACAATCGTTCTCCTGGAAGAAACACCCACTCGCTCATGGCAAAACTAGCAGACATACACACAAAATCTTGCACAAGCTGATTTTTTCTGTAACCCCCACCCCCACCCACCCCACCAGAATCACTCCCTGTTATCCTGCCATATATATTTTCAGATTGTATTTTTGTCTACTGGTGGAATCAGAGATGGACAGCAAAGTTGACAAGGACAGACTTGAGCAGAAAACCTCCATCTGATAAGCTTCATTGACTGTCTGAGAGCAGGTGACAGACAGACAGACAGGTGCTCATATGGGTGAACGTGGGGGGTAGGGGGTAAAAGGGGATGAAAGGAGCGAATGAAAGTGGACTGACTGACAGTCTTTGAACTGTGGGGTCACCTACACACCAGGTAGCCCATTTTCAAGTCCGCAATGTGATGATCAGAACGAATTTGAGTTCAAAGTCGAGAGGCCAAGATGAAAGTAAAAGAGTAACTGAGACCGAGCCAAAAGCTAGGAAGCTAGGATGTTTTTCCCCTCACCTTCTTCGCCTTCTCCCAATGGAGAAAAATGCATTAGCAGAATGGTAGAAAGGAGCTGAGGGGATCACAACAGCATTTTTTTCAGCAGACCACGCACAGCACAGACATCACAAGCAGACGGCTTATTAGCAGAATCAAACTCTCTTTCTGTCACATCAGTGGAAAAAAGGTTGTTGCTCCTGTGCTGCAGCCAATAATCAGCTATCAAAACACAAAACGTGATTCAACTTCATCCAAGACCTCTCTGATGTACATGAGATTTGGTGGCTGGCAAGAGCGATATCAGATAAATCAACACACAATTCTCTTTTTACTTCAAGCCACTAAAACATTATTCATCTTTTCATGTCTTTTCCAGTTTTAGGGCCTCTACCACCTGCCAACAGACCAGGTTGATCAGCTGAAGGATAAAGGTAAACTGCTACTCTGGGGGATTTGTCACTCCAGTTGCTGTGGGCAAAAATTCATGGATCAAAGAAAGACATGCCTTGCATCAACAAGCCAATGGCAATAATAATTCATCGTGTTAGACTGGCATTTCAAACCAATAATAAAAATGAATAATGGAAATGAATTTTATTCTGGTTCTGCTTTTCTGAAGCTGTTCAGCATCGCACTGTCAGAGTTCTATGATGTCACCTTGGGCAAAGGTAGACAGTCACTGCACAGCTGTGCTCTCTGTTGTCTTTCTCGGATCCATCAGAGCTGCAATAAAAAACAACAACTAGTCAACAGAGGACAGACGGCATCCTGAGATATACAGCTGCCTCCCTCTGACTTCAACTTGGATCACCTGGCTGACTTTAATTGACCCCCAAATTCTACTCTTGCTCAGCACTCAGGGTGAATATGGAGAGTTTCCCCTTCAAGAGTCCCACCCAAAAAAAAAAAAAGGGGGAAAAAAAGTTGGTGGTCAGCCACACCGCACGGCTCTGCAGTGAAAAGAGCGCAACTGGACCTACAGCGCGCCAAGCTGATTATACTCTCACCCACCCTCACTGCACCAAGAATAAGTGCACAGGAATTAAGAAAGCATTCGAGCCCATTAACCCTGCCAAAGTACTCCCCATTAAAAAAAAAAAAAGTGGGAATATAGCCTATAATACCATCCATCCGTTACAATCCACAGGCGAGTCCCCTCCAGGGCATCAGATGATGAATGTGCGCGAGGCAGGTGACAGATTTGGCCATCGCGCTTTATGACTGTGGAGTTTTAGAGCATCTGGCACTGAGAATGAATACAGCCGGGCTTCATACTGCGCCCAGTCTCCATTTATCAGAACCAAGGTGCGCGGCGCTACGCCCCGAGTGAACGGCGGCGGAAGAAGCCACAACGCGTGGTGTACAGTGCGTGTGATGGAGCGCTCTGACACCCCGCCGCGCGTCGAGACGATTATGCTGTAATTACACTTAGGGTGCGCGTGTGACGGACCTGTAATCACCTAATCACACCGATCAAACGTGCGCGGCGCGCGCAGGAGGAGGAGGCGATGGAAGACGGATTTTTTTTTTTTTCTTTCAGAAACTGTTGAAATGCTCGGAAAACAAACACACTGTCATAACTGTCATGCCTTAAAAACAGACAGACACACAGGATACTGAGGTCTGTATTATCCCCCGCACGGACGCGCGGCAAGCGGCGCACATGCACACACACACACACACACACACAGAGCAGAGATTACAACAGGTGCAGCCAGCGCCATCAGACGCGCCGACGCATGGGCGGTAATCACCTTTATCACCTTTATCGCACCACCTCAGGGGGCAACACACTAATGGGCCGGTGGGTTTTTTACCCCCCCACCCCCCTACCTGCCCGTGAAACGACCGGTCCTCCGGTGTGACAGTTAGAACACCGCTGGCAGAGAGGCTGAGGGGGTTTTCAGTGGCCAAGATGTGTTTACTCTCTCCGCATCCGTCCTGCGCTCTTGAGGAGTCCGCCCGACAGCCCAAGATGGACTCATTCAGTCTGCGTGCTGGACCCGCCTCGGGAATCGACCAGCTGTGCCACGCGTTCCGCACTTTTTAAATAGTTATTTCAAAAAAATATCAACTGGTTAGATGAGCATCAAAAGGAAGAGGAGGCGGCTGGCTGCTGCTGCTGCTGCTGCTGCTGCTGGTGGTGGTGGTGGTGGTGGTGGTGGTGGGACGTGGCCGTTTCAGCTGAAGCCCAGACCCTCATGAATGGCCTCCTATCCGTTTTCTACTGCTCACTTCTCATCCACATATCTTGAGAATTTTGGGGGTTGTTGTTGGGAAAAAGCAGAGGTGCCAGATCTCCGTGCTGTCAGCTCGCCCAGACCAGCGCCACCCAGCCGCCCACGGGTCTGGGTCTGAGAACCGGTGCCGCGCTTCTGCCGCTGCTAATGCCGATACCGTCGGACTCGGCCGCCTCTTATAGTAACAGTAATGATGTTAAAGATCAAAAATCACGATTTGATTCAGGCTACTCAGTCGGATCAACACACTGGAGAGAGAGAGAGAGAGAGAAAAAAGAGAGAAGGATTTGCGGTGATGTGTCAGGCAGCGGAGGGGTGGGAAGGGATCTCCCGACGCTCTCGGTGCATTAATCACGGCCCCACTCCCGGTGGCAGAGTTAACCCATCTGTTGGTGCTGTCCGGTAGAGGAGGGGAAGACTGCGCGTGTGTGCGCGTGCTTGGGGGGGGGGGGGGGGGTGAGCGGGAAAATCTGCGGCGCAGAACTCGGTGGGAGTTGCCCTCCTCTCAGGTGTGTTGGAGAGAGAGAGAGAGAGAGAGAGAGAGAGACATCCTGGCAATTAACATTCAACAGCTCAGTGCAACAGCAGCCTCTCCCTCTGGGAATTTTTTGGGTTTATTTTTATTTATTTATGTATCACGGCTATAAGACTAATCGACAACCAATTATGGCGCTTAGGAAGTGACATCAGCCGCAGTACTTATATGATGCAGTGAGTCCAACTCGCCTCCATCCCCAGCTCTTCCCCCAACACACACGCGCGGTCTTCATTTTTAACTCAAACCCATTCATCTCCGCCGCTGCCACCACCACGCTGGCTGTGTGATTGGAGCGCCCCGGTTCTCCCCTCATTTACATCCACCACACTAATTATATAATAACCCATGTGAAGCCCCTGCTCCCCCCCCCCCGCCCCCCAAATCAGCGCAGTCTTCTAGCCTTGAGGCTGAAAACTGTGTCTCCCGCGCTGCTGCTGCGCTGTTATAATTAAAAGTGGTGGGAGCGCCTTATTTAAAGCATTTTCTCTCATCGCTGATTAAGGGGTTAATGTGTTGCGCCCAGAGGCCGCTGGACTCCTGTTTCTCCTGTACCGGGATCCCAAGCATCAGTGGAAAGTGGGAAAACACAACAAGTGAGCTAATTTTGTACCTATCTAATGAGGCAGTTTTTATTGTCTGAAAATGACACCACACTGACATAAAAAATTGAAGGGGTAAAAATTCCGCGAATGTGCGCATGCTTGTCTGAGATTGGCTGTTTTCTGGCGCTGTCCACGGTGCTGAAAGACTTCCCTCATCCAGCAGAGGGGCAGGACAAATGAAGGTGAAGTGATGTGTCTCATGTCAGCATTTACTACAGAAACTACCCAGCCTGCACAGCTGCGATTTATGCACGTTCTGATTAGATGGGAGCTTGTTCAAAGGCACGCTGGTTGACTTGACAGAGAGTTGGAAGTCATTTTCTTTTTCATACGCCAGACCCAGTTCTATAATAAAGCTATACGTGCACGGATAAGCTTTTCTCCGATTCTAAAGCAGCTTCACAGTCAGACCTCTGAACTGTTCATAATATTCTGTGATTTTTTTTACAGGAAACATCTGCAGGTTTGATTGTAGGCCTACATACTGTAGATTGAAAGAAATCTCACCACCAGAAACAAACGGGGGCGAAAAATTAAAAAGTTGAAAAATATTTAAAACATCTGAAAAACATGCAGTAAAGTCACATCAGTTTTTATTATACTTCTTAAAATTCCCAAACACATGCTCTGTAGGGGTTTATATTGCCAGAAGAGATAGTCCACTAATAGAAACTACCCTATACCAGTGGTTCCCACTGGGGAATATTCAGGTTTCTGTGGGAAATTTTTTAATTTCACTTATTAATTGGTTCAAAAATTGCAAATAATTTGCTGTTGTTGTACATATGTTCTGTAGGTACCCATGCACAGCAAGACAAATAATTTTCTTTTTTTTTTGACCAATTAAAAAGTGAAATTACAAAATTTCCCATGTAAACCTGAATGTTCCAGGGACCCCATGTTGGGAACCATTGCCCTATATTATTGTTTTCACCTGCAAGGATTGCAATTCATGCACATATTTTAATGTAAAGTGACCTCTAGTGGTTATGTAAATAATGACATAAAGTGACATGGCAGAGGGTTACAGTTGCAATGTGTGCAAAAGTAGACCCTCACCTTTATCTAGGCCTAACCCTCTTTTCTTACTTTCACCATCCAAAAGTGTGCATTTAATGTGTATAGGAAATACATCATGAAACTGAAAGTGAGTTGTGAAAGAGAAAGTGAAAATAAACAGGGGATTTTAGCAACTTTGAAATGGGGAAACAGTGAAAAGTTGTAACCTCATAACTGTCTTAGTGACATGAGCCGAGGGCTGGAGAATTCCACCAGACTCGGTCTCATGGCTTTTTCTCTTTATTTATTCATCTGTTGCACTTCATGCCTTTTGGGTTCATGTACTTTTCTGTTTGTCATTTTTCTGTTTGTGTTAGTGTTATAGTTTTTATTTTCTGTACCTATTCATAAGCATACTCTGGCATGATGTATTATCCTCTTATCTCCAGTATTGTCCTTTTTTTCTGTTGACAGCTGTCAGGGGTGTGAAGCTTCATGTGGGGGTGCCCTGTCAGCTGTCAGTCTGTAGCTTGCCTCCCTCTCACTCACCCAGCTGATCCTGATTATGTATTATTGCCTTCTCCTGCCTACTCGGGCACCCACACCTTCCAATTATTATGTGATGGGTTTTGAACCCTATTTAAAACCTCTGTTTTTCATTTTACTTTATCACCACTTTGACTTGCTAATCCACATCTCCACCAGAGCCCTGCTTTGCTTTGGCCAGTAATTTGTAAGTAACTTCCCTCTTGTTTGCTTCTTTGTTTTTGAGCACTTTATGGAACTTTGTGTTTATCCGTTGATTTAATAACTGCGCTAATTAACAGTTCAGCGCGTGGGTGTCGCATTCCTGCCTCTGAAGGGCAATTCATGACAGAAAGCGGCGACCAGTAGAGAGCCAGCTGCTGTTATTAGTGTGTTTTTCCTTTTTCTCTTTTTCTTTTTGTGTTTTTCACTCACCTGTGCTCTGGAGCTAATCATGTCCCCAGCTCACCGACCTCACCCAAACCAAAGGAGGTTGGCAGCAGGGTCTGCAAGCCGGGAGGAGGAATGGGCGGTGGACTTTATCCAGAGTTTCGTGGATGAAGCACTTGCCGCCCGCGGTCCCAAGAAAACCTGGGAGAGTTTGAATGGGGCGGTGGGGATTCTGGAGGCACACCCTGGCCTCTGGAAGCATCCTCAATATGTGGGACTGCTGTTCACGGTCACCGCACTTCAGCAATCATTCCCCGGTCTGATGATGGGCCCACCTCCCACTGGACTGAAGCCGTTGCAGAGGCACTCACCTCGACAGAAGTCTGTCCCCTCTTCCGGGTTGTCAGCTCCATCACAAGAACAGCGTCATCCAGCTCCAGACCACCGGAGGAACAAGCCCGCCTCTTGGACAGCTCATTCCCCGACGCCGATACTGAAGTCCTCCTCAGCAGTGCAGCCTTCCTTTCTTTTTTTCCTAGCTGAATCCTCAGCTTTCTCCAGGTCTGTAGCTACTGTTTCCCGCTCCTCTACAGTGTCCTCTCCTGCTGCTGAGAGGTCCTCCCTGTGTTCTCCAGCTACGTCTGTCTCCATGATAAAAGGGGCGGCTCCTCCACAATCCTCAGGGGGGCCCACATCCACCATTGCCATGGAGAAGGATGACATTATACCTGCTGCAGCAGACAACAGTGAACGCCGGGAGAACAGGCAAGTGTCATTTCATTTTATTTCAATTTTTGATGATATGCCTTGCCTGATTCCCGGTAGGGATGCTCAGGACATGCAGTCCCCTGTGCTGTCCCCACCTGTCGCAGTAACCAATTGCTCACCAGCCCTCTCCGTGTCCTCTCCTATGGTCCCTGAGTGTTTACCGACCCCGGGATTGAGCCACCAGACGCGGGAGGAACCTGTGGCCCTGGAGGACCCAGTTCCAGTGCCAACAGTGAGCCGAACCCCAGCTGCCACGCCGGACGAGCCACCAGCATGGGCCACTTTGCCGGGGAAAACTGAGACTGCAACCACCATCATGCCTGCTGTGGAGGTCACCACCGCAGAGTTCAAGGCCAAGCTGGACCTCCAGAAGACCAGGCCTGAGACATTGTCGTTATCTGGATCAACGGAGTCCTGGATGGTGGTGGAGCTTGAGCTCAGGCCAGTGCTCTCGCTTGTGTTTCTCTTATCAGTTTTGAAGAGGTCTTGTATGGCTCTTGGTGAGGAGAGCTGGGTGCAGCCACCCGCTGCACCTGCGCTCGCCTCACCGGGCTCCGCTGCTGCTGGTGACCCTGACCCTGTTCCTCTGTCTGTCTCCTCTGAGCTTTCTCCCACGGTCACCGGGGAAGTTCCAGCACAGCAAGAGGTCTCCGTGGGTCCAGGTTTGCCGCCCGAGGTTGCCACAGGTCCAGCTTCCCACACAGTGGAGGTCATCACAGGTGCCCTGTCCCAGCCCGGGACCTCTGTGGGTGCAGCTTCGACCCAGGCTGGGTCCACCATGGGTGCAGCCTCTCCTCTGCCTGAGGCCATCATTTGGGTCCCTCTTCCTCTGTCTGGGTCTCCGTGAGTGCTGTGCCCCAGCCTGAAGCCAACGTGGGTGCTGCATTCCAGTATGGCTCTGCCATGGGCGCTGCATTCCAGCCCGGGGCCCACCATGGGTGCCGCACTGGCCCAGTTGGGGCCCACTAAGAGTGCAGCCCAGGTCCACCGAAGGTGCAGTGTTGGCCCAGCCAGGGTCCACGGAGGGTGCAGCGTTGGCCCAGCCTCGACTCACTGAGGGTGCAGCTCCACTCCTGCCTGGAGCCACTGAGGGTGCAGCTCTGCTGCTGCCCCGAGCCACCGACGGTGGAGCTCTGCTCCTGCCCGGAGCCACTGAGGGTGCAGCTCTGGTCCTGCCCAGAGCCTCTGAGGGTGCATCTCCGATCCTGCCCGGAGCCTCTGAGGGTGCAGCTCCACTCCTGCCCGGAGCCACCGCGGGTGCAGCGCCGCTCCTGCCCGGAGCCACCGCGGGTGCTGCTATGCTCCAGCCCGGAGCTACCATGGGTGCTGCTATGCTCCAGCCGGAGCCACCACGGATTCAACTTTGATCCAGTTCAAGAACACCGAGGGTGCTGCTGGCCAGACCGACGTTGTCATAGTTCCTTTTCCAGTGCCAGACTCTGTCGTATTCCCCCTTCCTCCTCTGCCAGACGCCGTCGTGGTTCCCCCTCCTTCTCTGCCGGACGTTGTTGTGGTTCCCCCTCCCTGGCTCCCCTTCCCATCATTGGGTCTCCCCATGGGGGAGCCGCCCCCCGGGCCATCTCTCCTATTCAGGTGGCTTAAGAACTCTGGGTGGCTGCCTGACGGATTGATCCATTGGGTTGGTTGGCCCATGCTCTCTGGCAGGCCAGCCCACTCGGACCACCTTGCCGTCCGGTAGGCCTGGGACTTTGGTCAGCCCCCTGAACTCTCCAGTTTCTTGGCCCGGGGGGGCCTAACCCATTGTTAGTGACTGGTGTGTGTCCTGAGCAGGGTTTATTTTGTTCCCTCCCGGCTTGTCCCCCCCCCCCCCAACCCGCCCTGGGTAGATCATTGTGGTTCCTGCTTGGGGGGAGGGGGAGTCTTTTTCTTTTGGTGTTATCATTAGGTGTCTGGGATCCACACCTTCAAAGGGATACTCTGTCATGATTCGAGGGCTGGAGAATTCCACCAGACTTGGTCTCATGGCTTTTTCTGTTTATTTGTTCATCTGTTGCACTTCATGCCTTTTGGGTTCATGTACAATATTTGTTTTCTGCTTGTCATTTTTCTGTTTGTGTTAGTGTTATATTTTTATTTTCTGTACCTATTCATAAGCATACTCTGGCATGATGTGTTAGCCCCTTATCTCCGGTATTGTCCTTTTTTCTGTTGACAGCTGTCAGGGGTGTGAAGCTTCATGTGGGTGTGCCCTGTCAGCTGTCAGTCTGTAGCTTGCCTCCCTCTCACTTCCCCAGCTGATCCTGATTATGTATTATTGCCTTCTCCTGCCTACTCGGGCACCCACACCTTCCAATTATTGTGTGATGGGTTTTGAACCCTATTTAAAAGCTCTATTTTTCATTCTACTTTATCACCACTTTGGCTTGCTAATCCACATCTCCACCAGAGCCCTGCTTTGCTCTGGCCAGTACTTTGTAAGTAACTTCCCTCTTCTTTGCTTCTTTGTTTGTGAGCATTTTATGGAACTTTGTGTTTATCCGTTGATTTAATAAACTGCGTTAATTAACAGTTCAGCGCATGGGTCTCGCATTCCTGCCTCTGAAGGGCAATTCATGACACAGAGGCAGAATACATATGTCCATTATCTAAGGTTAGGCAGACACTACACTCAGCCCTCGCTTTAATAGATATACTATGGCGCATATTTAGGGCGCATATGTGGTATCCATTTTCCCCACATATACCTAGTAGGCATGACGGTGCATATTCTAGAAGCTTCACGTCTTAATGGACAAAGAGGGTCTGACCCTGCAGGGACCTACGGGAGGTGTGAAGTTGGCCTTGCAGGAGATGGGAAGTTGGAGAGAATGTCCCAGCAGGAGCCCCGGAGGCTAGAAGGATAAGAGACAATGGAGACGCCAAGGAGCCTCGGGGGCTGGATGTTTACTAAAGGACTGTGGGTTGGGGGTGTGTGATTTGATGTTGGGGGATTTGTGACTTGGGAGAATATAAGAACTGTGTGAGACGATTGCTCTTCCTCTTTTCTGAGATTCTGTCCTTGTTAGAGGATGTGACCTCTCAATAAACCAACCCTGAGAAATAAACTCAGTCTCGTCTGTGAAAGGCATCCTCTACACTGGTGACCTACTACAAACTATGGCCGGTGGCGACGATCTTCCCGCACCGGATTCTTCAGGAGCCAACCGGGTTAACGCAGCTACCACACTACAGCTGCCCGATTTCTGGCAACATAACCCGCGCTCCTGGTTTACCACTGTGGAGGCACAGTTCCACCTTCGGGGAATCTCAGCGGACGCAACGAGGTTCTACCATGTCGTCGCGAAGCTGGACAGCCTCACAGTGCAGCGGGTGGAGAGCCTGAACAACCACCCGCCCCAGGACGACAAGTATGGCGCACTGAAAGCCACCCTCATTCGAGCTTTCACTCCCTTGCAGGGAGAGCGAGCAGAGAGACTTCTGGCGCTAACAGAGGGGGAAGCAGACAGGCTGGCAGATCTGATGGCGAGGATGATGAACCTGAGAGGCGAAGATGACGACAGTTTTATCTTCGCCCACCTCTTTCTCAGAACACTACCGCCAGCAGTGAGAGTCACCCTGGCCAGCTCACAGCTGCTCAATGACCGTGACTACCACGGGCTGGGCCAGGAGGCGCAGCGGCTCGTCGACGCCCATAGACGACACGCAGCCACGACGGTGGCAAAGGAGCTGAACGCACCCCCGCGAGACGAGGGGAGACCAGAGGCCGCAGCACCGGACCCACTGACGTCAGCAGCGGCAGAGGCCAGGAGAAGCGGAGCGGATGGCACCCTCTGCTTTCACCATTGACGTTTCGCCGAGAGGGCGCGCAGATGCATCCCACCGTGCTGATACAAGCGCCAGGGAAACGCCAAGACCGAGAGTCGGTAGCAGCTGCTGCTCTCGGCGCGAAGAACAAGCTGCTTTTCGTGACGGACGTGGATTCAGGGAAGGATTTCCTGGTGGACACAGGCAGCTGAGTTTTGTCAAGCCTTCCTACGCGGACCTGCTGGCGCCTTCCAGTGGACCCCTGGTGCTAACGGCAAATGGCTCGACGATCAAAACCTATGGGGAGAAGATGCTCCTCCTATCCTTCCACGGTCGCACCTTCGAGTGGACTTTCGTCGTAGCTGCAGTTAGCAACAACATGCTAGGTGCTGATTTTTTATGCTCAAACAGTTTATTAGTTGATCTTACTAATAGACGTATGGTAAATGCACTGTCTTTCCACTCTATCTCCTGTACAGCTCGGGTGGCCCTGCCTTCTGCACATCCCAATGTCACAGCTGCGGGTGGTAAGTTTCATGCACTACTCAATCAGTTCCCAGCACTCACGGTCAGAGTTAGACACTCTAACAGCCCTTGGTCGTCACCCCTGCATATGGTCCCCAAGGCTGACGGCTCGTGGCGGCCTTGCGGTGATTTCCGCAGGTTAAATAATGCTTCAGCACACGACCGCTACCCGATTCCGCACATCCAGGATTTTTCGGCACATTTGGCGGGGGCGCGCATCTTTTCCAAAATAGATTTGGTGCGCGGTTATCACCAAGTCCCAGTCCGCGCTCAAGACATACCCAAAACGGCAGTAATAACCCCCTTTGGGCTTTTCGAGTTTTTGCGCATGCCTTTTGGCCTCAAGGGCGCCGCACAGACGTTCCAACGCATCATGGATGCGGTGTTGCGCGGCCTCCCTTTCGTTTTCGCCTATTCGGATGATATTTTGGTAGCCAGTGCATCCGAAGTCGAACACGAACGCCACCTCACAGCGGTTTTTCAGAGGCTGACAGAGCATGGGCTGATAATTAACCCAGCGAAATGCCAATTCGGGGTAGCGCAAATCGATTTTTTGGGGCACCACGTTTCTCCAGAAGGAGCGGTCCCGCTGCCCGATAAAGTACGCGCGATAACGGAGTTTCCCCAACCGCAGACAGTTAAAGCATTGCAAGAATTTTTGGGGATGGTCAATTTTTATAACCGTTTCCTCCCCAGCGCGGCACAGCTCATGCACCCACTGTACGCGGCACTAAAGAAACAAAAACCTGCAAATAAGGTCGAGTGGTCCCTGGAACGGGAGCGCGCTTTTTCCCAGGTCAAGTCGGCCCTCGCGAACACTGTGTTGTTGGCACACCCAGTGCCAGCAGCTCGCATGGCGCTAACCACGGACGCTTCCGACGTAGCAGTTGGGGCGGTTGTCGAGCAACTGGTAGCAGGGAGCTGGCAACCGCTTGCGTTTTTCAGCAAAACATTGCGCGATAACGAGCGGAAATACAACGCGTTCGATAGGGAGCTTTTAGCCCTGCATTTGGCCATCCGCCACTTCCAGTTCTGGCTGGAAGGCTGCCGTTTTACCGCGTTTGTAGACCACAAACCATTAACATTTGCAATGGCTAAGATTTCAGAGCCTTGGTCGGACTGACAGCAGAGACAGCTGGCCGCGATTTCGGAGTTTACCACCGACATTCAACACGTGGCGGGCAAACACAATGTAGTGGCAGATTGTCTCTCGCGCGCAGTTGCAACGCCAGGCCCCCAGGGGGCAGACACGGTGGCTGTGGACACGGGCCAGGCTTGCGGCGCGGAAGCGCTCGCAGCCCCGGTCTGCGTGGGCTTAGATTACGCAGCCATGGCCGCCGAGCAGGTTAACGATGCGGATGTGTGCGCGCTCCAGTCTGGGCCAACAGGGCTAAGGCTGGAGCACAGGGTGCATCAAATAGGTATGCCCCCTCTAATCTGCGATGTCTCCACGGGGCGCCCCCGCCCCGTGGTCCCAGCTGCATGGCGCCGCCGCGTTTTTGACTTAATCCATTTGCTGGCACATCCGGGTGTTCGCGCATCGATCAAAATGGTGGGAGAAAAATTTGTTTGGCCGGTGCTGCGTAAACAGGTCAAAGAATGGGCCGCAGCCTGCGCAGCGTGTCAAAGAGCAAAGATACACAAGCACACGCGGGCCCCTCTAGAACCTTTTCACATCCCGGCCAAACGCTTCGACCATGTGCATATCGACTTGGTGGGACCCCTCCCGCTGTCGCAGGGGTTCACACACCTTCTAACCATGGTGGACCGCACCACGCGCTGGCCAGAAGTGGTCCCCCTGGCGTCAACTACAGCAGCAGACGTTGCGCGCGTGTTTTTAACGGCTTGGGTCGTGCGTTTTGGAGTCCCGTCTGACATAACGTCTGACAGAGGACCCCAATTCGTTTCCGAGCTCTGGTCATCCATGGCCCTCAGTCTGGGGGTGAAAATTCACCGCACGACAGCATATAACCCCCAGGCCAATGGTTTGTGCGAACTCTTTCACCGGTCATTGAAAGCAGCCCTCAGAGCGGCTCTCACGGACACAAATTGGGTCAATAAACTTCCATAGGTTTTATTAGGGTTGTGTTCAGCACCTAAGGAAGATTTGCAAGCCTCTCCAGCTGAGCTAGTTTTGGCCCAACCCCTCCGGTTACCGGGCGAATTCCTTCCAGAGAACCCCGCACCAAATCGCCCCCCTGCTCAGCGGCTGCAGAGTGACGCGGGATCAAACACCCTCCCCGGCCAAGTTCATCACAGTTTCCCACGCGTTTTTGTGCCTAAAGCCTTAAAGAGCGCATAATTTGTCTTTGTCAGACACGACGCTCAGAGGCCAGGTTTAAGACCACCTTATGATGGACCGTTCAGAGTGTTGGAAACCGGGGAAAAACATTTTTTGCTCGATTTGGGTGACAGGAGGGAATTAATCTGCATTAACAGACTCAAACCCGCTTTTGTGTTGGCTGATGAACAAGTGCAGTTAGCCAGGGCCCCCCGTCGCGGCAGGCCGCCGGGGAGACACTCTTCTAAGCTTTCACAAGGATGTACTAACGACTCTAATCCACAGATGCAAGAAACGGCTGCAGGCAGATCGAAACCTGCTTACAGCAGATATGGCAGGAGATTGAAGCCCAAGCAGTCGGAAGTGTGATATGTTGTGCCTTTTTGCTGTTCTGTGTGTTATGACATGATTCTATGCATATTGGGGTGTACTTTGTTCTTATTTAGACGTTTGGGGGGGTTATATGGCGCATATTTAGGGCGCATATATGGTATCCATTTTCCCCACATATACCTAGTAGGCATGACGGTGCATATTCTAGAAGCTTCACGTCTTAATGGACAAAGAGGACCTGACCCTGCAGAGACATACGGGAGGTGTGAAGTTGGCCTTGCAGGAGATGGGAAGTTGGAGAGAATGTCCCAGCAGGAGCCCCGGAGGCTAGAAGAATAAGAGACAATGGAGACGCCAAGGAGCCTCGGGGGCTCGATGTTTACTAAAGGACTGTGGGTTGGGGGTGTGTGATTTGATGTTGAGGGATATGTGACTTGGGAGAATATAAGAACTGTGTGAGACGATTGCTCTTCCTCTTTTCTGAGATTCTGTGCTTGTTAGAGGATGTGACCTCTCAATAAACCAACCCTGAGAAATAAACTCAGTCTCGTCTGTGAAAGGCATCCTCTACAATACCTGATTTAAATGTTAAATCAAATAATCAGATGGTAGCAAATCATTGTGTCACAGTTCCCCGTGCGCCATTGTACGGTGCATGAGGGAGAGAATGAAAAACCCAATTGCGTAAGTAGAAGGTGTCATATTTTTTAGATAGCCACAAAGTTAACAGTTCAGCTTAACCACAAAAATACAGAGATATGCAGATGATGGAATTAAGGCCACCTGACATGCAGGGCGCTATCCGGATGCTCTACAGCCCGGTCAATGGGAAACCTAGTGCTGCAGGACTGCTATAAGCACAAAGGGAAAGGCGATCATAACACTTACAGGGCTGGAGCGATTCCGGGGCGATCCGTGCAGTCTGGAGGATGAAGAAGGTGAGCAGGGTCAGCCGATAACACCAAGGGGTTAACTGAATTTAAAGTGCTTGGCTGAATACAAAGAAGGTAATGACAACACATACGTGGAGAGCTAGCTGCTGCATATGGAGGTGAATGCTTCGACAATCTCTTTCCACAAATGCAGCGAACAAATACTCCTGAAGCTAATGAGGAAAGAGATTGCCAGTGCGAGAAAACGTGGGCTGAACTTGATTGGGCCTGGTGTGTGAGAAAGCGTGCATGAGTGTATGAGTGGGAAAGAATGGAGCGTGTGCATGTGTGTGTGTGTGTGTGTGTGTGTGAACACCGTAACATTACAGCTGATGGCACTTGACAGGAGGAGGGGGCGTGCCCAAGCTGTCAGGGAATGGAGGCCCAATAGCTCCCTGAAGCGCCAGGTGGAAAATAGGGCAAAACATAACAATAAGTCAGAGCTGGGTTTGGAACAGCCAAACCCAGATTCATGACACATTGCATTTAGGCATGGTGAAGACAAGCTGCTGAAGTTCAAACCAAACCTCAGAATAGGGAAGGAAGGTGATTAGCATGGTAATTGGGTTGATGGGTTGGTCTGACTATTTCAGAATCTGCTGATCCTCTGGGATTTTCATCCACAAACAAGGTTTCCATAGAATGGTCTGAAAAAGAGAAAATGTCCTATGATTGGAAGTTCTTTGGGAGAAAATGCCTTTTTGATGAAAGGTCAGAGGAGAATGGCCAAATGTTTTGAGCTTAAAGACAGTCAACAGTAACTCAAATAATCACATGCTACAACTGTGGTATGTTGAAGAGAATCTCAGCACATTTAACCTTTAAGCAGATGGCCTACAGCAGCAGAAGACCACAGTGGGTGCGACTCCCATCAGCTAAGTGTCACCGTTTGGTAGAAATTGGACCCAAACGCTGGACGCGAGTTTAAATATATTTATATATAAATATATTTATTGGGAGCTGGTCTGCCAGACGCAGCTCGAGGGCTTAAACAGAAAATAAATACGGCTCGGAAGCTGCAACAAAAAACTCACAAAAACACGGCAGATCAGGCAGGACATGAGCAGAAGCGTGTTGTTCACACTGACATGACGAAAGGAACCCGAGCAGAACAGAGGTGGAGCAGAACTTAAATAACCAAGGGGGCAATCAAGACAATACGGCATGGGTGGGGAGACCAATCATGACTGGCAGCTGACACTTGAGGAAAACAGAAGTGACAGGACGGGCGGGGCTTAACGTACAACCACAGACAGAGGACGCACAGAAACATAAACAGAGGATCAGAGGGGAGACAAGACCTTGACAATAATAATACTAATAATGTCCAACTAAACCCATGATAATTATAATAATAATAATAATAATAATAATAATAATAATAATAATAAAAACTCAAGGTGAAGCAGGAGAAAATGTAAAACAAGAACAGAATCATGACTACAACAACAAACAACAATAAATGCAGAAAATCCCAAGATGCAAACCCAAAGCAAGGACATGGGTTGGGACCCCAAGTTCAGGTGACAAGAAAAATCAACAATAAATCAGAGTGAGGACCTGGGGCCCAGTCCATGTCCTGACAGTACCTCCCGCTTAAGGGGAGGCTGCCAGATGACCCACACGGTTACACCAACAACAAACAAAAAAAGAAAAAAGAAAAGCACCCTCCCAGGATGGGTGTTAGGGGTTCAAGGCCAGGTGGGCTAAAACAAACTCTTACCCCCCACAGAGTCCAAAATCAAACATTGCCATGGTGGTAAACAAATCCATGACCCCAAAGATCAACACAAAATGGGTTGGGTGGTCTACCCTAGTCCGTGGACCACCAAACTGGACCACCAGGCAGGTCAGGGGGCCTACCCCAGTCCAAGGTACCAGAGAACAAGGTGGATCTGGTGGCCTCCCAGAGTCCCTGTGCCACCAGATCATGGGACAAAATAGTTCAGGGGGTCTACCCGAGTCCACCGGACCCCAAATTAGAATACAAGGTGGGTTGGGTGGCCTACTAGAGTCTCTGGGCCACCCGACCGGAGGACAGGGCGTATAGAGCTTAAGAGGCAGTTCAGAAATGGTTGACAGTGGCATGTTGCACTCAGGAGCACATGAAGGAGGTCCCCTGACCTCTGAAGCGACGGATGGAGGTCCCCTAACCTCTGGAATGATGGGTGGATGTCCCCCAACCTCTGGGGCAATAGGTGGAGGTCAGAATCAGAATCAGAAAAGATTTATTGCCAAGCACATTTACAAGTAAATAACAGGTAAATATACGAGGGATTTGACTTGACACTGAGAACGTCATGAATGACATTATCAATGACGCGGTGGCCATGGAGGCGCCTGTCAACAAGAGGGGAACAGGAGCAATGGGGGAGAAGAAAGGGGGGGGGGGGGGGTAAACACAATAGGAGAGAGAAAAAAGCATTGTTTATCAGAATAGTTCAGGGGGTCTACCCGATTCCACCGGACCCCAAATTAGAATACAAGGTGGAAGTCCCCCGACTTCTGGAATAGACAGAGAGAGCCAACCATCGGCGAAGCCAGATGAAAAAGGCTGGAGGTCCTTGAGCATCGTCTGGGATGACGCTCTGGGAATCCATCCCTGAAGCAGCCACCTCAGACAGGGAGGAAGGGCAGATTGAGGTGTCACTGAAATCACCAGGAGCTAGGCAAGTCTTAACTAGTACTGATGTTATAAAAGTAAAGAAAAGAACTTGCCTGAGCTCCTGGTCCTCTGTTGCTGGGGTGACCTCCTCAGGATGAGCCGCAGGAGCCAGATCGTGCACCTCAGGCAGAGCAGGAACTGAAGTGTGCACTGTGGAAACAGCTGGAGCTGTGGTGTGCACCTCGGAGACAGAGGGAGCCATTGTGTGCGTCCTGGAAACAGTGGGGGCCATTGGGTGTGCCTCGGAGACAGCGGGGGCTGGGGTTAATAATAAAAATCAAAACCCAAAGTGAAGCAGGAGAAAATGTAAAACAAGAACCATGACTACAGAATCATGACTACAACAACAAACAGCAATAAATGCAGAAACTCTCAAGATATAAACCCAAAGCAAGGACGTGGGCTGGAACCCCAAGTTCAGGTGACAAGAAAAATCAACAATAAATCAGAGAGAGGACCTGGAGCCCAGTCCATGTCCTGACACTAAGAACAGGAAATTGATGCACAGAGGTTCACTACTATTGGACAAAAAACCCCATTGGGAAACATATGGTCTGATGGTCTGATGAATCTCAATTTCTGCTGCAACAGTCAGATGGCAGGGTCAGAATTTGGCAGAAAAACATCCTGAAAGCATGGTTGGATGCAAGGAGAATCATTCATGTACAGCTAACAAATGTGCAGCAGCTATGTGATGATGTCAAGTTAAAATGGATCAACATCTCTGAGGAATAGCTCAAGTAGGTTCATTGACAAAGGCTGCAGTGTACAGTCGAAACATGTTAAGAAGGTAAAGACATCTCCTTTCTATTTTATTTTTGTCTTCAATAAGAACAAAAGATAAATAATCTCTGAGGAATATTTCCAACACCTTATGAAATCTATTTAATGAAGAATTAAAGCTGTTCTGAAAGCAACAGGGGTCCAACCGGGTATTAGCAAGAAAACAAAGTGGTCAGTGGACAGCACAGCATATCTCTTTTTCTGAATGAGATTTAATGCCACTTCATTATGTGTAATCATTGCTGTATCAATCATTTCTTTTGTGAAGCTGGTAAAATGGACGCAGAAAAATATTATAACCTCGATACTAAATACATTTTAATGTTTTCATTGTTCAGGAAAAAAAGAAGATATTAACACCACTTAGTGCTTTGGGGTGCTGTGATAACTATTTATAGCTGTTTTCTAGTGTTTAATAGACTAAACAATTAAATGAGAAGATAATAACAGGCAAATTAAAAGTGCAGAATAATGCAACTTTAATGAGGGCATGAAACCAGTAAATAAGAAACCTCACTGCTCTTTGATTATTTAAATCTCATCAAACCACCTAATGACTCCAGGATCATTTTTTAGAATAGAACTGAACTCTGTGCCACAAAGCGACAGAAATTCTTCTTTCACATGACTCTGAAGACATACACAACATATAAAATCTCCAAATTGGCAGGCATCAGAGTCAAAATTTAGTCCATACTGTATTAATATAAGGAACACCATTCAACATTAATTCAATCAGTCATCAGTGGCGATAAACATCTTATATTTTCCTTTGATTCTTTTCATACACCAGAAGGATTTAAAAGTAACAAGCTTGCCTCCTTTTCCTACTGTATTTCCCATTGCCATTTTACGAAAAAGATTAACCATTTAAATAAATATTGCAAACAAAAAACTAAAATTCAATCTACTACTGTATTCAGTCTAGCTCCTTCACCAGGGGCCTTCCCATTATAAAATACCCATTTGCCATCTTTAATGTCCACTTGGTCAGCCCTTTTTTTAAATTATTTTTTTTAGGAAGGACTCAGCTGTGCAGTGGGTGTCCAGCCAGACGATAATCTAAATCTCATGGTGAGTTGAGTGCAATTTTTTTTTCACAGGTGCTCAGAAATCCAATTTACTGCATTTGGTTTAAGTGTGGGGAGTGCTGGTTGGTCACACGCTGTTCCTGCTGCAAACATTTAGAGTTCATTCACCGAGAAGCGCACGCACCCACACACACACAGAGAGAGAGAGAGAGAGAGAGAGAGAGAGGGAGAGAGACTTTGCTGCATATTAACCAAATGTCACTAGCTCTCCTTCTTGTGTTTACCTCAATATCAAACTCTCCAGTCAGTCTAACACTCTGACTTCTTTTCACCATCCTGATTCACTGTGTTTCTGTTCCCCGCTGACTGATTAATACACCTCACCCTGAGCATTACATGGATTGTACATTTCCAATCACACCCTGGCTAGTGACCAAAGAGAATTAACAACAGGTGAAACTTCAGGCTAAAGAAATACAGCACATAAAAAAGGGGATTCACAGGAGGAAGTCTGATCAAACAGAGCCATGAGGAGGTGCTGACAAACACAGACTTCACAACAAATCAATACTTGTAGTCAGGTTGGCAATCAAGCTTTTAAAATAGCTAGAGGAAGACATAGCAGCTGCTCCCTCTTTTCAGCTATTCTCCAGAACATGCTCTCCAACAGAAAACTCTTAATAGTTGTTTCCCAGCAGGTCTAACAACCTATTTATACATTTTAACCATAGACCGTATATAAATATGGATGGCATGTTGACACTTCCATTATGGAAAACTGACGGCCAACTTCCTGCATTTTGGGCATTGCAATCATGCTTTCGGAGTCACAGTCTGCACAGTAGTGACTATGAAGTAGAGCCCTAGCATCAAATTCCTGTCGATATGGCTACCTATTTCATGGAAATTATTCCTATTTCAGGAATTAAATAACTTATTAAAATCAAACTCATCTTCACTTCAGGAGTACTCCCATGCATCAATTTTTATATACAGTCTATGCTTTTAACATTAAGTGATGTCCAGTGGTCATGTAAATGATGACATCAAGGGACAGTTATGATTAAAGCTCCAAGCGCTGCGGATCCAGAACGCCGAGAAGGACAAGAGGCTGGCGTGTCTGGAGAGCAGAGTGTCGGACCTGGAGCAGTACACCTGTGTGAACGATGCGATCATCACTGGGCTCCACATTAAACGCCGATCGTATGCTCGGGCGGTGGCCGCGGACAGCGGAGGGAGGCTCGACGCGCTGGAAGACGAATCCACGGAACAAGTGGCGGCCTTCATGCAGTCCAAAGGAATCCAGCTGGACTGTAACACAATTGAGGCCTGCCACCCTCTGCCCAGGAAAAACAGCAACAAACCGTCTGTGATCATGAGGTTTGTGAATAAAAAACACAAGACTGCACTGCTAAAACAAGGTAGGAAACTGAAAGGAACGAACATCTATATAAACGAGCACCTCACTAAAGAAAACGCAGAAATAGCCAGAAAAGCAAGATACCTGAGAAAGCAGAAAAAGATTCAAAACACCTGGACATCAAACTGTAAAATATACATCAAATTAAATGGATCACCTGAAGAAGCCAAGGTCATTAACATCTGAAATATTATGGAACTGGACAAATATCAATAAATATTATGAACTGGAGTCACAGCAACAAGAGACAACTGTAGGACACTGAAGGATTATACTCATCTGCAACAGGACATTTAACAACATGAAACAAAAGATCAACAAACAGGAATAACAAGAACTGAAAGTTTTTGAATATACGGATCACAACCCACAGGACGTAGAATATAACATAGACCCTGATAATAATTTATTTAGCTCCATCAATAATAACTGTAGTTACTACACGGATGAACAGTTTAACATAATGGTCACATCTGATTTCAGTATTTCTATGACCCACTTCAACAGCAGGAGTCTCTATGCCAACTTTAATAACATTAAAGATTATTTACATCAGTTTAAAGAGCCATTCAATATTGTGGCAATATCAGAGACGTGGCTCAGTGAAGAGAAAGGAGTGGATTTTACCATGGATGGCTATGAATTAAATTATATAAATAGAAAAGTGAAAAAAGGAGGAGGAGTCGTAATTTATGTTGACAAGAGCTTGCAATACAAGGTTGTTGAAAATCTATCAGTAACTGTGGATGATTTATTTGAATGTATTACAATAGAAATCTGTCTGGACAATGTGAAGAATATAGTAGTGAACTGTGTATATACTGTAGAACACCTGGATCAAACATTGACTTATTTAAGGACTGGATGGAAAAAATGTACGCAAAACTAACTCATAAAGTTATGTTCATCTGTGGGGATTTCAATATAGATCTTATGAATTCAAAACAACATAGTTTGACAGAAGAATTTATCAACACAATGTACAGCATGGGCTTACATCCAACAATTACCGGACCAAGCAGAATCACGTCACACAGTGCCACACTAATAGAAAACATATTCACAAACATTATGGAAAATAATATCAGGAGTGGGCTTTTATTGAATGATATCAGTGACCACCTGCCGATTTTTGTTGTCTATCAATGTGATTATAGGAAGAAAAAGTATACCAAAAATATTAAATATAAAAGAATAAAAACTGAAGAATCTATGTATTTACTGGCAAAGGAATTATTAATACAAGACTGGAAGATAGTTTATGATGAAAATGATATAAATAAAGCATATGATAAATTTTTACAAATATTTCAATCATTGTACAATAAAAACTGTCCTATAAAACAATACAGTGACAGACAACAAAACAAAACTATTCCTTGGGTCATCAAGGGGTTAATAAATGCATGTAAAAAGAAGAATACATTATATAAACAATTCATTAAGTGCAGAATGGTGGAAGCTGAGATCAAATATAAAAGATATAAAAATAAGCTTACTAATATAATGAGGACTTGTAAGAAAGAATACTACAACAGAATATTAGAGGATAATAAAAATAACTTAAGAGGAATATGGCAAGTACTCAATGGGATTATTAGTCATCTACCTAAGAATGCTAATTATCCAGAATATTTTACTGAAAATGGCAGTTTGATAAATAATATGGAGGATGTGGTCAGTGGTTTCAATAATTTTTTGTAAACGTTGGTCCTGAATTAGCAAAATCAATAGTGACACGAGAAACAAACCACAGTGGTTCTGTAAATGAAATAGAAGATAGAAATCCAAACACAATCTTTTTGGGTGCAGTTACTGAAAAGGAAATTATCAAGACTGTGAGTAAATTTAAGAACAAAAAATCAACAGACTGGAATGAAATTGACATGACAATAGTGAAAAAAGTAATTGAAGGAATTGTTAAGCCACTCACCCACATCTGTAACCTGTCATTTCAAACTGGTACATTTCCAAACAAAATGAAAATAGCAAAAGTAATACCACTATACAAAACAGGAGACAGTCATCGCTTCACAAATTACAGGCCAGTCTCTTTACTCTCACAATCCTCCAAAATACTTGAAAAAATCTTCACTAAGAGACTGGATGATTTCATTGAAAAACACAACCTCCTTACAGATAGCCAGTATGGTTTTAGAGCAGATAAATCTACATCTTTGGCACTGATCGAACTTATTGAAGAAATTACTAGTTGTATAGATAAAAAAAAGTTTGCTGTAGGAGTATTTATAGATTTAAAGAAAGCTTTTGACACCATTGACCACAGAATACTACTAAGGAAACTGGAAAGGTATGGGATAAGAGGGGTAGGACTGAGTTGGGTGGAAAGTTATTTAAGTAATAGACAACAATTTGTACAAATAGGTGAGCACAAATCACCCTTCATGGACATCACTTGTGGTGTGCCCCAGGGGTCAGTTTTGGGACCCAAACTCTTTATTTTGTATATAAATGACATATGCCAAGTATCAAAAATTCTGAAATTTATTTTGTCTGCGGATGACACAAATATCCTTTGCACTGGTGAGAATTTGCAGCAGGTTTTAGAGGTGGTCACAACTGAAATGAAAAAGTTAACGCAGTGGTTCAACAAAAATAAATTATCTCTAAATCTGAAAAAAACAAAGATTATGTTGTTTGGAAATTATAAAATAAATCATGAAATAATAGTAACGATAGATGATACCAGAATAGAAACAGTACAGGAAAATAAGTTTCTGGGGGTGATGCTAGACAATAAAATCTGCTGGAAACCTCACATCAGTCACATCCAGGCCAAGTTGGCAAAATGTACAGGGATACTGGGGAAGACAAGACACATCTTGGACTATAAATCATTGTTCTTACTGTACAATTCACTGTTTCTACCTTATCTTAACTACTGTGTAGAAGTCTGGGGAAACACCGACAAGACCAACCTACAGTCAATATGCACATTACAAAAAAGAGCTATAAGGATAATAAATAATGTAGGATATAGAGACCATACCAATTCGTTGTTTTTAAAGTCACATGTCATAAAGTTCATCGATTTAGTTAAATTTAAGACAGCACAAGTAATGTACAGGGCAATTAACAATCAACTCCCAGCTAATATACAAAAAATATTTAAAAAAAGAGACAATGATTATAATTTGAGAGGAGACTTAATCTTTACAAAACCCAAGATATGAACAACTGAGAAAAGTCTGTGCATATCTGTCTGTGGGGTGGATTTGTGGAACAGTCTGGAGCAGGAACTGAAACTATGTACAAACAGAAATCAATTCAAAAAAAGTTATAAGCATTATTTGCTGAAAGAATATATGTTAGAAGGGTAGTATTTATATATATGATTCACTATGCTCACTCTGGGATACTATGGAATGGTGGGTGGGACAGCACTGTGTATATCTGTGTTGTTTGGGGCTGGTTTTGATGTATGGACCGTATGTATGTTGGGATGGATGGGTGTTAATGTTGATATGTACAAAATATAGTTAATTGTTTACTTGGGGTCTTAAATGTGGTAATTTGTATATATTTCACATGGGTTGTATTTATGGAAAAGAGGAGTTGGAATTAATAAGTGTTCACTTCTTCCTTCTCCCTTTCAAACACTGTAAACTGTTACTTTATTGCACTTGTCATTTGTTTTATTTTTGTTTTACTTTTTTGTTCAAAATAAAGTACCTACCTACTGTACCTACCTACCTACCTACCTAAGGTGACACCACAGTCATCGACAGCAGAGAATGGTGGGGAGGGCCCAAAACTGGTGGAATCTGCACTTGGGTCCCCCAACCACAAGCAAGCCAAGTCTTTTCTAAAACAGTTGTTGAAAATAAGGGAAAAGCACTTGCCTTAACTCCTGGCCTCGTGCTGTCGGGGTGGCGACCTCTGGATGAGCTGCAGGAGCGGTGGTCTCAGGATAAGCTGCAGAAAGGGCAGCGGGTGAGACGGCTGGGAGAGAAGCAGTGGGTGGAGGCACACCGAACTCTGGAACAACAGGTGGAGGCACACTGGCCTCAACAGCAAATGATGGAGGCTCACCAGCCTCCGGAGCAGATGATGGAGGCTGTGTGGGAGAGAGGTGGAGAATTGCAGCTGGAAAGGAGACACCTGTCTCCGGCGAGTTGAAGGCAGATGGCTCCTCCACTTCTGACATGACGGAGAACTCAGGGGACAGTATAAACTCCCAAAGGAACGATTGAATGTCCCCTAGCAGATGGGGATTTAACCTTGCTCTCCGATGAGCCTCCTCCCACACCTCACTCTGCCATTCATCTCCTCGATTATATAGTTTGTAGCACTCCCCGAGGTCCTTAATAAAATCCCGCAGCTTCCTTCGGTAAACCCGTTCCAGAGCTGGGGAGGGAACCACCTCAGGTGTGGAGGTCTGGAAATAAGCAGCTGCAGAGGAGGGTTGAAGAGGGGCAGCAGCTGCTGGAGACCTCACCCTCTTGGATGTGGAGGCTGTGGAGGTGGCGATGACCTCAGAATGAAGAGGGAGAGCAGGGGTGAGAGATGGCAAAAAGATGGAGGTGCTAGCATTAACAGGTGGCGAGGGACCAGAAACAGCAGGCGGCTATGACTGAGAACCCTCGTTCGGAGCAAGGCAGTACACTTCATTAATAGGTGTCAAAACAAATGAAGGTACTTGCCTTGCTGTGCCCTCTGTTGCTCCTGGAGCTGCTGTTGGCGTAGAAATGACAGCCTCAGGGTGAGCTGCCGGAGTGTCGGCCTTAGGATGAGCTGCTAAGACAGTGACCTCGGGATGAGCTGCAAGGGTGATGGCCTCCAGATGAGTCGCAGGAGAGGCAGCGGGCGAGGCAGTTGGGGAGCAGAAGCAGGTGAGGCAGCTGTGGGCGAAGCAGCTGGTGAAGCGATTGGAAGAGGAGCAGCAGATGAAGCGGCCAGGAAACAGGCAGTAGGTGATGTGGCCGGAGGCGACGCGGCAGGTGGAGCTCTCTGGAAAGAAGGGGATGCAGCTGCTGGAGCTCTCCAGGAATGAGCAAGTGCAGCCACTGGAGCTCTCTGGGGAGCGGTGAAGCCGGACTTGAGAGGAGCCGGAGGTGGGGGTGGAACAGAGTGCTGAGTGGAGCGGCATCTCCTGGAGTCTTCCTTTCACCCTGGTCCCCCGCATGTCAACCCACTGCCATAAAAAACTCCCTCCACTCTGCAGGAGTAAATACAGGTAGGCAGTCAGCTGGCTCTGGCGAGGAGAAGGCTGGCGGTGCTGGTCAGGCCAGAAGAGGAAGCCCCTGCACCCAGGGAAGGGAGCGCAGGCTCGGGTGTGCTTCCAGGATGTTAGTGACGACTCCCCAGCAGCTTGCAGCATGTTCCAGGAAGGGGGAGCTATGGGCCTAAACGATGAGGCCCTGCAGCGCCTTCGTGGCTGGCAGCTCACCCCCTCTCTGCCTTCTCCTCCTTCAGTCGCCTGCTGAAGCCAATTTTGACGGCGTGCCTCTGTTATGGACTCATGTGCTGGTTGACCATTTAACATCATTACAACATAACAACAGGTGGTTGATCCATGAATCGACCAATAAATTTTCTGGTTCAGTTAGAATTGGTATTTAAACAGTCCTCTTCATCATGCTGTTCACATTTTGACAACGCAAGACCAAGACGACACCTAACAGTTGATCAACAGTACCTCGCCATTGCGAGGCTTCAAACAGGATGTTCTCAGAGCGAAGTAGCCACTGAGATTAGAATGTCACAGAGTGCCATCAGCAGGTTGCAACAGAGATACAGAGCGACTGGAAGAGTCACAGAAAGGCATAGAAGTGGACGTCCTTTGGCCACATCCCACACTGATGACCGCTTCATTCTGAACAGTGCCCCGTGGAACCGGATGATTAATGCCACTCAACTCCAGGCACATTTAAGAGAGGTGAGAGGAACCCAAGTGTCACGTCATACTATTCAAAACCATTTACATCAGTGTGATCTGCGTGCTGGATGACCTGCAAGGGTACCTAACCACACCATCAGGCACAGACGTCATTGTTTGCATGGGCCAGGGAGCATTTACACTGGACAAGGGACCAGTGGGCCTCAGTGCTGTTCTCTGATGAAAGTCGATTCACGTTGAGCAGAAATGATGGCCGCCAACGATGTTGGAAACGTTAAGGAGAGCGCTATGCATCAGTCACTGTTGTCACCATGTTACAGTCTGGGCAGGTGTGTCTAGTCAATACAGACCTGCCCTACGCCTTGTGAATGGTACAGTGACTAGCCAATACTACCTGAATAACATCATTAATCTAGTCATTGTGCCCCTGCATGAACAACACAGGCCTAATTTTGTCTTCATGGCAGACAATACTCCAGCTCATCGAGTTCTCATCATTTGGTAATGGCTGCTGGAGGCTGGGGTACCTCAAATGGAGTGGCCTGCACTTTCTCCAGACCTGAGTCCCATAGAAAACCTATGGGATCAGCTAAGTCACCGTGTAGAAGCTCGTAACCCTGCACCCCACAACCTCAATCACCTGAGGGCCACCCTTCAAGAAGAGTGGAATGCCATGCCTCAGCAGACAATAGGTTGACTTGTGAACAGCATGAGACATTGTTGTCAAGCTGTAATTGATGCTCAAGGACACATGACAAGTTATTGAGACATTGACATTTTTAGGTGTGGTATACCCACCACTGTTGTTGGCTTTTGTTTCAATAAATTGTTTGAGCTGAGGAAATCACCATTGCTTGCTTCTACTACTTTTATGATATTATATCACTGTAGTGTGAATGTTTTACATTTTCCATAAATTTCACCCAAAATCCAAGTATCCCTAACTTTTTGTGAGGAGTGTATTTCAAATTTAGACTGCAGTACAATTTTAAAATGCTACCTGCCAGGATAACATTATGTTCCTTTGAGCAGTTTTGAAATGGGGAAACACCGTGCGACACTGTGACATAGCCGCCTTTGACATGATACATTTGGTCAAGTGGGGAGGTTGGGGCCACACATTAGGTGGTGGACTCGTTCTCTATTGGAAGCCTTCACCGGGCAGCATGCAGTGAAGGGCAGTGTGATAACTGTTCCATTACAGTCCTTAGTTTGGACAAAGTCCTTCTCTCCACCTCCTCCTCCTGCGAGAGAATCCAGGACACCCTTAGGAGCTTGTTAAGTTTACTAGCATCCCTTCTCTTATTCCCTAGCCCTGGCACTCTACACAGTAAAATACTGCAAATGGTTTGTTTGCTTTGTTGGACCATTTATTGCTCCCTAATAGAGATATGCCTTTATCCTCCTGAGCTTTAGTCACCACACAAATAAGAGCATGACTAAAACATAGCCCGGAGAGACAGACTTAACAAAATTAAGTTGTTGACAATAGAGAGTGCCAAATAATTATACAGAGCGACATGCAACTAATGGTCACACAAAGGTTGAGTTTGAACCCGTGACCTGTCATCTGGTCAGAGATACTCAGCAGTAGCAGTGTTAAGTGTTTCACATTTTAAAAGGAGACAAATTATGCAGACCATTAAGTGAAAGGGGCTAAAATGAATATATAGATTGAAAGAGGCTTTGTCGAGGTCACAACACAGCCGTCTCCTGAACAAGAGAATTAGCATTTCAAAGTCTGTATTCAGATATGGCAATTTATTTCCTCCAGCAGAGTGAAAGGTGGTGATAATGTACTGTTTTAATAGCCTCCTTCAGATTGGTGTATTTATCAGAATGAAAGGATTATCTTGAAGCACAGCTAAGTTTTTGATTTTTGGTCAAATCTTTTGATGATAGAACTCAAATTGGACAAAATGGAACTTGATCTGCAACTACACTTCAGTACAAAGCTGTATGAGACACAGTTTCAAACATCTGCGATACTTCAAATACTTTTTTTTACATAAGCTCTGCCTACTAAGATCTCCAACTGGCAGAGGAGTGGCTCCTTCATCTGGTCTCCTGCTCCTTGGTGAAATAAAATCCTAAGAGACCAGATTACGGTTTCAGATCACAACCCTGCTCATGATAATACATTCACCATCCTGCCACATCCAACCTCATTTTCATTAGCATTTAAATATTGTCATTATCAATTTCACTCCAAATCGCTGCCATGTTTATTTCACATCCTGCAGCAATGATGACCTTCCTTGGGGGAAAAAAGCTGGATCCTGTCAGACAAAGTTTTGCACTATAGGCATCATGGAAAATTAAATTTTGAATCCCAGAGCAAGGTAATTCACATTCACCAGTGTAACCAGGATACTGAACAGAAGGAGATAGTAATAGGTCTTTATTGTATGTATAACATGAGCAAGAGAACAGGAGAAATTTGTGGTGAAATGCTGGAAACGCAACCAGACATACAGCATTACAGCTCAAAGGTCAGCAAGCCAAACAATAAGCTTGGGCATTCAGTGCTCTGCTCATGGAAGAACTCTGCCTCACACGGTTAGTTAATGAATATGTGTTCTAACTGTAATATGCTCAAGTGCTGCGGGGCAAAACTTAAAAGTTCCCTCTTGGAAGGTTATGGCTGAAACACTACATGAATAATGCAGCAGTGACTGGATTTAACATCTAGACCTTTAGAGGAAAGAGTGTGTGCAGATACATGCATGTGGATCAGGAAGATGGAGGGTGGCCAGCTGCATGCAGATGCGACACTGAAATATTAAACATGGTAATTGATATTGGGGAAAATGGAGCATATAACAACACAATTGGGAGCTGTTGATGCATAGGTTGTCGATAACCAGGGTTAATTACATCAGACATATTTGCAAAATGTGCAAATTTTGCACATTTGATGCTTTTTTATTAGTATTTTTTTCTGTTGTATAGTGGGAATTTCTTTAACAGTAAAATCTTAAAATAATCTGTAATTTAACCTCTTATCCTTGCTGAGTCAACCAAGCACAAAATCATTTACTCTTCTGTCCTTTTTTGTATTTGGAGACATCAGGGGTCTGCAGCCTGTGAGCTAGGCTCTTGCACACAAGTAATGGTCTTGACTTGGACCAAATAAATAATTTTTTATGTGTTCTTAGTTTCTTTCTTTACCTTTTTTAAATTTTGCTTTAAACAAACCTGTTTAACTATTATTGAAGTAGTTATTTATGTTCCATTGTTTTACGTTCTTCTTAGCTCCATTTGCTTTCAGATTTTCTTATTTTGATGTGTTTTTAGCTCATTTTATAAGTATGGGTTTTTAGTCCCCTTTGTTTTATTAGTTCTTAGTTTTATATTGTATTATATGTGTTTTAGTTCCAGTGTTTCCTCAATGGAGACCCTCATGCTGGATACGTCACACTGGTGTCAGGAGTGGGAGATGGAGCAGATGGAAGCCAGGATCCGAGTGGAGATCCAGCAGCTGGAGCGATTCATCATTCAGCTGGGGACGGACGACAGAGCTGAGACACCGACCCCCGGAGTTGCACGTCGGGATGAACGGAGCAGCGGACCTGAGGGGACCAGCGTACCCCGCCTTCTGCCTTTTTCAAGGCAGGGCGGGCGGAGCAGAGCAAACCAGCCCCGCTCCCCGCCCTTTTCAGGGCAGGACTGGCCGGCGATTGCACTGTGACCAGGGGCGGCGATCGACAGAGAGGCGACCGTCCCATCCACCCAGCAGCGGGTCAAGATTCCCCGCTTCAACGGCGAGACCCTGCTGGACGACTACCTGGTCCAGGTTGAGCTGGCTGCCGCTTTGAATGGCTGGCCACCAGAAGAAACCGCCGTGCAGGTCGTGCTGGCCTTGGAAGGGAGGGCTCTCTGCGCGTTGTCTGACCTCCGGCCCAAGGAGCGCCGCAGCTGGCCAGCGCTACAGGGAGCGCTCCGAAGACAGTTTGGGACAATGGCCGACGCTGAGCACGTCCAGGAACAGCTGGCCAACCGCCGTTGAGGCAGCCAGGAGAGACTAGGAGCCTACGTGGCAGACATACGGCTGCTGACACGATGCAGCTACCTGGACTTTGAACCAGAGGTAGTGGAGAAGCTCGCTCTTCGGAACTTCATCCAAGGTCTCCGCCCGGCCCAGCTCCAGAACCATGTCCGGATTAACGCCACAAGCAACTGGGAGACTGCGGTGGCAGAAGCAGAGCGGGTGGAGCCGCTGATGAATCGTGCAGCCGAGCCAAGACAAAGAGCCTTCCAGGCCACGGCTGAGAGCGAGGTGGGGGAGGAGGAGCTATGGCAGACCACGGCGGTGCGTCCACGAAGAAGACAGCCGCGGCGACGCAAGGAAGGGTGCTTCCGCTGCGGGGAGCCAGGACATATCGCACGGTATTGCCCTCCACCCACCCCACAACAAACCAATGAGCTGTCACCGTGTGTGGGCCGAATTGGACGCTCGCCAGGGTTGTACCTACAGTGCAGCCTGGACAATACGCTGATCCGGGCCCTGATCGACACCGGTTCTACAATCTCCTTGGTCTGACCCGGTGTGCTGCCGGGCACAGACGAGACAACACCACGGGGGTGGGAACCCACCGCGCGCCATGTCACCACAGCTACCGGTGAGCGCGCCAGATTGGGGGAGCAGAGAGTTCTCATGGTGGGGGTGGCCGGTCAGAACATAAAACACCCGTTCTGGCTGGCTGACATCCAAGACCCCTGTATTATTGGACTCGACCTGCTCGCAGCGTGGAACGCCAAGGTCAACACCGCCAGACCGTCCCTCCAGCTGGGAACCTGGACCATCACGCTCCGCAGCGGAACCCAAAGAAGGAACACGGAGGCCTGCGCGATCGAGGGACCGCCAGGACAGACCGGACCAGGCAGGCCACCGCGAGGACTGGACACAACGGCGCCACCAGCCCGAGCAGAGGGAGCACGAGCACACACAGGGACAGCAAGGGGAGGGGTCAACGTGTCGGCAGGGATGCAGCAGGTGGTCGAGGAACTACTCCAGCAGAGCTGCAGCGGGCTGGAATCGGGACAGACACGCCAGCTGCGGGAGCTGTTGGACTGTTGTCACTGCCAGCGGGCAGAGGATCGAAACCAGGCCATCCCACGGGCTGCTGCTCTCCGGACCGCTGTGAGCGGGAATAACACAGCGGCACACGGTTCCCCTCGGACAATCAGGCAGCTCCCCCGCAGTGATGATGTCACAGAGGCCCTCGGCACGCAGCAGCTGCAGAGCGAGCAGGACAGAGATCCAGTCATTTCCCGGGCTTGGCAGTGGCTGGACGAGGGCCAGCGGCCTGCTTGGGAGGCCCTGGCAGCAGCGAGGAGTCGGCAGAAGCGAGCGTATGACTCCCGCTGCCAGGGGAGGGACTTTGCACCGGGAGATCGAGTCTGGGTTTTCTGCCCTGAGAAGAAAAGAGGACGATCACCAAAGTTGGCGAGCCATTGGTCGGGACCGTGCGTGGTTCTGCAGAGACTGTCGGATGTGGTGTACAGGGTGAGGCTTAAGAAAAGGGACCGGGTTGTGGCACTTCACCGTGACCGTCTCGCCCTGTATCAGCCATCTGCCCCGCTGGTGGTCGAACCAGAGCCTTCACCCTGACCAGATACTCCGACCGAGACACAGATGGACACTGGCGGGTCTGTACGTGCTGGTCGTCGGCATCGGAGGCCGACGGGTTTGTGTTGGACTTTTGAGTTGGACTTTCATTTTTCTGGGGACAGAAACCAGTCTGGGGGGGGGCAGTATAACATTGGGGCTGTGTTAAGGGGGACAGGGATTTTCCCGGCATGCGTTGCCAACAGAGGACATTATATTTTCGTGTATGTTTAGTGTTATTACTGTGTTATACTGCTGGGTCATTATAACTGCGTTATAATGACCCAGCAGTGTTATAGGTAGAATTAGAGCAGGAGTGATTATGTGTGTGTAACCCTGATATAAACGGAGGTGGGTGAGAATGACCTCCCCTCCTGTCTGTGATTGTGATGGTGTTTAATAAAGCCTGTTGTGTTGCAGCCATCTGCTCCCTTTCTTTGTGTGAACCTCGTCTACGTCAAAAAAAAAAAAAAAAATCATGCTGGATACTGTTTGGCCCATCTGCAGGGGTGTTGGTCTCATGGGTCACTCTAGCTTGGGTGAATGAGGGCTTTATGCCACTGCCTACAGCTGTGGTGTGGACCCCGCCCTGTCCTGGTTGGGGTGGCCTCTGTGGCATGCCTTAGGTTGTGTGATCTCCCGACATGGGGGGCTCCACAGGATGGTTGTTCCTTCACATGGTGCCTCAGTGCCGAGCAATGTCTCTTTTATTTTATATGTGTGTAAGAGAAGCAGGGGGTGGTGTATGTGCCTCTGTGTGTGTGTGTGTGTGTGTGTGTGTGTGTGTGTGTGTGTGTGTGTGTGTGTGTGTGTGTTTTGTGGGTATGTTTATGGGAGAGTTGGAAGGGGTGGGGATGTATCGTGTAAATACTGTATATGTAACTAAATGTGTCTACTGTTTTATCTATGTAAAACACTTTGCGCACCATCTAATGTTTGAAAAGAGCTATACAAATAAAGTTTGATTGATTGATTGAAACAATTAAGAGCATTTATTTTATATAGTTGGATTTGTACCACGGGACTAGGTGTTAATATCCCTAAATTTGCATACTTGAGAATGTGGGATGGTCCTGTAAGTGATGGCACCCTTCGGGGTCATCAGGTGGGCCCCCTCCATTAGTGTTTCAGTGACTTGGCCCACGACACCTCCAGAAAGGTCAGCAGTGAAACTCAGCTTCCCTGGCTCACCCCCTAGGTGCCACCACTCACCTGGTTTCCCCAGATGGCCCCCCTTTTTTCTTTGGCTACAGCTGTTAACTCCCCTTTTCAGCAGCCCTTGTTTTTGACAGCCTGCCGGTGAGCCTTCCCTCGCACCCCCATTTCCCAGAGCAGTTTGGATGTTTATATCTTTATATAGTTGCAAATTTATGAGAAAAGCATTTGAAATCTATCCAAAAAGTCACATTTGTTGAGAAAAAAATATTTTTTTGTAAATTCATAAGAAAAATGCCTTCACTATATAATTAAAAAAATATCAGATATATTAAAAAGTTTCAAATTTTAAGAAACAACTTTACAAACTTAGGAGATAAAAACTTGTAAATTTAAGAGAAACAATATCCCAAACTTTGAGAGAAACAAATTTGCAAGAAAAAAAGTTATTTTAGCAAAAGGACCTGCAAATTTACAGGAAAAAAGTATCAGATTCATGAGAAACAGTGCAAATTTCAATGTAAAATCACACACATTTACAAAAAATTCTGCAAAATTTTTAGGAAAAAAGTACACTTATGAGGGAAAAAATAGCACATTTTAAAAAAGGTTGCAAATTCTTGAGTAGAAAAGACAAGCAAAAGGTTGCATATTTCAGAGGGGAATATGTTTTTGATTACAGGCTAGTTTGTACTCATTGTCAGTGCTTGTGTACTTTTAGTTTGATTAGCCCATCCTTAGCCTGTTATTTCTCATAGTATTAAAAATTTTAAAATACCTCATCTCACAAGGATAAAAGTGATCAAGAATATGCATACTGATCTGGGTCTGGAACAACACAACCAGACCCCCACACACCACTCCCCACCCACCCTCCTGTGCAGAACCTCTCTCCATCTCCTCCCTCCTCCTCCTCGGGGGGCACCAGGACCTTCCCTCATTTCACGGTGACTACAGACCAGGTGAAGAAACAGCTGGAGAGACTCTGCCATCGGAAGGTGATGGGCCCTGATGGCATCTCTGCCAGGACCCTGAGGACCTGTGCCAACCAGATAGCTCCGGTACTGAAACACCTGTACAACATGAGCCTGAGTCTGGAGAGAGTACCGGTGCTGTGGAAGACATCCTGCCTGGTTCATGTCCCCAAGAAGTCATCTCCATCAGACCTGAACGACTATCAACCAGTTGCCCTCACATCTCATGTGATGAAGGTCCTGGAGAGACTGATCTTTGCCCACCTGAGGCCGCAGGTGAAGATGTGGCTGGACCCTCGGCAGTTTGCATATCAGCCCCATTTAGGAGTTGAAGATGCTGTCATCTACCTGCTGCAACGAGCCCATCTGCACCTGGAGGAGATACTGTAAGAATCACTTTTTTTTATTTCTCCAGTGCCTTTAACACCATCCAGCCACTGCTGCTGGGTGAGAAGCTGTGGGTGATGGGGGTCGACAGCTCTGTGATCTCCTGGATTACTGACTACCTGACAGGCAGGCCACAGTTTGTCCAGCTGGGCAGTGTCTGGAGTGGTAGCTAGTGATACAGGAGGTCCACAGGGGACTGTGCTCTCTCCTTTTCTCTTTACCTTATACACCACTGACTTTCAGTACAACACAGAGTCATGTCACCTGCAGAAATTCTCTGACAACTCAGCTGTTGTGGGGTGTATAAGAGGAGGAGAGGAGGGGGAGTGCAGGGCACTGGTAGACAGATTTGTGGAGTGGACAGAGCAGAATCACCTGAGGTTGAATGTCAGCAAGACCAGAGAGATGGTGATTGACTTCAGGAGGAGGAAGACGCCTTCTCAGCCACTGCAGATTAGGGGGAAGGATGTGGGAGTGGTTGAGGACTACAGATATCTGGGTGTCAGGATCAGCAGTGGGTTGGACTGGAGATCCAACACTGATGCTGCGCACAAGAAGGGGATGAGCAGACTCTACTTCCAGAGGGAGCTAAGATCTTTCAGCGTATGTAGCAGGATGCTGGAGCTTTTCTACCAGACCGTTGTTGCCAACGCCATCTTCTTTGCTGCTGTCTGTTGGGGTAGCAGTATCAGGGCCAGAGACACCAACAGAGTTGACAAGTTTATCATTAGGGCTGGCTCTGTAATTGGTCTCAGACCGGAGACCTTTGAGACAGTGGTGGAGAGGAGAACACTAAATAAACTGCGATCCATCATGGACAATTCTGATCACCCCCTCCACCACACACTGGACAGACAGCAAAGCACTTTCTCTAGTAGACTACTACAGCTACGCTGTCGAACGGCCAGGTACAGGAAATCTTTCCTGCCGCATGCCATTTCACTGTACAATAACTTACTATGATGTTGTATTTACTGTACATACTGTGGTTGTCATTGAATCCTTATTTAAATCCTTCACCTGAACAACGAGAGCAAGTTTTTAGCCAAAGTCAAATTCCTTGTATGTGTTGTGCATACTTGGCCAATAAAGCTGATTCTGATTCTGATTCTGATTCTGATTATGGTCATAACAATGCTGCCACACTGCACCTTACAGTCTAACTGGCACCTCACATTTCACTCTGCTCCTGATAGTCCTTCTTTGTGCAACGGGATGATTCATGTGTTTATATGGGTCATCATATATTAAGCTATGATGTATATAGGTTTCATAGTCGTGTTAGTTTTAATTTCCATGGGTAATCCCTTTGTCTGTCATGCGTGTGTTTCTGTCATTTGGTTCTGTACTGTCATGCTGCCGTTACACTGTAAATTCAATTCAATTCAATTCAATTCAACTTTATTTATATAGCGCCATTTCACAACAACAGTCATCTCATAGCACTATCAACTGTAGGGGGGAACCCCCACAGTTGCAGAAAGACCCCAGCAATCAGGTGATCCCCTGTGAGCAAGCACTTGGCGACGGTGGAGAGGAAAAACTCCCTTTTAACAGGAAGAAACCTCCAGCAGAACCAGGCTCAGGGAGGGGCAGTCATCTGCTGCGACTGGCTGGGGGGTGAGGGGACAGAGAAGATGAAAAGAACAGACATGTAGAGAGCAAACAGCACGATGGGGACTCAATCTATGGGAGAGAACAAACAAATGTTAATGACCAGCAAAAAAAAAATATTTCATAGAGAGTGAGGAAAGGAGTGAGGTCCAGTGCATTACTGGAGGTCCCCCGGCTGACTAAACCTATTAGCAGCATAACTAAGGGAGGGTTCAGAAACACATGATCCCTCCCTAATTGTAGGCTATATCAAAAAGGTAGGTTTTAACCCTAATCTTAAAAACAGAGATCGAGTCTGACTCCCGAATCCAGATTGGCAGCTGATTCCACAGGAGAGGAGCTTGATAACTGAAGGCTCTGCCTCCCATTGTACTTTTGGAGATTCTAGGTATTACAAGTAGTCCTGCATTTTGGGAGCGTAGTGCTCTGTTAGGATAATACGGTAGTATCAGATCTTTTAAATAAAAAGGAGCCTGATTGTTTAGAGCTTTGTAAGTAAGAAGAAGGATTTTAAACTTAATTCTAAACTCTATGGGAAGCCAATGAAGGGAGGCCAGAACCGGAGAGATATGATCTCTCTTTCTAGTACCTGTTAAAACTCTTGCTACAGCATTTTGGATCAGCTGAAGACTTTTTAAAGATGTTTTAGGACAACCTGATAATAAAGAATTACAATAATCTAATCTCGAGCTAACAAAAGCGTGGATCAGTTTCTCAGCATCACTCTGAGACAAGATGCTCCTAATCTTGGCAATATTACGCAAATGATAGAAGGCAGTCTTAGAAACAAATTTAATATGTGAATTGAAGGACAAATCCTGATCAAAAATAACTCCAAGGTTCCTCACAGAGCTATTAAGAGAAAGAGTAACTGCATCCAAACTGAAAGTTTGATTTGGAAAGGAATTTCTAAGGTTTTTTGGACCAACAAGAATGACTTCAGTCTTATCTGAATTTAATAGCAGGAAATTACAAGTCATCCAAGCTTTGATTTCCTTAAGACAGGCTTCTAACTTGGCTAATTGATTACTATCATCTGGCTTCATTGACAGGTATAATTGTGTGTCATCTGCATAACAATGAAAATGTATACAGTGCTTTCTAATAATGTTGCCTAACGGAAGCATATATAAACTAAAAAGAGTAGGGCCTAGCACAGATCCCTGTGGAACTCCATGACTAAGCTTTGAGTTGAAAGAAAACTCATTATTTACATGAACAAACTGGAACCTATGAGATAAATAAGATCTAAACCACTGCAACGAAGTTCCATTAAGTCCAACATAGTGTTCTAATCTATCAAGTAGAATATTATGATCGATAGTAACAAAAGCTGCACTAAGGTCTAAAAGGACAAGTACAGAAACTAGTCCATTATCAGATGCAATGAGGAGGTCGTTAGTGACCTTCGCTAAGGCTGTTTCAGTACTATGATGGATTCTAA
Source organism: Pholidichthys leucotaenia (assembly GCA_020510985.1). NCBI lineage: Eukaryota > Metazoa > Chordata > Actinopteri > Cichliformes > Pholidichthyidae > Pholidichthys > Pholidichthys leucotaenia. The sequence continues at coordinate 400,897,795 of CM035844.1, read as the reverse complement.
ACCCAGATTGAAACTCTTCAAGTAAACCATTTCCCTGCAGGTGGTCGAATAATGAGGATCATAGATGTACATAGGTGAGGATAATAGATGTACTTTACTGATCCCAGTTTGGGATCAGTAAAGTACATCTATCTATCTATCTATCTATCTATCTATCTATCTATCTATCTATCTATCTGTCCCAAAATCAAATGGGATCATCATTTGAAATGTTCATCAAAATCTGTCCTGTACATTTTGTACCACACTGCTAAGCATAAAACAGACAATGAACACATGACATCCTCAGCTGAAGTATTATAGAGTATCCCATTACTGTACTTACTAAACTTTGATAAAACTATTGTAATCAGCTAGTTCAGTTTTAATAGTAAACCAGACTACTTGTCCCCACTCATCATCATCATCATAGCAGTCTGTGGGGGTGACAGTTACTGTTTCATTTAGGTCTGATCAGATTCCTCCACGCAGCTCTGTAACTCAACTTCCGCTGCCTGGAACTCCTGACCTTGTTAACCCGGGCGACGTCCGAGCTGGTATGAGTTGCTCTCTGACTGACCATTTCATGAAACTGCTTGCAAAGCATTTGAGTACCGCTGGCTTTTTGGCAAAAACAAAAGATCCAAACAGTGTACAAACCCAAAAATCCAACAAGTGCACAAAGCAAAACTTCCGAGCAACAGGGAACACAGGATACACACGAAAAGGAAATGCCAGAATGGGGACAGAGTTCTGACACAACAATCCTTTATCAAGACACCAGCAAACAAAAAAGGAATAACCACCCTTAAATAGGGCCAGAAACGATTAAACACAAATAGTAACCGGTGTGAATCACATGAGCGGGCTGGGGAGAAGATGACAATCAGCTGTGAGTCATGAGGAGAGGAGACGGGGCTGACAACTTGACAGGGGCACCACCTACAGCCAGGGAAAAACCCGGAGGAGCCCCTGACAGCTGCAACCACGGCGAGAGAAAGAAAGAGAAGACATCCGGCAAATACAATGTGGTAACAAATAAAGACAAATAAACCCAAATATGTAAATAACAAAACTACAATGAACGTAAACAGGAAAATAAGTCATACTAAGAAACAATACAGAATTTGTGAAAACACACTAGAGATAACATGAGTAGAACTCAAAAGTACAACATTATACAAACAAGGGGAAAAAACACAAACAGACCATAGTGGAATCCCCCGTGCCCAGATCGTGACAGAGCCCCCCCCCCCCCAGGGGTGGATACCAGACACCCCGGGCAACATCAAAGGAAGAAAAAGGACCCACCCACACTAAGAACCTACCCCACCAAAAGACAAGAAAACAACCCCACCCCGGGCGGGAGGAGGGCGATCCAGGCACGGAGGGACTGAAACAAAACACAGAAAATAAGAAGAAATCCCATGATTCACACCCCCCGCAAAACCCAGGCTACGAGGAAACAAAAAACAAAAAACCCCGCTCAGGATCCACACCGGGCAGAACCAGGGACCTAGGCCCCCTGGACCAAAGAGTTAGACAGTTCCAATGGCTGGCCAAAGTCCCAGGCCTGGCAGACAGCAAGGTGGTGAGAGTCAGGTGGCCTGCCGGAGAACATGGGCCACCCAACCCAATGGCACAATCCGTCAGGCAGTCAGCCAGAGTTTTTTAGCCACCTAAACAGAAGAGGTGGCCCAGGAGGCAGCTGCCCCATGGGGAAGCCCCACGTAGAAGGGGGCAGAGGAGTTGGGGAACCCACGACGATGTCAGGTGGAGGAAAGGGAACCAGGATGGCCTCTGGCAGAGGAGAGGGAACCATGACGGTGTCTGGCAGAGGAGAGGGGACCACGACGGCATCTGGCAGAGGAGAGGGAACCACGATGCCGTCTGGCAGTTGAGAGGGAACCATGATGGCCTTGGATAGACCTGTAGCACCCTCGGAGGCCCCGGACTGGGGGATAGCAGCACCCGCGGTGGCTCTGGGCTGGAGCGAAGCAGCACCCGAAGCAGCTTCAGGCTGAAGCTGCACCCGCGGCAGCTCCGGGCTGGAGCAACGCTCCACCTTCGGCGGCTCTGGGCTGGAGCGGAGCTGCACCCATGCTGGACCTGGACTGGGCCAAGGCTGCATCCACATTGGATCCAGATTGAGGAAGAGCTGCACCCACGGAGGTCCCGGGCTGGGGCGGCGCACCCGCAGCAACCTCCACTAATGAGGAAGCAGCACCCTCGGAGGCCCCAGGCTGTAACAAAGCACCCATGAAGACCTCATCCAGAGGGGGAACAGCACCCATGGAGATCCCGGGCTGGGACGGAGCACCTGTGAAGACCTCATCGGGAGGGGGGGCAGCACCCACGGAGGTCCCGGACTGGGACGGAGCACCCGTGATGACCTCAGCAGGAGGAGCTGGACCCATGATGATCTCGGGCGGCGAGGCTGGACCCACGGAGACCTCTGGCGAAGCTGGATGATCCTCAGTGACCCTGGGGAAAAGCTCAGACTGGAGAGGCAGAGAAACAGGGTCAGGGTCACTGGTGGCAGTGGAGCCTGGTGAGTTGAGCTCAGGTGCAGCTGATGACTGCACCTCGTTCTCCCTACCAAGAGCCAGACAAGATCTCTCCAACATAGAAGCAATGAAAACAAAGGAGAGCACTTGCCTGAGCTCGAGCTCCACCGCTGTCCATGACTCCGTCAATCCATGCGACATCTTGGGCCCGGCCCTCTGGAGGTCCAGCTTCAGCTCTGCTGCGGCGGCCTCTGCAGCAGGCGTGGTGGTCAATGCAGTCCTGAGACCCCTCAGCTAAGCGACCCACTAAGGCGGCTTGTCCAACATGGATCCAGGAGGTTGATTTTCTGCTGGCGCTGACTCCTGCACAGTTGAAGCCTGGGGGCACTCAGCTGTCGGCGCAGGCTCCTGATCACAGGCAGCGCTGTCTCTCCATCCAGACCATGGCTGTGGGGCAGGAACCAGGTCCTCCAGGGCCACAGGCTCCTCCACCGTCCAGCGGCTCAACCCTGGAACCGGTGGACACTCAGGCGACATAGGAGGAGACACGGAGAGAACTGGTGAGGTAATTATGCAGTCCCTCCAGGATTTCGCGGGATGTTTTTATGATTGTTGTGGCCCAAAAAGCCTGAATTTGCGGGACCTTTTTTTAAAAGTTGTGATAAAAGTTGCGATGTTTGGAGAGGTTTTTTTTACACTAAAAGTTATGGGAAGAATTACAAATTTTAAAACCGATGGTTTTTCCAGCTTACTACAGTGATATTCTATATAACAATACAAGAAAAGCACAGGATTGTCATACATTTCCTATTGCAGTGATTTGTAAATTAAGCAGAAACTTCTGCTATGCAGAAAAACTCTTGGGCAACAGCCAACACAGACTTTAACACAATATCCATTACAACCGCTAAATTGCATTGAATGCATGTTAGAGTACAGATATGGAAATTATTTGCAGCACCTTCATTTCAAAACTCCCTACGGTCCCCAGCCACTCGGTACTGAGCGGAAAGGAAAAATTAAATAATTTATTCTGTTAGTCTGTATTGTCTATTGGAGTCTGTGTTTTTCTGAAAAAAAAAAAAAAAATCCTATGCCTAACTAAAAAAAAAGGCAAAGAGACAGAGCACGGTGGAATCCCCCCTGCTCAGATCGTGACATACTACATATTGTTTAAAAATAGAACACCATACTATACACTGAACTAAATTGAAATTTATTGCTTTCATTAAGTTTCCACACTTTTTTCTCCACTTGACATTTCCTTTGCAGCTGAATTATGGAGAAACTGTCCATCAGCTCTAAATCAAAATGAAACAATTTGGGATTGCATGGTCGTGTTATTAGTCGTATTTTTCCCCACAATAAAAAATGCTGCATTTGCACAAATGAAAACCTTGTTTGAATTATAAGACAGTGAGCTAATGAAGCCTTGCCTGCTCCCTGTTTGTAAGCTGAGATGTACACATCTAACGTGTGACAGCCTGTAACAATATTAGCTACGGTAACTTTAACACAGTTTGTTACCCCGGCTGGCCATAGACCATAAAATTAGGAATTACTGCCCACTTTGGAGTTGTGACAGGCAAATCAGAGTTGGTCGACCTGCTAACGAGTTAGCTGTGCGGTGTAAACACTCCGATGACCTAGGAGCACCTGCTGCAGACAAGACAAGACGTGTCCTTAAATGTAGCCCACTTCCACTCAGAGATTAGAGAGTGACTCATCATCGCCTTTAAATAGATACATGGAGACCACACAAACACATGCATAAATCACTGCAGATAAATAAGCAGCTTCTTTGCCAGTCACTTCTTCTTCAAAATATCTGATACCTTAGACCCACCCAATCTCCCAGCTTAATTTATAGCACTGTTTTGGGCAATTAAAAGTTCATTGTATCTCAGATCCTCCCCAGGCCTTCAACAGCCGTTGCTCAACCCTGGAACACTTTAATTTTTAATGGGTTTCGAGGGAAGTCAGTGCACCGCTTTGGTGTTAATGTTTTTCAGAAGCCCTTTTCCACCTGAGAAACTCAAAAAGAAAGAAAAAAAAATGTGACAGAAACTGTGTCATCTGTTGGCATGAAATTAAAGAATTGAGCACATTTAAAAAAAAAAAACAGTCATGGGAAACTTTAGTGCAAAAAATATCAGAATCAGCTGCACCTAGCACACACATTCACACACACAGCACCAGTAAATCTCACACCTTGGTAGATTTAAGCTGTTCTACTCTGTTTTGCCAGTCCATTATCCCTTCTGCGGCAGCAGCAGTTTTCTCCTTATCCGGTTCCGTTCCAAATGGTTTGAGCTGGAATCAGGCTGAAGTTATAACCAAAAACCACACACCGATGGATGGAGTCAACGAAGTGACTGAAATATTCCACCCGGCATATTAAATGTGTGTTTCTGAATGTCAGCCACATAATCTTTTTCACTCCTAACTCTGCTCTTGCTGTTGTGCATAAATAAATAACTCAATAAAAATAAATATCTCAGTGTTAAAGCGTGCAAGAAAATCTGATAAAATTTATAACAATCAAACTGAAGATGTCAGAAAGCAAGTTTCTGTATATGCAGCACTAGAGATAAATGAACAACAGGCCACCACTGAAAAAACTATTTATAAAAAGTGTCTCATTGTGCCCACCACACAATCTCTCACAGACACACAAACTCATGTCCACCAGCATTAAAAACATACAATAAATCATAAGCACATGTGCAGAACCTCATGCTGGTAAGAGACCCAAATGAGATTTAATTAAAACACGATTAAATTATTTTTAATTCATGATATGGTAATGCTGCTGGCATCACCTCTGCTTTCTGAGAAGGTCTGAAGGATGAAATTAACAGGATTACAAGTTCATCTGTGTCTACAATTAAGTGACTTGTAAAGTAAACAAACAGCACATGCTATTAAGTGGTGAAGTCTGCAATCAGCATAGAAAAAAGAATGAAATGCTAATCAATAAAGGAAAATACTATAAAACTGGATAAGTGCATGCGCTTAATTGTTTACTCCCAAGCACTTCTGTTCATTACTAATGAATAAGCAGTGCCGCATAGAAACAATTCAGCCTGTTTAACTAGTAGCAGAGACCGCATACCTCCACCGTGCATGATGTGAGTTCACATATCCAGAACTGTATTCACGTCTAGACATGTTTGTGACATTCTCGTGATTTCTTGGAAAGTAATTTGATATGCATTTTGAAGCTGCCATAAAAATGTCTTTGACAATGACAAATAGTGTCTGGGTGTGGGCCAGGTTTCATGCCCCCATCCTTATTTATTATGGTTATCTGGTCTTCAGGGCATAACCTCAATCCTTGCCCTCACTTTAAGTTTATTTTGGAATTTTCTGTTTTTCACTCTAGTTATTACCTTTATCCTGGTTTGCCATTATCATTATTTTGTTTTGTATGATTATTCCTCTGTGGGTCATCCTCATTATTATTATTATTACTATTATCATGATTCTCATGGTCTTGCCTTCCCTGTTCCTCTGTTCATGTTTTGTGCATGCTCTGTCTATGATCACCTGTGTAGCCATCCTGTGTCTGTGATCATCCCGGCCGTCTCCATTTGTCACTTATTGTGTTCACCTGTTCTGTGTTATGTTTGATTGCTCTGTCTCTATTTATGTCAAGCCCCAATCTGTGTTTCCTCATGTGTGTTGTTAGTCATATTTGTGTGATCAACACGCTTCTGTTTCTGACTGTAATTCCTGCCTGATCCAGCCTGACATTTTGTAAGTCTTTATTACAGCTCCTGAGCTGTCCGTCTGTTTTTGTGTTTTATTGCACCCGTCTGGCCAGCTTGTTAACCCCTTGAACTCTGTGAATTCCGCGGGCGGTCACGTCTCTGCATCTTAGTGTGTCTCAGTGCGCACTGAAAAAAAAAAGCTGTATTTCCTGTCTTCCAGTACAGACACGGCCTTGTTACAACCTGAGAAAAAAAAGGTGTGTAATATATTCATTTTTTGTGGTATTTTTACAAAATTTTGACCTGAGCTTGAAAACACTTGGTTCTACATTTCTGTTGTGTTTTCCAGCCAGTATCTGACAGCTGTATGTTATTTGCAAGCATTTGTATCTAAAAAAAAAACACCCGGGCAAACTTTCTTGTTACTCAGTGGCAGGAGCACTTAGAGAGATTATGACTGTTTTGCCAAAAAATTCAGAGTGTTTTCTTTTAAATGAGACTAACCCCATGAAGATCAGAATCAGAATCAGAATCAGAATCAACTTTATTGCCAAGTATGTTTACACATACAAGGAATTTTACTTATCACTAAGGTGCGCTCGTTATCTAAGTGCTCCCTAATGACGCGGCAGCCATACAAGGCGCCTCATACAGTGGGGGGTAAAGAGGGGGAGGGGAGGGGGTGACACATTGGGCAGAGAGAAAAAACAAAGTTATCAAAATAGTGCTCCAGTGAGCAAGATTGTGATCACATAGAAAAAAACCCTCTAATTGCACAATTAGCAGACAATATACAGATCCACACATTAACAAAGCAAGAGCAAGAGAGAGACCAGTGTGTGTATATCAGTCTGTGATATCAGTGTGAATGCAGTGTGTGAAGTATCAGTTACTGGTGGACAACAAAAATCCTCTCTTAGGCAACGGCTAGATGTTATGTCCTTAGTGTCCTAAAACATAGATAACATGTCCACAGAGTTCCTCTCTCTTCAGTTCATGCCAGATGGTAAAATTCCATGTTAGTCACATGGCTGTCCTTGGAGAGTTCAGATTGTTGCACATCAGCAATTGTTTAGGTTAAGAGAAGCCAAGCCAAAACTCCTTTCTGCTTTATCTCTTCTCCTGGAGGAATGAGTTCTCCCAAGGACGCCGAATCAAGGCCTGATGAGCACAGTTCACTTAGAGCATAGAAATTTCCTCTCTCATGCGATTCTGTGCAGCACAATTTAACATTCACAGGCTTTAAAATCGCTGGTCGAATTGTTGAAGGAGCTTCGCCGGGTCCGCATTTTGATTAGCTCTTCCAACTTCTTTAATTTCCGATACACCAGGAAAACTCCAGAGCCAAACAGCAGAAATCCTGTGATCATGAAGCCAAAACAGGTAGATGTCTTCCACATCTTCAGTCGAATCACACAGACACATGAGTTCCAATTGTCCCATGAGTATCTCCACTTGGGCTCCCCCTGGCCCGATTTTCTGTTTAAAAGTGGTGTCAATTGCATTAAAGCCCAGCTCACCAATTCCATAATTTCCGTTTGGGTCGAGATGCAGCAGAAGAAGAGCGAGACACAGACAGGACACAGCAAGCTGGGATCAGTAAAGGGAGGAGGAGAAGGGAGAGGAGAAGAAATGCGTCTGCTCTCTCTGATAGCCGGGAGAAGATGCTGCAAAGGGTTGAAGAACAGCTTTTGATTTACTTTGGGCATGTTATTTTTAGGCGTTTTTAGGGAAGTTGAACAGAGTTCAACAGGTTAATAAATCATCACTCCCAGCTTTAAATACTGCACTTGGGTCCAATCACTTGTCTGGCTCCCTATGGGGAGACTCAGCCATGGCTGTCTCCCGCTGCTGAGTTCTCTCCACCTCACTCTGCTGTTAACTCTGCTGCCCTGTCCATCCACCCATCTTCACCTGCATCTCCTGTTCATTCTGGTTTTGGTGAGAACTGGCTATTCTGGGTGGCAATCAACTGGTCTGGGATGAGCCGGCTGCCTCTGAAGCTCCTCCAGCTGCAGTTACCTCCAGGAGGGGGTTCTAAGTAGCTGTAGCCCCCTGACCTGACATTCCACCGGTTGCTATTGCTGCATCTGGGTTGCGTGAGGATCACCCAGTGCCAGTTCCACGCCACTCCCCATCTCCAGTACCAGCTCCACATCACTTCACTGCACCACCACCAGTTCTGGCTCTTCTCCAAATGACTTCAGCTGCTCACGAGGTGCACATCCCAGCTCCAGCCACTCCTGAGGTGCACACAACAGCTCCAGCCACCCCTGAGGTGCACACAACAAAGCCAGCTGTCCCCGAGGTGCACACAGCAGCGCCAGCCATCCCTGAGGTGCACATAATGGTTCCCGCTGTCCCCAAGGTATACACAACTGCTCCCACTGTCCCTGAAGCGCACGCTACAGCTACAGCTGTTCCCACAGTATGCACTTCTGTTCCTGCTCAGCTCGAGGTCAACGTTCCAGCTCCTGTGGCTCATCCTGAGGAGGTCACCACAACAGCAGAGGATCAGGAGCTCAGGCAAGTGCTTTTCTTTACCTTTATAACAACAATACTAGTTAAGATTTGCCTAGCTCTTGGTGTTTTTGGTGATGCCCCACTCTGTCTTTCTCCCCTGTCCAAGGTGACTGAAATGGGGGTGGTTTTCCAGGCGATCTGCACAAGAGGTCGAGCAGTCCGCTCCACTCGTCATCCAAGAGGTTGAACAGTCCGCTCCACCTGTCATTGTCCATGAGGTTGAGCAGTCCTCTCCACCCGTCATCATCCAAGAGGTTGAGCAGTCTGCTCCACCCGTCGTCGACCAAGAGATTGAACAGTCTGCTCCACCCGTCGTCGCTCAAAAGGTCAAGCAGTCTGCTCCACCCATCATTGCTCAAGAGGTTGAGCAGTCTGCTCCACCCATAGCCCCAGAGGCTGGTGTGTTGCCACCTGTTGTTCAGGAGGCCGGGGTCAGCACAAAGCAGTCATCTGTCACAGAGCATAGGGCTCCTCTGTGATTGTTTGGTGAGCTCTGTGCTTCTGCGGCTCCTTTTCCACCTTGTTCTCCGGTTCGGTGGCCTATGGACATTGGCAGGCTGCCGGACTGGCCCTCCATTTTGGTGTGTGGGTCCATGGACTGGGGCAGGCCCGCTGACCCGCATTGTTCTCCAGTCCGAGGGCCTATAAACTTTGGTAGGCCCCATGACCCATTGTTTGTTGTGGTCTGGTGGCCCATGGACTTGGAGAGACCACCTGACCCTCTTTGTTTTGGGTCTTGGGGCCTTGGACTTTATTTGGCCCATGAACTGTATTGGTTTTGGACATTGCTGTGGGGGGGGGGGGGAGTTACAGTTTGTTTCGGCCCACCTGGCTTTGTACCCCCACCACCCACCCTGTGAGGGTCTTTTGTTTTTTGTTTCTTTTGTTGGTGTTACCAACAGGGTGTTACCAAGAGGGGGGTACTGCCAGGGCATGGGCCGGGTCTCATGCCCTCATCCTTATTTATTATGGTTATCTGGTCTTCAGGGCATAACCTCAGCCCTCGCCCTTGCTTTAAGTTCATTTTGGAATTTTCTGTGTTTCACTTTTAATATTATCTTTATCCTGGTTTGCCATTATCATTATTTTGTTTTGTATAATTATTTCTCTGTTGGTCATCCTCATTATCATTATTTCCTCTGTCAAGGGAGGAGGTAATGTTTTCCGTAGCATTGGTTGGTTTGTTTGTCTGTTACCAACATAACTCAAAAAGTTATGAACGGAGAGAGTGCATACCTCCACCAAGGGCTTTGTTTGTATTTGTGCAGCAGGATTACACAAAAACTACTGGATGGATTTGGATGAAACTTTCACCAGACATGCTTCTTGGGCTAGAGAGGAACCCATTACATTTTGGTGATGATCTGAGAATGCATACCTGTGCCAAGGCTCTTATCTTCTTACAGAGTGTTACCAACAACACTCCAAAATTACTGGATGCATTTGGATGAAATTTTCACCAGAGGTGCTTCTTGAGCTACAGAGGAACCCATTACATTTTGGTGGTGATCTGAGAATGCATACCTCAGCCAAGGCTCTTATCTTCTCACAGTGTCTTAGCAACAATACTCCAAAATTAATGGACAGACTTTGATGCAGTTTTCACCAGAAGTGGTTCTAGGCCTACACACAAACCCATTACATTTTGGAGGTGTTCCGTGACAGACGGAGTGCTTTTCTAGTTGTAACTTTGACAGCATTTTGTGGCAATTTATCTTTTCAATATTATATGGGATGGGGGGGGGGGTGCTGCGATGCATCTTGTGATTAGTGCTGCATGTCAGCGTCCAAAATCAGGTGAAGAAGAAGTGCCACCGAAAACCAGAAATAATGCCCACATGCAGGAAATAACCAAATAATGTCCACACCCAGGGCCAGCTCTTGGCATAGCCCCTATAGGCAGTCACCTAGAGCACCACCTGCCGGAGGAAGCCATGCTGCAAGCCTTCAAAAAAAAAAAGAAAGAAAGAAAATAAAACTAATAATAGTAGTAATCAGAGGTGCTGAATGCTAGCAGGTAAAGCAGACAAATGCTTGGGGACCCAGGCCAGAAGGGGGCCCCCAAGGGCTTACCAAATTTGAATCACTACAGCAGTGACAATGTGGGGAGTTTGCAATGACAGTGGTAGGCTGGAGAACTCCCTAAAAGGGCCCCACCCCCATCTCTCACTGTCACAAGTACCAGTGCTTATCTAATAGCCCCTTTTCCACTAGTACCTACTCAGCCTAACTCGCCTCAACTCTACTTGGCTCGTCACAGTGTGGTTGGTTTTCCATTTCAACTGAATACCACCTCAAGTGGGTGGGGTTGGGTTCAATACAGGAAGGTGGCCTATTATCCTTTTATGTTGTTTACATGCTAACATTTTCACTGATAAATAACGTAAAAGATGCTTAAAATCAAAAAACACTCATCATCTTCCCCATGAGCAGCCATCAGTTCGGAGACCTCCTGGTATACTTTTTTATTTCAGGTCACTCCGCCACAGCAGGGCCGATGAGGTTGAAAAGTTCATAGGCTGAAAAGTTCATAGTTGCCAAATTTGACCAAATGTAGTTTATTTTTCAAGCACAGGGAGCCAAGTGCTGCAACACCGATGGAAGAACTGTGCGCACCAATGGGGAGACTGTTGAAAAATAACCACATTTGATCAAATTTGACCACTAAATGAACTTTTCAGCCTATGAACTTTTCAGCCCCGGCACCGGCGGAGCATTCTGAAATGAAATACCAGGAGGTCTCCCAGGTGATGGCTGCTCACGGAGAAGATGGTGAGTGTTTCGTGACAGTGTTGATTTGTGTGTACCATTTATTTCATTGGTTATCACAGAAATAATAAAAACTCATGGCCGAATTTACAAATGGCGGTTTGAATCTTGTGAAGATGCCGCTCTCATCCACTGATGTTACGCCCTGGCCAATCAGTTGCCTGCAATCTGTTGACGTCACATTTCAGCTCGACTCAGCACGGTGGGAACCTCACTGAATTAGGTCCCAAAAAAGTACCTGGTACCAGGTACTAATAGAAAGCCCTACAAAGAAGAAGAAGCCATCTCTGTTGTCATTCAGTCCATACAGCCAATCATGTACAGTAAAGTTAAATTATGTTTCTCCTACCTACAGTGTTAATCACATGTAGAATCAGAGGGGTTGCTGCCATGCAAGGCACCACCACAAACAACTTCTCCTTCCCCCATTCTATTACGCTGAGCATCAAACTAGAAGGTGGGAAGTACCATTTTTTACCTGGTCTTTGGTATGACCTGGCTGGGACTTGAACCCCCAACCTTCCAGTTGTGGGGCAGATGTTCTATCAACTAGGCCACCACTCCGGTGGTGGAGGCGAGGCAAGTAGGGCTGAGTAGGTACTTGTGGAAAAGGGCCATATGAAAAACAAGTGAGAGTGGCTGTATCAAAATGAAGTGAAGTTATCCATCTGGCAGTGACAAAAGAAAGAAGCAGTAACCATAATTTCACCTAGTGCTCCAAAATGGCTGGAGTCGACCCTGCCCACACCATTGAAAAAATCTATGGTTACAGAAGCCTTGGAGCTGTGGATGGACTTAAAACTCTGATCACTCCTGTTTTGACCATTCTGAATCGGATCTAGATGAAAGAAGTATGTCCAGTGGGTCAAACAGTGATCACAGTCCAGGAAACCATGGCTCTCTGACACAGATGTGAAGAAGACAGTGTTGTTGAGGCTGAATCCTCATCAGTATCGTGAATGTGTGAGGAGTAGATTATTATTTTTATTTAGTTTTTGGGGTTTTTTTTTTAGCTGGAAGAGTATTTATCTGGAAGAGGTAAAAACATAAAATGTATTTCTGAAGCGTAGTTCTTGTGAATCACTATTTTTGATAAAAATGTATTTTTCTCTCAGCTTTTTGTGTGGATTTTTTTTTTTTAAATGAAAATGATGTACTTTGGAATGTTGATGAAAAAATGCTCTGCTCTTTCTTTTGATGTGTGTACTATATTTTTATTCATTAAATAAAATATTCTGGACATCTTGAAAAATTAAGCAAGTTTGGTTAAAAAAAGAAATTCTGGTGCTGGCTGGAAACCTAAACTGGCAGAGAAAGAATTAATTGGGAAACTGGAAAGTACGGAAAGTACTGGAAAGTACTGGAAAGTACTGGAAAGTACGATTTTGTTATCGTATCATCAGACCTGCGACCGTATGTCTTGGACACCCGAGTAAAGAGAGGTGCAGAGCTGTCAACTGATCACCACCTGGTGGTGAGTTGGATCCGATGGCAGGGGAGGAAGCCATTCAGACCTGGTAGACCCAAACGTATAGTGAGGGTGTGCTGGGAGCGTCTGGCTGAGGCCCCTGTCCAGGAGGTCTTCAACTCCCACCTCCGGAAGAATTTCAACCACATTCCGAGGGAGTCTGGAGACATGGAGTCTGAATGGGCCATGTTCTCCACCTCTGTTGTTGAAGCGGCGGCCCAGAGCTGCGGCCGCAAGGTGGTCAGTGCATCTCGTGGTGGCAACCCCCGAACCAAGTGGTGGACACCAGTGGTGAGGGGGGCCATTAAGCTGAAGAAGGAGTCCTATCAAGCTTGGTTGGCTTGTGGGACTCCCGAAGCAGCTGAGGTGTACCGGCAGGCCAAGCGGAGTGCAGCTCGGGTGGTTGCTGAAGCAAAAACCCGGGTATGGGAGGAGTTTGGTGAGGCCATGGAACAAGACTTTCGGTCGGCTTCAAAGAGATTCTGGCAAACTGTTCGGCGGCTCAGGAGGGGAAAGCAGCTCCCCGTCCACACTGTGTATGGTGCGGATGGGACACTGTTGACTTCAACTGGGGATATCGTCGGGCGGTGGAAGGAATACTTTGAGGATCTCCTCAATCCCACTGATACGCCTTCCACAGAGGAAGCAGGGTTTGTGGACGAGGGGGATGACTCGCCTATCACAGGGGCTGAGGTCGCCAAGGTGGTTAAAAATCTCCTTGGTGGCCGGGCCCCGGGGGTGGACGAGATTCGCCCTGAGTACCTCAAGGCCCTGGATGTTGTTGGGTTGTCATGGTTGACACGCCTCTGCAACATTGCGTGGAGGTCGGGGGCAGTGCCTTTGGCATGGCAAACTGGGGTGGTGATTCCTCTCTTCAAAAAAGGGGACCGGAGGGTGTGCTCCAACTTTAGAGGGATCACACTCCTCAGCCTCCCTGGGAAGGTCTATGCCAAGGTACTGGAGAGGAGAGTCCGGCCGTTGGTCGAACCTCGGATTCAGGAGGAGCAATGTGGTTTTCGTCCTGGCCGTGGCACATCGGACCAGCTCTTTACCCTCTCGAGAATTCTTGAGGGTTCGTGGGAGTTTGCCCAACCAGTTTACATGTGTTTCGTGGACTTGGAGAAGGCATTTGACCGCGTCCCTCGTGGATTTTTGTGGGGGGTGCTTCGGGAGTATGGGGTATCGGGCTTGTTGTTACGAGCTATTCGGTCTCTGTATGACCGTTGTGAGAGTTTGGTTCGTATTGCCAACACTCGGTCGGAGTCATTCCCAGTGAGAGTTGGACTCCGCCAGGGCTGCCCTTTGTCACCGATCCTGTTCATAATTTTTATGGACAGGATTTCTAGGCGCAGCCAGGGAATGGAGGGTGTCATGCTTGGTGACCACAGGATCTCATCTCTCTTGTTTGCAGATGATGTTGTCCTGTTGGCTTCATCCAGCAATGACCTACAGCTCTTGCTGGGATGGTTTGCCGCTGAGTGTGAAGCGGCTGGGATGAGAATCAGCACCTCCAAGTCCGAGTCCATGGTCCTCAGCCGGAAAAAGGTGGATTGTCCTCTCCGGGTTGGGGACAGGCTCCTGCCCCAAGTGGAGGAGTTTAAGTATCTTGGGGTCTTGTTCATGAGTGAGGGGAAAATGGAGCGAGAGATCAACAGACGGATTGGAGCAGCATCTGCAGTGATGCGGACGTTGTACCGGTCTGTTGTTGTGAAGAGGGAGCTTAGTTCTAAGGCAAAGCTGTCGATTTACCAGTCAATCTACGTTCCTACTCTCACCTATGGTCACGAGCTTTGGGTAATGACCGAAAGAACGAGATCACGGATACAAGCGGCTGAAATGAGCTTTCTCCGTAGGATTGCTGGACTCACCCTCAGAGATAGGGTGAGGAGCTCAGTCATCTGGGAGAGGCTCAGAGTAGAACCGCTGCTCCTCCACATTGAAAGGAGTCAGTTGAGGTGGTATGGGCATCTGATTAGGATGCCTCCTGGACGCCTCCCACTTGAGGTGTTTCAGGTACGTCCCACTGGGAGGAGACCCCGGGGCAGACCCAGGACTCGGTGGAGAGACTATGTCTCCCAGCTGGTCTGGGAACGCCTTGGTATCCCCTCTGAAGAGCTGGAGCAGGTGGCTGGGGAGAGGGAAGTCTGGGCTTCTCTGCTTGAACTGCTGCCTCCGCGACCCGGACCTCCGGAAAGGCGGTAGAAGATGGATGGATGGATGGATGGATGGAACTGGAAAGTACAGGTACATCTCAAAAAATTAGAATATCATGAAAAAGTTCAATATTTTTTGTCACTCATTTCAGAAAGTGAAACCTATATATTATATAGATTCATTACACAGAGACTGATATATTTGAAGTGTTTATTTATCTTAATTTTGATGATTATGGCTTACAGCCCATGAAAACCCCAAATTCAGTTTCTCAAAAAATTAGAATATTCCATAAAATTAATTAAAAAAAACAGTTTTTTAATACAAATGTTGGCCGACTGAAAAGTACTGTATGTTCATGTACACACTCAGTACTTGGTCGGGGCTCCTTTTGGATTAATTACTGTATCAATGTGGCGTGGCGTGGAGGTGATCAGCCTGTGGCACTGCTGAGGTGTTATGAAGGTCCAGGTTGCTTTTATAGTGACCTTCAGCTCGTCTGCATTGTTGGGTCTGGTGTCTCTCATCTTCCTCTTGACAATCCTCCATAGATTCTCTATGGGCTTTAGGTCAGGAGAGTTCGCTGATCAATCAAACACAGTGATGCCTTGGTCATTAAACCAGGTTGTGTTGGCCAGCAAACTCTCCTGACCTAAACCGTTGGAACTGTTGAAAAGCCAACTGGTAAAGAACTGATTTCATTCAGATTTCTCCATAACTGTGTGAGCAATCCTACAGATAAACCAACAAACTAATAGGCTTTTTGGTAGAGACAAAATAATTGTAGTAATGCAGACATACAGTTTGTCTAAGGAATACATGCCATGTATTATTACTTTATTTCATACTGCCATGGTATGTGTGCAGTGGTGTTTGTACTTACAATCTATTTGTAATCCTTTCCTCTCATATTGCTGATCTATGCAATAAATCAAATATAGGGAGCAGCCTAAAGCCAAAGGGACCTTATTTCACAAGATACATATCAAATATTGTAATACACAAAAAGCATTCTTATTTTATCTGAGATGTTCATATTTGTCCTCTGCGGTGTGAACTATGTCCTCTGGGTTGAATCTTAATGTTCAATACATTTTTTGTCTCTGTAGTCTAAAGCAGCGTGACAAAACAGTCGGGAGATTATTGCAAGTGAAGAACACTCCCCTTGGCTAACATTTCCCCTGTCAATAATGCATAAAGTCATATACTATATCACAATATGTCTATTTATCCAGCCTCCCCAAGGTGATTCTTCCTCATCAGCTGTC
This sequence comes from Pholidichthys leucotaenia, assembly GCA_020510985.1. Lineage (NCBI taxonomy): Eukaryota > Metazoa > Chordata > Actinopteri > Cichliformes > Pholidichthyidae > Pholidichthys > Pholidichthys leucotaenia. The sequence continues at coordinate 400,881,414 of CM035844.1, read as the reverse complement.
TCTTCTCTCCATCTATCCCACATAACGCGCTCCTCATTTATTCACAACTGTGACCATTTAAACACAACCCTCCATCCTCCTCTCATTTTGAATCTTCCTTCTCTCTCCAAAATCTTTCTCAAGTGTGTAAATAAATGATGACCACCCTGGCACACTGCAAACTTAGTTTGTTTTCTTCCAGACAAACACAGGCTGTATGAAATCAAACATTTCTGCTCAGCCGAAGGGCAAAAGTGTGCATGTGTAGAATGTATGCACATGTGCGATCGTACAGACACATGCAGAGCGACGGTGCAGCCGCACTCCCGAATCCCTGCTGAGCCATCACAAGTCACGGCTCTCTAAACTAAATAACATCAAATTAGATTAAAGTAAATGAAACATTGCTGAGTAGCCGGGGGACGTGAGGAAGGGGGTGGCGTGGGGACGGCGAAGAGGGCGAGACAGTGAAGGAGAACCAGGAGAGAGAGGGAGCATGGAGTTTATGTAGGTTCTGAGGTGAAAGAGAGGTCGCGGAGAAAGGACGGTGAAAGAAGAATGTGGAGGAAGAGGGAGTTAACGAAGGAGGAAATGAAGAGGAGGAGCAGAGGTGAGGGTAGACAAACACTTGATGAGGAGCCAGGAGGAGAGTGTGTGTGTGCGTGAGTGTGTGCAGGAATCACCCTAGCAACCGACTTGAAGATAAAACTTAGTTCTATGACAATATTATCACCCATTTTCACAGTTAAGTGTACCAGCCAGACAGCCTTTTAGTTTAGTGCCGTGTCACAACAGAAAGGCTGTTTTGTTCCATTCAAGTTGTGCTGAAGGACCATAACAACTCTGCTGAGTGTCACTATTGTGAAGCAGAGAGATTTTGCAACTACAATAGCATCATACATTTTTCTCTGAGTAATGCTTTTCCCTTTGGTGGCACGGTGCCCTATAAAGCCCCCGCGGCGGCAGGTGAATAGGCGTGTTGTGTTTTCCTCGGGTATTAATACCACCCCTGGGAGGGAGCAGTAAACCGTAGACTGAGGCAGATGACTGTGGAGGAGATCTTCATTTGCTGGTGGGCAGTAAATCAACTTCTCCTTGAGGCATGAGCCTGCTCATACCACAGACGGTGATGGAGCTCCACCTCCCATTGGCTGAAACCTGTCCAGCTCACCCCAAACCGTCAACCTCTTGTGCCCTTTAATTTAGCCCCTTCTCACATGATTTTTTTCCACCGCCCAGACTCTCCACTTTCACATTCTGCACATGCCGCCTCTGCAAGTTTCCCCATCCTCCTCATCTCATTCCTTGCGCTTCGGTAGATTCATTTAACTGCTTTACCTCATCTCCCTCCCTCTACACCAACCCAATTTTCTCAGCTTGCTGTCGACAGTTGCTTTCCCCCCATCATCCGTGTCTCCCTCAACTTCTTCCTCAGCCCTCTTTCCTCGTCTCCTGCAGCCTCAATCTCCCGAGATGCAGAAAAGGAGGTCATCTTTGTCACAACATAAGTTCTCATTTCATCGCCACAACGATGGGGCTGCCAGGATGTAGGATTGATGGTGTGGGGGGTTTCCTTTTACCCACAGAGTGGCTGCAAAGTGAAATTAATAGAGAGAGGGCAACAGATAAGAAGATAAATAAGGACAAAAATGTATTGCAAAGAGTTGTTGAACATAATGGTGTTGTTAGACAAGTTCTTTAGTGTGAAAATAAACAGGAATGGTGTCATGTTGTTGTCCACTTTTTGAATTTAAATCCAGTATTTACTCTTGTTCAAGCACTGTTGTGGCTGTTATCAAATGAGCAAAAATGCAGAAACAGCTGCTGCCTGAAAAACAAACCTGGTTAGAAATGATAGGAGTTTTAAGGGCATAAGTTTGTAAATATTCTACAACCATTTTCTCAACTGAAATCTAAAATCTGTTGGTTTTTTTTACCAGAAAAAAAGAAAGGAAAAAAAAAGTGATCTCTTTGCTTGATTGTCTTAATCCAGTACTTTTCAGCATCTAAACATTTTGCTATTCCTCACAGAATAAGAAAGCAGCTGGTGGAATAATGTACCCAGTATGTGGCAAGTCAATTTCAGAAATCAAAAATAAAAAAAGACATGCAGTTTTCATATTTTCAATAAAATCTCCTCACTGCAGTTGGCTTTTTGCCTCCATGAACTACTAAAATGAAGTTAAATTTTCTCCCCCAAAATTTTAAGTTCCCTTTTTCACTCATACAAATAATTTGTATTCATGGGTTTTTACCCCTCAGCCTCTAAAGGCTGAAGGGGCATTGCTGTCACCCCACCGGGTGGATGGGCAGCAGCGGTGGCATCAACATCTACCTTATACAGTAAATGCTGTAATAGAGAAAGAAATGATGTGGGCTTTTCAAAATGATACCATAATTGCATCTATGAAAAATCTCAGACGAGTTCGAATTTTTCCCTAAATCTTGTCAAGGGCTGAGCTGAGTCCTAGGATCATGCCCACAGTTTGTGTTTCATTATTCTGATTATTTGCCTGTGTTTTGCCTTCTGTGTCCCCCCTAGGTCCTCTGTGATTGTTATTGTCTTCCCCGGTCCTCGGTCTGTCATGTGGTCCCCATTACCAACTGTTGTGGTTCTGTGTCCCGCCTTGGTCGTCTTTACAAGTCTCGTGTGTGTTCTCTGTACTCCCTTTTCTATTATTCTCAGTCCTTCATGTCTTCCATAGTCATAGCCATTTCTCCTCATGTGCTGCTGATTTATCCCTGACTACTATCCCCAGCTGTCTCGTGTTTCCCCTGATCATCTGTTCAGTGCAGTATATTCTTGTCCACGTTCATTTGGTGTGGTGTCATTCCATGGATTTCCCTCTGACTCCCGTTCTCGTGATTGTGCCTGTTTCTGTGAGTTTGCAGCCTATCATAGCTCGCTTTATGTTCAGCCCCCGTGCTGCTAATTATTTTGTGTTTTGGGGAAAATAAACCCAGTTCAACTGAAGTCCTGTCTGTGTCAGTCTGTCTTTTCTGCCGGTCAGAGGTTGCCAATGACAAATCTTGTAAATGCGATAACTACAGAAAGAAACGATGTAGCTTTTTCAAATCCAAATCATTGTATCTAAGATGAATATTTGACAGCTTAGACTCTGACCTCTGACTATGGATTTGGGGTCAAAAGGTCAAAATGCCTTATAAACTATATCTCAAATACAATTAAACCTAGGGTCACCAAACTTTGTACACATGTTCACCCTGACCACTGACTATGGGTTTGGGGTCAAAAGGTCAAAGGTCACAGTTAGCTTCCGCTATGCCCTATTACAGCAAATCATCAAAGGACCCACCAGGATAACCAAACAATCCAGAACACTTATTGACATGGTATTTACTAATAAACCAGAACGAATAACCAGAACCTATAATCTTGTAACTGGTCTCTCAGATCATAACATGGTTCTTGCTGTCAGGAAACTTACTAAAAAGCGACTACAGTATTTTGGGGGAGTCGATATTGACAAATCAAATTTTATTATCCCCAAATCAAAAAAATGGAGTTTGAACATTACTTAGAGAATCAAAATTGGGAGCAGCTCATGGCAACATGTGAAGTAGATGATTGTTGTAATTTTATAACTGCAACAATCACAAAGTCTATAGAAAAATTTTCAAAGCAAATTAAAAGTAGACAGAAGATTAACCTACCATGGTTAAATAATGAAATAAGAAAACTTATGAAGAGGCGAGACTATGCACTGAAAACATCACTAACCTCCAAACTACAAAATGATCACCTTGTGTACAAAAGTTTAAGAAATAAAGTGGTACATGAGCTGCGAAAATCAAAAATATCTTATTACAATAAACTGATAGATCATGCAAAGGGTAACAACAGTTCCCTATGGAGGCATTTAAATAACTTAACTAATAAAAAAAACGATCAGAAGGGGGTAAAGGAACTTAGAATCAATGGCAAGACCGTCAGTGACAAGGCTACTTTGGCAAATGAATTTAATTCACACTTTGTGGGCTCTGTGGAAGACTTAAAAATTTTTGTGCTGCCAAATGTGCTCAACAACACAAATTCCATACTCCCAACAGATTCTTTTCACATCGATGAGGTAAATGAGAAGTTAATTGCTGGTATTGTTAAAACACTGTCAAACTCAAAAACTAGTGATATCTACAATATGAGCACCTCCTTTCTCAAAATGCACAGCAAAATATTAATCAAACCACTGACCCATCTCATTAATCTCTCCATTAGGTCTAGTACATTTCCATCTGGCTGGAAAAAAGCTGTCGTCATACCAGTTCATAAATCAGGCAGTAAAGACGATATATGCAATTACCGCCCAATCTCTATCTTACCAGTCCTATCTAAGGTTCTTGAAAAAGTTGTAGCTACACAGCTGATAGACTACTTACAAGACAGTCAACTTCTTCATCCACATCAATTTGGTTTTAGACCAGGATACTCAACAGAAACAGCAAATTGTTGCCTTATTGAAAACGTCAAACAGTCCTTGGACAGGGGTAATGTGGTAGGAGCTGTTTTTCTAGTGTCATATCCGGCTCTAGGGAGCCGGGCAATCAGAGCCAGGGACAAGCCAGTGAGTCGAGATGTTTTATTCTGGGTAAGGGATAAGGGATGAGGAGAGCACAGACACTCATACAGACGTACATTCTCAGGCTGCACAGCGCAGGGGTAGGTAGCTCGTACCGGACATGGGGGTAACAAGACGTGCATACTCACAGCGGGATACAAACACCGGAATGCTGCAAGGGGAGTTGAGGCTGACACCAGACGAAGGGGCTTCAGCCTAGCAGTGCTTATGTCGCAGCCCCGAATGATCGAAGCTGCTCCTCTTTATACTCATTAACAGCGCCCCAGCTGATGAGGATTAATTGGCCCCAGCCGTCCCGTGACACTGACAGCTGGGAACCAGCTGAGGCACTGCCCAATGAGAGGCAGGGATAAAAGGAGCATGGGCTGAGCGCCGAGCCGGCGTCTCACCCCATGGTGACAGAGCCTCCCCCTCACGGTCGGGCTCCCGAACGACCAGGAACATCCCAGCCCCCCCCCCCCCCTCCCCACCTAGGGTGGGCGGAAGGGAGGCAGGACCGGAGGGGAAGATGCAAAGGGAAGGACAAAAAAAAAAAACAATAGACCAATGTAGGGCAGCAGGGCAGAGAAAAAAAAAACCCAAATACAATACCCTACAACACAGGGAAAAGGATTAACCCAGAGCACAGTTAGGGAGAAAACTGAGTTAGGACACAGGTAGGGAAAATACCAAATACGACTACAGACCGCATACAAATAACGTATAGATCGGGGCAAAAAAAAGAAAACCAAAAACCCACCAAAAAGGTGGCAGGAATGAATAAAGCAATCACAGAGTATAGTTAAGGGGAACAAAACACACTACTCCATAATGCACCAACAAGACAAAGGTCAGGACAAAAAATGATGAAAAACGCTGTGCATGGATACTAAAGAAAACAAAACACACAGCACCGAATATATAAAAGATCACCTAAAGAAACAGAGGTGACAAGGACAAATGGGTAATAATGAAGTACGGTTAAGTGGGGATGAAACACATTACTTCAAACAATAACAAACACAGTCAATGTTAAAGCCGGGGCCAGGGAAGGCCCCCCACGAGGATAATAAGACAGAATGGGGTGATCACAGAGTATGGTTGAACAGGAAACCACACGCATACTCCATGATGCACCGACGAGGCCAAGGCTAAGGTAAGGATGAATGAAAACGCTGAGTAAAGATAAGAAAATGCAATACACAGCGCGATACATAAGGTGAGTCACCAAGAGGAAAAAAGGTGACAGGGTAACAGGATAACAATACGATAAAAATGCTGAGTATGGTTAAAAAAAAAACAACACACAGCACAAAAACATATTCCCCTAATGGACAAAGAAACTACACCCGAGTGACCTCAATAATAATAAAAGAAGTAAAGGACACCCGAGGAGACGGCAGGCAGAGTCCAAAACGGCCGGAATTGTTCTGGTAATCTCCCCGCCCATTGTCCAGTTGGCAACCCGGGGAAGAGAAATGTTCGGACGGCGAACTCTGGGCCCAGATCCCAGGAATCCAGTCCAACGGCTGCCGAACCAGGCCGCCCAAAGGCAAACAGACCAGTGGGGGGAAACCAGATCGCCGAACCGAAAGTTTTGTGGGTCGGGTCGTCGACCCGCATCACTCAACCACCAGGACCGTTGAGACGGACGAAGGGTCAGAGCGGATCCCGGTGGAAGAGGCTCAGGGGAGAGCCGATGACGAGGGCGGTGGGCCTCAGGGAAACGGCCACCTCCTCACCGGACCTGGACAACACTGGGGCAGCACCCACGTCGGACCCCGATCGGGCCTCAGGCGAACCCACGTTGGACCCCGATTGGGTCTCGGGCGAACCCACGTTGGACACTGCACCAGAACCGACCTCCAACGTTGAACCCGGACCCTCCAGCACCACGAGGAACAGCAACTCCTCGCCGGTGACCCTGGAAGAAGGCTCAGAAGAGAAAACAGAACCGGGATCAGGATCACCGGCAGCGCCAGAACCCGGCGAGACGAGCTCAGACGCAGCGGGCGGCTGCACCCTGCTCGTCTCCCCTGGAGATAGGCTGAAGTGCTCAAAGATAAAAAGAAAGAAAAGAAAGGAGAGCACTCGCCTGATCTCGGGTTCTGACGCCGTCCAGGACTGCGAAGATCCAGGATCCGTCGTCAGGAGGTCGTTGTCAGGCTCCCATCTAGCCGCGTCGGGCCCCGCAGCCAGAGATCCCTCCAGCGCAGGTAACCCCGCCGACGACCCACTCGGCGTGAAGCCAGAAGAATCTCGTCCCGCTGGACCGAACCGCTCCTCCGTGGAGACCCAGGGACGCTCAGTCGTCGGCGTAGACTCCACGCAGCAGTCAGTCCCCCTCCTCCGTCCGCAATGTAGCTGCGGAACCACAGGCCCTCTCCATATCCCACCACGTTGACCCGGAGCCGGGGACCGCTCGGCGGAGAGAGACACAGAGGATGCGGGATTAGGCATACAGGTTACAGCAGGTGGGGAGAGTTCAGGGAGCTGCGAACCCTGAACTTCTCCTCCAGGGATGTGACAGAGCAAATCATTAAGCAGGTGTGAAAAAACAATGACTTGCCTGCCCCCTGGAGGTTGAGCATCGCCTGCTGTAGTGGAATCTGCTTCTTCCTCTCCCCGCCCGGCGATAACGGAGGACCCCCCGGGAATTCGTCTGAGGATCGCTCGCGTTGTCTCCAGCAGAGAGCTCACCAGGCCGGGATTCCAGGCACACACAGCGGTCAGGAAGCGCGTCGAGGAGGAGGGGGAAACAGCCGGGGTGAGCCAGCCCGAATGTCCAGGAATGACAGCGGGGGAACGAGGCTCAGGGGACGAGGCTGTAGAATCTCCACACTGACGAGGCGAAGGGATGACAGCTGCGTGGGAGGAACGGTCCTGACGATGACCCAGAACTGGATCCGGACGAGGTTCGTGCAGAGGTGACTCGGCGATGTGATGACGACTACTCCCAGGGGACGAAGCGAGGGGGAAACCCAGGATTCGCCGCTCCAGATCGGAGATCGAGACGAGGAAGGCGTCGAGCACGGGAAAGCTTCGTAGCCCTGAAGTCCTCACCATCAATCTCACTGCCGCCGCCACATGCCTGAAGGTGGTGACAGGAAACACAGTAGAGCTCGCGACAGCCACTCGACCCCGGACATAACTGCTGTCAGCTGCGGCTCCTCGAAGGGAATCCCGAGTGACGTGGCGCAGGTCGGGGGAAGTCCTCTGGTTGGCGCGAACTCCCGGACTGGAATGACGGCAGGAACGGGACTCCGAAGCGGGGAAAGACGTCGCCCACTTCGACTCCCTGCCGGGATTTCCATCCACCCCGTGGAGCTTCTCTCGCTGTGTACCTGCAGCGTCTATCCTGGCACTGTCCTCCAGATGGTACAGAGAGTGAGGGTGACAGTCCAGGAGTTCCTCAGCACGGCCCGGATGCCAGCGTCTCGCGTTGGAGGCGTCGTGCAGGGTGAAGAACGTCCCGTCGACTGCCTCCGAGATGGACCTCAGCCCGTCGCCCTGGCGCCGGAAGTGACTCCTGGGAAACGGCATGCTAGCAGCGCTGACACCCGGACAGAAAGGTACATTTCCACAGCGACTCACGGCCGCCGGCAACTCTTCTGGCTGCGACATACTGTCATATCCGGCTCTAGGGAGCCGGGCAATCAGAGCCAGGGACAAGCCAGTGAGTCGAGATGTTTTATTCTGGGTAAGGGATAAGGGATGAGGAGAGCACAGACACTCATACAGACGTACATTCTCAGGCTGCACAGCGCAGGGGTAGGTAGCTCGTACCGGACATGGGGGTAACAAGACGTGCATACTCACAGCGGGATACAAACACCGGAATGCTGCAAGGGGAGTTGAGGCTGACACCAGACGAAGGGGCTTCAGCCTAGCAGTGCTTATGTCGCAGCCCCGAATGATCGAAGCTGCTCCTCTTTATACTCATTAACAGCGCCCCAGCTGATGAGGATTAATTGGCCCCAGCCGTCCCGTGACACTGACAGCTGGGAACCAGCTGAGGCACTGCCCAATGAGAGGCAGGGATAAAAGGAGCATGGGCTGAGCGCCGAGCCGGCGTCTCACCCCATGGTGACATCTAGATCTCAAAAAGGCTTTCGATACTGTAAACCACAGTTTGCTTTTATCCAAAATGGTATCTTTTAACTTCTCCCCAAATACATTAGAATGGTTTGCATCTTATCTCCAGAATAGAGAACAGTGTGTAAAAGTTCACCAGGATAAATCCTCACTTTTAAACAACCGCATGGGTATCCCACAAGGGTCCATTCTTGGTCCTTTACTTTTCAGCATTTTTATTAATGACTTGCCGTTACACTGCTCAGCTGCAACATGCCAACTTTATGCAGATGATGCAGTTATTTACACAGCTGCCAAGACTCCAGCACAGGCTGCAGATGTACTGTCTACAAGTATGGTTGATGTCCAAGAGTGGCTCCTCAAGAACCATCTATTGCTGAACCTTCAGAAAACAGTCTCAATGTGCTTTTCAATCAAAAAATGTAACCTGCAACATTTTAAAGTTAATATACATGATCATGACATCAGTTTAGCTACAGAATTCAAATACCTTGGCATTGTACTAGATCCTCAACTCAAATTTAATCTTCATATAAAGAAAATTTCAAAAACAGTAAAAAAAAATCTGAACTGCTTTAAATTAATTAGATATTACATACCTTACGAAGCAGCTGCACTGTATATGCATTCTATGGTTTTTTCTCATATATCATACTGTTTGACAGTCTGGGCTCAAGCAGCCCCTTCCACAATAAGACATATAGGTTCATTATATAATCAAACCCTAAAAATCTTGGACAAAAAGCCCATTAGGTGGCATCACTGTAATGTTTTAAAAAAATACAACCTATTGAGTTTTGAGAGCTTCATTGACCTCTGTCTTCTGAAATTAACGTTCAAATGTTTCCATAAATCAGCACCCGAGCCACTTGCTGGTTTCGTCCAAAGACAGGACAGCAGCAGAGCCACCAGGAGTTCTGTTAACAATAACTGTAAAATATTCCACCGCAGAACCACATTTGGACAAACAGCTTTCTCTATAAAGGGCAGTCACATCTGGAACACAATGCCAAATGAAATTAAAATAATAACGGACTTTAAAACATTCACTAAAAATGTTAAAAACTGGCTGAAAAATAAACAAGAATGTACTCATGTATGAATTATTTGTCTGCAAAGTGAGAGTGAATGAAGGGAAGGAATAAATGTGTTTGTTTATAGTGAGTGACGGAGGGAGGAAGGCCTGAAATAGGCAAATGTGAGTTATGTTATATGTGTTAAATGTGAGTCAGGCTGTTATATTTGTGTATTTATAATATTTATGTTAAATGTGAGTCAGGCTGTTATATTTGTGTATTTATAATATTTATAATATTTATAATTGTGTATTTATAATTTTTCTGCATTGATGTATGTGGTTATTGTGTATATTTTTATCTTGATTCTTTTTTCTAAAGCCCATCCAGGGACAAGAGTTGCAAATTAGCTAATAGCTATACACTCTATGTGCAACACATCAGATTGATTGTCTTTGATTAATTGTCTATGTTTATTGCACTGTCCCTGTCAAATAAACTAATCTACTACTACTACTACTACTACTATAGAAGGAGTGAAGTTAGGGTCACCAAACTTTGTACACAGGTTCATCCTGTGACCCTGAACTATCACCATGCTTTTGGGATCGCAAGGTCAAAGGTCAAGGTCAAACTGACATAAAAACTACATCTCAACAACAGTGAAAGAGGCTGAGGGGTACCACTGGCAGCTGTGAGTTAGTTGTAGTGGTCATAAATACATAGTCGTAGTCTTTTCGTAGCTTTTCGTAGTTTCATAGTTTTCATACATAGTCGAAGTCTTTTCAGCTTTCCTATCAAGAAGAGAGCTGTTGCAGGCAATGGGGTTGATGCAGCATCAAAATCATTTTGAAAACATTATTTTAAGGTGAAAATCTTCCATAGTGTTGCTGTAATTATGAACTGATTACAAACTGTTTATGCAATGCTGTATTGTGCCGAGCCTTTCAGTAAATTTTCAACAAGACTTTTAAATTAAATCACCCTTATTGTCATTCAACTGTACAACCAATCATGGTACCGTAGAACGAAATTGTGTTTTACCTATCTACTGTGTCAATCACACACACCCCAAGTGCAGAGTCAGAGGGCCGCTGCCATGCAAGGCGCCGCCACAGATTTCCCTCCTCCATTCCATTATTGCTGAGCACCAAGCTGGATGGCAGGAAGTTCCACATTTATATGGTCTTCAGCATGACCCGGCCGGGATTTGAACCCCTGCCTCCCGGGTGTGGGGGCGGATGCTCTACCAACTGAGCCACCACTCCAGTTTTATGGCTTTTTGTGAGAGTAAACTATTATACTGATGTGTGGTTGTCCTCTTAATCTGAGTAGTTTAGTGCTGTCATGAAGGCAATATGAGAAATAATTTTTTAAAGACTTATACACTCCCAAAACCTTGGACATTTATACAATCAAACAGGGGTGGCTAGACTATGTAGAAATTGTACTTGGACAAAAGTAACTTCATGTTATGATATTTATTACTTAAATAATTACATTAAATTAGTATATTTTCTCAAAAATGTACTACTTTTCAATGAATGAGACTTCTTTCTTATAAATTTGCCATTTTCTTGCCAATTTGTGAGGTTCTTCTTGTAATCCTAAGACATTTTTCTTTTTCCATCCATCCATCCATCTTCTTCTGCTTAATCCTTTTCGGGTTGCGAGGGGACTGGAGCCTATCCCAGCATCTTTGGGCAAGAGGCACTGTACACCCTGGACAATAAATGCAAAGTTTTTTCTTAAAAATCTGTGACTTTTTTCTAATAAACTTTCAATTTTTGCTATACATTTAGGACCACCTTCACAATAATTTGCAGCTTTACTCTTCTAAGTTTTTGAGTGTTTTTCCACTTACAGTGCATCCGGAAAGTATTCACAGTGCTTCACTTTTTCCGCATTTGTTATGTTACAGCCTTATTCCAAAAGGGAATAATTTCATTTTTGTTCTCAAAATTCTACACACAATACCCCGTAATGACAATGAGAATTTATTTTATTTTTTATTAGATTTTTGCAAATTTATTAAAAATAAAAAACTAAGGAATCACATGTATGTAAGTATTCATAGCTTTTGCCATGAAGCTCAAAATTGAGCTCAGGTGCATCCTGTTCCCACTGATCATAACGGATGATCGGTAACCTCCCTTAAGCAATGTCACGTGCCGACCTGCCTCAAATCCTCCACCATCATCCCTGTCCCCAAGAAGCCACGGATTACTGGACTTAACGACTACAGACCTGTAGCGCTCACCTCTGTAGTCATGAAGTCCTTTGAGCGCCTGGTCCTGTCTCACCTCAAGTCCATCACCACACCCCTCCTAGACCCGCTGCAGTTTGCCTACCGTGCTAACAGGTCTGTGGACGACGCAGTCAACCTGGCCCTCCACTCCATCCTGCAGCACCTGGACTCCCCGGGAACCTACGCCAGGATTCTGTTTGTGGACTTCAGCTCCGCATTCAACACCATCCTCCCCGATCTGCTCCAGGACAAGCTGTCCCTGCTCAACGTGCCTGACTCCCTCTGCAGGTGGATCACCGACTTCCTGACGGACCGGAGACAGCATGTGCGGCTGGGGAAGTCTGTCTCAGACTCTGTTAGCATCAGCATTGGATCACCCCAGGGCTGTGTACTTTCCCCCCTACTCTTCTCCCTTTATACCAACTCCTGCACCTCCTCCCACCAGTCTGTTAAGCTGATTAAGTTTGCGGACGACACCACCCTCATCGGGCTCATCTCCAACGGCGACGAGTCCGCCTACAGGGAAGAGGTGGCCCAGCTGGTGTCCTGGTGCAGCCACAACAACCTGCAGCTGAATGCTCTGAAGACAGTGGAGATGATTGTGGACTTCAGGAAAGTCACAACCCCCCTGCCCCCCCTCACCATCACAGGCTCTCCCATCACCATTGCAGATTCCTTCCGCTTCTTGGGCACCACCATCACCCGAGACCTCAAATGGGAGCCAACCATCAGCTCCCTCATCAAAAAGGCCCAGCAGAGGATGTTCTTTCTGCGGCAGCTGAGGAAGCTCAAGCTACCCACCAAGATGTTAGTGCAGTTCTACACGGCCATCATCAAGTCCATCCTCACCTCCTCCATAACTGTGTGGTATGCAGGAGCCACTGCCAGGGACAGAATAAGGCTGCAGCGCGTCGTGCGCACTGCTGAGAAGGTGATAGGCTGCGAGCTCCCATCTCTCCAGGACCTGTACATCTCCAGGACCCGGAGGCGTGCTGGCCGGATCATAGCCGATCCTTCACATCCTGGTCACGTACTGTTTGCCCCCCTCCCCTCAGGTAGAAGGCTTCGGTCCATTCGGACTAAAACCTCCCAGCACATGAACAGCTTTTTCCCCTCTGCCATCAGACTGCTGAACATTAAGTGACTTTTTGACTCTCGTGCACTTAATGTTCTCGTGAACATTAAGTGACTTTTTGACTCTCGTGCACTATGTACAGCAGCTCAACCAGACTCACGTCATTCATCACTGTTTTCTGTTGCATTATCGACTGCACTATGTGGTACTTCACATTATCTGCTACTTGCTAATTTTTTAAAACTGCCTTGACTAGTACTACTCATTATTACTAGTATTATTATTAGTATTATTATTATTATTACTTATTATTACTTATTTTTCTACACTTATTGCACGTTTTTAGTCCTTTAGTTTTTTAGTTTATCCCTTTTTCTCATCATGTTTTTAATGTTGCAGCATGGCACCGAGACAAATTCCTAGTTTGTGTATCACATGAACAATGGCAATAAATCTGATTCTGATTCTGATTCTGATTCTGATAACGTATCGTCACTTCCTGTGTTGCTGTCTGTCTGTGGTTTGCTCTTTGGTTAGCTCTCCTCATTCTCCTGAAGATTTTGCCTTTAATTGTATTTTAAGCACTTTTTTCCATCTACCGTTAGCTCTCACTTCTGTTTAACAAGCCTCTGGCACCTGTGTGCGCACTCAGCGTCATCTAATCACCATCTTGAGCCTTCTGTTCAACTTTCATTGGTGTTTGTGTTAGCTTCGGGTTAGCCACTAGCTATGGCTACTAGCTCTCCTTCCCCTCCTCCTCTGGTGTGCTCTCTCTGTCAGATGTTTAGCTACACCTCTGCCTCTTTTAGTGATAACGGTAAATGTAATAAATGTTGTCTTTTTGAGGCGCTCGAGGTGAGGTTGTCTGATTTGGAATCCCGGCTCCGCTGCATTGAAACACCGTCTGTGCCAGTTAATCTCGACGGACGTCCCTTAGCTGCAGTGGAGCTCCCTAGCTTAGGGCCTGCTAGCGGTCCTCCGGTCCTCCTCAGCAGCAAGGAGACTGGGTGGGTGACGGTGAGAAGGAAGCCTAGCCGCAAAGCCCCAGTTCACCACCAACCTGTTTATGTTTCTAATCGTTTTTCACCGCTCAGCAACACACCCGCTGAGGAAAAAACTCTGATCATTGGTAACTCTGTAGTCAGAAAAGTGAACCTAGAGACTCCAGCGGCCATAGTCAAATGCATTCCTGGGGTCAGAGCAGGCAACATAGAGTCAAATTTGAAAATGCTGGCTAAAAGTAACTGTAGATACTCCACAACTGTTATCCACGCTGGCATTAACAGTGCCCGACTCCGGCAGTCGGAAGTCTCAAAACGTAACGTGGAATCGGTGTGTGACTTTGCCAAAACAATGTCTGCCTCTGTAGTATTCTCTGGGCCCCTCCCCAATCTGACCAGTGATGACATGTTTAGCCACTTGTCATCCTTCAACCGCTGGCTGTCTGTGTGGTGTCCTGCAAACGATGTGGGCTACATAGATAATTGGAGCTCATTTTGGGAAAAACATGGTCTTATTAGACGAGACGGCGTCCATCCCACTTTGGATGGTGCGTCTCTTTTATCTAACAATCTGGCATCATTTTTATCCAAATTTCCAAAACCTTGACAACTCAGAGTTGGGACCAGGAAGCAGAGTCGCAGTCTTATATGCCTCCCTGCAGCTCGTCTTCATCCACCACCCCTCAACTTAGCCCCTGTCTTCCCCATCAGAGAATCATTGTCTGCTCCCTCCAAAGTAAATAAAAATATAATGCATTAGTATCCCAGAGTGATTAAACAAGAAGTTGGTAAAACTCATATCAAACATGAAGCCTCTAAACTGAATGATTTGGCCTCTGTTCCTCCTCATAATTTAAATATTAAATGCGGTTTGTTAAATACTAGGTCTCTAACTCCCAAGTCTCTCCTAGTGAATGATCTGTTAATTGATCATCAGATTGATTTAATTTCCCTTACAGAGACTTGGTTAGGACAAGAGGATTATGTTGGTTTAAATGAATCAACTCCCTCTGGTTATTTAAACTGTCAAAATCTCAGAAGTTCTGGTTGTGGAGGAGGAGTAACAACAATTTACCATTCCATATTACTAGTTAATATAAAGCAAAAAACACGTTGTCATTCCTTTGAGGGCCTGGTCCTCAGTATTGGGCATTTTAGCAATTTGAGGCTAAACCCAATTTTATTTGCCATAATTTATCATCCTCCATCAACCCACTCAGAGTTTTAATCCGAATTTGCCAAATTCTTAGCTGATTTAGTGCTGAAACCAGATAGAATAATTATAGTAGGGGACTTTAATATACATGTAGATGTAGGTAGTGACTGCCTTAATATGGTATTTAATTCAATATTAGACTCGATGAGGTTTTCTCAGAAAGTAGGAAATTCTACCCATTATCTCCACCATATGTTGGACCTTGTTCTGAAATATGGCATAGAAATAGAAAATCTGGTAGTGTCTCCTCATAACCCTGTACTGTCAGACCATTGTCTGTTAACCTTTGATTTTAGTATTTCTGACTATTTGGCTCCTAAAGAAAAATTTTACTACAGTAGATGCCTCTCAGATGATGTAACCAAATTTATGCAGATTGTTTCCTCTATGCCATGTGTCAACACAACGGAAATAAGCTATAGACTGCTTGCTCCTTCTGTAATTGATAGCATGGTAGATAGTGTTACAGCTTCTTTGCATCAGACTCTAGACTTGATGGCCCCTTTAAAAAAGAAAAAGTCTAATCAGAGATTTCTAACCCCTTGGTTCAACACAGAAACTCGTAGCTTAAAACAGAAGACTCGTCAATTAGAAAGAAAATGACGCTCCACTAATTCAGATGAAATCTGTTTAGCTTGGAGAAATCATCTTTTAATTTATAAAAAATCTCTTAGAAAAGCAAGAACGAGTTATTATTCTGCATTAATAGAAGAGAACATGAATAATCCCAGGTTTCTTTTCAGCACTGTAGCCAGGTTGACAAAAAGTCAGGACTCTGTCAGTCCTAGCATTCTCTTAGAGCTTACTAGTAAGATAAGATAAGATAAGATAAGCCTTTATTAGTCCCACAATGGGGAAATTCCAGGATTGCAACAGCACAGGGATAGCAATACTCAGAGCAATAATTAAGAAGATACAAAAAATACAAATATAAATATACATCAGGACTTTATGAGTCAGGACTTTATGAACTTTTTCAATAATAAAATTTCATCTATCAGAGATAAAATCAGTCAGATTCTTCCCACCGTTAACTTAAATACAGTAACTACTACAACTCCTTCAACTGATATTTGTTGGGATGAGTTTACTCCAACTGACCTTTTAGAGTTAGACAAAACAATTTCCTCATCCAATCCTAAAACTTGTCTTTTAGACCCTATTCCTACCAGGTTATTTAACCTCTTGCACTCAGTTGTACCGCGGGCGGGCAAGTCTCTGCATCCCAGAGCGCACGAGGGCACACGAGAGCGCCCTCGTGCGCTCTAGGACGCATGATGGAGATGCTGATGATGGAGATGGAGATAGTGATGGTGATGGCGTCCAAGCGCGCACTGAAAATAAAAGCTGCAGACACAGCCGCGAACAGATTAGTTCATCTGATTGACCTCTCATTCGACTAATAAGAGCCTTGAATTGGATTTCTGAAACCTTGAAGAATCAATGACTGAAAACCTAGCAAGAAGGACCCGCCTACCAACGCAGCGAGCCAATTGAAGCACAGAAGTTCGCTGAGCTGTTTTGTCTACAAAGGCTGGGTGAAGAGAGAATTTTTTTAATTCCAGCAGAGTGTTTAGGATTCTCTTATGGTCATCATAGACCGACGGAGGCCGACGACGAAGGATGTAAATCATTCGCCAAAGCCGCAATCATGGAATTATGTTTTGACCGGGTCGCGAGACCAGAACCACGAGCGGACCAGTGGCGTGTTCGTCTGACAATGAGGAAGAGAAGTTCGCCAGGACAATGCTGTGAAGAGGTAAGGTGTTATAAGCTAAATTATTCTTTATCCCTGAAAATTGTAATCAAAAATGACTTTTGACCGATCGGTAAATTACAACTGTGCGTCGTGTACACGGGTCGTTCGTCGCGTCCGGACCGTGAACGCCGCCCCCCCCCCGCTACTATTCTGTAGCGAGGGGGGGGGGAGCCGCGGTGACTGCGCCGCGGTCGCGACATCGCCACATGAGTGTAATCCGTCATGTAGCGATGGCCAATCTCCGTCCTCTGTAACGAGGGGGGGGGACAACCCCTGAGGGGACAACAGTAGCGAGGAGGGGAAGCCGCGGTGACTGCGTCGCTGTGGCCACATGAGTGTAATCCGTCATGTAGCGATGGCCGATCTCCGTCCTCTGTAGCGAGGGGGGGGACAACCCCCCCCCACACACACACACAGCCTTGAATGTCACCTTTCATTAGAGCCCAAGATGAAGCTTCTATATTGAATCATTCAAAAGTTACAGACGTTTTTCCAAACTGTGCCATTTGGCACAATTTGGCACAGTTCAAAAATGCCTGGGAACTACCCGAGGAAAAAGCTGTGTAATATATTCATTTTTTGTGGTATTGTTACAAAATTTGGACCTCAGCTGGATAACACTTGGTTCTACATTTCTGTTGCATTTTCCAGCCCGGATCTGAAGCTGTGTGTTATTTGCAAGCATTTGTATCCAAAAAAAACACCCAGGCCAAATTTATTTTCTTCAAGTTCAGTATGTTTAGATGACTGTTACTCAGTGGCCGGAGCACTTAGAGAGATTATGACTGTTTTGCCAAAAAATTCAAAGTGTTTTCTTTTAAATGAGACCAACTCCATGAAGATGCTGCAAAGGGTTGAAGAACAGCTTTGGATTTAATTTGGGCACGTTATTTTTTGGCGTTTTTAGGGAAATTGACCGGAGTGCAAGGGGTTAAAGAAGTCTTCCCACTTATTGGTAGCTTTATTCTTCAAATACTCAATTCTTCATTAACTTTAGGCCATGTACCACAGGCTTTTAAAACTGCTGTAATTAAACCCTTACTCAAAAAGCCAACGCTAGATCCAGGAGCTTTAGCTAACTATAGACCAAACTCTAATCTCTCTTTCATTTCAAAAATCTTAGAAAGAGTTGTTGCTACGCAATTATTTGACCATCTGCAGGGAAATGGTTTATTTGAAGAGTTTCAATCTGGGTTTAGAATCCATCATAGTACTGAAACAGCCTTAGTGAAGGTCACTAATGACCTCCTTATTGCATCTGATAATGGACTTGTTTCTGTACTTGTCCTTTTATACCTTAGTGCAGCTTTTGATACTATCGATCATAATATTCTACTTGATAGATTAGAACACTATGTTGGACTTAATGGAACTTCGTTGCAGTGGTTTAGATCTTATTTATCTGATAGGTTCCAGTTTGTTCATGTCAATAATGAGTTTTCTTTCAACTCAAAGCTCAGTCATGGAGTTCCACAGGGATCTGTTCTAGGCTCTACTCTTTTTAGTTTATATATGCTTCCGTTAGGCAACATTATTAGAAATCACTTTCAGTTGAGATGAGATGAGATTGAGATTCAACTTTATTGTCATTACACATGTTTGAATACAAGGTAACGAAACGTGACTTGGCATTTGGGCACGCTCTGCAGAGCGCATCCAAGGCCGGGGCAGCCGCTAGGCGCCAGTCATAAAGAAGAAAGGAAAAAAAAGAAAAAGAGTGGATATCACACAGTAGACGAGAGAAAAAAAACATGTTTTATCAAATTGACGCTTAAGTAAGTAAGCGAAATTTTGATTGCAGGCAAAAAAAACCTCAATGCTTATTTAGCAGACATTTAGTAGACAAATCACACAGCAGGGAGAGAGCAGTGTATGTATATCAGTATGATGATATCAATGTGTGTGCAGTGTTGAGTGTATCAGTTACTGGAGCACAACAAATAGTCTCCTAGGCAACGATAGATGTTATAGTTCATGAACGCTGTCCCTGAAGAGTTCTGTTTATTGCACAGCAGTGGTGTTTGGGTTAGTGAGCCAGCTGACACATCCGTTTATCTCAACTCTGGAGGAGTGAGTTATCCAGGGGCGCCGATCAAGGCCGAATCTGCTCAGACAGAGTATGGGAGTATAGGATTTCCCTATTGTCATATTCTGAGCTTACAATTCTAATTAACATTCACTGGCTTTAAATTCATATCATTCCCTGGAGAGCACGAAGCGACTCCAGATGTTTCCCCTTCTAAACACAGATGAACATGTCCGAGAGAGTCCATCTCTCTACAATGCATGCAGATGGTAAATTCCATGTTGGTCATTTGCCGCTACTTCGTGCACTCCCCATCTGGTCGAATTATTGAGAAGCAGCTCCGCCGGGTCCGCATTTTGATTAGCTCCTCCAGTTAAATTTTCGATACACCAGGAGAACTCCAAAGCCCAATCGGCAGAAATCCTGTGATCGTAGCCAAAACAGGTAGATGTTTTTCCACATCCTCAGTCAAATCACACAGACACATGAGTTCCAATCCATGGGTCTCTCCACATTTGGGCTCCCCCGGGCCCAATTTTCTGTTTGAAAAGGTGGTGTCAATTGCGTTTAAAGCCCAGCTTATATCCATTTTCCGTATTTTCCATTTGGGTTGAGATCAGCAAGATGGTGAGACGGCACAGACACTCACTCAGACGCAGCAAGCTGGGATTAGGTCAGGAAGGCAGGATAGGAGGAGGGAGGAAAAAAAATGCGACTGTTCTCACTGAAGGCAAAAGGAAGAAGAATTTTTGTTGAAATTGCTATGAGATGACTGTTGCTGTGAAATGGCGCTATATAAATAAAGTTGAATTGAAATCATCCTTGAGATATTTCTACAGCTTAATTGGAGTCCACCTGTGGTAAATTCAGTTGATTGGACATGATTTGGAAAGGCACACACCCGTCTATATAAGGTCCCACAATTGACAGTGCATGTCAGAGCACAAACCAAGCATGAAGTCAAAGGAATTGTCTGTAGACCTCCGAGACAGGATTGTCTCAAGGCGCAAATCTGGGGAAGGGTACAAAAAAATTTCTGCTGCTTTGAAGGTCCCAATGAGCACAGTGGCCTCCATCATCCATAAATGATGGAGGGGGGCAATGGATCAGCGTTCTCGTCACGCCCTCTGCCAGTACCCGGGCTCGCCTGGGGAAGCTAATGATCCTACCAGCAGACTAAATTCGAAGAGACGACGCCTTTGTGCCAAGTCAAAGAAGAATCCTAGTCACAGTCCTAAAGCCGAAAGCAAACAGCCCCAAGAGCACTTTGTGGTAGGATCTGCCCTTCGCATATTACAACTAAACGTTGAAGGCCTATCTGCAGCCAAGCGAAGCCTTATCGAAGTCCTCGCCTTCCAACATTTGATTGATGTAATCTGCCTCCAAGAGACTCATATTGGCACAGAGGAAGCTGGCCACTTCACCATCAAAGGCTTTGACCTCCTGTGCTATGTTCTACATGCTAAACATGGACGTGCCACCTATGTGCGTTCTGACATAGTTGAAGCAAATCACCTGACAACAACACATTTCTCAGACACCATAATCATTGGTGGCTTCCATATTGTCAATGTGTACAAGCCCCCTAATGCCAACTGGGATCTGCAGGTCTTACCCACCCTACCCCACCCTGCCATCTATGTGGGGGACTTTAACAGCCATCACCCTGACTGGGGGTACCCAGCAGTGGACAGTGATGGGGAGGCACTTTCAGACTGGGCATCCAGAAATGACCTCGCTTTGATATACGACCCCAAACAAAGAGGAACCTTCCACTCTGCTAGGTGGAAGAAGGACTATTCTCCTGACCTGTGTTGGGTCAGCTCTTTGAATGGGGAGCCATATCCTACACAGATCCTCATTCTTGATGATTTTCCACACAGCCAACACCGGCCCCTGCTTGTACACATTGGCCTACAACTTCCAGTCATATACAGCCCAAGGAAGATGCGCTGGAACTTCCGCAAAGCCAACTGGAAGAAATTCAGTGAAACTCTGGACCGGAGCGTTGTTACCATCCCACTCCACACCATCACTGTAGATGAAGCATACAACCACTTCTGCAGCGCAATCTTCAAGGCTGCCCATACTGCAATCCCACGAGGCTACCAACCCCTCTATGTCCCATGTTTGGACGGAGAAAGTGCTGCCCTCCTACAATCCTATCAAACATCAGGGGACCCAGAGATAGCAGACCATCTCATTGAATCGCTAAATACAGCCCGGCGAAAGACATGGGAGGAGACAGTTGCTGACCAGAGCTTTACCCACTCTAGCAGGAAATGTTGGAGCCTCATCCGTCGCCTAGGAGCTGCACAGAAGCCCCCTAGCCAAAGCCGAGCATCCGTCACACCCAACCAAGCTGCATCCCACCTACTGACTATCGCCAAAGCACCCCAAGACAAAGACACCAGAAGAGCATTTACAACTGAGCTAAAAAAACACCAAAAAATGCCTGTAGAGGAAACGAACCCTGAACCCTTCGAGGCTGCTGAACTGGAGAAAGTCCTACAGGGCCTGAAATGTGAAAAGGCAGCAGGATACGATAACATCTTCCCAGAATTCATGAAAAATCTTGGCCCCCGAGCCCTAACCTGGTTGACACAATTCTACACAAGGATCACACAAACAAACTCGATCCCAAAGAAATGGCGGACAGCAAAGGTCATTGCCATCCCAAAACCTGGCAAAGACCACAAACTACCAGCAAGCTACCGCCCAATCTCCCTACTCAGCGTTCCTTACAAAATCATGGAGCGCCTAATACTGCAACGCATTTCCCCAGAAATAGAGGATATTCTAAGTGTGGATTAAGCAGGTTTCCGCAAGGACCGCAGTACAGGAAAACAAGTACTGGCCCTAACCACCTTCATCGAAAATGGCTTCGAGAGCAGACTGAAGACAGGGGCTGTGTTTCTCGATCTTACAGCCGCCTATGATACAGTCTGGCACAAAGGCCTCCTCCTGAAACGTATAAAGGCGATCCCTGCTTGGGCAACAGCAATTATAAAAACCCTGCTGACCAACCGAAGGTTCAGAGTCCACCTCAGTCAGAACACAAGTGCATGGAGAATGCAGAAAAACGGACTCCCACAAGGCTCAGTTCTAGCTCCAACTCTGTTCAACCTCTACATAAACGACCTGCCTACTACAAAATCCCGCAAATTCATCTATGCAGATGACATCTGTTTGGCATTCCAAGCACCAGACTTTGAACCACTGGAATGGGTGCTCACGGAAGATCTTGCCAAACTGGACCAGTTCTGCAAAATCTGGCGCCTAAAACCAAGCCCAGCAAAAACCGTCTCCAGTGTATTCCATCTCCACAATGCAAAAGCTGCCAGAGAACTAAACATCCACCTGAGCGGACTCAAGCTTAAGCATGCCCCAAATCCAACTTATCTTGGAGTGACCCTTGATAGGACCTTATCCTTCAAGGAACATCTAAAGGGGACGGCTGCTAAGGTGAAGGTACGAAACAACCTGCTCTGCAAGCTCGCTGGTGCAAAATGGGGGGCGGCAGTCTCCACCCTGCGCACCTCAGCACTGGCCCTTTCATACTCTGTAGCAGAATATTGTGCCCCTGTCTGGTCCAGGTCATCTTACACACACCATGTAGACACCCAGCTCAACTCAACCATGAGAACTATAACTGGAACAATCCGCTCAACACCACCTCCCTGGCTCTCTGTACTGTCAAACATAGCCCCTCCACACATCCAGCGAGCAGCATTAACTCAAAGGATGCTCCAAAAAGTTAAAGATTTTCCTCACTTACCAATCCATGCAGATATCTACACCCCACCCACTGCCCGACTTTCATCCAGACGGCCGATTTGGAAAAACCCTCCCCCAGCTGACTTTACCATCCAGACAGCTTGGCAAGAGGAATGGGAGACCAAGGAAGTCCCAAACAAACAGCTGGTGATAAACCCCAACCAACAGATCTCGGGCACCAACCTCCCAAGGAAACAGTGGGCTACACTCAATCGCTTCAGGACTGGACATGGCCCCTGCTTGGCCAGCCTTCACAGATGGGGCAGTAGCCCTAGCCCACTGTGCGCATGTGGAGAGGAGCAAACAATGGAACACATCATAGAGGCTTGCCCGCTCCAAAGACTGGAAGGAGGATTACACACCCTCCATACAGCAAACCAGGAGGCAACTGCTTGGCTTAAGGACTTTGCATTCGCTAAATAAATAAAATCCATAAATAGAAGAAGTTTGGAACCACCAGGACTCTTCCTAGAGCTAGGAGACAGTCTAAACTGAGCAATCTGGGGAGAAGGGCCTTAGTCAGGGAGGTGACCAAGAACCTGATGGTCACGCTGTCAGAGCTCCAATGTTCCTCTGTGGAGAGAGGAGAACCTTCCAGAAGGACAACCATCTCTGCAGCAATCCACCAATCGGGCATGTATGGTAGAGTGGCCAGATGGAAGCCACTCCTTAGTAAAAGGCACATGGCAGCCCACCTGAAGTTTGTCAAAAGGCACCTGAAGGACTGTCAGACCATGAGAAACAAAATTCTCTGGTCTGATGAGACAAAGATTGAACTCTTTGGTGTGAATGCCAGGCATCATGTTTGGAGGAAACCAGACACCGCTCATAACCATACCAATGGTGGCGGCAGCATCATGCTGTGGGGATATTTTTCAGCAGCAGGAACTGAGAGACTAGTCAGGATAGAGGGAAAGATGAACACAGCAATGTACAGAGACATCCTGGATGAAAACCTGCTCCGGAGTGCTCTTGACCTCAGACTGGGGAGACAGTTCATCTTTCAGCAGGACAACAACCCTAAGCACACAGCCAAGATATCAAAGGTGTGGCTTCAGGACAACTCTGTGAATGCCCTTGAGTGGCCCAGCCAGAGCCCAGACTTGAATCCAATTGAACACCTCTGGAGAGATCGGAAAATGGCTGTGCACTGATGCTTCCCATCCAACCTGATGGAGCTTGAGGGATTTGCAAAGAGGAATGGGTGAAACTGCCCCAAGATAGGTGTGCCAAGCTTGTGGCATCATATTCAAAAAGACTTGAGGCTGTAATTGCTGCCAAAGGTGCATCAACAAAGTATGGCGCAAAGGCTCTGAATACTTATGTAGATGTGATTTCTTAGTTTTTTATTTTTAATAAATTTGCAAAAATCTCAAATAAAACCTTTTTCATGTTGTCATTATGGGGTATTGTGTGTAAAATTCTGAGGAAAAAGGAATTTAATCCCTGTTGAAATAAGGCTGTAACATAACAAAATGTGGAAAAAGTGAAGTGCAGTGAATACTTTCCGGATGCACTGTAAATATGTTAGCCTTGAAAAAATAGAAAATATTCTAGTCACATCTTCCCTCAAACATAATTCAGAGGATATGCAAAAACAGTAAAGAGTAATAAATCAAATATTTCCTGGGCCAGACAGAAAAACAGCAAGAAGAAAAACTAAATGTACTCAAGTAAAAGTACAGTTTATTTTTTTCAAAAAATTTCTCCAGTTAGAGTAAGAAATATCGTGCAACAAAATGACTCAATAAAGCACAATATAGTGAAAAAGCCCTGCGATGGACTGGCAATCTGTCCAGGGTGTATCCTGCCTCTCGCCCAAAGATACTGGGATAGGCTGGGATAGGGATAGCCCCCCACCCCCCATGACCCAAAAAGGATTAAGCAGAAGGAGATGGATGGATGGATGGATGGATAGTGAAAAATTTACTTGTACATGTACTTGACTAAATGTAATTCATTACCACCACCTCTGTGATTATATTGTTCACTGTCATGTGCTTTGTTTCATATTCCATTTTGTGTTTACTGACTGATAATGTATCTTTGAAGTGAGGTAAATTAAAGGGGAGAGGGATAATAGGATGTAGATGGGATGTGATTCATTAATACTAATGAGTAAAGTGTAGAGTAACAACATCAGGTAGGTGTGAGATTGTGGATGCACACGCAAACACACAAAGAGAGATTCAGAAACAATTTATGGACCCAGAACAATGTAGATGTCATATCTGCCCCTTTCAGGGCATAAATGAATCACCAGATGCCGACAGTGAGTTTGTGTATATTTATTAAAGTAAAGTGACAAAATAACAAGCCACGTGGGGCAAGATACAAATTCAATTCAGTTCAATTCAACTTTATTTATATAGCGCCATTTCACAACAGCAGTCATCTCATAGCACTTTCAACTATAGGGGGGACCCCACAATTGCAGGAAGACCACAGCAATCAGGTGATCCCCTGTGAGCAAGCGCTTGGCAATGGTGGAGAGGAAAATCTCCCTTTTAATAGGAAGAAACCGCCAGCAGAACCAGGCTCAGGGAGGGGCAGTCATCTGCTGTGACTGGCTGGGGGGTGAGGGGATAGAGAAGATGAAAAGAACAGACATGTAGAGAGCAAACAGCACGATGGGGACTCAGCCTATGGGAGAGAACAAACAGATGTTAATGACCAGCAAAAAATAATTATTTCATTGAGAGTGAAGAAAGGCGTGAAACCCAGTGCATTACTGGAGGTCCCCCGGCTGTCTAAACCTATTAGCAGCATAACTAAGGGAGGGTTCAGAGACACATGATCCCTCCCTAATTGTAGGCTATATCAAAAAGGAAGGTTTTAACCCTAATCTTAAAAACAGAGATCAAGTCTGACTCTCGAATCCAGATTGGCAGCTGGTTCCACAAGAGAGCAGCTTGATAACTGAAGGCTCTGCCTCCCATTGTACTTTTGGAGATTCTAGGTATTACAAGTGATCCTGCATTTTGGGAGCGTAGTGCTCTGTTGGAAAATAGGGTAATATCAGATCTTTTAAATAAAAAGGGGCCTGATTGTTTAGAGATTTGAAAGTGAGAAGAAGGATTTTAAACTTAATTCTAAACTCTATGGGAAGCCAATGAAGGGAGGCCAGAACCGGAGAGATATGATCTCTCTTTCTAGTACCTGTTAAAACTCTTGCTGCAGCATTTTGGATCAACTGAAGACTTTTTAGAGATATGTTGGGACAACCTGATAATAAAGAGTTACAATAATCTAATCTAGAGCTAACAAAAGCGTGGATCAGTTTCTCATCATCACTCTGAGACAAGATGCTCCTAATTTTGGCAATATGACGCAAATGATAGAAGGAGTCTTAGAAACGAATTTAATATGTGAATTGAAAGACAGATCTTCATCAAAAATAACTCTAAGGTTCCTCACAGAGCTTGTAAGAGAAAGAGTAACTGCATCCAAACTAAAAGTTTGATTTGGAAAGGTATTTCTAAGGTTTTTTGGACCAACAAGAATGACTTCAGTCTTATCTGAATTTAATAGCAGAAAATTACAAGTCATCCAAGCTTTGATTTCCTTAAGGCAGGCTTCTAACTTGGCTAATTGATTACTGTCATCTGGCTTCACTGACAGGTATAATCGTGTGTCGTCTGCATAACAATGAAAATATATACAGTGCTTTCTAATAATGTTGCCTAACGGAAGCATATATAAACTAAAAAGAGTAGAGCCTAGCACAGATCCCTGTGGAACTCTATGACTGAGCTTTGTGTTGAAAGAAAACTCATTATTGACATGAACAAACTGGAACCTATCAGGTAAATAAGATCTAAACCACTGCAACGAAGTTCCATTAAGTCCAACATAGTGTTCTAATCTATCAAGTAGAATATTATGATCGATAGTATCAAAAGCTGCACTAAGGTATAAAAGGACAAGAACAGAAACAAGTCCATTATCAGATACGATCAGGAGGTCATTAGTGACCTTCACTAAGGCTGTTTCAGAACTATGATGGATTCTAAATCCAGATTGAAACTCTTCAAATAAACCATTTCCCTGCAAGTGGTCAAATAATTGCGTAGCAACAGCTCTTTCTAAGATTTTTGAAATGAAAGGGAGATTAGAGATTGGTCTATACAGTGGGGCAAAAAAGTATTTAGTCAGCCACCAATTGTGCAAGTTCTCCCACTTCAAAGATGAGAGAGGTCTCCAATTTTCATCATAGGTATACCTCAACTATGAAAGACAAAATGAGAAAAAAAAAAATCCAGAAAATCACATTGAAGGATTTTTAATGAATTAATTGGTAAATTCCTCGGTAAAATAAGTATTTGGTCACCTACAAACAAGCAAGATTTCTGGCTTTCACAGACCTGTAACTTCTTCTTTGAGAGGCTCCTCTGTCCTCCACTCGTTACCTGTATTAATGGCACCTGTTTGAACTCGTTATCAGTATGATAGACACCTGTCCACAACCTCAAACAGTCAGACTCCAAACTCCGCTATGGCCAAGACCAAAGAGCTGTCAAAGGACACCAGAAACAAAATTCTAGACCTGCTGTAGAAGAGCTGGGAAGAACGAGGCGATGTGATATATAAACCAAAGTTTATTATCAGCTCCTCTAACAAGTCTCATCCTAGTGCAGCAGCAGAAGAAGGAAAAAGAGACCGAACACTTTCGGCTCTATGAACTTATACTTGCACATAACAAAAGACATGCAAATCCAAAGCTGACATCCCTCCTTATCTTAATCCCCCCATTGTCTTCGTACTCCTCCTCATGGCCCTGGGGGGTCAGGGCAGCTCCTCCGGTCTCCACCGCAGTGCCTGGGAAACTCTTTGATCCTCACTGGCGGTTGAGATCTCTTTGTCCTGTTCGGAGGTGTGAAGTCGCCTGACATATGTAATCACCAAACATTCTCATATGCTTCAACATATGTAGGCTATGGAATATATGATAAATATAGACCACAGCCCCCCCCCAAACGACTAAGAAAAGGACAATAGAAAAATTCACAGTTTAAGATAAATATTATGACATACTAACTGCTATACCTCTTGCCACAGGAGAAACTTTCTAGCAGCCATGCCCCTAAGAGAGTTCAGTGGTAATCATAACAGCATAGTAAAATCACAAGTCAGTCCTAAACTGTTACAGCACAATTAGTGAACAACTGTGGAGTAGTTTGTATCAGTCTCTGTGCAGTCTGGGTTTTAATCTTCTCCCGAAACTGCTGTGGGTCCGCTTAGGCGTCCTGCTGGGACCTTCCTGTAAGGAATCTGCAGCTTGGGGAGGAGAGTGATTATTTGTTCCCTGCAGGGGGGCTGAGTCTTTTCTCTTGGGGGGTCTACCCCTCCGAGGTGCTCTCGCCAACCGTGCAGGCTCGTCTTTCAACAAGAAGGCAGGTTTAAGTCTGTCAATGCTGACTGTTTCTTTTCTATCCCCAAAATCAAGCACAAAGTGTTTATCACCAGGTTCCAGCACTCTGAATGGCCCATCGTACGGTGGGCGGAAAGTTGGTTTTAAAGCTTCATGCCTAACAAAAACGAATTCAGCGTTCTTTAAAGCTTGAGGGACAAAAACCCATGGAAAAGAGTGACGAGCCAGACCGGGGAGAGAGTCCGGTCCGCTGCTGCCTAAAAACCTTGGGGCTGGAAGATGCCCTGGCTCTGGGTTCTCTGGTAAAAATTCACCTGGGAGCCTGAGAGGTTGTGCAAAAACTAATTCTGCTGGAGAGGCGTCTAGATCCTCTTTGGGCGCAGCACGCAACCCCAATAAAACCCAGGGGAGTTTATTTACCCAATTTGTATCCGTTAGTGAGACTCTGAGTGCGGCCTTTAAAGATCTGTGAAAACGCTCGCATAACCCATTAGCCTGAGGGTGATAAGCGGTGGTGCGGTGAATTGTTGCACCTAAGCTGCTGGACATGGCTGACCAAAGCTCCGAGACAAATTGAGGCCCCCTATCGGACGTGATGTCCGATGGGACGCCGAAACTTGCCACCCAGTTTGTCAAAAAAACGCGAGCGACTTCCTCCGCTGTGATTGACGCCAGAGGGACTGCCTCTGGCCAGCGCGTGGTACGGTCTATCATTGTTAACAGGTGTGTGAAACCTTGGGAGGAAGGTAGTGGCCCCACGAGGTCAACATGAACGTGGTCGAACCTTCTAGCAGGGATTGGAAAAGGCTCCAGAGGGGCTTTTGTGGGTTTGTGTATTTTGGCGCGCTGACAAGAAATGCATGTTTTTGCCCATTCTTTTACGTTTTTGCGCAGGCCGGGCCACACAAACTTTTCGGCGACCATTTTAACCGAGGCGCGCACACCTGGGTGCGCGAGGGAGTGAATTGAGTCGAAAATACGGCGGCGCCATGTAGCTGGGACTAACGGGCGAGGTTGGCCGGTTGAGATATCACATATTAGGGGGGGCACGCCGTCGCGTAAACCCCTTTCCTCCAGCCTTAACCCTGTTGGTCCAGACAGGAGTGCGCGCACGTCCGCGTCACTACTTTGTTCCTCTGCCATGGCTGCATAATCTATCCCTGCATGGATTGGGGCCACGTATGTGTCCGCGTTGGTGAAGAGTTCCGTGGCTGGGGTAGTATAATCTGTCTCCTCGCGCTCTGACGATGTCACAGCGCGAGAGAGGCAGTCTGCTACCACGTTAAGTTTGCCTGCCACATGTCGAATGTCTGTGGTGAACTCTGAAATCGCAGCCAGCTGTCTTTGTTGCCTGCCTGACCACGGTTCGGAAATTTTAGCCATAGCAAAGGTGAGCAGTTTGTGGTCTACAAAAGCCGTGAAACTCCGCCCTTCTAACCAGAACTGGAAATGGCGGATGGATAAATGAAGCGCTAGCAGCTCCCTGTCAAAAGTGCTGTATTTACGCTCGGTTTGGTTTAGCGATTTGCTGAAGAATGCCAAAGGTTGCCAGATTCCGCTGACATGTTGTTCTACAACTGCCCCTATAGCTAGGTCCGAAGCGTCTGTGGTTAGCGCAATGCGGGCTGAGGGATCGGGGTGAACCAACAATGTGGCATTAGCTAGGGCGCTTTTTACTTCCGCGAAGGCGCGTTCGCGCTCCGGGGTCCATTCGACCGTGTTGGAAGCTTTTTGTTTTCTGAGCGCGTCATATAGGGGCTGCATGAGCTGAGCTGCGTGGGGGAGGAAACGGTTGTAAAAATTAACCATGCCCAAAAATTCCTGCAGCGATTTGACCGTATGTGGCCGTGGGAAACTTTTTATCGCGTGAATTTTGTCTGGCAGTGGGACTGCCCCCTTCGGAGAAACTCTGTGTCCTAAAAAATCAGTTTGTGACATGCCGAATTTGCATTTGGCTGGATTGATTATTAACCCGTGCTCTTCTAGCCTCTGAAAAACCATAGTGAGATGCTGCTCGTGTTCTTCCTCAGACAGGCTGGCTACCAGCATATCGTCGAGGTAGACGAAAACAAAAGGGGGGTCGCGTAATACTGCGTCCATCATCCGCTGAAAGGTTTGAGCCGCGCCTTTGAGGCCGAAAGGCATTCGCAAAAATTCAAAAAGGCCGAAAGGGGTTATTACAGCTGTTTTAGGAATGTCCTCTGCTCGAACTGGGACTTGATGATAACCGCGGACCAGGTCTATTTTTGAAAAAATGCGCGCACCCGCCAGATGCAGTGAAAAATCCTGAATGTGAGGAATTGGGTAGCGGTCATGCGCTGTCGCATTGTTTAATCTGCGGTAATCGCCGCACGGTCTCCAAGAACCGTCGGATTTCGGAACCATGTGAAGTGGTGAGGCCCAGGGGCTTTTCGAGCGTCTAATAATGCCTAATTTTTCAAGGGTGGTAAACTCGTCCCGAGCTATGGCGAGCTTGGCCGCGTCTAAGCGCCGGGCTTTGGCAAATACGGGTGGGCCCGTTGTGGGAATAAAATGTTCAACTCCGTGTTTAGCCACTGTGGCTGAGAATTTGGGAATTGTGAGTGCTGGAAATTGGGTGAGGAGTTGATCAAACTTACCTCCTGCTGTGGTGACGCTAGCCTGCACGGGTGGTGGAGAAATACGAGCTGAGCAGGGAATAGAAGCAAAGGACAGTGCATTAACCAAGCGTCTGTTCGCTAGATCAACTAATAACCCATGTGCACACAAAAAATCTGCGCCCAACAAGTTAAAACTCACCGCCGCTACAACAAATGTCCATCTGTAGTTGCGGCCGTGGATGCAGAGATGCAGGCTCTTTTCACCAAAAGTGTCGATGGTGGAGCCGTTGGCTGCCACCGCTCCATTGCCCCGGGGCCCCATGGCCTGGTCTGCTTGGGAGGGCATGACAAAACTTAGTTGAGCTCCCGTGTCGATAAGGAACCGCTTGCCGGTGTGTCCGTCCGTCACATGTAAAAGCTTGCTTTTTTCGCCGAGAACCGCCGCTGTTAACGGCTCTCGGCTTCGGCGTTTTCCGGAATTTGTGAATTTGCAGGGGGGAATGCATTTGTAAGACTTCTTGGCGAAGCGGTGGTGGTAATAACAAACGTTGCTCCGTCTGTTGCGTCCTGGCCGTGTCGCTATCACCGCGGGCTGATTCTGCTCGGTGATTTGTGGCTCCTCGTGGCTCCGGACATCTGCCGATGCTGCTGTGGGTGTCTGCTCCTTGCAGGGGTTGACGAGCCGTTGAGCTTCGTGAGCCAGCGTGCGGAAGTCTTGCTGGGTGCTGCATCGCATGTTGGCCAGTGTCCCTCTCATGTGTGGCGGCAGCGTACTGAGGAATATGAAAGGGAAGAGGAAGTTGTCATTGTCCTCTTCTTTAAGTTGCAGCAAGTCCTCCATGAGGGCCTTGGGTCTGCCTCCTCTGTGGCCGTAAACCGCCAGGATCCTCTCGGCTCTCTCCTCGGCTGAGGGGACGTAATTTGCCACGATGGTCGCTTTCAGTTCTTCATATTTGTCCTGGGCCAGCGGCCGTTGGATTATGCTCCGCGCACATCTCGAAGTGGCGGCGTTGAGTTTGGCGACGATGTGATAGAACTTTGTATCGTCAGCCGTGATGCCCACAAGTGCAAACTGGGCTTCAGCTTGCAGAAACCACGATGCGGGGTCTTCCAGCTAGAAGTCCGGCAGGTTGACAGTGACGGCGTTTGTGTAGACCGTCACTGCTGCGTCCGCAGGGTGAGAGTGCCTTCCCTCGGCTCTCTCCGCGGCGCTGGTGCTCGGTTGAGCCCTCTCTATCACTTCTGCCGGGGGGGAACGTCGTCCATCTGTTCCCCTGTCTGCGTGGGCGCCGGCGTCTGCCTGGGTCGCCACAGATGAGTCGATCGCGGGGGAACGCCTCTGGTCCATCCTCGCGTCAGGGTCACCAGTGTAGAAGAGCTTGGAAGAACGAGGCGATGTGATATATAAACCAAAGTTTATTATCAGCTCTTCTAACAAGTCTCATCCTAGTGCAGCAGCAGAAGAAGGAAAAAGAGACCGAACACTTTCGGCTCTATGAACTTATACTTGCACATAACAAAAGACATGTAAATCCAAAGCTGACATCCCTCCTTATCTTAATCCCCCCATTGTCTTCGTACTCCTCCTCATGGCCCTGGGGGGTCAGGGCAGCTCCTCCGGTCTCCACCGCAGTGCCTGGGAAACTCTTTGATCCTCACTGGCGGTTGAGATCTCTTTGTCCTGTTCTGAGGTGTGAAGTCGCCTTACATATGTAATCACCAAACATTCTCATATGCTTCAACATATGTAGGTTATGGAATATATGATAAATATAGACCACACCTGCCCCAGGCTGGGAAGACTGAATCTGCAATAGGTAAGCAGCTATGGGAGAGAACAAACAGATGTTAATGACCAGCAAAAAATAATTATTTCATTGAGAGTGAAGAAAGGCGTGAAACCCAGTGCATTACTGGAGGTCCCCCGGCTGTCTAAACCTATTAGCAGCATAACTAAGGGAGGGTTCAGAGACACATGATCCCTCCCTAATTGTAGGCTATATCAAAAAGGAAGGTTTTAACCCTATTCTTAAAAACAGAGATCAAGTCTGACTCTCGAATCCAGATTGGCAGCTGGTTCCACAAGAGAGCAGCTTGATAACTGAAGGCTCTGCCTCCCTTTGTACTTTTGGAGATTCTAGGTATTACAAGTGATCCTGCATTTTGGGAGCGTAGTGCTCTGTTGGAAAATAGGGTAATATCAGATCTTTTAAATAAAAAGGGGCCTGATTGTTTAGAGATTTGAAAGTGAGAAGAAGGATTTTAAACTTAATTCTAAACTCTATGGGAAGCCAATGAAGGGAGGCCAGAACCGGAG
Organism: Pholidichthys leucotaenia; assembly: GCA_020510985.1. NCBI lineage: Eukaryota > Metazoa > Chordata > Actinopteri > Cichliformes > Pholidichthyidae > Pholidichthys > Pholidichthys leucotaenia. The sequence continues at coordinate 400,848,378 of CM035844.1, read as the reverse complement.
AGATATGATCTCTCTTTCTAGTACCTGTTAAAACTCTTGCTGCAGCATTTTGGATCAACTGAAGACTATAGGTAAGCAGCTTGGTGTGAAGAAATCAACTGTGGGAGCAATTATTAGAAAATGGAAGACATACAAGACCACTGATAATCTCCCTCGATCTGGGGCTCCACGCAAGATCTCACCCCGTGGGGTCAAAATGATCACGAGAGCGGTGAGCAAAAATCCCAGAACCACATGGGGGGACCTAGTGAATGACCTGCAGAGAACTGGGACCAAAGTAACAAAGGCTACATCAGTAACACACTACGCCGCCAGGGACTCAATTCCTGCAGTGCCAGACGTGTCCCCCTGTTTAAGCCAGTACATGTCCAGGCCCGTCTGAAGTTTGCTAGAGAGCATTTGGATGATCCAGAAGAGGATTGGGAGAATGTCATATGGTCAGATGAAACCAAAATAGAACTTTTTGATGAAAACTCAACTTGTCGTGTTTGGAGGAGAAAGAAAACCATACCTACTGTGAAGCATGGGGGTGGAAACAACATACTTTGGGGCTGTTTTTCTGCAAAGGGACCAGGACGACTGATCCGTGTAAAGGAAAGAATGAATGGGGCCATGTATTGTGAGATTTTGAGTGAAAACCTCCTTCCATCAGCAAGGGCATTGAAGATGAAATGTGGCTGGGTCTTTCAGCATGACAATGATCCCAAACACACCGCCCGGGCAACGAAGGAGTGGCTTCGTAAGAAGCATTTCAAGGTCCTGGAGTGGCCTAGCCAGTCTCCAGATCTCAACCGCATAGAAAATCTTTGGAGGGAGTTGAAAGTCTGTGTTGCCCAGCAACAGCCCCAAAACATCACTGCTCTAGAGGAGATCTGCATGAAGGAATGGGCCAAAATACCAGCAACAGTGTGTGAAAACCTTGTGAAGACTTACAGAAAACGCTGGACCTCTGTCATTGCCAACAAAGGGTATATAACAAAGTATTGAGATGAACTTTTGGGATTGACCAAATACTTATTTTACAGAGGAATTTACCAATTAATTCATTAAAAATCCTTCAATGTGATTTTCTGGATTTTTTTTTTCTCATTTTGTCTCTCATAGTTGAGGTATACCTATGATGAAAATTGGAGACCTCTCTCATCCTTTAAGTGGGAGAACTTGCACAATTGGTGGCTGACTAAATACTTTTTTGCCCCACTGTAGTTAGCTAAAACTCCTGGATCCAGCATTGGCTTTTTGAGTAAGGGTTTAATTACAGCAGTTTTAAAAGCCTGTGGTACATGGCCTAAAGTTTATGAAGAATTGATTATTTGAAGAATAAAGCTACCAATAAGTGGGAAGACTTCTTTAAATAACCTGGTAGGAATAGGGTCTAAAAGACAAGTTGAAGGCTTGGATGAGGAAATTATTTTGTCTAACTCTAAAATGTCATTTGGAGTAAACTGATCCAAACAGATGTCAATTGAAGGAGCTGTAGTAGTTACTGTATTTAAGTTAACAGTGGGAAGAATCTGACTGATTTTATCTCTGATAGATGAAATTTTATTATTGAAAAAGTTCATTAAGTCCTGACTAGTAAGCTCTAAGGGAATGCTAGGATTGACAGAGTCCTTACTCTTTGTCAGCCTGGCTACAGTGCTGAAAAGAAACCTGGGATTATTCTTGTTCTCTTCTATTAATGCAGAATAATAACTTGTTCTAGATTTTTTATTCAAAGAGATTTTTTATAAATTAAAAGATGATTTCTCCAAACGAAATAAATTTCATCTAAATTAGTGGAGCGCCATTTTCTTTCTAATTGACGAGTCTTTTGTTTTAAGCAACGAGTTTCTGTGTTGAACCAAGGAGTTAGAAATCGCTGATTAGACTTTTTCTTTTTTAAAGGGGCCACCATGTCTTGAGTTCGATGCAGAGAAGCTGTAACACTATCTACCATGCTATCAATTACAGAAAGAGCAAGCTGTCTATAGCTTATTTCCATTGTGTTGACACATGGCATAGAGGAAACAATCTGCATAAATTTGGTTACATCATCTGAGATGCATCTACTGTAGTAATATTTTTCTTTAGGAGCCACATAGTCAGAAATAGTAAAATCAAAAGTTAACAGTCAATGGTCTGACAGTACAGGGTTATGAGGAGACACTGCCAGATTTTCTATTTCAATGTCATATGTCAGAACAAGGTCCAGCGTATGGTGGAGATAATGGGTAGAATTTCCTACTTTCTGAGAAAACCCCATCGAGTCTAATATTGAATTAAATAACAAATTAATACAATCACTATCTACATCTACATGTATATTAAAGTCCCCTACTATAATTATTCTATCTGATTTCAGCACTAAATCAGCTAAGAATTCGGCAAATTCGGATAAAAACTCTGAGTGGGTTGATGGAGGACGATAAATTATGGCAAATAAAATTGGGTTTAGCCTCAAATTGCTAAAATGCCCAATACTGAGGACCAGGCCCTCAAAGGAATGATAACATGTTTTTTGCTTTACATTAACTGGTAATTTGGAATGGTAAATTGTTGCTACTCCTCCTCCAAGACCAGAACTTCTGGGCTTTTGACAGTTTAAATAACCAGAGGGAGTTGATTCTTTTAATCTAACATAATCCTCTAGTCCTAACCAAGTCTCTGTAAGGGATATTAAATCAATCTGATGATCAATTAACAGATCATTCACTAGGAGAGACTTGGGAGTTAGAGACCTAATATTTAACAAACCGCATTTAATTTTTAAATTATGAGGAGGAACAGAGGCCAAGTCATTAAATTCAGAGGCTTCATGTTTAATTTGAGTTTTACCAACTTTTTGTTTAATCACTTTGGGATACTTATATTTTTATTTACTTTGGAGGGAGCAGACAATGATTCTCTGATGGGGAAGACAGGGACTAAGTTGAGGGGTGGTGGATGAAGAAGAGCTGCAGAGAGGCGTGTAAGACTGTGACTCTGCTTCCTAGTCCCAACTCTGAGTTGTCAAGGTTTTGGAAATTTGGATAAAAATGATGCCAGATTGTTAGATAAATGAGACGCACCATCCAAAGTGGGATTGACGCCGTCTCGTCTAATAAGACCAGGTTTTCCCCAAAATGAGTTCCAATTATCTATGTAGCCCCACATTGTTTGCAGGACACCACACAGACAGCCAGCGGTTGAAGGATGACAAGCGGCTTAACATGTCATCACTGGTCAGATTGGGGAGGGGCCCAGAGAACACTATAGAGGCAGACATTGTTTTTGCAAAGTCACACACCAATTCCACATTAAGTTTTGAGACTTCCGACTGCCGGAGTTGGACGTCATTAATGCCAGCGTGGATAACAATTGTGAAGTATTTACAATTACTTTTAGCCAGCATTTTCAAATTCAACTCGATGTCGCCTGCTCTGGCCCCAGGAACGCATTTGACTATGGCCGCTGGAGTCTCTAGGTTCATGTTTCTGACTACAGAGTCGCCAATGATCAGATTTTTTCCTCAGCGGGTATGTCGCTAAGAGGGGAAAAGCGATTAGAAACATGAACTGGTTGGTGGTGAACCGGGGCTTTGCGGCAAGGCTTCCTTCTCACCGTCACCCACCCAGTCTCCTGGCTGCTCAGGAGGACCGGAGGACCGCTAGCAGGCCGCCCTATGCTAGGGAGCTCCACTGCAGCTAAGGGACGTCCGTCATTATTAACTGGCGCAGACGGTGTTTCAATGCAGCGGAGCCAGGATTCCAAATCAGACAACCTCACCTTGAGTGCCTCAAAAAGACAACATTTATTACATTTACCGTTATCACTAAAAGAGGCAGAGGTGTAGCTAAACATCTGACAGAGAGAGCACACCAGAGGAGAAGGGGAAGGAGAGCTAGTCGCCATAGCTAGTGGCTAACCCAAAGCTAACAAAAACACCAATGAAAGGTGAACAGAAGGCTAAAGAGGGTGATTAGATGACACTGAGTGTGCACACAGGTGCAAGAGGCTTGTTAAACAGAAGTGAGAGCTAACAGTAGATGGAAAAAAGTGCTTAAAATACAATTAAAGGCAAAATCCTCAGGAGAATGAGGAGAGCTAACCACAGAGCAAACTACATAGAAAGCCAGCAACACGGGAAGTGATGATACGTTACCACAGGAAGCTGCAGCACCACCACAAATAACTATACATGCGAGCCCGAAGGGTGGACTAAAGAGAGAAATAAAGAGACACTAAACATTTACGTAGAGAGCGAGGGCAAAACATAACACTGTACAAAGACTGGAACCAGGCATAGGGATTCCAGTCTGCAACAACGAGGTTGCAGTGAGGAGTGAGCCTCATCTGCTCCCTTAAATACTGAACACAAACGCTAAGGGCCAACAGGTGAAGAGAAAACATAATCAGCAAATCATAGTCAGCTGTGACAGAGCCGGCTTGACTTGACAGCTGGAAGTCCGGCCGCGGCGCTGTCACAGTAAAAGCATTAAAGGGACAAATAATAATAGAACTAGAAATACAGAGGAAAAAAAGGGAAAATACTGAGTGACTCAAGCACGGATCAGCTCTGTGCTCGGATAACCACAGTGCCCCCCATTTAAGGGACGCATTCCAGGCGTCCCACCGTGATATCCAAGAGAGAGAGAAAAAGAAAAAAGCCCCACCCCCCAACCTCGAAGGAAAATACACAAAAAATGCCTCACAGCAAGGTACAAGAAAATAGAAACCCTCAAAGATCAAATGAAAAACATCCATGACTGAAACAAAAATAGCATGGCCAATATTAACATTTCAAGTTCAAATAAAGAGTGGCGAAAAACTGACCACAAATACAAAGTGAGACCATCCATACAGAAATGTCCACATACAAATAAATCATTCTGAGGATACACAAAAAACCCACAGGTACACTGCAACCAGGCAACAACAAAAACATATGTATGCTTTGACTCAGACATTAATGCAAGGAAAATCCCTTTTTAACAATATACGAGAAAAAACCATGAATGCACTCACATGGGGAAAACCGACAGGTAAAACCAAAAATAGTGCTGGTGGCCTACTGGCATCCAGACTCCAAACAAAGAGAAAATGTTCAGGCGGCCCACCGAAGTCCCAGCTCCGATAATAAAGTCTCTTGGGTGGTCGGCCAGCATCCTTAAGCCACCAGGACCGGAGGGGCAAACTCGGAGGTGGCTTTCCCACTGGGAGGCTCAATGGCAGGAAGCTGGACTGGATGGAGGGGATCCCAATGGCGTCTGATGAAGGAGAAAAGGGGGAGGAGGGAGGGACCACAATGGTGTTGGGCAGTGGGGGATCAGCAGCTCCCACCATGGCCTCTGACAGGATCCCTAAAGCCCCCGTGGTGGGGCCCAGCAGGGACAACGCTGCACCCTCAGTGGACTCCGATTGAGCCAACACTGCACCCATGGTGGACTCCGATTGAGTCAAGGCGGCACCCACAGTGGACTCCGATTGAGCCAACGCAGCACCAACGGAGGACCCAACCTGAGAAGGGACCTAAACGACGGCCTCAAGCAGGGATGGAGCAGTGACCTGAACAACCTCCAGAGATGAACCCGGACCCTCGGGGACATCCGACGAAGCTGGAACATCTCCGGTGACCCTGGGAGAGGATTCGATTACAGTAGGGAAACAAAAGGGGTCAGGGTCACAGGCAGCGGCAGAGCCCGGCAAGGTGAGCTTGAATGCAGCGGACGGCTGCACCTGGCTGTCCTCCCCAAGAGACAGGCAAGATTGCTCCAATATCGAAAAGAGAAAGACAAAATAGAACACTTGCCTGATCTCAAGCTCAGCCGCCGTTCAGGACTCCGGCGATCCAGGTGACGAAGTAGACACGGGCTTGGTCATCAGGGGGTCGATAGCAGGTTTCCACTCAGCTGCACGCGCCACTGCAGCCGGCCTGATGGTGTCGACAGTCCTGGAGCCCCCTGGCACAGTCATCCACACCAATGGCTCTGTTGGTGCGGCAGCAGGAGGTCCGTCACTTGCACAGGCTGACTTTTGCTCACTGGGGACCCGGGGACACTTCACCGTCGGCGCACATGCCAATTGGCTGGCAACCCTCCTCCTCTGTCCATGGTGTGGCTGCGGGGCTGGGACCTGGCTCACCAAGGCCACAGGCTCCTCCCTCATCTGGCGGTTTAATCCAGGCACTGGCGGACGCTCAGGGGGTAAAGGAGGAGACACAGAGGTAGCGAGATCAGTTTTAATGGCTGCAGCAGGTGGTGGGGGCTCAGTGGACTGCATAACCTGAGTGCTCCCCTCAGGAATCAGACAAGGCAATTCATCATATTGTGGAAAAGAATGAAAAAACACTTGCCTGTTTTCCTTGGGTTCGATGGTTCCTGCTGCAGCAGGCTCAGTTCTTCCCTCTCCCGTAAAAATGGTGATGGTGGACCCCTCGGGAAGACAAGGAGGAGCCACCTCAACAAGCACGGTCACGGGTGGGACCAGGGGAAAAACAGCTGGCCTCTCAGCAGTGAAGGATGACGTCATGGAGGAGGGGATAACAGCTGCAAAGACCCAGGAACGGGAGGCTGGCGAAACAACCGACGAGGGAAACCCAAGGGCTGCAGCTGCTGATTTTCCTCTCTGCTGTGGCGTAGAACAAATTGCTGGCTGGGAGACGGGGAAATTCCTCTGGCCGTCCATAGCTGGGTAATGGCGGGAGCTTCGTGGCACTTTCACACGGTTATTCTCCTCCACCCGCTTAGGTACAGGTGTGTCGCAGGGAGGAGTAGAGTTCTGTGCCGGGAGGCGGCGCTTGTTAGCTGGTGTAGTGGGAGCTGGAGCCAGAGCAGGAGCCTGGCGAGGAGTCGCTTGAACTGGGCCATGGGAGTGCCTCCCAACGGTGCCGAATTATGCTTCCTGGAACAATTCCTCTCCAACCCCCGGATCCTCTGCCGAAGCGCCGACAACTGGGATATCCTCTCCCTTCCTTCGGCATACTCCGACAGGCGAGGATGACGCAGCACAGTCGCCTCCGCGAAGTCCAGATATCAGAGAGAGTCTTTAGGCGCACGAGAGAGGGAATAAAAAACTCAACTGCTGGAGTAGATTGTGCCATTTATTAACATAAACAGTAACAAATTACCAAGTCCAGTACCACACAAATGCAGACAGATGAAAAGATGGAATAATGGCCACCAGACAAACAGGGAAGCCACCCGGATGTCCTACAGCCTGGGGAGATGCCTGGTGCTGACGAATGCAGAGCACACAAAAGAAGGCACATGTACTCACAGCTGTGAAGATCCGAGGCTGTCCGTGTCATCTGGTGAGCGGAGGATAAAGGCAGAGTCAGGCACTAACATTAAGGGATCCTCCGTCTTGAAATGTTAGGCTGAAAACATGCAGGAGGTTGTACAACATTCATGAAGGTACACGCTGCCACGAATGAGGGTGAATGCTCCAACAATCTCTTTTCCCAAACGCAGTGTATTTATTATCCTGATGCAAACAAGGAAAGTGATTGCCGGTGCGAGGAAGTGTGGGCTGGATGTGATTGAACCAGGTGTGTAGGAGTGTGTGTAAGAGCGTGTGAATGGGAATGAATGGAGTGTGAGTATATGTGTGTGAGAACACCCAAGATGAAGCACAGCTGACGGCAGTTGACAGGAGGAGGGGGCATGCCCGAACTGTCAGGATAATAAGTCAGAATGGGGTTTGGTTTGGAACACATGCATTTAAGAATGCATTTCCAAATACGGCAAATGTGTTATAAATAAAAAATTGATGTTGGGAAATGGACTGGCGGGTCGCCAGTTGCCTATCTCTGCCATAGACTGTATACATTTTTTTATACAGTCTATGGTAGGTACATGGCCACATGCTCCTGGATAAAAAAAAACAAAAACTTTCTCAGCAACTGCCCACAAACAGTCAGATTTGTCCCTCACCACTCCTCCACAATGTCCCTCAGTACTGGCTTCCCCCAGGGCTGCATGCTAAGCCCTCTGCTGTACTCCCTGTATACCTTTGACTGTATTCCAACCCACTCAACCACCGTAACTGTAAAGTACATGGACGATACCACCTTGGTTGGGCTCATCACTGACTATGATGAGAAGCCATACAAGGCAGAGGTAATGAATCTGCTGCTGTGGTGCCAAGCAAACAACCTGAAACTGAATGTCCACAAAACCAAAGAACTCATACTGGACTTCAGGAAGAACAGACAGGACCACACACCCCTCCTCAAAAATGGTGACCGCATGGAAACCGCCCCCACCTTCAGGTTCCTGGGCACCCACATCTCCTCTGACCTTTCCTGGACTGTCAACACCAAGGCCCTGGTGAAGAAAGCCCAGCAGTGGCTGCACTTCCTCCGTGTCCTGAGGAAGAACAACCTGGACCAGAAGTTGCTGCTGGCCTTCTACCACTGCTCAGTGGAGACCGTGCTTGCCTACTGTCTGGGTGTGTGGTACGTTGGCTGAGAACAGGAAGGCTGTGCAGAGGGTTATCAACACCGCCCAAAAAATCAGCAGCAGCCCTTTGCCCTCCCTGGAGAACATCTCCAGATCCTCTTATCTCAGGAAGACCAAGGTCATCACAGGAGACCCCTCACATCCTGCCCACCACCTGGTTGACTTGCAGGTGCTTGACTCTTTGACTCTGGACAATGGTTCAAATCAATCAGGTCCCACCCCACCAGACTGACAAACAGTTTCTTCCCCTGGACCATCCGAACTGCAAACAGTCAGAGGCCCTACCCCCCCCCCCCCCTCCTCTGAACACTCACATGCACAGAACTGAGGACTTTTTCAATTATCATAATAATTACACATGTTTTTGCACTCCGCACTTTAATGCACATTGATCCAGCCGTGAAGTCACTACCATACCTATGTATATTCCATAATCCTGAGCTATTTTATTTAATAGTGTGTTCAATTGCGTGTTCTGTAACTCTGTGTTTTGTTTATATCCTTCTCTCATACTTAATTGCACAGTAGCCTGGTGGAGCACCCACAATTTCATTGTACTGTACAACTGTATAATGACAATAAAGCCTATTTTATTCTATTCTATTCTATCTAAAAGAAACATCGTAGATAATGAGATGCAAATACTAACTTATCTTAGGCTATGTTTTATTAATTAGATAATTTAATTGTGTCAACATGCTTTGGTAGGATTGACGTGAAACACAGAGTTGCAGAGTTGGAAATCTGATTTCTGGTAAAGTTTCTTTGTTTACAGCCTGTCACAGATCAGAATTTCTGAGTCCCTATTACCAGTGAAAGCAACATCACATAGATTACCACTTGCTTCATGTAAATAGGATTTTTTTATTATTCAATATCATCTATGTTGTTAGCCATTTTTCATTTGAAATGGTCTTTTTGTCTATTTTATATGCATTTTAAATTAGATTTTAGCAGACAGGACAAAAAGGAGGCGGTGCTTCATTTAACGCACCAGGCAGTTTGAATTTGCTCTGCAGCAGGATGATAAAATGGCCAAATTACTAAATTTCTTTAAATCAGTCGATCATGGACCCTAAGGAGGCAGGTCTTCATAGTGGGTAAATGTGCTATTGCTACACATATTCATGAGGCTGGGCTGATATGGTGGGTCACAAGACATTCACACTCTTCTAGAAATGATAAACACACTATAGTGTCCTATATAGTTTGTAGGAAATGATTTTGGGCACAGCGTACATCTTTTTTTCTTTCAGCTTGTAAGCCACTATCAACCTTTCCCATCAGCAGCATGACAGCACAAAGAGAAACAAGCTCACATAATCACCACATGTGCCTGCCTATCATTTGCCGCGGCTGTTGCTGCTGCAGGCTGTGACAGTGACTGAAATACAAACATGGCGAGGTAGGTGTTCGGGGACAAGCTCACCTTGATGTGGACAGCCAATCAGAGGCCACGATGTCAGCCCATTTCATGTGTTTGTAAAATAAGACCTCCAACTGTCCTATGGACAGGGAAACATGAGCAGGGGAATGAGATGACAGCGGCACAGTCTCTATGACACTCACGTCCATCATGATGACACACACACACACACACCACAGCAGCTGTCCGTCTGTAATTGGTCTAAATGGACACTTAACTTTGAGTCAGAGGGTGGTTTTCCTTAGATTCAACAAAATTGCATGAGATTGAATGCATTATGTCTTTGTGAACGTGAGTGCTCATGTGAGACTGTGTGCCCATGCTTGTCAGTCTGCATTCATGTGTATTGATTCTGCAACAGGAGGATCAAAGATGGATTTCTGGAGAACACTTAGAGGCTACTTTGTGTCACACACAGAACTTCAGCCACTCACTGGAGGTTACCTCTTTTCTTTAATATTCATATGCTCCTTTCATGTGTGGCGGATGTACCAAGAACATGAAAGAGGGTTTGGGTGAGAGAAATGAGGAAAGGGGTGAGAAGAGAGAGACATCAGTCACTTCTTTTCAAGGGTTTAGACTTAAATGGAGCATGTTAGGAAGAAGAAAAAATGATTTTTCTGCAGTTACAATGCTGATGGTGCCAGGAATGGAAATAATGAGGGTTGTGTCTAAACACATTTTTTTCATTTACTCTGTCTGTTTATTAGCTTTGTCATGAAAGAAAACCCATGAGCCAGCAATAGAGTAAGAATTAGGAAATGATATGAGTGTGGATACAAATGAAGTGAATGAGATGAAACAAGGTTTGCCAAAGTGACTGAATACACGTTATTTTCTGTGCATGGCCAGTGCTTTGTATGTTTTCCATGCATGTGCATGTGTGCGCTGATAAAAATTTGACTCAGGACCACATCGTAAGAAGGGCAGCAAGATCAAGGACGTACTTAATATGGAGAGGTGTAGCGGAAATGTTGTTGAGGGGTTTTACAGAAAAGGATTAAGTCCTTTTCAACCAAAGTGAACACTGAAAATTTGCCTGTGAGGTTTGGCTTCAGTAGCCTCACAGGAGGACTGTCTGGAGGAGGAAAGAGAAAAAGGGACAAAACACAACTTTCCAGAAGCAGGGACGAGTTATGTGCTCCCAGGCTCTTTTAGCCATGTGCCAAGAAAACCAGGAGGACTTCTTCTACATACTAATCACGCAGGACGAAACATAGATCCATCACTATTATCCAGAGATTAAAGCCCAGACGAAGCAATGGAAGCATTATGACTCACCACCTCCGAAGAAGGCACATGTCCAACGCTCGGCAGGCAAGGTCATGCTCACAGTGTCATGGTCTGCTCTACTCATCATTCTCAGCTTTGCGCACACCTGGTTCTCATCATGTCTAGCCTATTTCCACCGCGCTGCCCGTACCGGCAGTGCAGAGATGTCTCACTGTGCTCCAGAAGAGATTCTTCACCAATTTCTCCCTGCTACCAAAGCCACAGCCCGAGCCAGCCTTCACCATCGCCGGAGAATCCCTCCAGCCTCTCACGTAAGCTCTACTATCTACTCACCATTGTCTGCTAACCCCCTGTGCACAGGTGGAGTCCGCAGTGGCCTTCCTCCTCTCTCCCAGGCAGCGGACTCTTCCAGCCCCTTCTCCACACCGACTCACCACAGACACTCACCTGTCGGAGCCACACCACCTCCAGAAGAACACTGTCTCCCTGGCCACAGCCGTCACGCTGAACTGGAGCTTCTCACCATCTCTTCCCACAGTAAACTACAGCGTAACTGTATAACTCCAGCTGTGACACTCATTAATCCCATCTCTCTGTGTGTTCCTAGGGTTGCTAGGCCGTACGGTGTCTCGCTCTGTCCCCGGCAGTTCCAGTCAACACTCACACATTACATTCATCCATTTGTTGTGAATAAACTTAATTGCATCAATTCGGAGTCTGTGTCTTGTCACTGGGTCAATAAACCATGTCACACAGTCTTTTGGCACAGGCATGGAGTATTGATGATGGATTTCCTACAAAGGGTACCACAATTACCGGGACTTACTGTGCTTCACTGCTGCAGAAATTGTGAAAGGCTATCAAAACCTCTGCTCACAACTTGCATGTTGCCCAGACAGAAGCATGGTCCTGTGGCTCCTTCCTCACCCACCTTACTCCCCTGATGTCGCACAATTTGACTTCCACCTCTTTCTAACCATGAAGTCATTTTTGAAGGGTAAGCACTTTGAAGACAATGAAATGCCGAGTTCAGAAGTCACACTCCGGTGGCTATAAATCCCCTATAAAAACAAATCTACATTGTCTAAAATGGTATCTTATGCCCCTTTTCCCCACAAACAAAACTTTTCATTGTGTTACAGTTTTGTGTCAAAATCTTTTCACCCCCCACCCCCAAATGCCAGAATCTGCTAGACCCAACTCACACCCCACAAGGCAAATGGTGGCTAGCACTGCATTAAACAACATAAATGTTATGATAAAAAGACTTACTGGTTGAAGGACATGCCCAGTTGTATGCACAGTGGCCCAGGATAATAACTGAAACTGAATCAGTCCTTAAAAGAAGTTCAGTGGTAAAACCCATCTTAATTTAGGTCAAGTTTTCAAAGCAGCTGTTCAAAAATGCTAACTGACCGGAGGCTAACTTCAGTCAGGCCAGAGAGTCCTGATTGGCTCAACACTACAGATGTACCAGCAGCTGTATATAGCTACGTCACCAAAAATGCTCTGTTTAAACTCCCCTTTTCTGGGGGGAATTAAGCGAAACTTAAAAGCAAAAAAGAAAAAGAAAAAAGAAAAGAAAACAGAGACATGAGGCATTTGAGTGATTTCACTCTTGATATGTGTTGTAAGCCAATCAGTCGATCAATGAACTTATTTATAAAGCACCTTAAAACAACAAAAGCTGAGAACAAAGTGTTGTACATCAAATGTAATAAAGCACTACCTTAAAACACAAAATAAAATCATCACACACAAAAATATAACAATAACTAAAATCAGGTTTGTAAACAGCTAAAAACAATGACTTTAAATAAAATCAATCAATGTTTCATGTGGGATTAAAGGTCAGTGTCACAAGCTGAGCACTGGAGGTTTTGGCCATGCCCAACCTCGTGGCTTTTTCTCTGTATCCATATATTTGTTGTATTTTTGTGCCTTTTGGTTTTTGTTACCCCTGCAATGTTTTTTAGTTTCCTGTTTATGTCTTCGTTTTACTATGTTCTGATTCTGTATCAATTGGTATCTATTTCTCAGTTTGTACTTGTTTATATTTTATTCTTCTAGTTCCTTATTGTTGTGGTTGACAGCTGTCAAGGCATTTCCTGTCAGGTGCTCCGTGTGGGTGTAGCCCTATCAGCTGTCAGCTGGTCGCTCTCCTCTCATTACTTCCAGCTGATCCAAATTATTAATCATTGCTACTTTCTGCCTGTTCATGTGTCCCCACACCTGGCATTACTTGTGTTATTTGTTCTGACCCTATTTAAGGACAGCATTTTCATTTCATGTCACCACTGTCTTAAGTAAGTCGCGCCTGAGTTTCTCCTTGTCGTCCACCAGAGCCCTGTCCTCACTATGGTGCATAATGTGTAAATTACTTTCTCTTGCTGAAATTTTGTTTTTGACCACTGTTTTGGACTTTATGTTTTTGTTAATTTCAATAAATCTCACAACTTGCAGTTCAGCCTGTGGGTCTGTCTCTCTGCCCCGAGGGGCCATTCATGACAGCCAGGGAATAAAAGTGGGGTTTAAGATAGGTTTAAAAATGGACATAGAAGACGCTTGTCTAACGTGCAAAGGCAGATCATTCCAGAACCTCAGGACAACGACAGAAAAGGCCCTGTCCCCTCAAAGTTTTCGCTTGGACTTGGGAATGTCCAGGAGCAGCTGATCAGCTGACCTGAGGGCCCAAGCAGGACTGTGGTGCTTTAACAGCTTGGTGGGGAATAAGAGATAGATAGTTGGTAAAGAGGGGCAAGACCATTTAAAACTTTAAAAACAAACAAAAGAATTTTAAAATGAACTCTGAAGTAGACAGGCAGCCAGTGGAGTGAGGCCAGAACAGGGGCTATGTGATCTCTTTTCTTTGTACCTTTTAAAAGTCTAGCAGTTGCATTCTGCACCAGCTGTAGACATGCGAGAGAAGACTGGCTTACTCCAATGTAAAGGCAGTTACAGTAATCCAGTCGTGATAAGATGAAGGCATGCATCACTGTTTCCAGTTGTTGCCTAGAAAGAGTGATTTTAATTTTGCCAGTTGCCTCAGATGGAAAAAGCTGGACTTAATTACAGCACTAATCTGACTGTCAAGATTACCGTCCATCTTAAAACCCAAATTTTTAACAGTTGGTTTGACATATAAGGGGCACCGATCAACAGGGAGGGGCTCACAAGAACTACTGAGACAAACATCACTACTTCCAACTTTCTTTCATTAAAATTTAAAATGTTTATTGTCATCCATGATTTAATGTCACTGAGGCATGCTAGAAGGGGTTTAATAGAAAAGGCATCCCTATGTTCAGTGATGGCGGGCAAGATGGCGCCTGTGTGTGGCCGCTCTGCTGCTGTTGCTCTGATTTTAAGTTGTTTTTGTTTTCTTGTACATGTTTTCTGTGTTTTCTTATCAACCCTTAATATCGACAGTGTCTTTGCTGCTCGGGGTTATGACCGTTCTGCACTATTTGACATCAGAGCTTCTATGGAGAAACAATTTGACAGCTGGGACAGATACAGACAAACCTTTCCGCCCCCGTTTGTATGTCCTCCCTGCTCTCCCGAGTTCCTGCACCTGTATGCAGCCCGAGACGCTGGCAATTTCAAGAAGAGGGCCAGGAAGAGAGGACGTAGAGCAGGATTCCAATTCAAAATGCGGCGTTCGTTCTCCTTGGGCTGAGGCATGCTAGTCACAACATGGGACGCTGAACCAGTGTCTGTGGCCGGTTTCCCTCCATGATGATGCTGTTCCCTTGCCAAAACCGCGGCTCTTCTTACTCCCCGGATGAAAGCTCTCTCGATGTAGCCATTCGACAGGTGAAGTTGGTGACCTCTTGTCTGGAATCGTGTCTACTTCATCTGGCCGGTGTTTGTCTGGTGTGCGCGGCCGGAGGCTCCAGCGCCGCAGCAGGTGTTTGCTGTCAGTGCCACTGCAACCAGCTAATGAGACTGCCTGTGTTCCACCACCACCGATTTGGGTTTTCCTTCTTAATGCTTATTCTATCTCAAATAAGTCACTGTTTTTGAATGAGTTTTTAACAGTCGAAAAAGGGATTTTATGTTCTTGACAGAAACGTGACAGAGGGAAGACAAGTTTGTTCATCTGAACGAACTTTATCCCGCTGGTTGCTCTATCTTTGAGACGCCTCAGCTGGGCCGCCGAGGGGGAGGACTTGCTGCTGTGTATCAGGACACATTCACATGTAAATGGATCCCTGCAAGTTTTTCCTCATATGAGTCTTTAGGTGATTAAGGTGGGCTCTAATGATTTATTTTATTGCGTGTTAATTTATTGTCCTCCCGGTCCTAAAGGTGATTTTATCACTGATTTTTTTCTGATTTTTTTAATCCTCTATTATCAAACTGGAGAAGGTTTTAATTATAAGGGATTTTAACATTCATGTTGATGATGCCTCATATGATATGGCTGTGGGGTTTTTATGTTTCAAAAGCTTTTGGCCCTACACAACATATTTTTGGGCCTACACACAGTAAGGGCCATTCTTTTGACTTGGTATTTTCACTAAGCTTAGATGTTTCTAATGTGCACATTGAGGATATACTTGTGAGTGATCACCACTGTATATTGTTTAGATATTGTTCAGCCTAAATTTCTCCACAGATCCTCCACCCTTGAAAATTAGGACACAAAGACAAATAGTCAGTCAAGATGCTATTGATAGGTTTTCTGCCTTATTTGACCCATGTACAGTAGTGAGGAGTGATGATGATGTTGATGCTTTTGTTCAGTCATTTAATAATCACTGTTTAAATATCCTGGATAAAGTTGCACCTATTAAAAATATCACCTCTCAAAAAAAGTTTCGCCATTGGATGAACAATCATTTCATGACTTTAACAAGAGACTGTCATAAGGTGGAATGTTTTTGGAAATCAACAAAACTGGAGGTACACAGGCTTTATTTAAAGGAACTGAGAACTTTCCTAAATGATGTCTTGAGGAATTTCACAGCTCATATCTTCAAACAGGAAAAATCCTAAAGTCCTGTTTGACACCTTCTATTGTTTTTCCGGCTGCCCCACGAATTCCAGTTTTTTCTAAGGATGATAGTAATGCCTTTCTTAATTTCTTTGTTGATAAGATCAGAGATGTCAGGGCAAACATTTCTCCTTCAAATTTGTGTGACTCTGTGACATTTCTCCTTTTCATATGTGGACAATATTCACACCTGTGACATTATATGAAGTGACTGCTCTGCTTAACAATATGAAAGTTTCGTCTTGTCCTAATGATGTTCTTCCCACAGCATTGCTTAAAAAAGTGTTTGATATTATTGGACCATGTGTTATAGATATCTTTAACACATCACTTCTGATTAGTGTGGTTCCCAGCTCATTTAAAACAGCTATTGTTGAACCAATTCTTAAAAAGCCTAGCCTTGATCCAACAGTCTTAAAGAATTATAGACCAATATCAAAGCATCCATTTCTGTCAGAAATTTTGGAGAAAATTGTAGCAGATCAGCTCACTACTTTTTTAGAGAAACATCACATTTTTGACAAATATCAGTCGGGTTTTCATAAATTACATTCAACAGAAACTGCCTTACTTAGGGTCTCAAGTGACATCATGATGGCAGCCGACTCTGTACAATACACAGTTGTGCCTTTATTGGATCTCTCAGCTGCTTTTGACACTGTCAATCATAAGATTCTGTTTAATAGACTTCAAGATGTGGTTGGGATTTCAGGAGTGGTTTTAGAATGGTTCTCCTCATATCTCTCTGACCAGAGTTTTAGTGTTTTTATTAATCAGTTTTTGTCTGAATTGACACACCTTACCTGTGGGGTACCTCAGGGTTCTGTCTTGGGTCCAATACTTTTTCTTTTATATGTGCTTCCTTTGAAACAGATAATTAACAAGTACAGTGATGTGTCATACCATCTTTATGCTGATGATATCCAGCTGTACTGTTCTTTTAAGCCCACCGAGATCCAGAAACTAACTTCCTTTGCTAACTTCTTGTCCAACATCAACCAGTGGTTAAGTGAAAACTACTTACAACTGAACTCTGAGAAAACAGAAAGTCTAATTGTTGCCCCGATAGTGTCATTCTTTTAATAAAACAGCACATAGGTCCTTAAGCATCTTCTGTCCAGCCCTATGTTCGTAACCTAGGGGTTATTTTTGATTCAGCAATGTCTTTGGAGTGTCATTCTAAACAGTTAATAAAGAACTGTTTTTTCCATCACCATAAAATTTCTAAATTGAAATCCCTTGTTTCTAAGGATGAACTGGAGATGATTATCCACGCTTTTGTATCCTCGCATCTGGACTTTTGTAATAGTCTTTTTACCTGTTTAAATAAGAAGGAACTTGACCACATTCAGATTGTTCAGAACTCTGCTGCAAGGCTTTTAACTGTAACACGCAAACGGGCCCATATTATGCTTGTTTTTGTCATGAACCAAGCCCGTGTTTCCTGTGGGCTTGGTTCTGATCGATCCTGGTGGCTCAGGCAGTGAGTTTATTATGTGGAGTTGTGTTTTGATTTCTTGTTGTTTTCATGTCCGTGAATCGTTTCTGTTCCTGCCTGTAGCTGCCGCTCTGGCCTGTCTGGCCATGCTCCCCTCTTTCTAACAGTCAGCTGTTCACCCCGGTAATCATCTTTCCCGCACTCGCCCAGGTGTTCCCAATTTGCCACGCCAGCGGTGTTTGTATAAAAGCAGCTCTTTGCTAGACAAACGCTGCTGGATTATTGTATGGGTTGGATGGTTGTTCTTCCCAATCTAACCATCACATCAGGAAGGACTGTACCCGTGTATGCTCGCTGTCTCCACTGTGATTACTCGGCTTGCCCCCACACTGTGAGTATCTGTCTGTGTGCTGTCCGCTGCTATATTCCTCCAGTGTGTGTGTTGGGCGGCCTTGAGAACTCTGCGTGTATCTGAGCTGTTCTGTGTTTGTATGTATTGTGTTAATAAACGTGTGTGTGGTTTAACCCAGCGTTTAAATCCTCATCCTTTCTCCCCTCACCATGTGCTAGGAAAAGCGCACGGGCGAGTTCGTGACAGTTTTAGCTTCTCTGCATTGGTTACCAGTGAATTTTAGAATACATTTTAAATTTTTGACCTTAACTTACAGAGCCTTGCATGGACAAGCTCCTCCTAACCTTATATCTCAGACTTGCTACAGCCCTATATCCGTACTCGTAGTCTGAGGTCAGCAGGCCAAATGTTACTTATCGTCCCAAAACCCCATTTCAAGACACAAGGCGATTGCTCCTTTAAAGTAGCTGCACCTAGGCTGTGGAATGCTCTTCCATTTTCTCTTTGTTGCCTAGATAGCGTGGATGTATTTAAAAAGCAGCTAAAGACTTTTCTTTTTAAACAGGCTTTTAGCTGGATAAGGGTTGTATTTATTTATTTATTGTATTTTACTGCACTTTTTAATTTACTCTGTCTGCATTTTATGTATTTTATTTTTACTGTTTTGTGAAGTACTTTGTGATTTTATATCTGTGAAAGGTGCTATATAAATAAAATTTATTTACTTACTTACTTACTTATGTTTCAATGGCAGATAAATCTGACAATCGTTGACATAAAGGAGAAATGAGATGCCGTGTTTTCGGAGAACAGAACTCAGAGGAAGCAACTACAAAGAAAAAAGCAATGTGTTATGTCCACAAACCTGGTGATGAAAGAGACGAAGAGAGTGGTAGCATCAAACACAGCTTTATTGATATTATAGAATGGCAGTACACAGCAAACACCTAGCGCGGTCATCTGGCACAAGAGGAAGTGCCAATGGTGACCTGCCCCGCTATATAGGACAGTGTGGTGACGCGACAGGAAGACGGCATCACCACACTGCACTTCATAATAAGTGCGACAGCACATTCCTCCCCCCCTTTTCAAAGTCCAAAAACACACACGCAATCAAACCCACCCCAAGTTGGAACCCAAATCACACTCTAAAATAATGAAAACTCAGGTGCTAAAATGGCCTAACACACTCACACAAAACAACCGAAAATAGAGCCAGTGGGTGGACTACCACGCAACCCTCATGACATGGTGGACTATTCTGCCACCGAATAAACTAAAAGTCCTTTATTGAAACTAAAACATCTGCCGTACTCTTAAACTAACATTTAAAACACACAATTACAATGGAACTATAAACAACAAGCTACCGTGCAGTCACTTGGGTGGAAAAGATAGAACCGGCATGGGGGGGCCCAGGGCAGCCCCTCACTAGACACGCCCCTGGAGGGAACAGGCCCCCGGAGTCCAGCCTTGCCACCTGGAGTGTCCTCCTGGACACGCCGAAGCTGAATAGCATGCCTCGACGAGCTGTCAGACAACCGGAAGTGCGCTGCACCTGACTTCGCCACTATCCGCAGACGTTCTTGGTGTTTCGCTGGCTGTCGTCTGGCCCATCTTCACCGTGGTCGTTCATCACCGCCCGAAACAAGTCCATAACCCTAAGTGGGGCCCTGATCAGCCTGGTGTGCTGATCCAAGATGGCGCCCACAGTGGTCGCCATGGTGCTTCGTTGCGCTTTTCTTTGTTTGTTTTTGTTCGTCAATTGTGTGTCTGCCTGCTCTTACACCCATGAAGAGCTACTAAATATCAGGACTTTCACTCCCACGGACCTACTCCCAGTTTTTTTGGCTCCTGCCGCCGATCTGGTTCACCTTTTAGCCCAAAAAGTGAGACGGCGAAAGAGAGGAAGACGAGCGGGTGCTCTCGTGCATCTTCGCAGGAGAGGCAAGCGCACGGCTCTGCCTGGGATATTTCTGTCCAGCGTCAATTCTCTCTATAACAAGGTAGAGGAACTGAGACTGCTGATGCGATTTAAGGACCTCTCCACCTCGTGTGCCCTCTGCTTTACTGAGACCTGGCTTAAGGAACAGACACCGGACAGCGCGCTCCTCCTTGAGGGATTTCAGCTGTTTCGTGCAGACCGTGATAAGGAGCTCTCCGGCAAGACCACAGGAGGAGGAGTCTGCTTCTACATCAACAACAGCTGGTGCTCCGATGTAACTGTGATCTCCCAACACTGTTCTCCCGCTCTGGAATATTTATTCATCAACTGCAAGCCATTTTATTCCCCGCGTGAGTTCGCTTCATTCATCCTAGCCGCTGTTTACATCCCGCCCGACGCAGACGTGCGCGAGGCTCAGCGCGCGCTCGCGGATCACATTCAACAAGCGGAGCGAACCTTTCCGGACTCTCTGGTTATTGTGGTTGGCGACTTTAACCAGAGCAACCTGAGCCATGAACTCCCCCGCTACAAACAGTTTATTAAATGCCCCACCAGAGGAGAGAACACGCTGGATCACTGTTACACTACAGTTAAGGACGCGTATCGCGCTGTTCCCCACGCTGCGCTCGGACTATCTGATCACGTGATGGTCCACCTGATTCCCACATACAGACAGAGGCTGAAGCTCACAAAACCTGTGGTGAGCACTACGAGGAAATTGACCAGTGATGCTGGGGAGAGGCTGCGCACGTGCTTGGAAATAACTGACTGGGGCATGTTTAAAGGAGCCACGCATGATCTGGATGAGTACACGGACACTGTGAACTCATACATCCACTTTTGTGAGGAGAGCATTCTTCCATCGCGCACCAGGGTGAGTTATTCCAACAACAAGCCCTGGTTCACAGCCAAGCTCAGACAAATCAGGAAGGAGAAGGAAGCAGCGTTGAAAAGTGGAGACAGGGACTGCTACAGGGAGGTCAAATACCGGTTTAGCAGAGAGCTGAGGAGAGGTAAATCTGTGTATTCTGAGAGACTCCAGCAACAGTTCACTGCTAACGACTCTGCTTCTGTGTGGAGAGGACTGAGGCAAATCACCAACTATCGGTCTCAGGCTTCTAAGGGTCAGGATGACAAAGTCCTTTGTCAAAGACTGTCCCAACACTATGCCCGTTTTGACACCTCGTCAGCTGTGTCCAACTCCCCCCTCCCCCCAGCGCTACTGCCTCCATGGTCCCCACTTCATCAAAGGCTGCCCCCCTCCTCCCCCACTGCCCTTGTCATCAGTGAGCAGGACGTGCACAGACAGTTCTCCAGACTGAACCCACGCAAGCCCCCCGGTCCGGACGGCATGTCTCCCTCCACCCTGAGACACTGTGCGGAAGAGCTGACTCCTGCCTTCACAGACATTTTTAACACCTCCCTGAAGTTATGCCACGTGCCGACCTGCCTCAAAACCTCTACCATCGTCCCTGTCCCCAAGAAGCCACGGATCACTGGACTTAACTACTACAGACCTGTAGCGCTCACCTCTGTAGTCATGAAGTCCTTTGAGCGCCTGGTCCTGCCCCACCTCAAGACCATCACCACTCCCCTCCTGGACCCGCTGCAGTTTGCCTACAGAGCCAACAGGTCTGTGGACGACGCAGTCAACCTGGCCCTCCACTCCATCCTGCAGCACCTGGACTCCCCGGGAACCTACACCAGGATCCTGTTTGTGGACTTCAGCTCTGCATTCAATACCATTCGCCCCGCTCTGTTCCAGGACAAGCTGTCCCTGCTCAACGTGCCTGACTCCTTCTGCAGGTGGATCACCGACTTCCTTACGGACCGGAGGCAGCATGTGCGGTTGGGAAAGACTGTCTCAGACTCTGTTAGCATCAGCACCGGATCACCCCAGGGCTGTGTACTTTCCCCCCTGCTCTTCTCCCTGTACACCAACTCCTGCACCTCCAGCCACCAATCTGTCAAGCTGATCAAGTTTGCGGACGACACCACCCTCATCGGGCTCATCTCCAATGGCGACAAGTCCGCCTACAGGAGAGAGGTGGCCCAGCTGGCGTCCTGGTGCAGCCACAACAACCTGCAGCTGAACGCTCTGAAGACAGTGGAGGTGATTGTGGACTTCAGAAAAGTCACAGCCCTTCTGCCCCCCCTTGCCCTCACAGACTCTCCCATCACCACTACGGATTCCTTCCGCTTCCTGGGCACCACCATTACCCGGGACCTCAAGTGGGAGCCGACCATCAGCTCCCTCATCAAAAAGGCCCAGCAGAGGATGTTCTTCCTGCGGCAGCTGAGGAAGCTCAAGCTACCCACCAAGATGTTGGTGCAGTTCTACACAGCCATCATCGAGTCCATCCTCACCACCTCCATCACTGTGTGGTACGCAGGAGCCACTACCAGGGACAGACTGAGACTGCAGCGCGTTGTGCGCGCTGCTGAGAAGGTGATCGGCTGCAAGCTCCCATCCCTCCAGGACCTGTACACCTCCAGGACCCGGAGACGTGCAGGTCGGATCATAGCCGACCCTTCACACCCTGGACACGCACTGTTTGCCCCCCTCCCCTCAGGTAGAAGACTTCGGTCCATCCATCCATCCATCCATCCATCTTCTACCGCTTTTCCGGAGGTCCGGGTCGCGGAGGCAGCAGTTCAAGCAGAGAAGCCCAGACTTCCCTCTCCCCAGCCACCTGCTCCAGCTCTTCAGAGGGGATACCAAGGCGTTCCCAGACTAGCTGGGAGACATAGTCTCTCCACCGAGTCCTGGGTCTGCCCCGGGGTCTCCTCCCAGTGGGACGTGCCTGAAACACCTCAAGTGGGAGGCGTCCAGGAGGCATCCTAATCAGATGCCCATACCACCTCAACTGACTCCTTTCAATGTGGAGGAGCAGCGGTTCTACTCTGAGCCTCTCCCGGATGACTGAGCTCCTCACCCTATCTCTGAGGGTGAGTCCAGCAATCCTACGGAGAAAGCTCATTTCAGCCGCTTGTATCCGCGATCTCGTTCTTTCGGTCATTACCCAAAGCTCGTGACCATAGGTGAGAGTAGGAACATAGATTGACTGGTAAATCGACAGCTTTGCCTTAGAACTAAGCTCCCTCTTCACCACAACAGACCGGTACAACGTCCGCATCACTGCAGATGCTGCTCCAATCCGTCTGTCGATCTCTCGCTCCATTTTCCCCTCACTCGTGAACAAGACCCCAAGATACTTAAACTCCTCCACTTGGGGCAGGAGCCTGTCCCCAACCCGGAGAGGAGTTGGGGGACTTCGGTCCATTCAGACTAAAACCTCCCGCTACCTGAACAGCTTCTTCCCCTCTGCCATCAGACTGCTGAACACTAAGTGACTTATTAGACTCTCGTGCACTATGTACAGCAGCTCAACCGGACTCATGACAATTATTACTGTTTTCTTTTGCACTACCGTCTGCACTATGTGGAACTCCACAATATCTGCTACTTGTTAATATATTTAATAACTGCATAGATTAGTATTACTCATTCATATTTTACATTTTATTGCATGCATAGTTTTTTATTTTAAAAATGTCTAATGCTGCAGCATTGCACCGAGACAAATTCCTAGTTTGTGTACTACATGAACAATGGCAATAAATCTCATTCTGATTCTGCTGCTGAGCATGCGGTAACTCCATGCTCGTCGGTCTGGCCCCGTCCTCTTCTAAAAACATCGTAGCGGTCACCGTCATAGATGCAGACCTCCCATCCCACTGTGGCCAAGCTCTGGAGGCATCTGAGGCAAACATGGTGTCACTCACCAAAGCAGGTGCCCCGCCGCCACACTCGGTACCCCCCTCTAGCATGTCCTGACTGCTGGCACTGAGACTTTCCTGCGCCAAACCTGAGTAATGCTGGTTCTGCTTGACCGCTAGGGTGTCTGGTAGCTCTTCGTCCCACACCTTGTCCTCTTTGACCGCCAGAACCAGCAGTTTCCAGCGGCCACAACCCGACCATTTGTTCCCAGCACCATCTTTAATGGCAAAACCCAGTCGATAGAATAGGTCACAGCCCATGGTGTTATTGCCGCACGCCGCCACTTGGAACGTGAAGTCAACCATCGTCGCAGACTTGCAAGGAGCTGTTAACTCCAAAGTCCCAACTGTGCACAGCTTGCTACCTTCATAGCCATACAACGGCACTGGGTTATTCTTTATCCTGTAGTGGGGGAAGAACTTCTTCATCGTGACCCAGTTCAGCATCGACTGCACCCCTGCCGTGTCGAGCAACAGTGGCACCTCCACGCTATCTAACTCCACTGAGCAATACGTGTACCTGTTTGTACTGGGACTCACTGTATGGATGGTTGTCGGGGGCAGGCGGAGTGATTTCTTCCATGGGCTCTCCAACTCAGATAAGCAGCACACTCTGGCATAATGGTTCAAGCGTCCACATCTGCTACAATGTTTTCCTCTTGCTGGCCATTCCTTTGCCTTATGTCGGTGTGTTGCAGACCCACAACCCTTGCATGAGGGTCTTCCTGGGGCAGACCTTCGCCAGGCGGCATTGGTTTCCATAACGTCGTCATCCAAGCTATCCTCACTATCTGAGTTTGCAACATTTGCTGTGGCGGGCGGCTCCAGCGGCCTCTGTGACTGGTGCCAATTTAGCTCCGAAGCTAGCTTGTTTGCAGCCTCCAACTGGAGAGCTAGCTCAACAGCTCTGGCTAATGTTAAGTCATTCAGCGCCATTCATAGCTTAGCTCGCAATGCAGCATTGCACATGTGCTCTGCTAGTTGGTCGCACGCCATTTCATCTTCCAGCTGTCCAAAACAGCACTCACTAACTAGCTGTCTTAAGTCAGTGACAAATTGGAAGATGGGCTCACCTACATGTTGGTGTCACTGGCGAAAACAAATTCTCCATACAGTCACGCTATCTGGAGTGTGGAAATGGTTAGCTAGCAGCTCCTCAATGTCCTCAAATGAGTTTGATGTGCCGAGCGTCCGCAGGACTCGCTGGCCCTCGATACCCAGGTTGTGGCAAAAAGTGCACGTGCCCTCAACTTATCGAGCTTCCCAAGGTCCAGCGCAGTCATGTAGGTTTGAAAAGCCTCGACCCAACGTGGCCAAGGCACCGGTGGTTTGCCCGGGAGCTCGAGGAAAGGACGGAATGGTGTAATGCTCGCCTCCATGAGTTAATCCTCAGTTGCCAAATGTTATGTCCACAAACCTGGTGATGAATGAGGCGAAGAGAGTGGTAGCATCGAACACAGCTTTATTAATGTTATAGAATGGCAGTACTCGGCAAGCACGTAGCGCAGTCATCCGGCACAAGAGGAAGTGTCAATGGTGGCTATATAGGGCAGTGCGGTGACGCGACAGGAAGTCAGCGTCACCACACTGCATTTCATAATAAGTGCGCCAGCACACAATGGACCTAAAATTGAGCCTTGCGACACACCGCATAACAATGGAGCATGGGAAGATTCAAAACCATTGAGCTTGACGCTTAAAATTCTACCCAACAAATAAGACTTAAACCACTCAAGAGGAGCTCCTGAAATGTCCACCGAGTTTTTAAAACGTGAAATCAAAATGTTATGGTCCACAGTGTCAGAAGCGCCTGTTAAATTCAGCAGTGTCAGAATCACATTATCACCAGCATCACAAGCCAAAAAAATGTTGTTAAAGACCCTTAGCAGTGCTGACTCAGTGCTATGAAGGGATTTAAATCTAGACTGAAAAACTTCCAAAATGTCATGCTCGTCTAGGAAAACTTTAAGCTGGGAATACACAATTTTCTCTAGAATTTTTGAGAGAAATCACAGTTTAGAGAGAGGCCTAAAATTAGTCAATACATTGTGATCCAGTCCAGATTTCTTTAAAATTGGTTGCTGTAAAAATTAATTTTGGAAAGTTAGCAGAGTCTTTTCAGTTAACCAACCAATAATCACAGAAGAAACACTATTTCTCAGCTTATCTTTTATTGAATCATGCAGGGAGTCAGTGAACATGGTTGTGGGTCCTTCCCAGCCCCCTCTGGTGAAAACACCCAGCACAAAAGGAATCCACAGCTACATACAGGAAAGTTATTAGGCTTTTCCCAGTAACTTTCCAACAATACACAGGCCATTGTCCAAACTAGTTAGAACCAGTCCTTTCAGTGTCTAAATGGCTTCAGATGTCATCTCAGCTCTTTATGACTTCCATCCTGTTGGTTCCTGTCTCTCCAGATGTCTCCTCTTTAGTCCTACACAATCCCCATGCCCATATACGGAAACAGACACAGAGACTTTCCTGTGGAGCTTGTATGTGTGTGTGCATGTGTGTGTATGTGTGTGTGTGTGAGCTAAAAAACATGTGTATGCAAACACTTTGTGTAATATCTAATTAACTAATCTTCACTATTTATTTATTATAACATTGCACTACTGCATATTTAAAATCAGCAGGGACCACACCAGAGGAAGGACTGCAGTTAATAATGGCGAGAACCAGGTGCCCTATGCTGGGAAAAAACTCTTTTAGAAGTGGAGGAGGAACAGCATCACGGGGGGAACCTGACTGCTTAATATGGTCCACCACATCTTTTAGGAGCAACATAGTCAAATGGTTAACTCAAATTGGTTCAAAACAACTGAAGTAGTGACCATAGGAGAAGGATCAGAATCAGGGCCTGAGATGAGAGTCCTTACAGTGGTGACCTTATCAAAAAAACTGTGGAAAGTCATTACACAGTTGAAAAGAGGGTTCCAAACAGGCAGTCTGTGGGGCACTGAGAAGAGAGTCAATAGTTTTAAAAAGCACTCGTGGGTTGTGACTGTTGGATGAGATAATTCCTGAAAAGTGTTCCCGTTTAGATTCACTAATTATATTTTGATAATTCCGCCAACAGTCCTTGTAGATCTGTAGAGACACATGCAGTTTGTCCTTCGTTCACCTACATTCGGCTCTGCGGCACTCCTGCTGAGCTGCATGGGTTCTATCATTAAACCAGGGCTCAGGTGTAACTTTAGGCTGCCTGGTTTTAAATGGTGCAACAAGGTCTGAGATGGTTACGCAGGAGGAGTGGAGCCAGGAACTAAGCTCCTCTATGTCCAAGGTGATGGAATCCGGAGAAAAGCAGCAGAGAACTGGCTGGCAGTGGAAGGGTTAATAAGCCGACAGTGCCAAGCAGAAGTGCAGGTTTTGACTGTAGTGAAGGAAAAAATAGTCTCAAATAATACAGATTGGTGATCAGAAAATATAGTGTTACAAATCTCCAGTTTAAACACTAGTAATCCACATGAGAGCACAAGATCTAATGCATGCCATTGTTTGTGTGTAGGGGCATGCGAAAATTGAATAAAACTGAGAGAGAGTCAAGAAGACTTAAAAAATCTCTCGCCAGAGGTTTGTCTGGACAGCATACATGTATGTTAAAATCCCCAACAAGAAGGGCATGATCGTATTTGGGCATAATTCCAGTTAAGAAATCCAAAAAGTCATTTAAAAAAATCTTTGTTATATTTAGGTGGTCTGTAAATAACAGCACACAGCACCGGGTTTGAGGGGTCCACCTCAAACAATGTCAGTTTAAAGCTGGAAAAAGAGAACTGAGGAAAACAGTTTGCATTTAAAGTTATTTTTAAAAATAAAAGCTGTTCCTTTGCCTCGACCCGATGTCCGTGGAGAATTAAAATAGCAACAGTCTGGTGGCAAGAGATCAGAAAAGGCAGCTGACTCACCCACATTCATCCATGTTTCCATGACACAGAGAAAATCCAAGTTAGAGGATCCGAAAAAATTCCTCAGGATAAATGTTTTATTTGCCAGCGATCTGGTGTTGACCAAGTCAATCCTGGTAGTAGCTGTAGGCTGGATTTCAGCAGATATGGGTGCCTGGCGCAGCGGTCTCAAGTCCTGAGGATCCATGCAGCGAAAACTGAGGTGGGGAGGGCAAAGGAGACTCCGGACCTCATTCAAGCCGACCACGGGTATGAGGCTGGTATCCACGGGAGCAAAAAATGTCGGAGAACAAAGAAGCCATGATATATTCCATTTACTGAGCAGGAGTTAGGTGTAGAAATTGCCAGTCGAACCTTCAGCTTCAGCTTCACGAGCCAACTGCTGCATCTGCTGCGACGGTGTTGCTGACGCCTTCACCTAGGAGACAGGAACATGGCACAGGCGAGTGGGAACTCCAGTAAGCAATGGAGGCAAGAATTCTTGCTCGTTAAAATCAAGTGGTTTGTGTCCTACCACAGTCAATGTGAATGAGGTTTCTTATCTCTGAATGGGGTGTTGATCCAGCGGAGTACAAAACCAATGCTCCACAAGGTGCTTTCCTCCAAGGAGTGGCTCGCCATCTCAGTTCCACAGTCTTGGGTCTGCAGGGCCAAGAACTCCAACCATACAGAAAGAAACCTGGCCTGTCATATAACAGTGCAACATAAAACATTTTAGCTTTAAAACATCTACACTTACAAACAGGTTAGCCAACATCAAAAGAAAAACTGCACCTAGTAGCGGTGACATCTACTTGGCCCCAGAGGCAGGCCGCAGAGCCTAACACATGTCAAAGCACTTATCATGTAGCTTAGCAGTTACACAGCAAAAATAACAAAAACACATGACTCAAAATCCAAAAACTCGATTTTATCTAAACAATATACACATTTGGAAACACATTCAGTTAAGAAAAAGAAGAAACAGCACACTGATACACAGATACACGAAAAGAAAGAAGAGAAAAAAATATAGTTTCAACTCATCAAATCCTTGTAAAATTAAACAAAGTGCAGCTACTTGGGCAGAAACTGAACAGCAAATCCTCAAAGAACTGTTGAGCGTAAAACAGTCCTTATCACCAAAGTTATTGTCCAGAATTCCTCCCAAAGTAAAAAAAGGCACCAAAAGAGTTAGCAGATTTATTAACAGAAAAGAACTGATAAACAAAAACTTACGACAGAAAGAAACACATGTAGCATCATCTGGCTTTGGCTCTCAGCAATAAAACTACTCTTCATCTTAAAGACATTGTTTCACCCAGGAAAAGGCTTGTCAAGAACTGCCTTTTCATCTCAAGACCACTGTGGAGAACACATTCCTTTGTAAAGAGGTACGAGAGATAAGGATTCCATCTCGTGCAAGGAACGGATTAGTTCACATCATAAATAAACTGGAAACTCTCTTTCTCCAGACCAGAATCAGAATCAGAATCAGATTTATTGCCATTGTTCATGTAGTACACAAACTAGGAATTTGTCTCGGTGCAATGCTGCAACATTAAACATGATAAAATAAAAGAAATAAACTATACATGCAATAAAGTGTAGAATAAGAGTGAGTAATACTGGTCAGCAGTTAAAATATATTAGCGAGCAGCAGATAATGTGGAGAACCATATAGTGCAGTCAGTAATGCAGGAAGAAAACAGTGATGATTGACATGAGTCTGGTTGAGCTGCTGTACATAGTACACGAGAGTCAATAAGTCACTTAGTGTTCAGCAGTCTGATGGCAGAGGGGAAGAAGCTGTTCATGTGACGGGAGGTTTTAGTCTGGATGGACCGAAGTCTTCTACCTGAGGGGAGGGGGGCAAACAGTACGTGACCAGGGTGTGAGGGATCGGCTATGATCCGGCCAGCACGCCTCCGGGTCCTGGAGATGTACAGATCCTGGAGAGATGGGAGATGGGAGATGGGAGACCGTTTTATGGGTTAATAAAACGTTGACAAAGAACAGGCATCCCATAAACTAAATGCATTTCCTAAGGCCCTAGGATTATCCACCGCTCGACACTACCCCTTGTGGACGTCTCTGGGATAGACATTCACTGTTGACTTTGCATGCTGAACCAAGTTTTTGACTGAACATTAAACACTTTCCAAGTTTCATTTCTCAGAATAATTTCCAGGACACCATGGAAAAAAAGCAGATGGACTCTGATGTTCGGTGTGGACAATCATCTGGGTTTGAAATGCTTATTAATCCTTGATTTTAAATATGTGCATATTAAAATGTTTAAAATGAATTTTATTCTTGCATGTTAATTTAAAAGCACTAGTTATAAAGTTACATGCCCACTGAATTAGTCCTAAACCACTGAAGCTAGCTTAAATTTTATACATAAGTATATTAATGAATTTTCAGTGTATTAAGATGTATGTATCAGGTTGCCAAAATGTTCCTTAAGTCATATGGCTGGTATCAGCCAATCATCACCCAACATATGCTGGGCTACAGCTCTTTCATTCCATTGGTTCCTTACAGACAAAGGACTGTTTGTTCATTGGACTAAAGTTCATAAAGCTCGCCCACGAAAGAATACTATTGGTTTAGGCTTATGTCAATCAGAGCTTAGGCACTAAAGTTGTCTGAGTTATTAACAGGGAGACTCCCTCCTGCAGTGCAGTGTTGTTTTCAGTTCAGTTTTTGCCATTGTGCTGTGTAGACATCTGTGTTTTAATGTTTTTCTTTAAACGTTTGGGAATTAACTGTTTCTTTCCTGAGCTCAAATCTTGATATAGGGTGAAACTCCATGCTTCACAGACGTTCCTGTTTTTCTAACTTTTTATCCTGTTAAACTTTCCTTAAATCCACCGTGTGTTTTTCAAAGGACTGACCATTTGTTATCACACTGGAAGCTATTTCAGACAACTCCATGATGTGAGAGTAACTTAGATTTTTGTGGCTTGAGGATTTTGTTGTTTTTTTTTTTATCTTATTCCTCTAGCTTGTGTTATCCGGATCCGATTTTAATTTATTTCTGAATTTATTTGGACTCTGGAGACACCGTTAACCAACAAAAGCCCCTGACACAGCTCACCATTACAGCTGCCAGGAAGGAACTCAGATGCTAGCTGAGTGAAGACAAAGCTTATTATAGCAGTCAAAACCTCAACTTATGACTGCTGGACTGTGGACTTTGAAAGCCCAAATACCTTGCCCAAATATCTGCTGGTAAGATATTCTGGCTCTGGCATCATCTGCAAATAAAGCTTTAGGAGGAGCCTCAACAACAGAACTTCAACCCGGATTCACATGAGCAATAATGACCCATTTCTCTTAGTTTCCATCTGCTGAATGACCTATCTAAAATTTGGAAATACAGTGATCCCTCACTTATCGCGGTTAATGGGTTCCAGAACCGACCGCGAAAAGGGAAAAAACGCGAAGTAGCGTCACCCCTAATGACGTCACCCATAAATAACACATACGTTCATTCGCTCACTCTCTCTCATATGATACGTGTGTGTGTGTGTGTGTAAGTGTACATACATACGTAGATGTAAATAAAGTGTACATAAATATGTTTTTAGAACTCTTTTATTTTTATAACAAGATACGTAACTCAAGATGAAGATGATTTACGTACTGCACAGGTTAATGAGAGCTTTACTGCTCCTCAGGTGACGCCTCATCGTCAGGTGCTAGAGGCGGATTGTCGAGGGCAGCTGCAGGAGGTGGCGTAGTGGCTCGACGGGAAGACTATTTCACACAAAAAGGGACAAGAGAACAGCGAAAAGTTCCACGCTGCGAGACTAGCGATAAAGAACAATGAATGCGGTCTTCCTTCGGTGGGTATGGGCGCTCTGCAGGGATAGAAGCTGGGTAAAACGTCTCGGCCAATCAGCTTGCGAGGTAAAACGTCTTGGCCAATCAGCTTGCGAGATTCCTGAGCAGTGAAGAGGTGGGCGGAGAGGAGTGGAGCGGTGGTCAGAGAGGTGAATTTTGAGTTGAGCGGCTGTCCGTGTTGATACCTGATGCTCTAATGTAGTCTCCCTGCCTTCTGCTAGCGCCTGCCCATTTTTTCTCAATTTTGAATTTTTGATGAATATTTCTGAAAAATCCGCGATGCACTGAGGGCGCGAAAGGTGAAGCGCGAAGTAGCGAGGGATCACTGTAATTCAGAAATCAGATCAGATACATAATTAGAGAACTTAATAATAACTCTTTCATTAAATTTCTGTTTTTACTTTCTTAGAAGAGTTCAGAATTTTCCATATAATTAGTTTAATTTTCTCCATAAATTTGTGTTCAATTTATTCTTATCCTCATCTCAGTTACTTCAGCTCACATTTTCACACTGGTTCTGCAAATGTTATCATACTCTTGTTGATTAATAATCAGCTATACAAGTTGAATGTGATGGCTTAATGTTGATCTTTTCACCTGCTTACAAGCATTTAAAGGAAATGTCATTTAATCATCGTTTCATTTAAATAAATCTATAAAATGAGAGAAGTTGTTGGGAATTTATTTCTATTTCTGTGGCTGGTTTCGAAGCGCCAGTATTGAATTCACTAATAATTTGAGACTGATTGATTGATTTAATTAATTGATGATTAAACAAGTATAAAGTGGAATTAATTAATAAATTGTTCACAAGAGAGTCAGCTGGTCCCCCAACGAGTGATAGATATTGTTTTCTGGTGTGTATGGGTGAACTGGGAGGCAAATTCCTATTCCCGCATACCCTTCCAAGTTTAAATTAAATAATCTTTATATCTGATCATAATTATAAATTAAATATTGCTACACACAGGTTAGCAAAATAACCACGGATAAGGTGAGAGAAATGCTGGCTAACCCTGGAGACAATCTCACAAACAGGTAAGCATAGATAGCTCAGTTAAGGTAGGGACACCACCAACTAACCTGGGGAATGAATGGTTCATGAAACACAAAAGACAAATGACTTACATGAAAAAGCGAGGAGGAAGCAGTAGCTGAAAGTAAGGTGCTGAGCTGAACAAAAATGCGCAGCCCCTCAAATAATGAACTAAACCATCACACAATAGCCTACAGGTGTGAGCATCTGAACGGGCAGGAGAGAGTGAGGATAACTGATTGGGATCAGCTGAGGCCATGAGAGAGAGGCAAACTACACTGACAGCTGACAGGGCACGCCCAGGCAAGGCTTGACACCCCTAACAGCTGTCAACAGTAAAAAGACTAAACTGGGATATAAGGAATAAAAATAACAAGCCAAGGTGTGATTATAAATCAGTACAGACGAATAAAATTATAACATAGACACAAACAGAAAAATGGCAATAGAAATGATGCAAAAAAGACATAAGTGCAACGTATAAATGGACAGGTAGAAAATGCCATGAGGCCGAGTCTGGGAATCTCCAGCCCTCGGCTCATGACAGTATCCACATTTTCTTTACTCCTTTCTCCCTTCTCATGCAGCATGTTTCCTTCCATTGCAATCAGTGACCCTGTTTACATGGTTATGAGTAAACTGATTCCTGGAGTAAACTGATTCCTGGAGCAAACCAATAAAGATAATACAGTGCATCCGGAAAGTATTCATGGCGCTTCACTTTTTCCACATTTTGTTTTGTTACAGCCTTATTCCAAAGGGGATTAAATTCATTTTTTCCTTCAAACTTCTACACACAATGCCCCATAATGACAACATGAAAAAAGTTTTTGGGAGATTTTTGCAAATTTATTAAAAATAAAAAAAACTAAGAAATCACATGTACATAAGTATTCACAGCCTTTGCTCAATACTTTGTTGATGCACCTTTGGCAGCAATTACAGCCTCAAGTTTTTTTTGAATATGATGCCACAAGCTTGGCACATCTATTTTTTGGGAGTTTTGCCCATTCCTCTTTGCAGCACCTCTCAAGCTCCATCAGGTTGGATGGGAAGCGTTGGTGCACAGCCATTTTCAGATCTCTCCAGAGATGTTCAATTGGATTCAAGTCTGGGCTTTGGCTTGCCCACTCAAGGACATTCACAGAGTTGTCCTGAAGCCACTCCTTTGATATCTTGGCTGTGTGCTTAGGGTCGTTGTCCTGCTGAAAGATGAACCGTCGCCCCAGTCTGAGGTCAAGAGTGCTCTGGGGCAGGTTTTCATCCAGGATGTCTCTGTATTGCTGCATTCATCTTTCCCTCTATCCTGACTAGTCTCCCAGTTCCTGCTGCTAAAAAACATCCCCACAGCATGATGATGCCACCAACACTGCTGTGATTATGAGCGGTGCCTGGTTTCCTCCAAACATGACGCTTGGCATTCACACCAAAGAGTGCAATCTTTGTCGCATCAGACCAGAGAATTTTGTTTCTCATGGTCTGAGAGTCCTTCAGGTGCCTTTTGGCAAACTCCAGGTAGGCTGGCATGTGCCTTTTACTAAGGAGTGGCTTCCATCTGGCCACTCTACCATACATGCCTGATTGGTGGATTGCTGCAGAGATGGTTGTCCTTAAGGAAGGTTCTCCTCTCTCCACAGAGCAACGCTGGAGCTCTGACAGAGTGACCATCGGGTTCTTGGTCACCTCCTTGAATAAGGCCATTCTCCCCTGATCACTCAGTTTAGACGGCTGGCCAGCTCTAGGAAGAGTCCTGGCAGTTCCGAACTTCTTCTTTTTATGGGTGATGGAGGCCACTGTGCTCATTGGCACCTTCAAAGCAGCAGAAATTATTCTGTACCCTTCCCCAGATTTGTGCCTCGAGACAATCCTCTCTCGGAGGTCTACAAACAATTCCTTTGACTTCATGCTTGGTTTGTGTTCTGACATGCATTGTCAACTGTGGGACCTTATACAGACAGGTGTGTACCTTTCCAAATCATGTTCAGTCAACTGAATTTACCACAGGTGGACTCCAGTTAAGCTGTAGAAACATCTTAAGGATGATCAGTGGAAACAGGATGCACCTGAGCTCAATTTTGAGCTTCATGGCAAAGGCTGTGAATACTCATGTACATGTGATTTCTTAGCTTTTTATTTTTAATAAAGTTGCAAAAATCTAAAAAAAAAAAAAGTTTTTCATGTTGTCATTATGGGGTATTGTGTGTAGAATTTTGAGGACAAAAATGAATTTAATCCCTTTTGGAATAAGGCTGTAACATAACAAAATGTGGAAAATGTGAAGCACTGTGAATACTTTCCGGATGCCCTGTAAATGGCTTATGGTGTTTACGTGCACTGATTCAACAGTTTATTGGGCAAATAAACTACGTGTGCTAATCCGTTTTCTCATAAACCGATAATGGCCTTTAACTGACAAAGAGAATTGGATTACTCTGTTTACATGACAGTTTGAATAATCAGGTAACTCCAGAAAGCTGATTATAATCAGTTTACTTGTGACCATGTAAACAGGGTCACTGTTGCCAGATGGGAAATGAAGAAATATCGTACTGTCGCTTTAAAATTATCGTGTTTTGACCCAAGCTATTGTATATACTAAAGTAATAATAAGAAGTCTTCTCTATCATCATTCAGTCAAGTATCTCCTATCTACAATGTTAATCTCATGTAGAATCAGAGGGGCTGCTGCTATGCAAAGCACCGCCGCAACAACTTTTCCTTTCCCCATTCTATTACAATTGAAGGTAGTAGACCAGGTCTCCTGCCTTCCAAGCTAAAAGGCGGAAAGTACCATTTTTATATGGTCTTTGGTATGACCTGGCCATGACTTGAACCCCCAACCTTGCGGTTGTGGGGCAGATGCCTTATTAACTAGCCCACCACTCTGGTGGTGGCTCCAAATGACTTGAAAAATCACAGGCTAGGACAGTGCATTTAAAAACAAACCTATTCTATATGTATGGAAGTGCAGTAACCTAAGGAACAAACGCATAGGCTCGGTCATTTGCATTCATTGTCTCTCACACACACACACACACACACACACACACACACACACACACACACACACACACACACACACAGAGTGAACTACAACTTTGCGCACAACCACTGCTTCTGTCCTTAAACGTAGGGTCTAACTCCAGGCAGGTAAAGCTGCTATGACCGGTGGAGGTACGGTACTTTGTTTTCTTACCTGTGTCTGTCCTGCTGGACTCTTTTCTTTTAATATTTTTTTCCTCCGAGTCCCAACTCATGTTCACTGATTTTTTTAAAAAAAATTTGCTGGTGTCAGTGCAGCTGCCCAAACAAACGTTACCTAAGCGCTGCTGCTGATGTGACTGGCACATTTGGCGGTGAGGAGGAGCCAGTCGGGTATGAGCTGATCAGCTATGAGCAGGCATCAGTTTCCGGTGATGTGTGGTGGGTGTTCACATAAATAAAAATGACATTTGGCGCGGGGGGGTGGGGTGGCATAGAAATGCCAAAACTATCGTACATTTGGTCTTTTTTAAAACTATTGATCGTAGAGGCCTTAAAACTATCACATAAATACGATAATTATTATATTTGCAGGCTCAGCTTAAATAAATTTTTTAGTTGTAGTTCAGCCGGTCTGGATTCGGGGGTTAGACTCGAACTCTGTTTTTAAGAGTTGTTTTGCGCTCGCTGTGAGAATTGGACTTTTGGGACTGCTCTCATTCATGAGTAAACTGATTGGCGTTTGTTTTCGTGGTTCGCTGCTATGCTTTACCTGAAGCGTTTGCTAGGCTAACGCTATCGCTATAGCTAACGCCATAGCTAGTCGTAGCACCTAGCACCGACACGGAGAAGTGACTCTGTCCCCGGTGATAGGGGCACGCCGGAGGAACTAGCCGAGGCAGCAGTTGGATGGGAGCCGGATCAGAGCTCAAGTGCAGCGATGGTGGGAGACGGGGACCAGTGGAGGACCACCGGGGCCCAGCCGGACAAGAGCCGAAGTCGGAGCCCAGTTGCAGTGGCGGGGCACGGCGGAGAAACTCCTGAGGCAGACGGCGGTAGGTGGCGGGGCTCAGCGGAGGATCTACCGGGACCCCAGCTGGACAGGAGCAGGATCGGAGCTCAGCTACAGTGGCGGCGGGACTCGGTGGAGGAGCTGCCGGTACCCCGGCTGGACAGGAGCTCGGTTACGGCGGCGGTAAGCAGCGGGACCAGCAGCGGAGGGGGCTAGCTGAGGCCCAGCTGGATTCGAGGTCGGTCGGATCGGATGCCGGCGACACCAGCAGAGATTGTTTTACTATCCACAGGTCAGTAAAAATGCCACCAAAGAAGGAGGAAATGGAAGATACCAAAAAATCTCTGAACTTCTTGTCAGAAGAATTGACCAAAGTGGCTAGTCAGCAGGCCAAAATATTAGGGCTAATGGAAGAAGTCTGAGAATTAAAATTAACAATTAAGGAAAAAGACAAAAAAATTGCAAACTTGGAGCGACACGTCGAGGATCTTGAACAATATTCTCGTATGGATGATCTAATTATAAGTGGACTAGACATTAAATATCAATCATATGCTCGTGCTACAGCAGGAATGAGAGGTGAGGAGGCTCCCCTGAGTGAATCAGTCTCCCTGGAAAACCAGGTGCTTCAGTTCCTTGATAGTAGAAATATAAAGGTCAAAGCAAATGCAATTTCAGCCTGTCATGCTTTACCCAGAAAGGATAATAAAACAAAGAAATCAATTGTGATGCGTTTTGTGAACAGAAGGGTAAAGAATGACATACTGAGGCAGGCCAGAAAGCTACGGGGAACAGAAGTTTATCTAAATGAACATCTAACAAAAACTAATAGCACGGCAAGCACGGATGCTGAAAAGACAAAATAAGATACAAGCAACATGGACAAGAAATTGTAGAGTTTGGATCAAACTAAATAGAACACCTGAGGAAGCAAAGCGTATAATAATCAGAGAGATTACTGACTTAAATAAATATAGATGAACACTGATTAAGAAAATTAAGAGACTATGATAATCCATATCCACACACAGGACAAGAATAGTTCTTTTGACATACCATGTCAATGTCCTTTAAAAAAAAAAAAAAAATAAACAAAACAAACAAAAAACTAATGACTGACTTTAGTAGACATCAATTATCCCCAGTCGGAGGAAGTCATTTGACACAGAGTGAGGAGATTCAAACTCTGAAAATATGCCATTATGCTGAACATAAACTACAAGAGATGGAGAATGATATTGATCCTGATAACCACTTTTTCAGTAATATTCATAATCATTGTGAATATTACACTGAAAAGCAATTCAAAAGTCAAGTGCAACTAGATGGTAAACTATCAATAATACACTTCAACAGCAGAAGTCTTAACAAAAACTTTCCACAGATTCAGGACTATTTAAAACAGCTAGACAGAAAATTTACAGCCATCGCAGTCTCTGAAACTTGGCTTAATGAGGAGCAGGCTCCCCTGATGGCAATAGAGGGATATCAGATGTTTCATATTAACAGATCTCAAAAAAGGGTGGTAGTGTTGCACTGTATATTGATGACCTGTATAGGTGTAAACTTGTAAATGGAATGTCCTTTGCACTACCAGGGAGTTTAGAATGTGTTACTGTTGAGATTGACCAAGATAAAACAAAAAATCTAATTATAAGTTGTATATATCTTCTTGTATGTATCTCCCGTTATGATAGCACTTACCGGGAGTGCTCTCTCCTTTTGTTTACTGAGACGTGGCTAACTGAACTAGCAGCAGATGCTAACATTGAGCTGGAGGGTTTTCACATGATACGAGCTGACCGAACACCAGAGAGTGGCAAAACTAGGGGCGGTGGAGTGATAATGTATGTTAACAACAACTGGTGCAGACCGGGACATATCACTGTTAAACAACGACACTGCAGCAAAGACATTGAGTTGCTAGCTGTTAGCATGAGGCCTACATATCTCCCGAGAGAACACTCACACGTGATCTGCATTGTTGTTTATGCAAATCCGACGGCGAACGCTGGGACAGCGCGTGACGTCATCCATTCAGTAACCAGCAGGCTGCAGACAGAACACCCAGATGCTCTTCTCCTCATCTCAGGCGATTTCAACCACGTTTCACTGTCTCCCATTCTGCCCACTTTCACCCAGTATGTCACATGCCACACTAGAGACAATAAAACACTGGATTTGTTCTACGCAAACACTAAGGAGGCGTACACCTCATCACAACTCCCCCCACTTGGGAGATCGGATCACAACTTGGTTCATCTCCGACCGGTGTACAAACCCCTAGTGCACAGACAACCTCCGGCCATGCACACTGTGGAGTTATGGTCTGAGGAGACAATGGACACTCTAAAGGACTGTTTTGAAGCCACTGCCTGGAAGCAGCTCTGCGATCCACATGGTGAGGACATCGATGGCCTCATTCACACCTTCACGGGCTACCTCAGCTTCTGTGTGGACAAATCCGTTCCCACCAAGACCATACGGCGTCACTCAAACAACAAACCCTGGATCAACCCTGAGATAAAAACACTTCTGAGAGAGAAGAAGAGGATCTTCAGGTCGGGGAACAGGGAGATGCTGAAGTCCGTACAGAGGGAGCTGAGGAGAAAGATCAGAGAAGGCAAGGACAGCTTCAGGAAGAAGATGGAGGACAAGCTGCAACAGAGCGACATCAGCGGGGTCTGGAGAAACCTCAAAACCATCTCGGGGCTCCAGAATACCTCCCCCCAGGCCACGGGGGGCAGGGAGTGGGCGAACAACCTGAATCTGTTTTTCAATAGATTTGACCAACCGCCCTCCCCCCTGTCTGCAC
The DNA here is from genome assembly GCA_020510985.1 of Pholidichthys leucotaenia. Lineage (NCBI taxonomy): Eukaryota > Metazoa > Chordata > Actinopteri > Cichliformes > Pholidichthyidae > Pholidichthys > Pholidichthys leucotaenia. Next base: position 400,809,195 of record CM035844.1, on the reverse strand, counting down.
AACAACCACTGCTGCCTCTAAGAAATCAAGTCCTGCTACCCACTCCCCACTCCACCGACACCCCCCCCACTCCCAACACACAGCCCCCCATCCTGACCCTGACCAAGACCCAGGTGAGGACAGAGCTGAGGAAGATCAAGGCGAGGAAGGCGTCGGGACCGGACGGCATCAGCGCAAAGCTCCTCAAGTCCTGTGCAGACCAGCTGTGTGGGATTGTGATGTATATCTTCAACATGAGCCTGAAACTGGGGAGGGTACCACAGCTGTGGAAAACATCTTGTGTAGTACCTATACCAAAAACTTCCCACCCCAAAGACCTGAACAGCTTCAGACCGGTGGCCTTGACGTCCCACTTGATGAAGACCCTGGAGAGACTGCTCCTTGCTCATCTCCGCCCCCTGGTGGAACCAGCGATGGATCCACTCCAGTTCGCCTACCAGCATGGCATTGGGGTGGAGGATGCGGTGATCTTCCTCCTTCACCGTTCTCTGTCCCACCTGGAGAAGCCCGGGAATATGGTGAGGATCATGTTCTTGACTTCTCCAGTGCTTTCAACACCATCCAACCGATGATCCTGAAGGACAAGCTGCTGCGCGCAGGGGTGGACCAGCACCTGTCATCATGGATCCTGGACTACCTCACGAACCGGCCTCAGTTTGTGAGAACCCGGGACTGTGTTTCCGACACGATCATCAGTAGCACGGGGGCCCCCCAGGGAACGGTGCTGGCTCCCTTCCTGTTCACTCTTTATACTGCGGACTTCTCACACAACACAACACATTGCCATCTACAGAAGTTCTCTGATGACTCTGCGATCGTTGGTCTCATCTCCAGCGGAGATGAAGCTGAGTACAGAGGGCTTATCCAGGACTTTGTGGACTGGTGCCATCGGAACTGCCTCCAGATCAACGCGAGGAAAACTAAGGAGCTGGTGGTGGACTGCCGCAGGCATGGGCAGCCCCTCACAGCACCAGTAAATATACAGGGAACAGACATCGAGATGGTGACATCCTACAAGTACCTGGGTATTCATCTGAACAATAAACTAGACTGGTCACACAATACTGACGCACTCTACAAGAAGGGACAGCGCAGGCTGTTCCTGCTGAGGAGACTCAGGTCTTTTGGTGTACAAGGGGCGCTGCTGAAGTCATTCTATGACACGGTGGTGGCATCAGCCATCACTTTTGGAGTGGTCTGCTGGGGCAGTGGCATTACTGCAGCCGATAGGAAGAGACTGAACAAACTGATCAAGAAAGCTAGCTCTGTCCTGGGGCAACGCCTTGATCCGATGGAGGAGATAGGAGAGAGAAGGACGGTGGCTAAACTGTCATGTCTGCTGGAGTCCGAGTTCCACCCTATGCAGGACATACTGGATGCACTGAGGAGCTCATTTAGCAGCAGACTACATCATCCCAGGTGCACAACCGAGAGGTTTCGTAGGTCCTTCCTACCAACGGCTGTCAGACTGTACAACCTAAGCAGGGCTGCTCGCAGAGATAGCAAAAAGACGTAACAAACTAATAGTTTTTTTTTGAATGCAAAAGATGCAATAGACTTACACAATGGTCCTCTCCGGCATACAACTAGGAAAATACCGGTCGCTATGGAGGGTGAGAATATGTATGGGCACATAATCATACCATGTAGGATAACTAAATAGACGGTTATGCTGTTTCATCCCACCTAGCAACAATGCTCTGCACTGTGTGTGTTTATATATTTACATATTTATTCCATCTAGCTACAATGCTCCGCACTGTGTTTTTATATATCTACATATTATTCCATCTAGCTACATTGCTCCGCACTGTGTGTGTTTATATACTTGCATATTTATTCCACCTAGCTGCAATGCTCCGTACTGTGGGTGTTTATATATTTACATATTTATTCCATCTAGCTACAATGCTCTGCACTGTGTCTCTGTGTGTGTGTGTGTGTGTGTATATATATATTTTATAGTAATATGTACATATGTATATTAGCTGCTCTTGCTTGCTTGTTTTTTTTTCTTGCCTTCTGATTGTTGCTCTGAGTGTTGCTATCCCTGTGCTGTTGCAATCCTGGAATTTCCCCGTTGTGGGACTAATAAAGGCTTATCTTATCTTATCTTATATATAGAACACCGGGAACTTGCATTGAGACATTCAGAGATAAATTAGTTGAGCTGTACAATAATATTACTAGTAAGAAAATGGTTGTAATTTGTGGAGATTTCAGTATTGATTTACTAAATCCATATCAACAAAATGTAGTTACAGAGTTCATGAACTCTATGTACAGCATGAGTCTATATCCCACAATAACACATCCCAGTAGAATCACAGTTCACACTGCTACACTTATTGACAACCTGTTTGTTAATATTATTGATAAGAAAATAGAAAGTGGATTACTGATAAATAATATAAGTGACCATTTGCCAACCTTTGCACTTATCCATGGCCACACGGAGGCCAATACAGAAAAAATTTTAAAATCGATCAGATACAAATCACCAAATGCAATCAGTTCTCTTAAAGAGGACTTGCTGAAGCAGGACTGGACAAAAGTCTATGTATCAGATGTAAATGAAGCCTACGACACATTTATGAACATTGTAACCACTCTTTATGAAAAAAATTGTCCGTTAGTAAAGAAAAAGCTTAAACATAAATTTGTCGATAAGCCATGGTTAACCAAAGGATTACAAAAGGCGTGTAAAAAGAAAAATTTATTATATAAAGCTTTTCTAACGAAAAGGACAAAAGAAGCAGAGCAGCGGTATAAAACATACAAAAATAAGTTAACATATATAATGAGATGTAGTAAAAGAGACTATTACAGTAAAGAACTGGAGGAAAACAGAGACAATATTAAAAATACATGGACAATACTTAACAGTATTCTTGGAAATAAAAACAGAAATACAAGCTACCCAACCAATTTTTCAAAAAATAATACAACGACTCAGAGTGTGAATGCAGTTTCACCTGCAGATGAATTTAACAACTTTTTTGTTAACATTGGTCCTAATTTGGCTCGAGAAATACCCATTACGGCACCTACGGGTGATACAATAAGCAAAAACACTGCTATAAAAGACTCCATTTTCATAAAGAACACAGACGAGAGAGAGGCCACTGAAATTGTTAAATCGTTTAAAAGTAAGACATCTACGGACTGTGATGGTATTGACATGCTCTTAGTAAAAAATTGTGGTAACGTATCGTCACTTCCTGTTTTGCTGTCTGCCTGTGTGGTTTGCTCTCTAGCCATTAGCTATGGCTACTAGCTCTCTTTCCTCTCCTCCTCTGGTGTGCTCTCTCTGTCAGATGTTTAGCTACACCTCTGCCTCTTTTAGCGATAACGGTAAATGTAATAAATGTTGTCTTTTTGAGGCGCTCGAGGCGAGGTTGTCTGATTTGGAATCCCGGCTCCGCTGCATTGAAACACCGTCTGCGCCAGTTAATCTTGACGGACGCCCATTAGCTGCAGTGGAGCTAGCTAGCTTAGGTCCCACTGTCAGCGGTCCCTCGGCTCTCCTCAGCAGCGAGGAGACTGGGTGGGTGACGGTGAGAAGGAAGCCTAGTCGTAAAGCCCCGGTACACCACCAACCTGTTCACGTTTCTAATCGTTTTTCCCCGCTCAGCAACACACCCGCTGAGGAAAAAACTCTGATCATTGGCGACTCTGTAGTCAGAAACGTGAACCTAGAGACTCCAGCGGCCATAGTCAAATGCATTCCTGGGGCCAGAGCAGGCAACATCGAGTCAAATTTGAAAATGCTGGCTAAAAGTAACTGTAAATATTCCACAATTGTTATTCACGCCGGCATTAATGACATCCGTCTCCGGCAATCGGAAGTCACGAAACTTAATGTAGAATCGGTGTGTGACTTTGCAAAAACGATGTCTGCCACTGTAGTATTCTCTGGGCCCCTCCCCAATCTGACCAGTGATGACATGTTTAGTCGCTCGTCATCCTTGAACTGCTGGCTGTCTGTGTGGTGTCCTAAAAATGACGTGGGTTACATTGACAATTGGAGCTCTTTTTGGGGAAAACCTGGTCTTATGAGACGAGACAGCATTCATCCCACTTTGGATGGTGCTTCTCATTTATCTAACAATCTGGCATCTTTTTTATCCAAATTTCCAAAACCCTGACTACTCAGAGTTGGGACCAGGAAGCAGAGTCACAGTCTTACACGCCTCTCTGCAGCTCCTCTTCATCCACCACCCCTCAGCTTAGCTCCTGTCTTCCCCATCAGAGAATCGTTGTCTGCTCCCTCCAAAGTGAATAAAAATATAATGTATAAGCATCCCAAAGTGATAAAGCAAAATATTGGTAAAACTCAAATTAAACATAAAGCCTCTAAATTGAATGATTTGGCCTCTGTTCCTCCTCATAATTTAAAAATTAAATGTGGCTTATTAAATATTAGGTCTCTAACTCCCAAGTCTCTGTTAGTCCATGATCTGTTAATTGATCATCAGATTGATTTAATTTCCCTTACAGAGACTTGGTTAGGGCAAGAGGATTATGTTGGTTTAAATGAATCAACTCCCTCTGGTTATTTAAACTGTCAAAATCCCAGAAGTTCTGGTCGTGGAGGAGGAGTAGCAACAATTTACCATTCCAAATTACTAGTTAATGTAAAGCAAAAAACATGTTATAATTCCTTTGAGGACCTGGTCCTCAGTATTGGGCGCTTTAGCAATTTTAGGTTAAACCCAATTTTATTTGCCATAGTTTATCGTCCCCCATCAACCTACTCAGAATTTTTATCCGAATTTGCTGATTTCTTAGCTGATTTTGTGCTGAAATCTGATAGAATAATTATAGTAGGGGACTTTAATATACATGTGGATGTAGATAATGACTGCCTTAATGTGGCATTCAATTCAATATTAGATTTGATTGGGTTTTCTCAGAAAGTAGGAAATTCTACTCATTACCTCCACCATACATTGGACCTTGTTTTGACATATGGTATAGAAATAGAAAATCTTGTAGTGTCTCCTCATAACCCTGTACTGTCAGACCATTGTCTATTAACCTTTGATTTTACTATTTCTGACTATTTGGCTCCTAAAGAAAAATATTATTACAGTAGATGCCTCTCAGATGATGCTGTTTCCAAATTTATGCAGATTGTTTCCTCTATGCCATGTGTCAACACAACGGAAATAAGCTATAGACAGCTTGCTCCTTCTGTAATTGATAACATGGTGGATAGTGTTTCAGCTTCTCTGCATCAGACTCTAGACTTGGTGGCCCCCTTAAAAAAGAAAAAGTCTAATCAGAGATTTCTAACTCCTTGGTTCAACACAGAAACTCGTACCTTAAAACAGAAGACTCATCAATTAGAAAGAAAATGGCGCTCTTCTAATTTAGATGAAATCTATTTAGCTTGGAGAAATCATCTTTTAATTTATAAAAAATCTCTTAGAAAAGCTAGAACGAGTTATTACTCTGCATTAATAGAAGAGAACAAGAATAATCCCAGGTTTCTTTTCAGTACTGTAGCCAGGTTGACAAAGAGTCAGGACTCTGTCAATCCTAGCATTCCCTTAGAGCTTACTAGTCAGGACTTTATGAACTTGTTCAATAATAAAATTTCATCCATCAGAGATAAAATCAATCAGATTCTTCCCACAGTTAACTTAAATACTGTAACTACTACAACTCCTTCTATTGATGTCTGTCTTGATGAGTTTACTCCAATCGACCTTTGTGAGTTAGACAAAATAGTTTCCTCATCCAAACCTTCAACTTGTCTTTTAGACCCTATTCCTACCAGGTTATTTAAAGAAGTCTTCCCACTTATTGGTAGCTTTATTCTTCATATAATCAATTCTTCATTAACTTTAGGCCATGTACCGCAGGCTTTTAAAATGGCTGTAATTAAACCCTTACTCAAAAAGCCAACGCTAGATCCAGGAGCTTTAGCTAACTATAGACCAATCTCTAATCTCCCTTTCATTTCAAAAATCTTAGAAAGGGTTGTTGCTACGCAATTATTTGACCACCTGCAGGGAAATGGTTTACTTGAAGAGTTTCAATCTGGGTTTAGAATCCATCATAGTACTGAAACAGCCTTAGCGAAGGCCACTAACGACCTCCTCATTGCATCTGATAATGGACTAGTTTCTGTACTTGTCCTTTTAGACCTTAGTGCAGCTTTTGATACTATTGATCATAATATTCTACTTGATAGATTAGAACACTATGTTGGACTTAATGGAACTTCGTTGCAATGGTTTAGATCTTATTTATCTGATAGGTTCCAGTTTGTTCATGTAAATAATGAGTTTTCTTTCAACTCAAAGCTTAGTCATGGAGTTCCACAGGGATCTGTGCTAGGCCCTACTCTTTTTAGTTTATATATGCTTCCGTTAGGCAACATTATTAGAAAGCACTGTATACATTTTCATTGTTATGCAGATGACACACAATTATACCTGTCAATGAAGCCAGATGATAGTAATCAATTAGCCAAGTTAGAAGCCTGTCTTAAGGAAATCAAAGCTTGGATGACTTGTAATTTCCTGCTCTTAAATTCAGATAAGACTGAAGTCATTCTTGTTGGTCCAAAAAACCTTAGAAATTCCTTTCCAAATCAAACTTTCAGTTTGGATGCAGTTACTCTTTCTCTTAATAGCTCTGTGAGGAACCTTGGAGTTATTTTTGATCAGGATTTGTCCTTCAATTCACATATTAAATTTGTTTCTAAGACTGCCTTCTATCATTTGCGTAATATTGCCAAGATTAGGAGCATCTTGTCTCAGAGTGATGCTGAGAAACTGATCCACGCTTTTGTTAGCTCGAGATTAGATTATTGTAATTCTTTATTATCAGGCTGTCCTAAAACATCTTTAAAAAGTCTTCAGCTGATCCAAAATGCTGCAGCAAGAGTTTTAACAGGTACTAGAAAGAGAGATCATATCTCTCCGGTTCTGGCCTCCCTTCATTGGCTTCCCATAGAGTTTAGAATTAAGTTTAAAATCCTTCTTCTTACTTACAAAGCTCTAAACAATCAGGCTCCTTTTTATTTAAAAGATCTGATACTACCGTATTATCCTAACAGAGCACTACGCTCCCAAAATGCAGGATTACTTGTAATACCTAGAATCTCCAAAAGTACAATGGGAGGCAGAGCCGTCAGTTATCAAGCTCCTCTCCTGTGGAATCAGCTGCCAATCTGGATTCGGGAGTCAGGCTCGATCTCTGTTTTTAAGAATAGGGCTAAAACCTACCTTTTTGGTATAGCCTACAATTAGGGAGGGATCATGTGTTTCTGAACCCTCCCTTAGTTATGCTGCTAATAGGTTTAGTCAGCCGGGGGACCTCCAGTAATGCACTGGGCCTCACTCCTTTCCTCACTCTCTATGAAATATTTTTTTTTGCTGGTCATTAACATTTGTTTGTTCTCTCCCATAGATTGAGTCCCCATCGTGCTGTTTGCTCTCTACATGTCTGTTCTTTTCTTCTTCTCTATCCCCTCACCCCCCAGCCAGTCGCAGCAGATGACTGCCCCTCCTTGAGCCTTGTTCTGCTGGAGGTTTCTTCCTGTTAAAAGGGAGTTTTTCCTCTCCACCGTCGCCAAGTGCTTGCTCACAGGGGATCGCCTGATTGCTGGGGTCTTTCTGCAACTGTGGGGGTTCCCCCCTACAGTTGATAGTGCTATGAGATGACTGTTGTTGTGAAATGGCACTATATAAATAAAGTTGAATTGAATTGAATTGAATTAGTCAAAACTATTATCGAATGCTTAGTGAAACCACTGACGTATATTTGTAACCTGGCTCTCCAAACAGGTATATTTCCCAATGCAATGAAAATAGCTAAAGTAATTCCGTTATACAATACGGGTGACAGAGGGGAACTTTCAAACTATAGACCAATTTCACTATTGCCGCAATTTTCCAAGATACTTGAAAAAATATTCTATGAGAGAACTGACAACTTCATAGTGAAGAATAATTTATTGTGTGAGCAGCAATATGGATTCAGACACAAGAGGACAACTGCATTTGCTCTAATGGAATTTATAGAAAAAATATCAACTGCCGTTGAAAATAAAGAGTATTCAGTTGGGGTATTCCTGGATCTTAAAAAAGCATTTGATACAGTGGATCATAATTGATTATTAAAGAAACTACAAAATTGTGGTATTAGGGGGGTAGCACTGTCCTGGTTAAGTAGTTACTTAAAGAATAGATATCAGTATGTATGTGTTGGTAACAAAAACTCACAGTTACTGAAGGTTACTTGTGGAGTCCCACAGGGTTCAGTTTTGGGGCCATTGTTATTTAATATGTATATAAATGATATATGTAAAGTCTCGGAAAAAATGGATTTAATATTGTTTGCCGATGACACTAATCTATTATGTAGTGGAAGCAATTTGGAACAACTTTTGGATACACTCAGAAAGGAATTAAGAAAGCTTAAACTGTGGTTTGATTCAAACAAATTAACGCTTAACTTAAGTAAGACAATATTTATAGTTTTTAACAACCATCACAACTTAGTATCTAAACTCAGTGTAACTGGTGTAGAGATTGAAAGGGTATCTGAAACTAAATTTCTTGGAGTAATAATTGATAATAAACTGTGTTGGAAGTCACATATTAATTATATTAAAGGTAAAATATCTAAATCAATCGCAATACTACACAGAGCGAAATATTTGCTGAATCAACCCACATTATATACTTTGTATCATTCATTAATGCTCCCATACATGACATATTGTACTGACGCATGGGGAAATACATATAAAACAAACATATATCCAGTCTTTATGCTTCAGAAGAGAGCTATTAGAATAATAAACAAAGCTGCTTACAGGGAACCAACAAACCCACTTTTTCTTAAATTAAAAGCTCTCAGGTTGAAAGATCTGGTTGACTTTAAAACTGCAGTAATAATGTTTAAAGTGAAGAATATATCACTGCCCGCAAATATCCAAAAGCTGTTCCAAATAAGGGAGAAACAATATCATTTCAGAGGAACATGTATATTTCAAAAACCTTCAGTGAGAACTACCACCAAGCAACACTGTGTTTCAGTGCAAGGAGTCAGATTATGGAACGATTTTGGACCTGAATTAAAATCATGTACAACGCTTGGACAATTTAAACAAAAACTAAAGGAAGAAATACTCCAAACATATATACAAGATGACATGTAAAATCACATAAGGATTGACATATCCAGCCTGTGTTGTGTTGTTGCTTAGTTTTTTTGTTTTGTTTTTTTTAATCACATTTTGTCTTAGCTTTGTTCTGAATTGTAATCGCTCTTGTTTGTTTTTCTTTTGAATTCTTGGATGGAATATGGGTGGGTAATATAAGCTGCGGCTTCAGCCATCACCCATTTCGGATAACTTATGTTGAACTGTATAATCAGAGTGACATAACGCACGGCTCAGGAGACGCACACACACAGGCTCAGAGAAGTTCAAATAGTTTATTAGCAACAGGGGTGAATGGATGTGTGTCTGCGGGATGTAAATGTATTGGTGGCGGTGTCTGCTTCGGGCACAGAGGCAGGAGACCGTACAGCCGGCACTCCTATGGGAAAGAGCACAAAGACACAGGGTGACGGGCACACACCAACACAGGAGGAGAATGAGCGAGAGACGAGCTTACTTGCAAGGGACAGATGACTGGCACCACTAGGACGGGACCCGGAAGACAGCCACCTGCAGGGCTCGGTGCAGCAGCGAGGAATGGCGAGGGAGAGGCGTTGTCCGCCGCCGAGGAATCCACCTGTGCACAGGGGAGCAGACTGGAAACAAAGGAGGTAAGGGCTTCTTACCGAAGGCGTCGTGCTGAAGGAAAGGTTGACTCACAATGATGAGTGGAGAAGTCTGACGGCTTCAGGCCGAAGCTCAGGGCGAGGCGGCTTATATTCCTCACCGCTGATGATGTGCAGGTGTGCGTGCAGGTGGCGCCACTGATGAGCGGCGCAGCGTGACACAGAGGAGTTATTGTTTAATTTGACCTTGTTGGATTTTTTCCCCTTTGTTATATTATTCTGTTTCTTTTTAATCTTTACTTTTAATCTATCCGAAATAAAGATTCATTCATTTATTCATCCATTCATTCATTCATCCATTCATAACTGGCAACACTGATTTTAATTGTTCTCACCCATGAGGGGCACTGTTTCTACACAGAACAGCTGCTGCAGCAGTATTTTTCCCCAAAGAAATAATACATAACAAAATTAAATTTTTATTAAAAACACACAAGGAATAAATTTGTTACCTCTGTATTTTTTTTTATTATTTGGCTTCTGACCTGGGTTACAAATGGCTAATGTTTTATTGCCGATGGTTTTAGTATCATCTAAAACATATGGATTATTTAATAAAAGAACTGAAATACTTTAAAATAGTTCAGTCCTGGATATTTTCTGAAATAGCAGTTGTAGTCTACTGTTATCTGTTTCAGGGCAAAATCAACACCACACAACTGGGACACAACAGAAAAATATTGGCACCGCTGATATCTTATTTGCTGATAGCCCATATCAGTCAATAAGGTCAATATCTGCTGATATCGATATATCGGTACATCCCTCTAGAGCACAGGTGTCAAACTCATTCCATGGAGGGCCAAGACCCTGCAGGTTTTACCTCCACCCAGTGTCTTCAACGGGTGATTTTTCTGAATTTCTTCCCACTGATTGCTGATCAGTGAAAACACCTGCTGAAGAGACTGGGTGGAAGCAAAACCTGCAGGGTCTTGGCCCTCCATGGAATGAATTTGACACCCCTGCTCTAGAGGCATTGCTGATCTTCTTTTATATCAGCCGACATTATTCTGTTGTTCATTCCCTTAACAAAGGAAGTGAAATCATTAGTCGGAGTGCACTAGAGAAAGAAATTAAGCTCATTTAAAGTGCAAAATGCCTAGAAAAGAACTGAAGTGCATCTGCAATGAGGACTCTAATGCAATGCTGTGGTACCATCTTGTCAGCAAACATGAAGTATTTAACATACAAAAAAGCAACAAATGGAGGTTTACACACAGAGTGGTGAACAGCTTCTCTAAATATTCTCTCTTACAAGCCCAAACAAAAACCTACACACACACACACACACACACACACACACACACACACACACACACACACACACACACACACACACACCAGAGGCGGTGTTCATTAATTGCCGACAGTCAGATTCTCAAGGGAGTGAAAAAAGCAGGGAGGTGCCTCTGAGCATTGTGGAACCTGCAGTGCCCTCCAACATCATGTGGACCCGCAGTTCTTTCACTTACTCACCCCTGCTGCCAGCCGGTCACATGATTACATATGACATAGGCCGTTATGGAGGAACTCTGGCTGTGAGAGCATTGTGTATTTGTGTGAGTAAGATTAAAAAAAAAAAAAAACCACCAGCATATATTAAGACACACACATACACAAAGAGGGAGAAGCTAGAAGATGAGAAGCCTGAGGATTTGGAAATCTGAGTAAAATTTACACTAGCGGTACCTCTTAGCCTCCATCTGACATATTTGTTAGCCATTACGCTTTATCCCAAAACGCTATCATTTATATTATGAAGACATATTGTCATTGAAAAGAATTTTCCACAACAGGACAGGTTTATGTAATTATAGCAGTGACACACATAGGCAGTGCTGCCCTCCTTTTCTGAGCAACATCCATTGAAATGCTTTCAAAGACAAGCTGCAACCTCTTCTTTTAACATATAAATATTTCATGCCTATTTAACTGTTTTTTTTAAATGAACATAAAAATAGAGGTGTTCTGGATGGTATTGTGAAACAGGTGACAAAAAGCCACAGACATCTTACATTTAAGAGATACAGAAACATCTTTTACACACAGTCGTCATCTCTGACATAACTAGTGACCAGAGTCAGTGCTTATTGTTCTGTGCAAACATCTGTCATCCTGCCGTGTTCGTCTGCTGAGTCATCTTCTGGAAATTGTTTTTGTTCACGGCAAATCATGTTTTTAGATGGAAAGACTGGAAGTTATGTCTCTCTGGTGGCTTGGAAAAACTGCAAAATATGAGTAACATTTCACTGGTAAACACAGTTTAAAAGGTGAAAGCCTTTAGCAACATTCAAACGACCTTCCTGTTATTGATTTAAAGCTAGAGCTGAGGGCAAGATTGAAGATGAAGTTATTTTTGTATTTTGTTGTATTTTACAACAGCAGCTCATTGAAGATTTCCCCGACCCCCTTCTGGTTACTGTAAGAGGCTGAAATTGCACATGTATAATAATACATATCACGATAGGTCAGGTGGTAATTTGCAGCTCTGAACTCCTCAGAGTTTCTCTTTAACAGGTGCTAAGGTGGAGTAAGGTGTGATAATGGAGCTGGTTGAATGCAGAGCGATCATCAGGTTCCTGTACTTGAGCGGCCACACACCAGGGGAGATGTTCAATGAGACGAGAGAGACTTATTGGCAGGATGCCCCATCGTATGTATGATGTAGTCAAGCACTGCAGTTCTCTTTCTCTCTCTTAACAGGTTCTGCAGTCACAGTAGTCTTAGATATCCTGTGACCACAGTCAGTCCTTCACATTGTGCACCTCTTTGCTTTATCCTTTGCGAAATACCACAGTTTACTCAGGTGTGTCATTGTACAGAGAGGGCCAAGGCCAGCTTTTTTCAAGTCAGCTCTGATCTACAGACGTGGACAAAATTGTTGGTACCCCTCTGTTAATGAAAGGAAAACCCACAATGGTCAGAAATAAATTGAATCTGACAAAAGTGGGAATAAATAAAAATTCTATGAAAATTAACCAATGAAAATCAGACAATGCTTTTGAATTGGGGTTCAACAGAATTATTTTAAAAAACAAACTCATGAAACAGGCCTGGACAAAAATGATGGTACCCCTAGAAAAGAATGAAAATAATGTGACCATAGGGACATGTTCAACCAAGATGTCTCCTCTAATTAACATCACAGGTGTCTACAAACTTGTAATCAGTCAGTCGGCCTATTTAAAGGGTGACAAGTAGTCACTGTGCTGTTTGGTGACATGGTGTGTACCACACTAAACATGGACCAGAGGAAGCAAAGGAGAGAGTTGTCTCAGGAGATTAGAAAGAAAATTATAGACAAGCATGTTAAAGGTAAAGGCTATAAGACCATCTCCAAGCAGCTTGATGTTCCTGTGACTACAGTTGCACATATTATTCAGAAATTTAAGATCCACGGGACTGTAGCCAACCTCCCTGGACGTGGCCGCAGGAGGAGACAGATAATACGAATGGTAACAAAAGAGCCCAGAACAACCTCTAAACACATTCATGGTGAACTCCAAGGTCAAGGTACATCAGTGTCAGATCGCACCATCCGTCGTTGTTTGAGCCAAAGTGGACTTCATGGGAGACGACCAAGGAGGACACCACTGTTGAAAACAAATCATAAAAAAGCCAGACTGGAATTTGCCAAACTGCATGTTGACAAGCCACAAAGCTTCTGAGAGAATGTCCTATGGACAGACGAGACAAAACTGGAACTTTTTGGCAAGGCACATCAGTGCTATGTTCACAGACACAAAAATGAAGCATACAAAGAAAAGAACACTGTCCCTACTGTGAAACATGGAGGAGGTTCTGTTATGTTCTGGGGCTGCTTTGCTGCATCTGGCACAGGGTGTCTTGAATCTGTGCAGGGTACAATGAAATCTCAAGACTATCAAGGTATTCTAGAGAGAAATGTGCTGCCCAGTGTCAAACAGCTTGATCTCAGTCGCAGGTCATGGGTCTTGCAACAGGATAATGACCCAAAACACACAGCTAAAAACAACCAAGAATGGGTAAGAGCGAAACATTGGACTATTCTATAGTGGCCTTCTATGAGCCCTGATCTAAATCCTATTGCCAATCCAGCTTGACAAGAGGAATGGGAGACCAAGGAGGTCCCAAACAAACACCTGGTGACAAACCCCAACCAACAGGTCCCGGGCACCAACCTCCCAAGGAGACAGTGGTCTACACTCAATCGCTTCAGGACTGGACATGGCCCCTGTTTGGCCAGCCTTCACAGATGGAGCAGTAGCCCTGGCCCACTGTGCGCATGTGGAGAGGAGCAAACAATGGAACATATCATAGAGGCTTGCCCGCTCCAAAGACTGGAAGGAGGATTACACACCCTCCATACAGCAAACCAGGAGGCAACTGCTTGGCTTGAGGACTTTGCATTCGCTAAATAAATAAATAAAATCCTATTGAACATCTGTGGAAGGAGCTGAAACATGCTGTCTGGAGAAGGCACCCTTCAAACCTGAGACAACTGGAGCAGTTTGCTCATGAGGAGTGGGCCAAAATAACTGCTGAGAGGTGCAGAAGTCTCATTGACAGTTACAGAAATCGTTTGATTGCAGTGATTGCCTCAAAAGGTTGTGCAACAAAATATTAAGTTAAGGGTACCATCATTTTTGTCCAGGCCTGTTTCATGAGTTTGTTTTTTAAAATAATTCTGTTGAACCACAATTCAAAAGCATTGTCTGATTTTCATTGGTTAATTTTCATAGATTTTTTATTTATTACCACTTTTGTCAGATTCAAGTTATTTCTGTGACCATTGTGGGGTTTTCTTTCATTAACAGAGGGGTACCGACAATTTTGTCCACGTCTGTAAGTACTGACATTGACTGTTCAAATGTGGTCGAATATCAGTGGAAACGGCATCTAGTCCCAGGCAACCATAGTGTACTTTTGATGAAGACATCATCCAACAAGTTGAGGCCACCATTTTGGAGCATCATCACATAACTATACACCAACGAGCTCAAGATGCCAAGATTGGAGTATGAAGGGAAAAAAATAATCCATGACCATTTTCAGAGGTTGTCTGCATGATGAATTCCCCAGTTTCTCACACATTTCCAGAAGCAGGAATGAGTCACATGCTCCCAGGCTCTTTTGGCCATGTGTCAAGAAAACCAGGAGGCCTTTGACAGACTACTACTTACTACTCCTGCGGCATGAGGGTTGGGTGGCCATCACCATGTGTAGAGCCAGTCAGATTACCCAGTGCGTGCCAACATTGCCGGTTTTGGGCCAGCTCCTCTGCATCGTCAACAATGACTCCGAGCTGTCAGAGGTCTCTCTCCACCACATCAAACCATCTGGTGCATGGCTTGCCCCGAAGTCTTTTCCACCCTGAGGCCCTGAGGTCGAACATGAGGATGGCTTTTGTTGGGTGTTCTGGTGGGAGGCAGAGGACATGGCCAAACCAGTGGATGTGTCGCTGTGTAATAAGGTGGGATGCTGCAGGATGATGTGCTGGTGCATTGGGGGCCACGTGATGTTCTCAATGGTTCTGAGGGGCCTGACTATCAAACCCATCCACTCTAGAGGCCAAAGTCTTATTCAGTGACCATGTCTGTTCAACAGACTAATCACACATAATGAAACATGGATCCATCACTATGATCCAGAGACTAAAGCCCAGTCGAAGCAATGGAAGCATTTTGACTCACCACCTCTGAAGCAGGCACATGTCCAACAAGGTCATGTTCACGGTCTTTTGGGACCAGCATGGAGTACTGAAGATGGATTTCCTGGCAAAGGGTACCACAATTACCGGGACTTACTACACTTCACTGCTGCAGAAATTGTAGAAGGCCATCAAAACCAAGAAGTGTGGCATGCTGACCAAAGGTGTCTGCCTCCTGCAAGACAAAGCCCAAGCTGACGACGGTCCT
Organism: Pholidichthys leucotaenia; assembly: GCA_020510985.1. Taxonomy (NCBI): domain Eukaryota; kingdom Metazoa; phylum Chordata; class Actinopteri; order Cichliformes; family Pholidichthyidae; genus Pholidichthys; species Pholidichthys leucotaenia. The sequence continues at coordinate 400,793,488 of CM035844.1, read as the reverse complement.
GAAATGAAATCCTTCCTCATCCCCTTTACTCTCTGATCTCACACCATCTGACTTCCCCTTTTTTCCAACTATGAAGTCATTTTTAAAGGGCAAGCACTTCCAAGATGATGAAACCCTGATTTCCAAGGACAAGCCATGGTGCCTGAGATTAAATGAGATTAGACGCACCTGCTACCCCTGCCTTGCCAGCATTTATAAGGACCTGCTCTTCAATGAATCAAAGCTGGCTCTTTTGGGTACACTGCCTAAGCAGAACAAACAAGCAAGTTAACAAGTGAAATAAGGATTGATTGCCTTATCACTCTCCTTTTCTTCTCCTCCAGGTCGCTGCCATCAGAGCGGTGCATCTTTGGGGATTGCGGTGCACTCACCTGCCTCATGGTCCTCATCCCGCTGCAGCTCCTTCTCACCACCCAGTCAGACACTGCCCAGTCATCTCCTTTCTTCATCCTCACCAGCTTCACCCTGCTGGTTCGTTTCCTTGCGCTGGGCTCTGTGCTGGGTTCTCTGCTCAGCCCACGTAAGTGGCTAATTTGTTTCTCCACCTTCCTCCTCCCTTCTCCCACTAACCGCTCTCGTATCTCCTCCATAGGCTGTGTTTTCCTCTGGCGAGTGACAGTTTCTCTAGTTGAGCATCTTTTGAAATTTAATAAAAAGTCAAACGTTTTTCCCTGTGTGAAGTGTTTTCCTTTGGTGCTGCACCCTGCCCTTTCAGTCAATATGACAGTTTAGTAATTGCAGAGAGGACCAGAGATGCGTGAGCAGCATCAGCAGGGCTGGCCAAGCATATGACCCCACTCTCTGTCTGCAAACAGTCCCGGCTGCTGGCCTTGCCTCTCCACTGTGTTTGTGCTACCCCGATGCATTTGTGGCCATATGTGATAAACATGTGATTGGGTCATTCCATTCCACTCCCATCTCCCGTGTTATGCACCGTGCCTCTGCATAATGCTCATGTTCCCCACATATGGTGAATTATTGTTTAGACCCTACACAATCACAGCAGCATCATATTATATATTTTTTAAGGATTGAATTTTCACCATCATCATTTTCTGGTCAAATTTGCCACTTTCACTTCCTTGTGTTTTGTTCATGGAGCGCTCTGGGCGACTTTTACCCAATTAGCAGCAAATCAGTCCTAAACCCTATCCATACTTCTCCAAGCCTGGGCATATTGCACTGTCTGGAGGAGACAGAGCGATGGCTAAATTTTTAATGACAATAATTGCATATTGTCTGAACAACTCCATAGTCAGGGATGCACACTCTAACCTCGGCAAAACAGATATAAAATCTTAGGTCAGTCTGACAGATGATTTGAGAGATATGTGAGGAACAGACACACAGACATAGACACACACAGACATTCCTTGCATTTATAGAAAGATGACTAATGCAAGACACTAGTTTAGCAAATAATTTGTTACACTGTTAAATTTTTTCACCCATTATTTTTAAAATGTTCTAAAATCCATGGATTTCTGCTGTCTTCCTCAGTCTCACTGGTACAGCTGTGTAGTCTTGTGCTTGGATCTGACTTCTATTCAGTTCTATTAGTATGTCCTCGTAGCTCTCTAATAGATTTGAAAATAGAGCGGCAATGCAGTTGTCGAAGCGTTCCACTTAATTTTTGCCACTGTAACTTTAAGTGTGGAATGTTCCCCTGTGTGGTTTGATTAAACCCCCACAACACACAGACAGAACACAGAGACAGTCAGCTCGCACTCCTGGGTTTTTCCGCTGCATGCTGCGTTTACAGCCGTGAAGTTAAAGTGTCATGCATCTTGTCCTTACTGTGCTTCTTCTGAGCATCTTACATATGTAGATGTGTTTTGAGGTAAATCTCCACAAAAAGACTGGTCAAACACAGCGCTCGGCTAGAGCAAATAACAGAACAGTGTAATGTGTATTAATGTCTACAGGCAGACGCGTTTCGTCTGGCTCACTTCTGTGATGTTAATGGTTGCCTTTCATGCATTGTGCTCATGCGTCCTGTCCTCACTGTGACCTAGGGACTGGGATCAATATGTCTCTCAAATGCAAATGTCTTATGCCTGTTCTGTTATCTCTTTGGTCATACCAACTGCTGGGGTATGCCCTTGATGTATTGTTGTAGTCGAGTATATATGCTGCAACTCTGTAACGCAAACTCTCTCTCTCTCTCTCTCTCTCTCTCTCACTCTGATCCTGCAACTGGTAGACACACACACTGTCTCTTCTTTGAGACCCTGAGGAATTCGGCTTCAGCCTGCTCACACTATGGGCTGGAGCCAAGTTCTGATGAAGGCGGATGATAATAAAGCTATTAAAAATCCAACGCTGCCTTTATTTTATCATCCTCTTCACTGGTGACCCCTTGAACACGCACACGTTTTGTGCGAAAGCAACCTTCTGAGCTGGACAGCTGCACTGGTGACCCGTTCTTCAGGATGAGATCTGCACGTCTGAGATCTGCTCATCCACGCGGGACCGGCCGCGCTCGCAGCCCCTTCACACGAGAGCGCGGGCACCTTGTCCCTTCTCCACGACGGTGTCCTCCAGGGCCGGCGGAGAACGCAACGCGTGGACCTGAACGCACCACGCCCGAGCCTGAGGAACAAAAGATCGTCTATTCCCTCCCGCCGCTCCAACGCACCATGGCCAATCTACAGCCACAGCTCAACCTGGATTTTTATCGGCGCCGTCTGCGCCGATCTCCACCAAGTTTCTGCACCCTGGTTCTCCTCTCCAGCGGCCCACCCACGCACGGAACCCCCGCGCACGCACCGGGGAGTTACGAGGACGGCGCATCACGCACGGGACAAGTAACGGCTCCAGAGACCGCCATCGTCCTCCGCCGCTGCTCACAGAACCTTCAGGGCTGCTCGTTCACCTGAAGCAAGCACGCAGCTCGCCACTGGATTTTTTAATGGTCTTAGCCACGGCACAAAGGGATTTCAGCCGTCAGCTGTTCCCGGGGGCTTTGGGGTTGCTTCTGCACCTAAAGCCAACACGCCAGTCCCTCTGCTTTTGTTTTTTTTTTTTCTTACAGCCGCTCCTGCTTTTCTTCATGGCCATGAGAGGAGCCAGAGACTAATTTTTCTTCTTCCGATCTCTGCATGTTCAGACGGGACATCGCGGAGCAGCAAACACTTTTGGCGCGACTGGAACGATTTTCCCACGCCCGGTCAGCATGTACTACCCCCCCCCCCCCCTCCTGCTCAGAGCTTTTCCCTGCTCGCTGCCCGGACTGCAACATCGAGGTCACGGTCCCCTACCGTTTCCCTCTGGGGGGGGAGCAGTGTAGCGGTTTGATTAAACCCCCACAACACACAGACAGAACACAGAGACAGTCAGCTCGCACTCCTGGGTTTTTCCGCTGCATGCTGCGTTTACAGCCGTGAAGTTAAAGTGTCATGCATCTTGTCCTTACTGTGCTTCTTCTGAGCATCTTACATATGTAGATGTGTTTTGAGGTAAATCTCCACAAAAAGACTGGTCAAACACAGCGCTCGGCTAGAGCAAATAACAGAACAGTGTAATGTGTATTAATGTCTACAGGCAGACGCGTTTCGTCTGGCTCACTTCTGTGATGTTAATGGTTGCCTTTCATGCATTGTGCTCATGCATCCTGTCCTCACTGTGACCTAGGGACTGGGATCAATATGTCTCTCAAATGCAAATGTCTTATGCCTGTTCTGTTATCTCTTTGATCATACCAACTGCTGGGGTATGCCCTTGATGTATTGTTGTAGTCGAGTATATATGCTGCAACTCTGTAACGCAAACTCTCTCTCTCTCTCTCTCTCTCTCTCTCTCTCACTCTGATCCTGCAACTGGTAGACACACACATGTGTCCCCTCTTCTCTGAGAGCCATGGGCTCGCTCACCGGCGCTCATGCACAGCGCCGGAAGTGGAGCTTGTGACGGCGGTATGATAATAAAACTTCCTTAAAACCTACAGCATCGCTGCTTATTTTTTCATGCTGCTGCATCCTGTTACATATGTGTAACTGTTGACTGTTTTCTGTTTAGGTATGGTGTGTATGTGTTTAATAGCTGTTTGTGTACTGAGGTGGTCAGACCAAGGTGTGATAAGTGTACCTATGTACAGGTGCATCTCAATAAATTAGAATGTCATCAAAAAGCTGATTTGTTTCAATAATTCAATTCAAAAAGTGAAACTCTTATACTATATAGATTCATTACACACAGAGTGATATATTTCATGTGTTTATTTCTTTTAATTTTGATGGTTATGGCTTGCAGCAAATGAAAACCCCAAATTCAGTTTCTTAAAAAATTAGAACAATATATAAAATTAAGTAAAAAAAATAATTTTTAATAGAAATGTTGGCCGATTGAAAAGTATGTCCATGTACACACTCAATACTTGGTCGGGGCTCCTTTTGCATAATTACTGCATTAATGCAGCATGGCATGGAGGTGATCAGCCTGTGTTACTGCTGAGGTGTTATGGAAGCCCAGGTTGCTTTGATAGACGCCTTCAGCTCATCTGCATTATTGGGTCTCTTGTATTTCATCTTCCTCTTAACAATACACCATAGATTCTCTATGGGATTTAGGTCAGGAGAGTTTGCTGGCTAATCAAGCACAGTGATACCATGGTCATTAAACCAGGTATTTGTACTTTTGGCAGTGTGGGCAGGTGCCATGTCCTGCTGAAAAATGAAATCAGCATCTCTATAAAGCTTGTCAGCAGAGGGGAACATGAAGTGCTCTAAAATTTTCTGTTAGTTGGCTGCACTGACATTGGACTTGATTAAACACAGTGGAAAAACACCAGCAGATGGCATGGCTCCACATATCATCATTAAATGTGGAAACTTCTCACTGGACCTCAAGCAACTTGGATTCCGTGCCTGTTCACTCTTCCTCTAGACTCTGGGACCTTGATTTCCAAGTGACAGGACTTGGCACCTGATTTGGGGAGCCATGTCATCTGCTGGTGTTAGTCCACTCTGTTTTATCAAGTCCAAAGTCAATGCAGCTGTTTACCAGGAAATTTTAGAGCACTTCATGCTTCCCTCTTCTGACAAGGTTTATGGAGATGCTGATTTCATTTTCCAGCAGGACTTGGTACCTGCCCACACTGCTGCCAAAAGTACCAAAGCCTGGTTTAATGACCATGGTATCACCATATTTTATTGGCCAGCAAACTCTCCTGACCTAAACCCCATACAGAATCTATGAATTATTGTCAACAGGGAGATGAGTGACACCAGGCCCAACAATGCAGAAGAGGTGAAGGTCACTATCAAAGCAACGTGGGCCTTCATAACACTTCAGCAGTAACACAGGCTGATCACCTTCATGCTATGCCACAGTGATGCAGTATTAATTCATGCAAAAGGAGCCCTGACCAAATACTGAGTGTGTGCATGGAAATACTTTTAGTCGGCCGACATGTCTATTAAAAAAAAAAACATTTTTTTTTAAAGTGATCGTATGTAATATTCTAATTTTTTGAGAAACTGATTTTCGGGTTTTCATGAGCTGCAAGCCATAACCATCAAAATAAAAAGAAATAAACACTTGAAATATATCACTCTGTTTGTAATGAATCTATATAAAATGTGAGTTTCATTTTATGAATTGAATTACTGAAATAAATCAACTTTTTGATGATATTCTAATTTAGTGAGATGTACCTGTATGTAGGGTCTTGTACTGACCCATATCTCAAAAAAAGGGTGGTGGTGTTGCACTGTATATTGATGACCTATATAGATGTAAGCTTGTAAATGAAATGTCCTCAGCACTACCAGGGATTCTGGAATGTGTTACTGTTGAGATTGACCTAGACAAAACAAAAAATCTAATCATAAGCTGCATATACAGAACGCCGGGAACTTGCATTGAGACATTCAGAGATAAATTAGTCGAGCTGTACAATAATATTTCTAGTAAGAAAATGGTAGCAATTTGTGGAGATTTCAATATTGATCTACTTAATCCACATCAACAAAATGTAGTTACAGAGTTCATGAACTCTATGTACAGCATAAGTCTATATCCCACAATAACACATCCCAGTAGAATCACAGCTCACTCTGCTACACTTATTGACAACCTGTTTGTCAATGTTCTCGACAAGAAAATAGAAAGTGGATTATTGATAAATGATATAAGCGACCACTTGCCAATCTTTGCACTTATCCATGGCCACACGGGGCCCAACCCAGAAAAAATCTCAAAATCGTTCAGACACAAATCACCAAACGCAATCAGTTCTTTTAAAGAGGACTTGCTGAAGCAAGACTGGACAGAAGTCTATGTATCAGATGTAAATGAAGCCTATGACACATTTACAAACATTGTAACCACTCTTTATGAAAAAAACTGCCCATTAGTTAAAAAAAAGCTTAAACACAAATTTACTGACAAACCATGGCTAACCAAAGGACTACAAAAGGTGTGTAAAAAGAAAAATTTATTATATAAAGCTTTCATAAAGAAAAGGACAAAAGAAGCAGAGCAGCGGTATAAAACATACAAAAATAAGTTAACATATATAATAAGATGTAGTAAAAGAGACTATTACAGTAAAGAACTGGAAAAAAACAAAGACAATATTAAAAATACATGGACAATAATCAACAGTATCCTTGGAAATAAAAGCAGAAATACCAGCTACCCAACTAACACTCCAAAAAATAATAAATCGACTCCGAATGTGAATATAGCTTCACCTGCAGATGAATTTAATAATTTCTTTGTTAACATTGGACCTAAACTGGCCCGAGAAATACCCACTACGGTGCCAACAGGTGATTCAATATGCAATAACACTGCTGTAAAAGACACCATCTTCATAAAGAACACAGACGAAAGAGAGGTCATTGAAATTGTTAAATCGTTCAAAAGTAAAACATCTACTGACTGCGATGGTATTGATATGCTACTAGTCAAAACTGTTATCGAATGCATAGTGAAACCACTGACGTATATCTGTAACCTGTCTCTCCAATCAGGTATATTTCCCAATGCAATGAAAATAGCTAAAGTAATTCCGATTTACAAGACAGGCGACAGAGGGGAACTCTCCAACTACAGACCAATTTCACTATTACCGCAATTTTCCAAGATACTTGAAAAAATATTCTATGAGAGAATTGACAACTTCATACTGAAGAATGATTTATTGTGTGAGCAGCAATATGGGTTCAGACACAAAAGGACAACAGCATATGCCTTAATGGAATTTACAGAAAAAATATCAACAGCCATTGAAAATAAAGAGTATTCAGTTGGAGTATTCCTGGATCTTAAAAAAGCATTTGATACAGTAGATCACAATCTATTATTAAAGAAACTACAAAATTGTGGTATCAGAGGGGTAGCACTGTCCTGGTTAAGAAGTTACTTAAAGAATAGATATCAGTTTGTATGTGTTAACAACAAAAACTCAGAGCTACTGAAGGTCACCTGTGGAGTCCCACAGGGTTCAGTTTTGGGACCATTATTATTCAATATGTATATAAATGATATATGTAAAGTTTCAGAAAAAATGGACTTAATATTGTTTGCTGATGACACTAACCTGCTATGCAGTGGAAACAACTTGGAACAACTTCTGGATACACTCGGAAAGGAATTAGGAAAGCTGAAACTGTGGTTTGATTCAAACAAATTAACGCTCAATTTAAGCAAGACAAAATTTATAGTCTTTAACAACCATCACAACTACCCAGTACCCAAACTCAGTGTAAATGGTGTAGAGATTGAAAGGGTATCCGAAACTAAATTCCTTGGAGTAATAATTGATAACAAACTGTGTTGGAAGCCACATATTAATTATATAAAAGGTAAAGTATCCAAATCAATTGCAATATTACACAGAGTGAAAAATTTGCTGAATCAACCCACACTATACACCTTGTATCATTCATTAATACTCCCATACATGACATATTGTAATGAAGTATGGGGAAATACATATAAAACAAACATATATCCACTCTTTATGCTTCAAAAGAGAGCTATTAGAATAATCAACAAAGCAGCTTACAGGGAACCAACAAACCCACTTTTTCTTAAACAAAAAACTCTCAAGTTGAAAGATCTGATCGACTTTAAAACCGCAATAATAATGTTCAAAGTGAAGAATCTATCACTGCCCGCAAATATCCAAAAGTTGTTCCAAACAAGGGAGAAACGATATCACTTCAGAGGAACATGTATATTTCAAAAGCCTACAGTGAGAACAACTACCAAGCAACACTGTATTTCAGTGCAAGGAGTCAGATTATGGAACGATTTTGGACCTGAATTAAAATCATGTACAAAGCTTGGACAATTTAAACAAAAACTAAAGGAAGAAATACTCCAAACATATTTACAAGACGACATGTAAACTCACATAAGGATTGACATTTCCAGCCTGTGTTGTGTTATAGCTTAGTTTTTCTTTTTTCTCTGTGACACTATGTCTTAGATTTGTTTTTGAATAGTAACCGCTTAACTTAGACTAGCTCAGTTTTCTTTTTCTCTCAGTCATATTTTGTCTTAGCCTTGTTTTAAATTGTAATCGCTCTTGTCTTGTTTTCTCTTTTTTCTCCTTTGAATTCTTGGATGGAATATGGGTGGGCAATATAAGCTGCGGCTTCAGCCATCACCCATTTCGGATAACTCACGTGGAATTGTATAGTAGAAGGAGTCTTTGTCTAATTTGACCTTGTTATATTATACAGTTTCTTTTAACCTGTAATGTACTATCCGAAATAAATAAATAAAAATAAATATAATTAGTTGCTAAGAAGCCCCACTTAATATCTGAAGAAGCACCTTCACGCTAACCCCAGGAGGAGGAAGATGCCGCTGCTGCAGCTCCAAAAGGTGCACCAGTTAACGGTTAATTTAGCTAAAGTGTCAGTCCTGGGAAGTTAATGAGCCTTTTTCTGGTACTATGTCAACTCTTTTTCCAATGAGGTAAATTCAGTGCATTTAGAGCAATGGCAGGCTTCAAATTGTTTGGACAGTATCTTTCTACTTTTCTCAATAGGTAATGGTGACATAACAGAAAAATGAGTATGTGTGTGCACTGCCAGTATACAGTACAAGCAGGAATATCTATTAATTGAGTGGGCTGTTGACAATTGGTCAGAACAGTGAATGGTTGAATAGTTCTCAAAGTCCTGTCCTCTCAAGAACATCAATTTTAATAGCTCCTTTTTAAGGTTCTCTAAAGGAAAATATGCCTGCACAACTTTTGGGACACATTCTGTGAATATATAAAAATTGGTACTTTATGGAAGTCAGGTTATTTCGCACCTCAGACAGAGACAATGGATACACATGGGAGAACAATGCCCAAGAGGGTGAGAGTGGGTTGAATGAAGTGTAGTGTAAATATCATGCTGTGTATTAGGAAGTGCCTTGAAACTTGTGAAGGTGACTTGGGATATAGAGAGGAGTGCTTGCTGTAACCAGTCAGTCTGTTGTGTGCTTGTGAGATGTGAGTGTGTAATAAATCGTCTGACATGAAGCTGCCTCTTCATTTACACACTCCACACTGGTGACCCAAGACGTATTATGGAGCACGAGGCAAGAACCCCGGAGCCGGCTCGGTCGGGAAGCCCCAGAGACACAGCAGCCATTCCACAGACAGCCAGGACTGGAACCCCCAGCAACGTGTGTGCAGTTTCAGTCAAGTTATCGGATTTCTGGCAGCACAACCCGTGCTCTTGGTTTCACCACACCGAGGCCCAGTTCGCCCTCCGGGGAGTAACAGCAGACAACACCAAGTTCTACCATGTGGTAGCAGCACTGGACTCCCGCACAGCCCAGCAGGCAGCAAGCCTGCTCGATCAGCCACCAGCCAGCAACAAATATGAGGCGCTCAAGGCTGCGCTCACCCGACGCGACATGCTCTCAGAATGTGAGAGAGCGGAGAGGCTCCTGGTGCGGATCGAGTTAGGAGATGGGTCGGCCGTAGACCTGATGGAGAAGATGCTGGCGTTAATGGGCACGAACAACGGGCACTTTCTGTTTGCCCACCTTTTCCTCCGGAACCTTCCAACAGTGGCGAGAGCGGTTCTGGCCAATTCGCCGTTGCTGGCTGCGCGTGACTACCGTGCGCTAGCCCAGGAGGCGAACCGGATCATCCTCACCACCAGGGCGATCACAGTCAACACGGCAGCGGCGGAGCCCAGCGAGACGACCAGAGGAGGCGAGGAGCCATCTACGGTAGCAGCAGCGGGGGCCAAGGAGCGCCAGAGAGACACGCTCTGTTTCTACCACCGCTGCTTCGGAGAGAACGCACGCAGATGTGCGCCACAGTGCCAATTCAAGCGCTCGGGAAAACGCCGAGGCCAGCGGTCGGTAGCAGCTGCGACCTTCGGTGAAGAGAACAAGCTGCTCTACTTGACGGACACGCGCTCGGGGAGGCGTTTCCTCGTGAACACCGGAGCCCAGAAGAGCTTCATACTGCCGACCTATGCCGACCGGCTGGCAGGACCCAGCGGCCCCGTGATGTTGGCAGCAAACGGCTTAGAAATTAAGACCTTTGGTGAGAGGACACTGATCTTATCTCTGCACGGCCGTACATACGAGTGGACTTTTGTCGTAGCAGCACTGAATTACCATATCCTGGGGGCTGATTTTCTGTGTGCACATGGTTTACTGGTTGATGTTGCTAACAGGCGCCTGGTTAATGCACTGTCCTTTGACTCTCTCCCCTGTATAGCTCGAGTGACCCAGCCAACAGCACAAGCCAACGTCACATCTCCAGGCGGTAAGTTCCACACACTGCTCACTCAGTTCCCAGCACTCACGGTCCCGACGTTTTCGGCAGCCATCGCTAAACACGGGGTGGAACACTTTATCACCACCACCAGGCCGCCCGTTTTTGCAAGACCTCGGCGCCTGGACGCAGCTAAACTGGCCATAGCGCGCGAGGAGTTTGCCAACCTGGAAAGGTTGGGTATCATCAGGCGTTCGAACAGCCCATGGGCATCCCCGCTACACATGGTCCCTAAGGCTGAGGGATCGTGGCGACCGTGCGGTGATTTCCACAGGTTGAACAACACCACAGCACACGACCGCTACCTGATTCCACACATACAGGATTTTTCCGTCCACCTCACCGGAGCACGCATTTTTTCCAAAATAGACCTTGTCCACGGTTACCACCAAGTCCCAATGCGTGCTGAGGATGTACCCAAAACAGCGATAATAACTCCGTTCGGTTTATTCGAGTTCCTGCGCATGCCATTCGGGTTAAAAGGCACGGCACAGACGTTCCAGCGCATGATGGATGCAGTGCTGCACAATCTCCCATTCGTGTTCGTCTACCTGGACGATATCCTGGTAGCCAGTGCGTCCGAAGACGAACACGAAACCCACCTCAGGACGGTTTTCCGGAGGTTGGAAGAGCACGGGTTAATAATCAACCCGGCGAAATGCCAATTCGGCGTGATGGAGATTGATTTTTTGGGGGCACCGCGTCTCTCCTGAAGGAGTGATCCCGCTTCCTGACAAAGTGCGCGCCGTGGCGGATTTTCCCCAGCCTCAGACGGTCAGGGTGCTGCAGGAATTTTTGGGGATAGTGAACTTTTATAACCGTTTCCTTCCCTGCACGGCGCGGATCATGCAACCATTGTATGCCGCACTCAAGAGACAGAAACCCGCGGATAGGGTCGAATGGACCCCGGAGCGAGAGCGAGCTTAACCCGGAGGTTAAAGCAGCCCTGGCAAACGCCGCACTGCTGGCGCATCCGGACCCGGCGGCCCGGATAGCGCTCACCACCGACGCTTCAGACGTGACCATAGGGGCTGTCGTAGAGCAGCGCGTCACCGGAGCTTGGCAGCCGCTTGCTTTTTTTCAGCAGAACTTTGCGCGACAGCGAACGTAAATACAGCGAGTTCATCAGGGAGTTGCTGGCTCTCCACTTGGCCATACGCCACTTCCAGTTCTGGCCGGAAGGGCGCAGCTTCACCGCGTTCGTGGATCACAAGCCACTAACATTCGCGATGGCCAAGGTTTCAGAACCGTGGTCGGGCCGGCAGCAGAGACAGCTGGCCGCGATCTCAGAGTTTACTACCGATATTCAGCATGTGTCGGGTAAACTGAATGTGGTGGCGGACTGCCTCTCGTGTGCCGTGGTGGCCCCGGTCTATGTGGGGATAGATTACGCAGCCATGGCCGCAGAGCAGATTAGCGATGTAGACGTGTGCGTGCTCCAGTCTGGACCAACAGGGTTAAGGCTGGAGAGCAGGGTGCTGCAAGACAGCATGCCCCCCCAATCTGCGATGTCTCCACGGGGTGCCCGCGTCCGGTGGTCCCGGTCGCGTGGCGCCGCCGCGTGTTTGAGTCGGTTCACACTCTGGCGCACCCAGGAGTACGCGCGTCGGTCAAAATGGTGGGAGAGAAGTTTGTGTGGCCGAGCCTACACAAACAAGTGAAAGAGTGGGCTGCAGCCTGTGTGGCGTGCCAACGAGCCAAGGTACACAGACACACGAAGGCTCCCTTGGAGCCGTTTCGGGTACCGGCTAAGAGTTTCGACCATGTTCACGTGGACCTCGTGGGCCCCCTCCCACCATCACAGGGGTGCACGCACCTCCTGACAGTGATGGACCGCACCACGCGCTGGCCAGAAGCAGTCCCACTGGCGGCAACCACATCCGCAGACGTAGCACACGCTTTTTTAACAGCATGGGTGGCACGTTTTGGAGTCCCGTCGGATATTACGTCCGACAGGGGCCCTCAATTTGTTTCCGAACTCTGGTCCGCGATGGCCCGCAGCCTGGGTGTTACAATTCATCGCACAACCGCATACAACCCACAGGCCAATGGGTTATGCAAGCGTTTTCATAGATCACTGAAAGCAGCACTCAGGGCTTCACTGACAGATGCAAATTGGGTGGACAGGCTGCCGTGGGTGTTATTGGGGTTGCGCTCCACGCCAAAAGAGGATCTGTAAGTTTCCCTGGCAAAGCTGGTTTTTGCGCAGCCCCTACAGCTGCCCGGGGAATTTCTGCCAGATAATCCCACGCGGACAGCTGCCTGTCTCAGCTTTTGCAGCGTAGCGCAAACACAGGCACGCTGCCGGGCCCTGCCCACCACTGTTTTCCACATGTTTTCGTGCCTAAAACTTTGAAGAACGCGGAGTTCGTGTTCATCAGTACACGACGCCCACCGCCCTTCATTGCGCCCACCCTATGATGGACCGTTCAGAGTGTTGGAAACAGGGGATAAGCATTTTGTGCTAGACTTGGGGGATAGACGGGAGAAAATTGGCATAGACAGACTCAAACCCGCCTTTGTAGTGGCGGATGAGCAAGTGCTGTTGGCGAGGGCCCCTCGGCGTGGAAGACCCCCACGGAGAGCTCCCCAGGGGAACGATTCATCAGAGCAGCCACACGGACAGAGCGAACCCCACTCTCACCACGGCTCACCCGCAGTCGGACACATTCCCAGCAGCCCCCCACCGGCACAGCAGCGCCACGGAGGCAGTAAACCCCAGTTACAGCAGATATGGGAGGAGACTGAAGCCGAAACAGCATGTGGACTGATATTCTATTGTTCTATCTAAGATGCTGGGGGGGCGGTATGGAAGTCAGGTTATTTTGCACCTCAGACAGAAACAATGAATACACATGGGAGAACAATGCCCAAGAGGGTGAGAGGGGGTTGAATGAAGTGTAGTGTAAATATCATTCTGTGTATGAGGAAGTGCCTTGAAGCTTGTGAAGGTGACTTGGGATATAGAGAAGAGTGCTTGCTATAACCAGTCAGTCTGTTCTGTGCTTGTGAGATGTGAGTGTGTAATAAATCGTCTGACATGAAGCTGCCTCTTCATTTACACACTCCACACCTTCAAAAAATCTTAGGCACCTTACTAGAAACAGGGACTTGAGTCTGTGACTTGGACGCAAGTTGCACTTAAGGCTGCGTGTCCACCAAATGCATTTTTTTCCACTCTGGGCGACTATTTTCCATTCATTCTCTATGTAGTCCAGCGTTTACGCTCAGCGCTGAAATGCTCTTGGTATCAGTAGAAAGTCTGACAATAGGAAAAGCGGAAGTGCTGAGCTGAGAGTGACAAGCTGTTGCTGGGATACAGGCCACAGACTTTTTTTCCCAGAGCGCTTTGCACAAACGCTGAAAAAATGCTCAGGGCAGTTGGGCAACAAAAAACACATTTGGTCGACACAATATATGATGGTCGGAAGTTCCAGGTCTCGATACATGGTATTAAAGATATAAAAGAGGAATGCACAGAGACCCGGGATCTTTTTTGCTGTTATTTAAGTTGGAGAAAGAATAAAGCTCTTGTGTTGTGCAGCTTGTTGCCTCGCCTGTGTCCTTTCTCCACATTGGTGACCCCAAGACGTGTCATGGAGAGCGAGACGAGCACCGCCCCAGAGACCACCTGGAGGGAGAGCACCGGTGCTGCGTGCGCTGTTTCGGTCAAGCTTCCAGACTTCTGGCTTCAGGACCCAACCGCATGGTTATGCACATAGAAGCCCAGTTCGCACTCCGTGGGATAACAACGGATGAGACAAAATACTACTACGTTGTCGCTGCGCTGGATGCACGCGCCATGCAACAGGTGACGAGCCTGCTCCAGGAGCCGCCGGCCCGGGACAAATACGAGGCGCTCAAAAGGATGCTTCTCCAGCGCAACACCCTTTCTGACAGTGAGAGGGCAGAGAGGTTCCTAACATGTTCGGAGTTGGGGGACAGATCAGCCGTGGAGCTCATGGAGAGCATGTTGGCACTGATGGGTAGGAGCAGTGAGTCTTTCCTGTTCGCCCATCTGTTCCTCAGGACCCTACCGACTGCAGCAAGGGTGATCCTGGCCACCTCGCCGTTGCTGGTGACCAAAGACTACCGCGCACTGGCACAGGAAGCGGATCGCATCATTTTAGCGACCAGAACACTCAGTGTGAATGCAGCGGCACCGGCAGCCAGGAGGGACTCCAGCGAGGTCGGGGGCTGTTGGTGGTAGCCGGAGCAAACACCAGGAGATGGAGGAATGGGGCAATATGTTTCTATCATTGCTGCTTCGGTTTGAATGCCCAGTGGTGCCAGCCGCCATGCCAATTCAAAAAGTCAGGAAATGGCACGGCCAGCAGTCAGTAGCAACTGCGACCGCTGGCAACAGAAACAAGCTGCTTTATGTCACTGACACACGTTCAGGGAGATGGTTTCTGGTGGACTCCAGCTCCCAGAAGAGCCTCATCCTGCCGGTCAACGCAGACAGGGTGGCAGGAGGCAGCGGTCCCGAGCTCACGGCCGCCAACGGATCCACCATCAGGACATTTGGTGAGCGGACACCAACGATATGCTTACACAAACGCAACTTTCAGTGAAACTTTGTGGTAGCTGCATGTTCCGCTCCCATTTTAGGCGCAAATTTTTTATGTGCTTATGGGTTATTAGTTGATGTTGCTAATAGGCGATTAGTGAATGCAATCTCTTTTTCCTCACTGCCCTGTACAGGTCGGGGAGCTGGGTCGACAACACTGGCTAACGTTACAGCACAAGGGGGTAAGTGCCAACAGTTACTCGCACAGTTCCCAGTAGTCACAGTCCCGACTTTTTCGGCTACAAGAAGGAAAACGGGGTCAAACATTTCAAAACTACAAAAGGCTGCCGTGTTCACGCAACCTTGGCACCTGGATGCAGTTGGGCATCGTCAGGCATTCCAACAACCTGTGGGTATCCCCGCTACACATGGTGACTAAAGGCGACGGGTCGTGGTGACCATGTGGTGATTTCCGGCACTTGAACAACACCATGGAACACGATTGCTATCCTATTCTGCACAGCCAGGATTTTTCCGTGCACCTGGCCGGGGTGCGGGTTTTTTTCAAAGTTGATCTGATCCGCAGTTACCACCAGGTCCCAGTGCGCACGGAAGATGTTCTGAAAACAGCGGTAATAACTCCTTTTGGCCTTTTTGAGTTCTTAATCCGATTTGTTTAATCCAAACGGCATGCGTAAGCAGCGCAGACTTTCCAGAGAATGATGGACGCAATGCCTGGTGACTTGTCCTTCGTTTTTGTCTACTTAGACAACATTCTGGTAGCTAACGCATCCAAGGGGGAGCACATCGCCCATCTCAGGACAGTTTTCCAGAGGTTGGAAGCTCACGGGCTGATAGTTAACCCGGCGAAGTACCAGTTCGGTGTGCAAGTGATTGATTTTTTGGGCCATGCCATTTCGCTGGAGGCCGTGACTCCGTTACCGGGAAAGGTGAACGCTGTGTTGGACTTTGCGCGTTTGCAGACCGTGAGAGCACTGCAGGAGTTTTTGGGAATGGTTAATTTTTGTAACTGTTTCTTTCCTCGCACAGCTCAGCTGATGCAGCTGTTGTATTCCGCACTTAAGAAAAAGAAGCCCACGGAAAACATCGACTGGACTCCTGAGCAAGTCCAGGCTTTTACAAACGCCAAAACAGCACTGGCGGATGCCATGTTGCTAGCCCACCCAGATCCGTCTGCACGAACAGCGCTCACTATGGACGTGTCTGATGTTGCCATAGGGGCAGTGGTGGAGCAGTACGTCTCAGGTTCGTGGCAGCCGTTTGCATTTTTCAGCCGAACTTTGTGTGACAACGAACGCAAATACGGCACGTTCCATAGAGAACTGCTGTCTCTCCACCTGGCGATGCACCATTTCCAGTTTTGGTTAGAGGGACGCAAGTTCACTGTGTTCGTGGACCACAAGCTGCTGAAATACGCGATGGCCAAGGTCTCGGAACGATGGTCGGCCTGACAGCAATGGCATTTGGCCGTGATTTTGGAGTTTACTACCAACATTCAACATGTTGCCGGTAAGCTCAATGTCATGGCTGATTGTTTTTCCATTGAACTTGTATGTAATCGTGCTACATTTCACACTGACTATGAACAAATTACAAGACTAAATTGTCATTAGACATGCCACAATAAGCTCAGTGTGTCATTGTACAACATTTTAGATTTTGGGGGTTCCACAGGATTTTTTTCAATGTCAAAAGGGGTCTGTGGCTCAAAAAAGATTGAAAAACAGTGCCTTAGATATTACTATATTGCATTCTAAGCAGAGCAGAAGGCATGCAGCAGATGATAAGTTGCTCATTACAACCATAAAGTGACTTAAGACGACTTGGAATTGATCTTTAAAATTTGAGACTTGACTTGGACTTGCAAAAAATACTTGTGAACATCTCTGTGCCTTACTTTTAAATCATAACAAAAGGTCTGCTGTAATCCCCATTGCTTGCGTGTCATTCATACTCCAGGAGAAATGTTTCTTGTCATTAAAAAAGTATGAGGAAGGGTACTACTTGTACAGATAGCTCCTGTAGGCAGTCATCATTTCCATGATAGCCCTAGCCCACTGTGCGCATGTGGAGAGGAGCAAACAATGGAACACATCATAGAGGTTTGCCCGCTCCAAAGACTGGAAGGAGGATTACACACCCTCCATACAGCAAACCAGGAGGCAACTGCTTGGCTTAAGGACTTTGCATTCGCTAAATAAATAAATTTCCATGATGGGTGTGTTACAGTGTTTCAATGAGTATATTTCAACTTATTGGCAGTATTAATGCCGGGCTTCAAGTTTTCCCAGCAGAGCATTAGATGACCAATGTTATCTGCTTGACCTGTCAGTGAATTTAAAGTTGTGCTTAAGAGGTTTTCATGTATAGGAGTTTCTTAACCATAAAAAACTGATAGAGTCAAGTAGAAGCCACCTATATTTATTTTGAGTCAATTTTCTGTCCATTTACTGCCCTGCTGTTCAGCATCGTCTCTGTTTTGTCTCTCAAGCAACTCTTAAGGGATAAATGGTTCTCTTTCACTGCTAAGGGCCTCAAACGCTCACCAGTCAGTTGCTAACTGAATTTGTTTGCTGTTCTGTGCTTAAGCAGGGGTATATGCAGTATATATGGGGTTGCTGAAGGCATTTTTTTGCTGAAAACAACTGTGTACTGACACAAGAAAAAAATATATGCTGATGACAACACTGAAAGAGAAAAAAGACACATTAAACCAAACAACCAGAGGAAGATTTTTTAATTTAAACACCAGCAGATGTGCTCTGACAATTAACATGTCATTCAAATAATCATGGAGAGAGAACCTTATAGTTGCCATTAATAATCAGGTGTGATACATACAGAGACACTCCACCGGTTTCAGACATCAAAGTCTGTTTGCATCTCTTGGGGGGCCGTAAGAGGCAAAGCATAGGGAAAGAAAGTAGCATGTGGTTTTTATAAATTGCCTTGAGGGATGACACATATGAAAGTGAAGCTATGAAAGAGCTCCTGTCATGTCTGAATTTAGAGTACAGGGCTATTCCTCGGAGGAAGTACACACCAGGGTGCCCTTGAGTTGTGTGGAGCTCAAAGTATGAGAAGAAGCTGCTTGGTTGTTTATTCCATCATTAAGAAAAAAAAGGCGTGTTTCCATTATGCAGGAAAGATTTTTAACCTTTGGAAAAAAAAAAACCAAAACACCGTGAATCATAGCAACAGAGGTGGAGTTTTTCAGATATTCACCACTGGGATACTAAAATGAATCTGATGAATAGTCTCATGTAGAAATGTTTCTTTCTGACCTTGCATTAACCTGACCAGCCTGTCCCTGCAACCTTCTCTCCCTACATTAGGCTCCTTTTTCACATTCAGCCATTATTAAGCTTGTAATTATTTATCATTGCAGAGTGGTCCTTGACCGTGGCTCATACTCTGAAGGATTTACTGTTATTACAGACTGCCTTACACACAGAGACAATAGTTTGTGTCTGTGAGCAGAATTAAATGTTCAGCCAATATGCTGTACTTGCTGTGGACAGAAATTGTATTTAAGTAAAATAAAAGTAGTGAGTAATGACTCATTTGTGAAGTGTTTTATTTTTTAAAATTAACATTTTTACACATAGACTTACAACTGTTTTTTTTTTTTTTTTAAACTTGGTTAATTTTTTTTCCTTTATTTGATCTAAAAGAAACATCCTTTTTTGTTGTTTTGGCCAGTTGTAGCTTTCTGTAAATAAATGCTCTAAATGATGATATTCTGACTTGGAATGTATAGCGATATTTTGACTTGGAATAGTGCTTTTTCTCATCTCTAGATGACCAAAGTGCTTTGCAGATCCTGCTATCCACCCATTCACACACACACACACACACACACTGATGGCAGTGGAGCTGCCATACACAGGCTTGCTGGCCTGACCCACCAGGAGCAACTGGTGTGGGTGAGTCGTCTTCAGTAGGTTAAAGAATAAAATAAAATTGCTCATTTTACTCGAACAATAAATACAGTACAGCACATGTTTTATTGGTGCGTTAGCTGCGCTTTATCTGCATTTTATAGGTGTTTTAGCTGCGCTTTAGCCACGTTTTAGCCGCGTTTTATCTGTTTCATCCACGACTTATCTGTGCTTTATCTGTATTTTATCCACATTTTAGCCGCACTTTGTGTGTTTTATCCGCACTTTATCTATGTTTTTGTCATGAATCCGGGTTTGGAGGCCAAACCCGATTCTGACTCATGGTTTTGCTTTGACCTAGTTTCCTTCTGACAGCTCAGGCACGCCCCATCCTCCTGTCAAACTCCGTCAGCTGCACACACCGACACACACCGCACACACACACACACACACACACACACACACACGCTCCATTCACTCGCATTCACATGCGCTCTCACACACCTGTTCCCAATCAGTTCTGCCCACGCATTCACACCGGCAATCTCTTTCATCATTAGCGTTTGGAGTATTTGGTTGCCACCGCTGAGGAAAGAGATTGTCGGGACATTCCCCTTCATACGTGGTAGCATTTCCCTCCGCGTATGTTACCCACTCCCTGCGCTCTACTCAGCCGGACATTTTAAGACGATCTATACCTTGGTGTTTCGGCTGGTCCGCGTCTCTGCCTCTGCCTCCAGTCTGCACAGACTCGCCCCGGATTACCTCCAGTAAGTGTGCCTTAGCCTTGTCTTCTGTGCTAGCAGGCCTGCAGCATCAGGCTGCTTGCCTTTCCTGTTTCATGTGTTATGCATCCCTGCAGCATCAGGCTTTATATTCAACAGACTGCTGAGCATTTCAACAAGCGCCCTGTATGTTGGTGGCCAATACTGTCATTGCACCCCCCCTCCCCCCATATGTTGTGCGGTTGACTGAACTGCATTTGGAAATTATTGAACCGGTTATTTTGTGAACTTTAATAAACACAGCACTCTCTACTCCTGCAACTGGGTTTTTCATTCTCTCCCTTGTGCGCCGTGTAATGGCACACAGGGGTTCATGACAGAATGTCTCTACCATAAAAAAAAAACCCAGCGGAGTAGAGTTGTTGTTTTTTTTTTCCCTTCTCCTTTCCTCCTCATATGTGGACATAAGGACTTGGACAGACAAGGAGCGGGAAGCCCAGGATTTACTAGAGTGATCCAGTGCTCAGCGTGATGGAGTTGGAGATGTTGTTTCCAACCCGGACAGACTGAGGTCTCTCAGTCAGGAAATCCAGGATCCAGAGACATGTGGCGGTGTTCAGACCGAGAAGGAGTAATTTCTCCATCAGTCTCTGGGGAATAATGGTGTTGAATGCTGAACTGAAATCAATGTACAGGAGTCTGGCATAGGTGTCTTTCTGATCCAGGTGGGTAATGACAGAGTGCAGGGTGGTGACTATAGTGTCCTTTGTGCAGCGATTTGAACGATACGCGAACTGGAGTGGGTCATGTGATGCAGGGAGGCAGGCTGTGATGTGTGGTTTAACAAGCCGTTCAAAACACTTCATCACAATTGGTGTCAGTGCGACAGGACGATAGTCATTCAGACAGGACACAACCACTTTCTTTGCCACTGGTACTATGGTAGAGGTCTTAAAGCATCTAGGGACAATGGCCTGACTCAGGGAAATGTTATATATGTCAGTCAGGACATCCGCCAACTCACTCATGCAGACTTGGAGCACACGTCCCGGGATGTTGTCCAGACCTGCAGCTTTACGTGGGTTGACCCTGATTAGGGTCCTCCGTGTGTCCGCTGCGTTGATGGTGATAGCTGGCCCCACAGATGGTGAAGATGGGCCAGCCCTCCCTCTGATTGTCAGGTTTGATGCTTCAAAACGTGCAAAGAAGTTATTGAGCCTTTCTGGATGCAAAGCGTCATCATCATCAACCCCCTGCCTAGACTTATAATCTGTCAACGCCCGTACTCCCTGCCACATCCATTTGGCGTTCCCTGTGTCACAGAAATGTCCCTGGATTTTCTCCGCGTAGGCACGTTTCGCCGTCTAAATTCCCTTCGCGAGCACAGACCTGGCTGAGCGGAGGGCAATCCTGTCCTTCGCTCTAAAGGCTGCATCTCTGGCTGTGAGGAGTGAGCACACCTCTGCAGTCATCCAGGGTTTATAGTTGCCCCGTGCAGTGAAGGTCTTCAATATAGTGACATCCTCTGTGCACTTCGCGATGTAGCTGGTGACTGTTTCAGCGTACTCCTCCACATCAATCCTGTCTCCCTGAGAGGCTGCTATTTTGAAAACCTCCCAGTCTGTATGCAGAAAACAGTCCTGAAGTGCCGAGGCTGCACCCTCTTGCGTTATCTTGAATGAATGAATGAATGAATGAATGAATTTATTTCGGATAGTACATTACAGGTTAAAAGAAACTGTATAATATAACAACAAGGTCAAATTAGACAAAGACTCCTTCTACTATACAATTCCACGTGAGTTATCCGAAATGGGTGATGGCTGAAGCCGCAGCTTATATTGCCCACCCATATTCCATCCAAGAATTCAAAGGAGAAAAAAGAGAAAACAAGACAAGAGCGATTACAATTTAAAACAAGGCTAAGACAAAATATGACTGAGAGAAAAAGAAAACTGAGCTAGTCTAAGTTAAGCGGTTACTATTCAAAAACAAATCTAAGACATAGTGTCACAGAGAAAAAAGAAAAACTAAGCTATAACACAACACAGGCTGGATATGTCAATCCTTATGTGAGTTTACATGTCGTCTTGTAAATATGTTTGGAGTATTTCTTCCTTTAGTTTTTGTTTAAATTGTCCAAGCTTTGTACATGATTTTAATTCAGGTCCAAAATCGTTCCATAATCTGACTCCTTGCACTGAAATACAGTGTTGCTTGGTAGTTGTTCTCACTGTAGGCTTTTGAAATATACATGTTCCTCTGAAGTGATATCGTTTCTCCCTTGTTTGGAACAACTTTTGGATATTTGCGGGCAGTGATAGATTCTTCACTTTGAACATTATTATTGCGGTTTTAAAGTCGATCAGATCTTTCAACTTGAGAGTTTTTTGTTTAAGAAAAAGTGGGTTTGTTGGTTCCCTGTAAGCTGCTTTGTTGATTATTCTAATAGCTCTCTTTTGAAGCATAAAGAGTGGATATATGTTTGTTTTATATGTATTTCCCCATACTTCATTACAATATGTCATGTATGGGAGTATTAATGAATGATACAAGGTGTATAGTGTGGGTTGATTCAGCAAATTTTTCACTCTGTGTAATATTGCAATTGATTTGGATACTTTACCTTTTATATAATTAATATGTGGCTTCCAACACAGTTTGTTATCAATTATTACTCCAAGGAATTTAGTTTCGGATACCCTTTCAATCTCTACACCATTTACACTGAGTTTGGGTACTGGGTAGTTGTGATGGTTGTTAAAGACTATAAATTTTGTCTTGCTTAAATTGAGCGTTAATTTGTTTGAATCAAACCACAGTTTCAGCTTTCCTAATTCCTTTCCGAGTGTATCCAGAAGTTGTTCCAAGTTGTTTCCACTGCATAGCAGGTTAGTGTCATCAGCAAACAATATTAAGTCCATTTTTTCTGAAACTTTACATATATCATTTATATACATATTGAATAATAATGGTCCCAAAACTGAACCCTGTGGGACTCCACAGGTGACCTTCAGTAGCTCTGAGTTTTTGTTGTTAACACATACAAACTGATATCTATTCTTTAAGTAACTTCTTAACCAGGACAGGTCTTAATCTTTGTCTAATATTTAAATTTGTTTGATGATCTGAAACATTTAAGTGTGAGAAACATACAAAAAAATGAGAAATCGGGAAGGGGCAAACACTTTTTCACACAACTATAGATAGATGTTCTCTGTTGATCCTAAACTGGGAAATTACAGTGTAACAGCAGAATGACACAGACAACCCAACCAACAGAAATACTCACAGCATAATAGAAAAGGAGTTACCCAGGGAAGTAAAGTAAAAAATGCTTCGATAACTTTATACACAACAATTAGCCACACTTTATCTGTGTTTTATCTACGCTTTATCTGTGTTTCATAGGTGTTTTAGCCACATTTTATCTGTGTTTTATCGGTGTTTTGTCCATGTTTTATCCGTATTTTATCAGTGTGTTATTGGTGTTTTATCAAAACACTAACTACTGAAAGAAATGATGTAGGCTTTTCAAATCGATGCAGTAGTTGTATCTAATACACATCTTGGATGATTTACACATGAGTTTGGGGTCAAGGGGTGAAAGTTCAAAGCTCAAAATTAACATTGCAGTTGCACTATGGGAAATGCGACATTTACTATTACTATAAAACGAGTAAAGCTAGGGCCACCAAACCTGGTATACAGGTTCATCTTGGGATCCTGACCTCTGACTATGGGTTTGGGGTCAAAGGTTAACATTAACATTCCCTATGCCTTATTACTGTACGAGTAAAGCTAGGGTCACCAAACTTGGTACACAGGTTCACCCTGTGACCCTGAAGTGAGACTATGGTTTTGGGATTGCAAGGTCAAAGGTCAACATCATAATGGCTTAACTATAGCTCAACAACAAAGAAAGCTAGGGTCACCAAACTTGCTACACAGGCTTACCTTGGGATCATGACCTGCGACTATGGGTTTTGGGGTCAAAAGGTCAAAGGTCAAGGTTAGCAGTCCTTATGCCTTATTACTGTACAACAAGTAAAGCTAGGGTCACCAAACTTGGTACACAGGTTCACCCTGTGACCCTGAAGTGTGACTATGGTTGTTTGGATCACAAGGTCAAAGGTCAATGTCAAAATGGCTTACAAACTACAGTATATCTCAACAACAAAGAAAGCTAGGGTCACCAAATTTGCTACACAGGCTCACCTTGGAATCCTGACCTCTGACTATGGGTTTGGGGTCAAAAGGTCAAAGGTCAAGGTTAGCAGACCTTATGCCAGGGGTGTCCAATCATGTGCCATGGAGGGCCAAGACCCTGCAGGTTTTGTCTTCTACCCAGTCTCTTCAGCAGGTGTTTTCACTAATCGGCAATCAGTGGGAAGAAATTCAGTGAACTCTGCTGTTGAAGACACTGGTTGGAGGTAAGGCCTGCAGGGTCTTGGCCCTCCATGACACATGATTGGACACTCCTGCCTTATGCCTTATTACTGGTACAATGAGTAAAGTTAGGGTCACCAAACTTGCTACACGAGTTCACCTTGGGCTCATGAGCTCTGACTATGGGTTTGGGGCCAAAAAGTCAAAGGTCAAGGTTGGCAGACCTTATACCTTATTACTGTACAATGAGTAAAATTAGGGCCACCAAACCTGGTACACAGATTTACTCTGAGACCATGACCTTTGAATACAGGTTTGGGGTCAAAGGTCAAAGGTCAAAGTTGACACTCCCTATGCTCCCTT
Organism: Pholidichthys leucotaenia; assembly: GCA_020510985.1. NCBI lineage: Eukaryota > Metazoa > Chordata > Actinopteri > Cichliformes > Pholidichthyidae > Pholidichthys > Pholidichthys leucotaenia. The sequence continues at coordinate 400,768,852 of CM035844.1, read as the reverse complement.
ACTGTAGAACATGTAAAGCTCTCTAGGGTCGCCAAACTTTCTACACAGGTTCACCTTGGGATCCTGCCCTACAGCTATGGGTTGTATACTTTGTTGTTTATTTGTGGATGATGGGCTTATCATAATTTGTTTCTGTCACAGTAATTATATTGAAAAGCTGAAAATGGCACTCTGTCAGTAAGTATTGGGATCGTCAAAAACAATGGAGGTTGGGGATATTGCACTTGCCTCATAGTGTTCTTTTAAACTATGAAGGCACTTTGACACAAACATTTTGTTAACAAAACAGTGAGCAAAATCAGAGAAGGCAGTGGCTATGGATACAGATGCTGTATCTATATATGGAATGTCTATTGCTATGGAAGAATTGACAATCAGACAAAGCCTTTTCAGATCAACTCCAAGCCAGTTGCCACAGTGGTTTAGGTAGATAGTATGGGGGGCCAGTGATCGAGGGTTGCTGGTTTGCGTCCTGCTATCAGCACTTTGCTCACACCATTTTCCTTGATATAAGATGAAATTTCAAGTTAAAATTAAGAGGTTACCCTTAAGATTTGGGAGTGGGTAAAGTTAAAAAGGTAGTAAATAGATATTAATTAAAATTTTGAAAAAAATAAATGCCTCAGATTTCCATACCTGTAGCCTGCTGCTTTTAAGATATGCATTAATAGAATAAACTGGCCAGTCAGATTCTAGCCATATCTGTAGCAAGAAATCTATGGGTACAGTTCTGTATCAATAGTGACTGCTATCAGAGAACAGTGACAACTGTGTCAGAAGAGAAGATTTAATGTTTTTTTTAGGGCTATAGGATTAAAAAATTAATAGGAAACTTAGAGGCCCTTGCTTTGAATGACTTCAGCACATCTGCACCTACAGGGCATCATTAGTTTCATTACAGCTCATAGTTGTAGGTCAGGATCCCGAGCTGAAGCTGTATTGCAGGTTTGGTGATCCTAGAGAGCTTTACATGTTCTATAGTAAGAGAGCATAGGAAGTGTCAGCCTTGACCTTTTGACCCCAAACCTTTATTCAGAGGTCATGGTCTCAGAGTGAACCTGTGTACCAGGTTTGGTGACCCTAGCTTTCTTTGTTGTCGAGATATATTTTATAAGCCATTTTGATGTTCAGGTTCAGGTTCAGGTTACTTTATTTGTACCCGTAGGTAGATTTGTTTTGCAGTTGGTGACATCCATATTTACAAGCCACTAATTACATTCAACATAGACACAAACACAGGCACACATCTTACAAAATAGGTAAATATAAAATATGTACAATATAATTTTTATAGCTTGTTCAACTCTTTGACAGCAGCAGGGACAAAGCTGTTTTTGTAGCGCTGGGTTCTGCTTTTTGGGACAGCAAACCTCCGTCTGGAGGGAAGAAGCTGAAAGTTGCAGTGCAAAGGGTGGGAGTCATCATTTAAAATCGAGTCGGCCATCCTCTGTACTTGTCTGGTGTACAGGGATGTCAGGCTCAGCTGTGACTCACCAAGCAAACGACTGGACCATCTGACTACCTGATCCAAGGATTTCCTCTGTTTCAGTTTTATCTGACCAAACCATGACATTAAAGAAAAGGATAAAACAGATTCAATAAAAGCCCGATAGAACATAGTCATTATGGTTTGGTCAGTTTGGAAGCGTGCAAGTTTCCTCAAACAATGCAAATTTTGCTGACCCTTTTTGCACACCCTTTCACAGTTCACCTCAAAGTTCAATCCACTATCAATAATTGTCCCAAGATATTTGTACGATTGTACACATTCGGTGGTCTGGCCTTTTAGTATGGTGACTTTGTGCCTGGGAGTTTTCCTCCTAAAGTCAATAATCATATCTTTCGTTTTTGTTGTATTCAGCTGCAGGTAGGAATCCTCACACCAGTGAACAAAGTCATCAACTACTGGGCCGTGGCCACTCTCACCATCCTGGAGGAGACTGACAATGACTGAGTCATCAGCATACTTTATAATGTGTCTGTTGTCATGTCTGCTCCGACACATGTTTGTGTACAGGATGAAGAGTAGTGGTGACAACACACACCCCTGAGGAGAGCCAGTAGAAGAGCACTTTAGGTCAGACAATGTACCGTTGACCCTTACTCTCTGCGTCCTGTTGGTTAAGAAATCCAGAATCCAACCCACCAGATTATTGCTTAAATCAAATTGTTGCAGGAGCCTTTCAACTAAAATATGAGGTTGGATTGTATTAAAGGCAGAAGAAAAGTCCACAAATAAAAGCCTGGCGTGTGTCCCATTAAAATCCAGATGTTTAAAAAGCATGTCAAACAGAGAGACAGTGGCATCCTCCACTCCTCTGTGAGGCCTATAGGCAAACTGCAGAGGATCCAATGCATGTTCAGTCTGCCTTAGGACCTCACGTCTGACCAGTTTTTCAAAAATTTTCATTAAAATTGAAGTCAAAGCAACTGGTCTAAAGTCGTTTACCGTTTTAGGACAGCTGGATTTTGGAACGGGAACAACCACGGCATCTTTCCAGATCTTAGGCACATGTTGTGTCTGTAAGGACTTATTGAAAATATAATGAAATATAGGACTCAGTTCATGTGCACAGGACTTTACCAGGCGTCCACATATATTATCAGGGCCCTGACTTTTGTTCACTTTTACAACGCGGAACTCCCTTTTAACATCCTGCATCTCAATATTAAAGTGCTGATTGTCTTTGAGTTTCTGTTTCAAATCTTGGATTTCTGTGCTAAAATCAAAGGAGTCAAAACGACCATAAAAACAATTAAGAGCATTAGCCAGCTCTGTGTCTGAACTAAAACCATCTAAAAACACACGGTTACTGCGCTCTGTGCTCTGAAGGCCTGCAATAGTTTTCATACTGGCCCAGGCCGAACCAAGTTTATTTGCTGCCATCTTGCTTTCCAACTCTGATTTATAATTCTGTTTTGCTCTTAAAATTTCAGCCTTCAGCTCCTTAGTGGCAACCTGTAGCGCAGAAACAGACCCTTGTTTAAAGGCAAGAGCTTTCCTCTTTAAGCAGGATTTAACTGATTTAGTAACCCATGGTTTGTTGTTGGGATATATTTTGACACGTTTACGTTGAACAAACTTATTTTGACAGTGAGCCATGTATGAGCATGTGAGCTCAGCCAGAGAGTCCAAATCATCCCCGCAGGCCATTATGAACATCTTCCAGTCTGTACAGTCAAAGCATTCCTGGAGGCTGTGCTCTGAATCTTCTGTCCACACATTAATGTCTCTGGTCTCCACTTTGCCTCTTCTGAGAGCAGTTTTATATGTGGGCAGCAAATGAACACAGTTGTGATCTGATGATCCTAAAGGAGGAAGGGGGAGTGATTTATAGGCCCTCTCTATGGATCCATAGCACAGGTCCAATGTCTTTTTTCGCCTGGTTGGGCAGGAGACATACTGATGAAAGTTTTTAAGTGTCTTCTTTAAAGAAACATGGTTAAAATCCCCAAGAATGAAGTTTGGCGCCTCTGGAGAAATTGACTGCAGCTGCTGCACCACATCAGAGATGGTGCTGGAGGCGGAGTCAGCGTCTGCCCTCGGATGAATGTACACAGTTGTGATGAAAAGTTGGGGAAACTCTCGAGGCAAATAAAAGGGGCGTAGTGACACAGACAGCAGCTCCACACGGGGTGTACAGATGCGCTCTCTGACCGTGACAGATGTGCAGTACTGCTTATTAATGTATAAACATACTCCGCCCCCCTGACGCTTCCCAGTTACCTCTTCCTGCCGATCCGAGCGCAGCGGAGCTCCAAAGCCGTCAATCCACAGGTCTGCATCCCGATCATGCGCAGTAAGCCAAGATTCAGTGAAAGCCATGACGCAGCAGTTCTTAAAATCCTTCTGGTAACGTACATTGCCTTGAATTTCCTCCACCTTGTTTCTCACAGACTGTGCATTCCCAAAAATGATCGAAGGAAGAGGAATGTTACCAAACTGACGTCTCCTAAGGCGCAATTTCACACCTCCACGTCTTCCACGCTTCCTCCTGCCGCTTCTTTTTTCACCGCTGTGACCGTCTCTCAAAATAAAGTCCGGCAGATGAAATTTGGGCGCAATCAGAGACTCTGCACCAGCTGTGTTAAAGCGCAGCAACACGTCCCTGGAATATTGTATTCTGCCCGCTAATCTGCTCGTCATGGAGCCGAACGCGTTTACCTCAGAGACAAAGAGCCAGAACACAGAAAGCAGCAGTGCGAGATATGAGAGGAAATCCATGTTGCAGATACTAGGGAGCTGTTCGCCATATATTCCACAAACGCTCCAGAGCAGAAACGACACAGAGGATTTTCTAAAAACGTAAAAAAGTACAAAAAACACACACACGCACACACGCACTATATCACCAAGCTGCTGGTCGCTGCGTGCGCATGCATGTTGGCCTTTGACCTTGCAATCCCAAAATAATAGTCCCACTTCAGGGTCACAGGGTAAACCTGTGTACCAAGTTTGGTGGCCCTAGCTTTACTGGTTGTACAGTAAAAAGGCATAAGGAATGTTAACCTTAGCTTTCGACCTTTTGATCCCAAACACATGGTCAGCGGTCAGGATCTCAAGGTGAACCTGTGTAGCAAGTTTGGTTACCCTAGCATTCTTTGTTGCTAAGATATAGTTTATAAGCCATTATGATGTTGACCTTTGATCTTGCGATTCCAAAACCATAGTCTCACTTCAGGGTCACAGAGTGAACTTGTGTACCAAGTTTGGTGACTGTAGCTTTACTCGTTGTTTAGCGCATCTCCATGTCCGTCCACTTCCACCCCTGCTCCGATTCTGGCTTCTTTACCACAACAATCGACACTGGCTTTGTCTCGGGGCTAAACCCAAAGCCCCGGTTGGTACTTCTCACACTCAATGCGCGCCCTGGACCTTGGTTGGACCAGCTAGCAATCATCATCGGTCTGCCAGACAGGGTCGCGCCTCTTCTCTTCCCCTGCTCCTGGAAAATAAATTCAACATCCTTTCTCTGGAGGATTTTCCCCACCTGGACACTGGCCATCCGCCCATGGCCGCCCCTCCTCCTCCTCCTCCTCCTTCCTCTCCCTCAGCGGTGGCTCAGGTCCGCAAACCCCGGACTAAGACTACTCTAGGTGCGCCAAATTACACACCAGCTCCAAATAGAAGAGAGCGCATCACCCCGCCTTCACAACAACAACACCCTTGACAAAATTATTCTCCACGTCAGAATCCACGGACTAAACCCCCCCAGACGACGCTGGTAATAGGTGACTCGATTATGAGGAACGTCAGAAGCAGGTACTGTACCACTAGATTTTTTCCTGGGGTTAGAGTCTCTGACATTGAGGCTCTTATCCCTGACCTGCTAAATGAATTCCCCCACGTTCAAACTGTCATAGTACATGTTGGATGCAATAACATCCCAGATGAAACGTCAGAGATTTTAAAGAGTGACTTCAGGAGTCTTCTGTCCACTCTTATGAACTGTGGCAGACGTGCGTTTATCTCTGGGCCTTTGGCACCTCTCAGACGAGGCTGCAATTATTTTAGCAGAACTCTTAGTCTTAATACTTGGTTGTGTTTTACTTGTCCTATTTTTAACATTGGTTTTGTAGACAATTTTAACTTGTTTTGGAACCACCCATCACTTATGAGGCCTGATGGCATCCACCCAAATAGACTTGGTGCACGTGTTTTAAGAGACAATCTCTTCTATTCCATTCAGTGTTTTTTGGTACAGTGACTGAAACTTGGTGTGTTTACTCACTCTGAAGCTCCTGGGTCTGCCAATCAGCCCTTTTTTGGTTCTGTTTCCACTTCCCATATTAATCCCATTAATCCAAATAATCTTCACTGTTTGGATCAGCCCTCGATTTATAACCCTACAGAGATTGTGTCTGTCTCTCGTTACCCAAAATATTATAACCCAAGACATATACAACACAACCTGATAAATACACGTCTTTCTGCAGCTCCTCCTCATCCACCACCCCCCAACTTTGCCCCTGTCTTCTCCCTTAGAGAACCTTTCTCTGCTCCCCGCAAAGTTAATAAAAAAAAGTTAATAAAAATAGAATGCATAAACATCCCACAGTGATTAAACAAAATGTTGGTAAAATTCAAATCAAACCTCAAGTCTCTAAAATTAATAATTTGGCCCCTGTTCCTCCCCAGAATTTAAAAATTAAATGTGGTCTATTAAATATTAGGTCTCTAACTCCCAAGTCTCTTCTAGTCCATGATCTATTAATCAATCATCAGATCGATTTATTATCCCTCACAGAGACCTGGCTTGGGCAAGATGATTATGTTGGTTTGAATGAATCAACTCCCTCTGGTTATTTAAACTGTCATAACCCCAGAGGTTCTGGTCGTGGAGGTGGAATGGTGGCAATTTTTCATTCTAAATTACTAGTTAATGTCAAGCAAAAATCATGTTTTAATTCCTTTGAGGGCCTGGTCCTCAGTGTGGGGCATGTTGGCTATCTTGGCTTGAACCCAATTCTCTTTGGCATAGTTTACCGTCCTCCCTCGGCTTACTCAGAGTTTCTATCCAAATTTGCTGAATTTTTAGCTGATTTAGTGCTGAAATCAGATATAGAATAATTATTGTAGGGGACTTAAATATACATGTTGATGTAGAGAGTGACTGTCTTAATAAGGCATTCAATTCAATTTTAGACTCAATGGGGTTTTCCTAGAAAGTAGAAAATTCCACCCATTATCTCCACCATACATTGGACCTTGTTTTTACTTATGGTATAGATATAGAAAATCTGGTAGTGTCTCCTCATAATCCTGTACTGTCAGACCATTGTCTGTTAACCTTTGATTTCACTATTTCTGATTATTTGACTCCTAAAGAAAAATACTACTACAGCAGAAGTCTTTCAGATGACATTGTTACCAAATTTTTGCAGATTGTCTCCTCTATACCATGGGTCAACACAACGGAAATAAAAGACGGAGAGCCTGCTCCTTTCGTAATTGATAGTATGGTACATATTGTTACAGCCTCTTTGCATTGGACTCTAGATTTGGTAGCCCCTTTAAAAAAGCAAAAGTCTAACCCGAGATTTCTAACCCCTTGCTTTAACTCAGAAACTCATAGCTTAAAACAGAAGACTCGTCAATTGGAAAGGAAATGGCGTTCTACTGGTTTAGATGAGTTCTATTTAGCGTGGAGAAATCATCTCTTAATTTATAAAAAAAAATCTGTTAGAAAAGCTAGATCAAGTTATTATTCTGCATTAATAGAAGCGAATAAGAATAACCCCAGGTTTCTTTTCAATACTATAGCCAGGCTGACAAAGAGTCAGGACTCGGTCAATCCTCGCATCCCTCCTGAGCTTTCTAGTCAGGACTTTCTGAACTTTTTCAATCATAAGGTTTTATCTATTAGAGATAAAGTCAGTCAGATTTTTTCTACCGTAAACTCAAGTACATTAACTACTACAACTCCCTCAATTGATATCTGTTTAGATAAGTTTACTCCAATCGACCTCTTAGAGCTGGATAAAATAATCTCCTCATCTAAGCCTTAATCTTGCCTTTTGGACCCTATTCCTACGAGGTTATTTAAAATTGTCTTCCCAATTATTGGTAGCCATATTCTTTATATAATTAATTCTTCTTTAACTCTGGGTTATGTACCACTGGCTTTTAAAATTGCTGTAATTAAACCCTTGCTCAAAAAGCCAACGCTCGATCCAGGAGTTTTGGCTAGCTATCGACCAATCTCTAATCTGCCTTTCATTTCAAAATCTTGGAAAGAGTTGTTGCCGTGCAATTGTTTGACCACTTGCAGGGAGTTGGTTTGTTTGAGGAGTTTCAATCTGGGTTCCGAGTTCATCACAGCACTGAAACTGCTTTAGTGAAGGTCACTAATGACCTCCTTATCGCATCTGATAATGGACTTGTTTCTGTTCTTGTCCTTTTAAATCTTAGTGCAGCCTTTGACACTATCGATCATGCCATTCTACTTGATAGATTAGAACACTATGTTGGACTAAATGGAACTCCGCTGCAGTGGTTTAGATCTTATTTGGCCGATAGATTTCAGTTTGTTCACATCAATGATGAATTTTCTTCCAACTCTAAGCTCAGTCACGGAGTTCCACAGGGATCTGTGTTAGGCCCTACTCTTTTTAGTTTATACCTGCTTCTGGTAGGCAGTATCATTAGAAAGCACCGTATACATTTTCATTGTTACGTAGACAACACACAACTATACCTGTCAATGAATCCCGATGATTGTAATCAATTAGCCAAGTTAGATGCCTGTCTTAAGGAAATCAAAGCCTGGATGACTTGTAATTTTCTGCTATTTGTCACGCGGTGGCCCTTGCAGGCCACCATAAGACGCCAACAGTCGCCAGTGAAGTTTGCATGATGTTTATTAATGAAGACAAACACAAGATAATACACAAAGGAACAGAAAGTAATGAGCCTCGGTGGGCTAAAACACACAACACTAGATACGGAAACCGCAAGGCTGAACAAGCTCACTTACAATTCCGGATTAGGACGAAGGATGATCATGGACGTGGAATCAATAAGGAATATCGATGTCTGAGACGAGGAACGCTCGCTCAACGTCTGACGAGGGAATCATCGACGAGACTGCTGCATTGTACCGCTCTTCAGCGCCTGCTTAAATGCCGGGCTGCTGATGAGCCGTAAATGTAGCACAGCTGTTCGGTTTTGACAGCAGGAAGCTCCTCCGAGCGCTGTCACAATAAGAGCTTGGGGAGCCAGAAGGTAACCCTGCTGTCAAACCTGGTGGAGAAGATGTATGGCCCAAGCGCGGACGAGATCGGCACTTGGACCATGACACTATTAAACACACATAAGACTGAAGTCATTCTTGTTGGCCCAAAGCACCTTAGAAATTCCTTTCCAAATCATGCTCATAATTTAGATGCCGCCACTCTCACTCTGAATAGCTCTGTGAGGAACCTTGGAGTTATTTTTGATCAAGATCTGTCCTTTAATTCACATATTAAATTCGTTTCTAAGACTGCCTTCTATCATCTGTGCAATATTGCCAAGATTAGGAGCATCTTGTCTCTGAATGATGCTAAGAAACTGATCCACGCCTTTGTCAGCTCTCGATTAGATTATTGCAATTCATTATTATCAGGTTGTCCTAAAATATCCTTAAAAAATCTTCAGTTGATCCAAAATGCTGCTGCAAGAGTTCGAACTGGTTCTAGAAAAAGAGATCATATCTCCCTGGTTCTGTCCTCCCTTCATTGGCTTCCCATAGAGTTTAGAATTAAGTTTAAAATCCTTCTTCTCACTTTCAAAGTTCTTAATAATCAGGACCCCTTATATATAAAAGATCTGATATTACCTTACCATCCTAACAGAGCACTATGCTCCCAAAATGCTGGATTACTTGTAATGCCCAGAATCTCCAAAAGTGCACTGGGAGGCAGAGCCTTCTGCTATCAAGCTCCTTTTCTGTGGAACCAGTTACCACTCTGGGTCCGGGAGTCAGACTCTGTCTCTGTTTTTAAGAACAGGGTAAAATCCTTCCTTTTTAATATAGCCTACGATTAGGGAGGGATTTTGTGTCTCTTAACCCTGCTTCTGTTTTTTTGTCTGTCCTCTTCATCCTCTCTAACCCCTCACCCCCAGCCAGTCACAGCAGATGTCATTCATTCCCTAGCTGCACCTAGAAATCCTGTCCATAAAAATTATGAACAGGATCGGTGACAAAGGGCAGCCCTGGCGGAGTCCAACTCTCACTGGGAATGAGTCCAACCGAGTGTTGGCAATACAAACCAAACTCTCACAACGGTCGTACAGACAGAATAGCTCGTAGCAACAAGCCCGATACCCCACACTCCCGAAGCACCCCCCACAAAAAAAACACAAGGGACGCAGTCGAATGTGGTTGAATAATTTGTATGTTATTTTATGGCTAATTTTTGTCTATTTTTTAAAATTACTTTTTTTTTTTTTTTTTTTTTAGTAAATTTGAAACAGACTGTGGTAATTTTTTTTTTTACTTTTTCCTTATAACAATTTACATTTTTGACCATAATTTTGCAGATCCACAACAGAACAATAACTTAACTCTGATTTCAAGAAAAAAATATTAATAAAACTGTATTTAATTAAATAAATTAAATGACCAAGGATGCAGTTATTTCTGTTATAATATTTCTATATATTTATAGTTGTTTTGTTTTGTTTTGGGTTTTTTTAGAAATCTCCTCACCACCCAGACAGCAGGAAAAACCTCCTTTATTTTGAAATTCAAATGTTGGCACACTTAGTTTGTCTGATGGATTGCTGCTGACGGATTAAAGTTAATTTCGGTCATCTTAACTTGCCAGGTACATAATGAACATAAATTAGTTAATTAATATTAACTAAGGTAAAGGTAAAAACATCTCCTTTTTATTCTTGTCTGAAATAAGAAAAAAACCAATAATTGAAAAGAAGACAAAATGAACCTACTCGAGCTCCTAACACCACCTGTTAGCTAAGCAACTCTTCCATTATTGCTCCCATTACCAGTGGGTTAAAACCATGATCAATGCCTCCACTACTTACATACCTCTTCTGATTTTTTTTTTTTTCCGAGTTTAAAGTACTTTAATAAGCTCATGTTTCTCTTGGACAATGACACTCGTAGCCAGACACTCTGCCTGCTGACTGGAACACGCAGGTGAGGCACTTCTGAACTCCGTGTGGATGATGGTCACATGCGTTGTTTGTGTGTGTGCTTGCAGACTGTCATTCCTTCATATTTTTTTCTTAAATTTATATTTCCTCATGGAGTGGCGGGATAATTTTAAGTGTGGCGGGCCGCCACCCGGAATTGTTACCAGAGGAAACCCTGAACACCTATAAAGTGTGGATAAAACACCTATAAGTTGCGGATAAAGTGTGGCTTAACCCTTTGAGTGTGAGAATTTGCATGCCCCTAGTGGCAGAGCGCAGTGCTGCGCCTGTCATTTCACTGATCGCTACTGATCTGCCAGTTTCAGAAGATGGCAGACATGCACTGGAGGACTCAATGGATGACACGTAATACACCAAAGAAGAAGAACTCCTCATTTCCTTTTCCTGTACCCCTTTCTTTTAGCTCAGAAAGCTAATATGGCCGTGATCGGTCATCATCACCGTCACTTAGACGACTTTGTACACGGAAAATAGCTGTGGGATGCAAACGAAATTTATGTGGGATAATCATAAGACTTTGTCAATGTTGTAGAGAGCGTAAATGACCAACAGAATGCAAAATAACGACCACAATGGGTGAAAACGCAGCGACCACGGCAGCGAGCGCATCCCATTAGCTGCCAGTAAGTGACTTATTTCTGTGGTTTTTTAACATTGTACTGATTTCTTGTTCATATACTTTGAAGATAGCATGATGAGGTACCTCTGTACAAAAAATGGTGTCAAAAGACTGAACCATTCTTTGTGTAAATATGTCCAAAGTCCAGTTTTGACTGAGTTATGGAATTTAAAGAGCTTTCGTGACATTATGCTAATTAGATGAGTAAATTTATTCCTATCTGAAACTTTGGATCATATTTTACATCTTTCTGATTGACAGTAAGCCATTATGTCTTACCACTTTCAAGTTATTGCCTTTTTTTTTTTTTTTTTTTTTGTTACTTATTTGTACCCGTAGTAGCCTTGGAAATCTGAACTATTTTATTGACAAAAAATATTTACCACTCTTGAACACTATAGGTTATGTCGCAGTTCAGCGACAGACACACTCAAACAGTTAAATGTGGATAAAACACAGCCAAAGCACAGCTAAAGCACGGATAAAACAGATAAAAGTTTGGCTAAAGTGTGGATAAAACACAGATAAAGCATGGATAAAGCGCAGATAAAACAAAGATAAAGCGCAGCTGAAGCATGGATAAAAACAGGTAAAGTGCAGCTAAAATGCAGCTAAAATACCTATAAAGCACGGTTAAAGTGCAGATAAAACAGAAAAAATGTGGCTAAAGTGAGGATCAAACAAAGATATAGCGCAGCTAAAGCGCGGATCAAACACAGATAAAACTCAGATAAAATGCGGCTAAAGCGTGGACTAAACAAAGATAAAGCACGGCTAAAACAGCGCATGGCTAAAGTGTGGATAAAGAATGTCACCCGATGGAAAAACCACAAGGAATTGTAGGAAAAGTGTTCTGCCTGTCTGTACTTAGTGTTGTGTTGTTATTTGGGGCATATTATTGTGTGACATGGGTGGTGGCGCCACCTTTCCGGTTCTGCCGCCACCCAGGGCATAAGAGGGCTGTAAGGAGGAGGGGCGGTCTCTATGACCTCACCTCTGCCTGACGGGAGTGCTTGTACTGTGAGAGTGAGTCACCAATAAAGTTGTGTTCAGTTCAACAGCCAGCCTCATCCTTGGTTCTCGTTTACCGACATAACATTTGGCGGTTGACGAGGATAAAAGTATGGACGCGGGAGTTACTACTATTCATCTGTTTTTGAAAGTTCCTGGTGAGCCGCCAGTCCCTTGGGTGAGGTGGTTCGCCAAATTCCAAAATTGTTTGGTGGCATTAAACCTCGGTAAACTGGAGAAGTTGCAGGCATGGGCGCTGTTCGTTCACAACTTGGGAATGGAAGGACAGTGTATCCTTAGTACCTTGGATGAAAGTGATAGCTTTGAAGACGTGGTTGAGCTAATGGCGTGACATTTTCGCACCCCGGAAAACGTCATCATCCAGAGGATTCAGTTTCAGCAGCACCGCCAGCAGTCCGGCGAGTTAGTGCAGCGGTATGTTGCGGACTTATGTCAGCTGGCCGGGGACTGCCAGTTTGGAGCGTTAGAGGAAGAGATGGTCCGCGACCAGTTGGCGGAACATACCCTTTGCTCGGCGACAAGGTCAAAGCTCATTGCACACTCGGGCGAGCTGTCGTTAGCCACGGCCATCGAGTTAGCTCAGCAGTGTGAAGCAGCAGACAAGCTATCATGAGAGCTCGGCGAGAGAGCCGCACTCCGCCATTTTGAATCACAGTCGACGGCACAGGCAGTGGACCCGGACAGCGATGATGGCATGGAGAATGAGGAGGAAAATGCTAATGCTGTGAAGATAAGATCCACCCTGGGATCACCCAGGTGTTTGGGTTGTGGATCCACCAAGCACCTTTATAAGGCAAGAGAGCGTCCGGCAAGAGGAAAATGCTGTGGCAAGTGCAGACTCCTGCATCTTTTTGCCAGGGTATGTAACAAGTTCGAGTGAGGGGACCAAAGATGCAATGTGGACCCCCCGACTCCAGCTCCCACTATCATCCACACCGTTTCCCCAAGCACTGATAGGCGTACCTATTGTATGGTGGAATTGGACAGGGTAGCGGTTCCGCTACTGATTGACACGGGTGCAGTGAGGTCCATGTTGATTTGGCCTACTGTGGGGGATTTCTTCCTATATTACTGAGTGAGAGGTCATTCAGCACTGCTGTGTGGGTATGGTGGAAAAAGATTGGCCATGGTGGGATCGGTGGAACTGATGGCTAGGTACAAGTTGGCGGAGGTGTCCAACCTGAAGTTCATCATGACTGCCTGCGGTGAGAATATTATGGGGTGTGACCTCTTTCATGGATTGGGCTTCACCATCACTAGCGGTGTTGGAGAGGAGTAGTCGGGCTGTGGTTTGTGGGACCGGCCTGTTCCGCGAGTAGTGGACAAAGCTGTGTGGGACAAACTTTGGCCTAGTATTCTGGACGATAAGCAGGACCAACCCAACCCAGGGCCATCGCGGAAGGGTCCCGGTGCCAGTGCCCAAGTACCCCTAGCTGAGGGAACTGGGCGGCACGGTGGGACACCCGTGATGGTGGGTGGAGTCGAGTGGATGACCCATTCTGCTCCTGGAGTTCAGCTGGAAGGTACCGAGGAGCAAGGGGTCACAACGGCTTCACTGGCGGCAAAAACGAAAGTGAGCGGGGCAGGACTGGCTGTCACGGTAAAATGACGTGCCAAATAGAGACACTGGAAGCCAAGTCAGGCTCCTCTGGGGGTCGCAGATGTGGTCCAACCCAGAGAGGAGGCCTAGACAAAAGATGTTCGAGGCAAACGCTGGTGACAAGATGACCAGGGGTGGCTGCAGGTGATGGCTGTTGGAGAGGATGGCTACCTTCAGCTGTCTGATGGCTTGTGGAGGCATCCCAACAAGTTGCGGTGTACCAAAGAGGAGAAGGAGGTGTTTGGGCTTTGACGTGGGTCATCCCCAGGTTCAAAGAAAAGAAGGTGCACTGGAGGGGACTGTCTGATGGTTTTCCAGGGGGTGGTTCCTCTACTGGGGCAGACTGATAGTGGGACAACGTGTTTATTGCATGATGTTGGAATGGGGGGATGACCGGGTTCTATATTACTATATATTAGTTCTGTTAGTAGGATTGTTTTGTGTTTTCTACTGTTTATTTTAGGAACATGGCAGTTTTCTGTTTAATGGACTGTGTTTTAGTAGAGATGGCAGAATAATCCGTCTAGCCGTGTGGGGGTGGAACGGTCGTCCACCTGTTCCCCCACTAGCTTTAGTTATTTTGTGTGTATGTTATAGGTTTCAAATATTTCTGTTCAGTTTAGCGTGTGATTTGGGTTCCAAACTGGGGAGAGTCTCAATTGCGTGTGTGTGTTTTGGACCATTTTTTTTGAAGGGGGGTAAGTGTTGTGTTGTTATTTGGGACATATTATTGTGTGACACGGAGCCAGAAAGGTGGAGCCACCACCCGGGGAATAAGAGGGCTGTAAGGAGGAGGGGCGGTTTCTTTGACCTCACCTCTGCCTGATGGGAGCGCTTGTACTGTGAGAGTGAGTCAACAATAAAGTGGTGTTCAGTTCAACACCCAGCTTCATCCTTGGTTCTCGTTTACCGACATAACACTTAGTTGTGAGCAATGAATTCAGTTAAGCTAAAGTTTTTGAGAAGGTTGCTTCAGTCTGTTATTTATTTTTTATTTATTTATTCAGATAAAAATCGCGGATAAAACGCAGATAAAGCGCGGCTAAAACACCTGTAAAACACAGATAAACTATGGCTAAAACACCTATAAAGCACGACTAAAACACCTATAAAGCACGACTAAAACACCTATAAAGCACGGCTAAAGCATGGATAAAACAGATAAAGCGGATAAAACACATATAAAGCGTGGCTAAAGTGTGATCAAACTCTAATGAAGTGCAACTAAAGCGTGGCTAAAACACCTATAAAGTGTGGATAAAACAAAGATAAAGTGTGGATAAAACACTTTTAAAGCACCGCTAAAGCATGGATAAAACACACCTATAAAGCACGGCTAAAGCGCGGATTAAAACACCAATAAAGTGCGGCTAAAGAGTGAACACAGATAAAGCACAGATAAAGTGTGGAAAAAATGCCTATAAAGCCTCACTAAAACACAGATAAAGCACGGATAAAGTGTGAATAAAACACAGATAAAGCACAGATAAAGTGTGGATAAAACACAGATAAAGTGTGGAAAAAATGCCTATAAAGCCTCACTAAAACACAGATAAAGCGCGGCTAAAGTGTAGATAAAATTGTAAGAGAATTTCCTTTGTTAATTCTCAGTGTTCAAAACACGGGCAGTGAACAAATCAGAAAAGATGATCTATTCCTCAGCTTATCTTTACTGAAGCATGCAGAGAGCAGTACACAGCTGTGGGTCTTCTCAGCACAACTTGGAAAAGACCCCAGACAATGGTTTAAAGGGTACATATATTCTCCTGGCTATTGGGCATTCCCAGTAACCTCCTACAAAGCTTAGTCTCTGTCAAAACTGGTTTTGACCAGCTTTCAACGTTATCTTCACCCAGCAGATGTTTCACTTCTTCATTCGTTGGCTCCACACCCTGTTGCTGTCTTCAGCGGTGTCTTCTTTCACTTTCTGTGCAACCCCTATGACCCAATAGCATTTCTCTATATGCAGGCAAAAGCAGTTAGTTCTTCCTGATATCTGTTCTTTAAGTAACGACATAACTAGGACAGTGCTACCCCCCTAACACCATAATTTTGTAGTGTCTTTAATAATAATTTATGATCCACTGTATCAAATGCCTTTTTAAGATCCAGAAATACCCCAACTGAATACTCTTTATTTTCAACAGCAGTTGATATTTTTTCTATAAATTCCATTAGAGCAAATGCAGTTGTCCTCTTGTGTCTGAACCCATTTGCTGCTCACACTATAAAGTTGTCAATTCTCTCACAGAATATTTTTTCGAGTATCTTAGAAAATTGTGGCAATAGTGAAATAGGTCTATAGTTTGAAAATTCCCCTCTGTCACCTGTCTTGTATATCGGAATTACTTTGGCTATTTTCATTGCACTGGGAAATATACCTGTTTAGAGAGACAAGTTACAGATGTACGTCAGTGGCCTCACTAAGCATTCAATGATAGTTTTGACTAAAAGCATGTCAATACCATCACAATTCGTAGATGTTTTACTTTTAAACGATTTAAGGATATTTCTCAAGCCAAATTAGGACCAATGTTAACGAAAAATTTATTAAATTCATCTGCAGGTGAGACTGCATTTACACTCTGAGTCGTTCTTTTTTGAAAGATTGGTTGGGTAGCTTGTATTTCTGTTTTTATTTCTAAGAAAATTGTTAAGTATTGTCCATGTATTTTTAGTGTTATCTCTGTTTTTCTCCAGTTCTTCACTGTAATGGTCTCTTTTACTACATCTCATTATATATGTTAACTTATTTTTGTATGTTTTATACCGCTGCTCTGCTTCTTTTGTCCTTTTCTTTAGAAAAGCTTTATATAACAATTTTTTCTTTTTACACACTTTTTGTAATCCTTTGGTTAACCATGGCTTGTCGACAAATTTCTATTTAAGCTTTTTCTTAACTAATGGACAATTTTTTTTTCATAAAGAGTGGTTATAATGTTCATGAATGTGTCGTAGGCTTCATTTACATCTGGTACATAGACTTTTGTCCAGTCTTGTTTCAGCAGGTCTTCTTTAAAAGAATTGATTGCATTTTGTGATTTGTATCTGAAAGATTTTAAAGTTTTTTCTGTATTGACCCCCTTGTGGTCATGGATAAGTGCAAAGACTGGCAGATGGTCACTTATGTCATTTATCAATAATCCACTTTCTATTTTCTTATCAATAATATTATCATACAGGTTATCAATAAGTGTAGCAGTGTAAACTCTGATTCTACTGGGATGTGTTATGTGTTATTGTGGGATATAGACTCATACTATACATAGAATTCATGAACTCTGTAATTACATTTTGTTGAAATGGACCCGAAAAGGATAAAGCGGAAGAAGATGGATGGATGGATGGATGGATTTAGTAAATCAATATTGAAGTCTCCACAGATTACAACCATTTTTTTTATTAGTTATATTATTGTACAACTCGACTAACTTATCTCTGAATCTCTCAATGTATACATATAATTAGATTTTTTGTTTTATCTTGGTCAATCTCAACAGTAACACATTCCAGAATCCTTGGTAGTGCAAAGGACATTCCATTTACGAGTTTACACCTATACATCTATACACCTATACAGTTCATCAATATACAGTGCAACACCACCACCCTTTTTGTGAGATCTATTAATATAAAACATCTGATATCCCTCTATTGCCATCAAAGAAGCCTGCTCTTCATTTTAAATTCAATACGTTTTTGTCTTTTAAACTCGGGATTTTCCTTTTAAATTAATTTTCTTTTCTCCCTTACTTCAGTAGGTTTTTTTGTTTTGTTTTTTTTTTTTTGCTCATTTCTGAGATACATTTGGGACTTTTTTTTAAGGAAAATTTAAAGTTTTTGCCCTTAAATTTGTAAATATTATTGCAACTTTTCTCTTTGGGCTGCACGGTGGCGCAGTGGTTTAGCACTGTGGCAGCACAGTTTTACCCTCGGCTGGGGGATCGCGGGGATCATGAGATCGTGGGTTCGATTCCAGCCCCCGACCAACAGTGAGCTGTGTGGAGTTTGCATGTTCTCCCCGTGTTGTGTGGGTTTACTCCGGGATTTCTCCGGTTTCCTCCCGCATATCAAAAACATGTAGGTTTAGGGCGCTCGCGCACGCAGCGACCGGCAGCCGGTGGCTTGTCACCAGACTGCAAACCAAATCTACCTACGGGTACAAATAAGTAACAAAAAAAACTTTTCTCTTTTACATCTGTAACTATTAAGATGCAAATTTACAACTTTTCCACACATTTTTTACTTTATTCTTTTGATTTTTGTCTTTAATGTGTTAGTCTTAGGAGAATAAAATATAAGCATGTTCCTTTTAATATCATCCAAATAGTTCTACCAATCTCTGTCCGTAAACAGCAAAATTACTAAAATTATGCATATTAATTACACTACATAGTAAATTACACTGTCTTAGATAAACTTTACATTTTGTGTGTTTTTCACAGGTACAAAGGAACAAACAGGAAGAGGCCAAGTAGAGAGCTGACAAATATTTTTGTTTGCTGGAAAGGGTAATTGAGAAATAATTGTTATTTTTGCTCTGGTATTGTTGTTTGAAATGGTTTTTGCTTCTACTGTTGAATAAAATGTTTTGAGTCCAACTGTGTTACTTGATTTTTGTAATGTATGCTACAATGTGGACTGGTATGGAAAAGAAGCAAGACAGATAACAGACGATGATGATTCAAACTTTATATAAAAACCATAGAAACATACAGATGATTAAGAGATATTTACAAATTTAAAACATTAACACAATGAACTGGGTTAAAACCATCCATCCATCCATCCATCCATCTTCTACCGCTTTTCCGGAGGTCCGGGTCGCGGAGGCAGCAGTTCAAGCAGAGAAGCCCAGACTTCCCTCTCCCCAGCCACCTGCTCCAGCTCTTCAGAGGGGATACCAAGGCGTTCCCAGACTAGCTGGGAGACATAGTCTCTCCACCGAGTCCTGGGTCTGCCCCGGGGTCTCCTCCCAGTCGGACGTGCCTGAAACACCTCAAGTGGGAGACGTCCAGGAGGCATCCTAATCAGATGCCCATACCACCTCAACTGACTCCTTTCAATGTGGAGGAGCAGCGGTTCTACTCTGAGCCTCTCCCGGATGACTGAGCTCCTCACCCTATCTCTGAGGGTGAGTCCAGCAATCCTACGGAGAAAGCTCATTTCAGCCGCTTGTATCCGCGATCTCGTTCTTTCGGTCATTACCCAAAGCTCGTGACCATAGGTGAGAGTAGGAACGTAGATTGACTGGTAAATCGACAGCTTTGCCTTAGAACTAAGCTCCCTCTTCACCACAACAGACCGGTACAACGTCCGCATCACTGCAGATGCTGCTCCAATCCGTCTGTCGATCTCTCGCTCCATTTTCCCCTCACTCGTGAACAAGACCCCAAGATACTTAAACTCCTCCACTTGGGGCAGGAGCCTGTCCCCAACCCGGAGAGGACAATCCACCTTTTTCCGGCTGAGGACCATGGACTCGGACTTGGAGGTGCTGATTCTCATCCCAGCCGCTTCACACTCAGCGGCAAACCGTCCCAGCAAGAGCTGTAGGTCATTGCTGGATGAAGCCAACAGGACAACATCATCTGCAAACAACAGAGATGAGATCCTGTGGTCACCAAGTATGACACCCTCCATTCCCTGGCTGCGCCTAGAAATCCTGTCCATAAAAATTATGAACAGGACCGGTGACAAAGGGCAGCCCTGGCGGAGTCCAACTCTCACTGGGAATGACTCCGACCGAGTGTTGGCAATACGAACTAAACTCTCACAACGGTCGTACAGAGACCGAATAGCTCGTAACAACAAGCCCGATACCCCATACTCCCGAAGCACCCCCCACAAAAATCCACGAGGGACGCGGTCAAATGCCTTCTCCAAGTCCACAAAACACATGTAAACTGGTTGGGCAAACTCCCACGAACCCTCAAGAATTCTCGAGAGGGTAAAGAGCTGGTCCGATGTGCCACGGCCAGGACGAAAACCACATTGCTCCTCCTGAATCCGAGGTTCGACCAACGGCCGGACTCTCCTCTCCAGTACCTTGGCATAGACCTTCCCAGGGAGGCTGAGGAGTGTGATCCCTCTAAAGTTGGAGCACACCCTCCGGTCCCCTTTTTTGAAGAGAGGAACCACCACCCCGGTTTGCCATGCCAAAGGCACTGCCCCCGACCTCCACGCAATGTTGCAGAGGCGTGTCAACCATGACAGCCCAACAACATCCAGGGCCTTGAGGTACTCGGGGCGAATCTCGTCCACCCCCGGGGCCCGGCCACCAAGGAGATTTTTAACCACCTTGGCGACCTCAGCCCCTGTGATAGGCGAGTCATCCCCCTTGTCCCCAAACCCTGCTTCCTCTGTGGAAGGCGTATCAGTGGGATTGAGGAGATCCTCGAAGTATTCCTTCCACCGCCCGACGATATCCCCAGTTGAAGTCAACAGTGTCCCATCCGCACCATACACAGTGTGGACGGGGAGCTGCTTTCCCCTCCTGAGCCGCCGAACAGTTTGCCAGAATCTCTTTGAAGCCGACCGAAAGTCTTGTTCCATGGCCTCACCGAACTCCTCCCATACCCGGGTTTTTGCTTCAGCAACCACCCGAGCTGCACTCCGCTTGGCCTGCCGGTACACCTCAGCTGCTTCGGGAGTCCCACAAGCCAACCAAGCTTGATAGGACTCCTTCTTCAGCTTAATGGCCCCCCTCACCACTGGTGTCCACCACTTGGTTCGGGGGTTGCCACCACGAGATGCACCGACCACCTTGCGGCCGCAGCTCTGGGCCGCCGCTTCAACAACAGAGGTGGAGAACATGGCCCATTCAGACTCCATGTCTCCAGACTCCCTCGGAATGTGGTTGAAGTTCTTCCGGAGGTGGGAGTTGAAGACCTCCCGGACAGGGGCCTCAGCCAGACGCTCCCAGCACACCCTCACTATACGTTTGGGTCTACCAGGTCTGAATGGCTTCCTCCCCTGCCATCGGATCCAACTCACCACCAGGTGGTGATCAGTTGACAGCTCTGCACCTCTCTTTACTCGGGTGTCCAAGACATACGGTCGCAGGTCTGATGATACGATAACAAAATCGATCATCGACCTGCGGCCTAGGGTGTCCTGGTGCCAGGTGCACATATGGACACCCTTATGCTTGAACATGGTGTTCGTTATGGACAGACTGTGGTTAGCACAGAAGTCCAATAACTGAACACCACTCGGGTTCAGATCGGGCAGGCCGTTCCTCCCAATCACCCCCCTCCAGGTTTCACTGTCGTTGCCCACGTGCGCATTGAAGTCCCCCAGTAGGACAATGGAGTCTCCAGGAGGAGCACCCTCCAGCACCCCAGTCACAGACTCCAAAAAGGGTGGGTACTCTGAAACATCATTTGGTGCATAGGCACAAATGATGGTCAGGACCCGTTTCCCAACCCGAAGGCGCAGGGAAGCAACCCTTTCGTCCACCGGGGAAAACTCCAATATAGAGGCAGCAAGGTGGGGCGATACAAGAATACCTACCCCTGCTCGTCGCCTCTCGCCCGGGGCAACTCCAGAAAAGGCCAAGCTCCAGCCCCTCTCCAGGAGACTGGTTCCGGAACCGGAGCTGTGTGTTGAGGTGAGGCCGACTATATCTAGCCGGTATCGCTCAATCTCGTACACCAGCTCAGGCTCCTTCCCCACCAGAGAGGTGACATTCCACGTACCAAAAGCCAGTTTAGAAAGCTTGGGATCAGTCCGCCAAGGTCTCCGCCTTTGACTGCTACCTAATCCACATAGCACCGGACCTCCATGATCCCTCCTGCAGGTGGTGAACCTACTGGAGGGCGGACCCATGTAACTCCTTCGGGCTGAGCCCGGCCGGGTCCCATGGGTGGAAACCTGGCCACCAGACGCTAGCCTTCGAGCCCCTCCCCCAGGCCTGGCTCCAGGGTGGGGCCCCGGTAACCCCATACCGGGCGGGGTACACTGAATCCTTGATATACAATTTATCATGAGAGTCTGTTGGATCGTTCTTAGTCTGGCCCTTCACCCAGGACCAGTTTGTCTTGGGAGACCCTATCAGAGGCAAATTGCCCCGGACAACATAGCTCCTGGGATCACTGGGGCACGCAAACCCCCCCACCACGATAAGGTGACGATCCATGAGGGGGGGGTTAAAACCGGAATTATAAATATATAACAAATAAGAATACATCTGGTAAATTTGTTAAACACTTTAGTTACAAATGTGCATAAAAGGTTACTAAGAAAAATGAAAATGTATATTTAAAATGTATTTAATTAAAGAACAAATGTGCATGTGTGAACTAGTAGTGTCTGTGTAAACTGTCCAATGGTGGTGGTGAGGCTGTAGGAAGTTTTTTCATCACCACAGACACCAGGAGCTGGTTAATGTCAGCACAGCTCAGTCAGGAGTCAGGATGGTTGTCTCCTCTGAAGTTTCTCTGCAGAACTGGCACCGCAGGGCTCAGTCAGCAGTAATCACGGACCTGCACAACAAACAAGTTGAGCTGGACCATCATCTGAAGTGTGGTGCCTACTTCCGGCGCCACATGAGTCGGCTGCCTCTTTGCATCAGCGGCTCAATTTCTTCCTATTTCTTATTTACTACCTGGCTTCTCTTGCTAAACTTTCTGATCCGGCAACACCTTATCCATCACAGACACGTAGATCGCCCAAATGTCTCCTGAGCCAGCAGTCGGAGCCACTGCTTATAGCAGGAGGCAGTACAACAGGGACCAGCTGTTAGCACTTAACCAGCCCACGATGCTAATGCAAAAACTCGATATACCAGGAGAAATAAGACGAAGACGGCGTGGATGTCGAGCTGGAGTAAGATGGTGACATCCTACAAGTACCTGGGTGTTCATTTGAATAATAAACTAGACTGGTCACACAATACTCTACAAGAAGGGACAGCGCAGGCTGTTCCTACTGAGGAGGCTCAGGTCTTTTGGTGTACAAGGGGTGCTCCTGAAGACATTCTATGATTCGGTGGTGGCATCAGCCATCACTTTTGGAGTGGTCTGCTGGGGCAGTGGCATCACAGCAGCCAATAGGAAGAGACTGAACAAACTGATCAAGAAAGCTAGCTCTGTCCTGTGGCAGCACCTTGACCCAGTGGAGGAGATAGGAGAGAGAAGGATGGTGGCTAAGCTGTCATCTCTGCTGGAGTCCGAGTCCCACCCTATGCAGGACATACTGGACGCACTGAGGAGCTCATTTAGCAGTAGGCTACATCATCCTAGGTGCGCGACCGAGAGGTTTCGCAGGTCCTTCCTACCTACAGCTGTCAGACTTTATAACCTAAGCAGGGCTGCACGCAGAGATAGCAAAAAAAACGTGACGACCTAATAGTATTGAATGCAAAAGACACAACAGACTTACACAAAATGGTCCCCTCCAGTATACAACTAGGACAATATCAGTCGCTACGGAGGGTGACAATATGTATGGGTACATATTCATACTATGTGGGGTAACTAAATAGACGGTTATGCTGTTTATTCCATCTAGCTACAATGCTCCGTACTGTATAGTATATATTTATATATTTATGTGTACATATGTATACTCGCTGCTCTTGTTTTTTCTTGTCTTCTGATTGTTGCTCTGAGTGTTGCTATCCCTGTGCTGTTGCAATCCTGGAATTTCCCCATTGTGGGACTAATAAAGGCTTATCTTATCTTATCTTATCTTATCTTGTAGAGAATTACATCATATATTACCTTCAAATAATTATTATAAATGAAACACCATTTAAAATGTTATCCTAAAGTCCATTTTCCTTTTTTTGGTCCTGCCTCAAGTAAATGGGGAGAAAAAAACTGCTTACACTAGTTATAAGTCTCATAAGTAATGTCATGATTGGCGGGATTAAACAGCTCATGTGCAGGGAACGACACCAGAGTAAACACACGAAGCACAGAGAGAAACTAGTTTTCACAATTTATTGATTCAAAAAGGGAGCTTCGTTAATGAAAGACGCCACTCGCCAGAGGAGGACTCAGCCTGTAAGGAGAGACGAGAGCGAGTTAGAACAGGAGGGAGACAGGTAAAGGGACAATAGGACAGCACTCACCTGGGATGAGCTGAGAGTCCGGCAGTGGAACCCAGCATGAAACTGTGAACCAGGAGAGGATGCTGGTGGGCAGGAGTAGAGCTGGGTGACGTGTCTGACCGGGTGGAATGAGGCAGCTGAAGTGGTGATGATGATGATGGTAGTGATGGGAAGGCAGGCTCTGGAGCCTGAGGGGTGCTCGGAGCTTATCCAGGAAATATTTGGCGAAGCGCGTTTCGAGGCGTGCATTGTGATGTATGTGTTGACGTCAGACCACATGACTGGATCAGGAAGCCGTTCATTTTTTTTAAAATACTTTTTTATTGCAAGATATAAATGTACAGACAGGTATTACATTACAATAAACTTGAAAGAAAGAGAAGAAACAATGAAGGAAACACAAACACTATGATCTGAGAAAAAAATATACATACATAAAATAAAAGGACAACACAAATAATCACTCAGAGTCATCATTGAGGTCATTCGTTAGAAAGGAGCTCAGATCATTTGCATAAATTGAAGTAATTAATTTAAGGGATTTGGTGTAAAGCTTAATTTCATTTAAGAAGCTAGAAAAGATGGGTGGTGTTTTTGTGAATTTGGCCTTATGAATGGAAAATTTGGCTAGAATTATTAAAATGTTAGTTATTGAATCAATCCTTGTATTATTACGTACGTATATTAACCCCACATACTTTGTTATTAAAGTCGAGCACAGGAACTGTTGTGATTTTACTTCCAAGCCAGTTCTTAAATTGTCTCCAGAACAGCTGGGTATGGAAGCATGAGAAAAATAGATGCTCTGTCGTTTCCATGTTTTCGCTGCAGAAGGTACATTTGTTGTTTTACCATCCAAATCTTAGCCTCAGAAACTCATTGGAAGGATAAATGTCATTTATTATTTTAAAATGAGCTTCTTTTGATTTGGGTGAGACCGGATATTTTAGATATTTTGTTCTCAGTTTGATTTTTGATTGTTGATCCAGGTTATTTATAAATTGGTTTCTGCAAGCCTGGGAGGGATAAAGGTCATTTGTGAGAACAGCTCTCATAAATTTGTTTGTGCACTTTCTGTCCAGAAAGTTAATGTCATTTATACAGAGTGTAGGAAAGGGAGGTGGAGACTGGGTGTAAAGAAATGTATTCTTTGCAAGAGTAAGAAAGGCTTTGGGAATGGCTCGGACTAATGACCCAAATTCCTTTGGGCTACAATCCAAGTCATATTTCTTAGAAAAATCAATGTGGAACAATCTATTACCATTTGTATCTAAAAGATCCAATACACACCAAATATTTTTATCCCACCATCTTTTATTAAAAAAAAAATTTAAAAAAAGAGACTTTCCTTTGTGGAGTATACTGTATATCTATTATTCCACACTGGTGTGTTGTGGGGTGTGAAGTTATGAGTGTAGAGTAATTTCCAAAACAACAAGGCCTGTTGGTGAAAGTTAGAGAGTTTAAATGGTAATTGGGAGACAATATAATCACATTTAAGGATGAAATTTAAGCCACCCATCTTGCTGAAAATATTTTGGGGAATTATGTGCCAGATGCTGTCAGGGTTTTTAAGACATTGTTTTAGCCAGTTGAGTTTTAAAGTACCATTCATACATTCACAGTCTATAGCATTTAAACCTCCTTCGGCAAACTTTTTAACAACCACTGCTTTTTTTGATGTAGTGAGTGCAATTTTGCCAGATAAACTTAAAGTTAGATTGATTTATAGATTTGATGAAGTTAGGACAGACAGCTAAAGCTGATGCGGGGTGAATAAGTCTGGGGATGCTTTCCATTTTGGTGAGATAAATTCTACCAAAGATTGAGAAGTCTCTTTGGAGCCAAATGTTTAGTATACTTTTACATTCATCCATTTTCTTTGTCAAATTTAGAAGTTCTCACTCCTTCTCATCTTTTGTTAAATAAACCCCAAGATACTTGACATCGGTTTTTACCGGAATATCATAGATAACAGTCTGGAGGTGACCATGAATAGCTATGAGTTCATATTTTTGAAAGTTTAGGAAGAGTCCAGAGGCCTTTGAAAAAAGTTCAGTGTTCTGAATGGCAATTGGAATCTGATGTTCATCCTTAAGGAACACGCCCGCGTCGTCAGCAAACTGGGTTGTTATGAGTTCACTTCCAAACACATTTTGTTTCATCAGATTCTCACAATTCTTTAACATGATGGCCAACATTTCTGCTGCCAAGATAAAAAGTCCAGGGCTCACGGGGCAATCTTGGCGGATTCCTCTTTGCACATCAAAATGTTGAGGTGATCTGTGTGGTAAGGCAACACAGCCGTTAGTGTCTTTGTACAAAGTCTGTATGAAGGTGTCTCCAAAGCCAAAGGACTTCAGTGTATGAAGGGGTGTTCAACCACATCAAAAGCTTTTTTAAAATCAAGAAATAAAATAAACCCATTATCTTCTATGAATTAGGAATCCATTCATGATTTTGCACGCAACATGAAATAAAGTGAGCAGCGATACCCAACGGAAATCCCCGTCCCTCACGTTTTGTGTTGTCATGTTTGACTGTGTAAGGGATTTGTCACAGCCAATTTTCACATGGGGGCAGCGGCAAAAACACAGATTTCTCCCGTTTGGAAATATTTTGAGCACATTTCTCCCATTAATGTATTTTCCACAAATAGTGGCTGTTTAATGCAGCTGAGGTGATGGTTTAGTGGTAGAGCATCTGCACTACAAGTGGGAGGCCTGGGTTTGAGTCCCAGTTGTGTCATTCTTGTCATTTTATTTTTATTTGCAAGGTGACATGTCTGTTGTGTTTCAAAGAGCTTGGATCATTATTATGCATCATTATGCTGAGGCACTATTGCTATTGTGCCCTGCATGAGAATAAGGCCAGAGCTGAATATACTGGGACAGCATAAGACTGTTGAAAATGTATTATTTCTTAATAAAAATGGATAAGTAGTACAAGCACATGAAGAAACACAGACACATTCACCGGAGTCACCCCAGTTTTATTATTTCTTTTTTCCCTTATGATCATTGATATTTCTTAAAAGACAGCACATTTATTGAAATTGAAAAAATAAATTTGTTGTGTTTCAAAGAACTTGGATACAACAATAACACATCATTATGCTGAGGCACTATTGTGCCCTGTATAAGTGTACCACAAGAACATTCACTGTAGTCATTGATTTGCATTTATTGAAATTTAAAAAAAAAAAAAGCCCTTGCAAAAATCTGCATGTTGTATACGTTTTGTCCACTAGATGGCCTGGTAGAGAAAATGAAGTCTCACATGAGGCCTTGTCTATATGAGCCATTTTGATGAAAGGCCTCAAGTCCTCCAGAAAGCCTCATTTAGCCATCACTAGATGATGGGGCAGGTGAGCACACAACAAATCCCGGAGATGCACCACGAAGATGGCAGCAACCTGGAAGAGGAGGAGAAGAGAAAGGAATTGAATAATAATTCCTCGGAGAACGAATAAACACTTACTTGTTTGTTTAAAGGCAGTACACCCAACGAGCCAGCGCTGAAGCATTGGCGAACGGGTCCTTATAAGCGCTGGCAGGGAAGAGGTAGCAAGTGCGTCTCATCACACAGGTGCAGTGATTGCCTGCAGAGCCGGGAAAGTCTTGGAGGAAGGGAGGGGGAGTGCGCGCTCACCTGAATATGACAAGTAAGCCAAAACATTTAGTATAAGTAATGTGTGCAACTTTGTTTTATTCACATTTAAACATGAAATGTGCTAATTTTTTAAAAACAATAGATTTAACTACCCAATTTAACCCTTCTTACCCTATTAATTGTTTACTCCATTTTAAATATATTCTCTGGGAAATTGTGCTAGGAAAAATGTGAATATGAAAGGCTTTTTAAGTGAAATGCAGCAGTAATTCAACAACACAGGGAGATGGCTAAGAGTTTTTTCCACACTTTTTAAACAAAGTTCATGCTGTAACAATTCATTTTTTGTGCTTTTATCATCTCATCTGCTATAATTTATACCTTGCCAACTGTGTAATATCTGATGTGGTAATATTGCCATGTGGAGGAAGAAAGCAGACGAGGCAAGGAGCTGACGACACGCGAACATTATTTTCTCCTCCAACATCAAGTGCAGTAAAAACTCTGAAGCCTGAGTGCCTGAGTGAACTCCTTTATACTCTTTAATTCCCGCCTCCGGCACTCAGGGTGAGCGCATTCATATTCAGACTGCAAGACATGCACACACATGAACATAACACTGAAACACACGTCACAGAGCATGTCTTGCTACAATACATTCACACCTCTGCATCCTCAGGTGCCAGCCTGACGCGGCAAGGGGTGAAAGGCACATCTTTGTTTGGTTGGCTCCACTCAGCTTTCTCCACTAGCATCTCCATATCTTTTCCCCCACCACCCCCTTGTCCTGGGTGGAGTGCCATGTGTATTGTGTGCCCCCCTCCCCCCGCACACCCAGAAGGGGCTCTAACCCTCTGGCACCTTGGGCTTGAGCTGGTGCCCGAAACTGCTGTAACGTAGACTGGCCGAAGTGTCTTGCTGTTGAGGAGGGCAGGAGACAAATTCGGTCTCCGGCGCACAGTCCTGTGGAGGGGGAAAGGGTGGGGAGGGGAAAAACCTAGTCTGCTGCCAACAGTTCTCTGCAGGGGGAAAACCAACTTGTGGAGCTGCTGTAGGTGGGCATCTGCACCGGGGAACTTGAGCCAATACCACCTCCTCATCTGCCAACACATATGCGGGCTTAAGCCTGTCAGTGCAGATGGTCTCCATATGCCCCCCCCCAAGTCTAATACAAAATGCTTTGCACCAGGTTCCAGCACCCTAAACGATCCGTCATATGGTGGGCACAGCTGGTCCGGTGCGCATCGTGCCTGACATAAACATAACTGGCGTTCTGTAACCTTTTTGTGACAAAAGTGTGGGGAAAACAATGGTGAGCCGGGCCCTGCATGTTAAAAGCCTTTGTACTGTGCAAAAATTGCATGTGTGGATTGGCCCCGGGCGCAGGTTTTTCCAGTAAAAACTCTCCGGGGATCCGCAGCGGCTGAAAAAAAATGAGTTCTGCCGGGAAGGCTGCCAGATCCTCCTTAGGCACAGAGGGCAACCCTAAAAGAACCCAGGGCAGGCAGTCGACCCAATTTGCATCCGTGAGCGAAGCTCTGCGCACTGCCTTAAGCGGCCTATGAAAATGCTCACATAAACCGTTAGCCTGGGGGTTGTACAGAGTAGTTCGGTGAATTTTGACTCTCAGACTCTGGGCCATCACAGACCAGAGTTCCGAAACGAATTGCGGACCCCGGCCAGAAGTGATATCCGACGGGGATCTGAACCGTGCGACCCAAGCAAACAAAAAAGCATGAGCCACTTCCGCGGACGTGGTGGAAGCCAACGGGACCACTTCAGGCCAGCACGTGGTGTGGTCCATGATTGTCAAAAGGTGCATGAAACTTTGCTATGGTGGGAGGGGTCCCACCAAATCCACGTGGACGTGGTTGAACCTCCTGGCCAGGATTTGGAACGGCTTGAGGGGGGCTCTGGTGTGCTTGTTCACTTTGGCTCGCTGGCACATGACGCACGCTGCAGCCCACTCTTTCACATTCTTGCGCAAGCACGGCCAGACAAATTTCGCCCCCACCAGTTTAACCAAAGCGCACACGCCTGGATGCGAAAGGGAGTGGACTGTCTCATAAATGCGGCAGTGTCAAGAACTCAGAACCACTGAGCATGGGCAACCGGTGGAGACATTGCAGAGCAAGGGAGGGCACCCTTCTCACACCACCCTGCTCTCCAGCTTTAACCCAGCAGGGGCAGACTGGAACGCGCAAATGTCCATGTCCCCGGCTTGTTCTGCAGCCATAGCAGGGAAATCTATTCCCATATAGACCGGGGAAACTAACGCGCAGGACAGGCAATCGGCCACAATGTTGAGCTTACTGGCAATGTGTTGAATGTTGGTCGTAAACTCCGAGATTGCAGCCAGATGCCGTTGCTGCCGGGCCGACCATGGTTCCGAGACCTTGGACATCGCGTACATCAGCAGCTTATGGTCAACGAATAAGGTGAACTTGCGCCCCTCTAGTCAAAACTGGAAATGGCGCTTCACCAGGTGGAGAGCTAACAATTCTCTGTCGAACGTGCTGTATTTGCGTTCAAGGTCGCGCAAAGTTCGACTGAAAACACGAGCAGCTGCCATGAACCTGAGACATTCTGCTCCACCACTGCCCCTATGACGTCAGACGCATCCGTGGTGAGTGCTATCCGTGTGGACGGGTCCGGGTGGGCTAGCAAAGCGGCATCCGCCAGCATTGTTTTGGCATCTGTGAAAGCCTGGACTTGCTCAGGAGTCCAGTCGATTTTTTCCATGGATTTCGTTCTCTTAAGCGCAACATACAATGGGTGCATCAATTGGGCTGCCCGGGGAAGGAAACAGTTATAAAAATGGACCATTCCCAAAATTTCCTGTAGGGTCCTCATGGTCTGCGGATGCGGAAAGCCCGACATGGCGCGCACCTTATCCAGTAGCGGAATCGCGCCTTCCAGCGAAATGTGGTGGCCTAAAAAATCAATCACTGGCACACCGAACTGGCACTTCGCCGGGTTCACTATAAGTCTGTGTGCTTCCAACCTCTGGAAAACCGTCCTGAGATGGGCGATGTGCTCCTCCTCGGACGTGCTAGCTACCAGAATGTCATCTAAGAAGACAAAAATAAAGGACAAGTCACGGAGTAAGCCCATCATTTTCTGGAAGGTCTGTGCCACGCCTTTTAATCCAAACAGCATGTGTAAGAACTCGAAAAGGCTGGAAGGAGTTATTACCGCTGTTTTAGGAACATCTTACGTGCGCGCCAGGACCTGGTGGTAACTGCGGACCAGATCCACTTTTGAAAAAACACACGTCCTGGCCAGGTGCATGGAAAAATCCTGGATGTGCGGGATGGGATACCAATCATGTTCCGTGGCGTTGTTCAAGCGCTGGAAATCGCCGCACAGTTGCCACAACCCGTCGACCTTAGGCACCATGTGTAGCGGGCAAACTCCTTGCGCGAGCTGGCCAGTTTAGCTGCATCAAGGCAGCGAGGTCGCGTGAACACAGGCGGGCCTTTAGTAGTTATGAAATGTTTGATCCCTTGTTTCGTTTCCGCAGCCGAAAAAGTCGGGACCGTGAGAGCTGGGAACTGTGCAAGTAATTGCTGGTACTTAGCCCCCCGGAGTTATAACGTTAGCCAGTGTTGTTGACCCCACTCCCTGAGCTGTGCAGGGCAGTGAAGTGAAAGAGACAGCGTCCACTAATCGTCTACTGGCAACATCGACTAACAACCCATAAGCACATAAAAAATCTGCACCTAAAATGGAGGCTGAACATGCAACTACAACAAAGTCCCACTGATAATTGCATCTGTGCAAGCATATCGTCAGCGTCTGTTCGCCAAATGTCCTAATTGTGGATCTGTTGGCGGCCGTGAGCTTGGGACCGCTGCCTCCTGCCGACCTGTCCACGCTGACCGGTAGGATGAGGCTCTTCTGGGAGCCGGAGTCCACCAAAAACCGTCTCCCTGAACGTGTGTCTGTGATATAAAGCAGCTTGTTCCTGTCGCCAGCAGCTGCAGCTGCTACTGTCTGCGCCATTGTCCCGGCTTCTTGAATTGGCACGGCAGCTGACAGCATTGGGCATCTGAGCTGAAACGGCCATGATAGGAACAGATCGCCCCATTCCTGCATCTTTTGGCATCCGTCCCGACTACCACCAATGGCTCCTCGATTTTTTTTTTTTTTTTTTTTTTTTTTGTTACTTATTTGTACCCGTAGGTAGACTTGGTTTGCAGTCTGGTGACAAGCCACCAGCTGCTGGTCGCTGCGTGCACGAGCGCCCTAAACCTACATGTTTTTGGTGTGCGGGAGGAAACCGGAGAAATCCCGGAGTAAACCCGCGCAACACGGGGAGAACATGCAAACTCCACACAGCTAACTGTTGGTCGGGGGCTGGGATCGAACCCACGATCTCATGATCCCCGCGATCCCCCGGCCGAGGGTAAAACTGTGCTGCCACAGTGCTAAGCCACTGCGCCACCGTGCAGCCCCGATTTCACTGGAGTCCCTCATGGATGCCGGTGCCACTGCATGCACACTGAGAGCTCTGGTTGCTAAAATGATGCGGTCCACTTCCTGTTCCAGGGTACGGTAGTCCTTGGTCACAAGCAGCAGCGAGTTGGACAGGATTGCCTTCACTGTGGCAAGTAGGTTCCTGAGGAAGAAGTGGGCGAACAGGAAAGATTTGTCGTCCTCCCACCCCCCAGCACAAACATGCTCTCCATAAGTTCCACGGTTGATCTGTCACCTAACTCTGAACATGTTAGGAGTCTCTCTGCCCTCTCACTGTCAGACAGGATATAGCACTGGAGTGGCATCCGGTTGAGCGCTTCATATTTTCCCTGGGCCGGCAGCTCCTGGAGCAGGCTCGTCACCTGTTGCGTGGCGTGCTCATCCAGCGCAGCGAGCACATAGTAATATTTTGTGTTGTCCGTTGTTATCCCACTGAGTGCGAACTGATCTTCTATGTGCAGGAACCACGCGGTCGGGTTGTGAAGCCAGAAGTCTGGGAGCTTGACTGAGACAGTGCATGCGGCGCTGGTGCTCTCCCTCCAGGTAGTCTCCGGGGCGGTGCTCGGCTTGTTCTCCATGGCACGTCTTAGGGTCACCAATGTGGAGGAAGAAAGCAGACGAGGCAATGACCTGGACAACACACAAACTTTATTTTCTCCTCCAACATCAAGTACAGTAAAAACTCTGAAGCCTGAGTGCCTGATCAAACTCCTTTATACTCTTTAATTCCCATCTCCGGCACTCCAGGTGAACACATTAACATTCAGACTGCAAGACATGCACACACATTAACATAACATTGAAACACACGTCACAGAGCATGTCTTGCTACAATACACTCACACCTCTGCGTCCTCAGGTGCCAGCCTGGCGCGTCAGGGAGCAAAAGGCACATCTTTGTTTAGTTGGCTCCACTCAGCTTTCCTCATTAGCATCTCCATATCTTTTCCCCCACCACCCCCCTTGTCCTGGGTGGAGTGCCATGTGTATTTTGTCCACCACAGCCATATATTAAATCTAACTTACAGATCTGCTAATATCAGAATATTTTTTTTCTAACAACAATTGCAATTGTTAGAAATTTTAAAAAACACACCTGACACTGGAGGCTATAAGATTTTCACAAAAAACCTTTGGTGTTTCATAATTGTTTAGAGCAACATTCAGCTGCTGTAGTAATATTTAACAGCCCTCCGGTACGCTAATTAATAACTGATGAGGTACTGGCAGTACAGGTGCCTCCTCTGAATATCTTGCTGCCTGTTAGTGATGATAATCTGTTTTTATTTTCATGAAGTTGTGGGGAAAAAAGCTGAAAAAGAGCAAAAACTGCCAGTAGCCTGAAAGTGGAAGTGACAGCTCGTACATTTGTAAGAGCTGTTCCATTCCTTGCCATTCTCCAATGTCAAGGAAAGACTCGCACTCTACCAAGGATTCGACTTAGAAGAACATGTACTACCAAGGAAGGATCCTTGACTTTGAGAAACACCCAATGACTGCTTACGTTTGTGTTAAACGACGGTTTCCTGGTCATTCACCCAGCATATTTGAGACGGCTGGACCCATTCATCGGTTTGTGGTG
The DNA here is from genome assembly GCA_020510985.1 of Pholidichthys leucotaenia. Taxonomy (NCBI): domain Eukaryota; kingdom Metazoa; phylum Chordata; class Actinopteri; order Cichliformes; family Pholidichthyidae; genus Pholidichthys; species Pholidichthys leucotaenia. The sequence continues at coordinate 400,735,208 of CM035844.1, read as the reverse complement.
ACCCACCACACTCTACATGGACATTTCTCACATTCAGCAGGTCTGGAGGAACCATTCACATACAAAGAGCCCCTGGGGGACAACCAGAACAATGGACTGTTGTTTATACATCCCTGGATTAGGGAGAGGACGTCTGGGCACCAGCTGGTCACGCTAATGATATGTATTGACTGATATGTATATCACTATGCTAATGTGCCATGCATTCTATCTCTCTTTTTTATCTATTTTAGATTATGGAGACCTCTTGTATATGAACGCTTCAGCTCAGTGTCTGAGTAAGATTGACTCTGTATATCATGCTGTTTTGAGGTTTGTTACAAACTGTAGAGCCTTGACCCATTACTGTGAACTGTATTCTAGAGTGGGATGGCCCTCTTTGTCCACCAGGAGGTTGACTCACCGGTACATTTTTATTTACAAGGCCCCTTACATCTGTAATTTGATCACACTGAGAAGTGTTGATTCTTATGGTTTGCATTCTAATGATCATTTGTTGCTTTCTGTTCCATTTGCCTGTACTGAGCTGGGAAAAAGAGCTTTCATGTTCTCAGCCCCCTCTACATGGAACATGTTGCAAAAAGACTGGAAACTAACGGAACTTGTTTCATTGAACGACTTTAAAACCAGATTGAGAACACTTGAGACGGCCTCACTAATTTGTAACTGTTTTATATGATTTGTATGTCATTGTAAGTGTATTTGTGATTTTTTGGCCTCTTGGCCAGGTCTCCCTTGAAAAAGAGGTTTTTAATCTCAACGGGTTTTTTTTCCTGGTTAAATAAAGGTAAAATAAATAAAAATAAATAAAATAAAACATGTATAAAAGAGCTTGCTATACATGCCTCAGCAGCACAGTAGCGCACAGAGCTACAAAGTGCGTCTCATTATGTTGGAGGTAATAAAACCCTGCAACCTTCCAGCTCGTCGCATCTCACCTGATGTTATTTACCTCCACACTGGTGACCCTAGATGTGTCATGGTAACGCCGGCATCCTCTTCATCCACACCGGAGCGCGTTCACCGGAGCGGGCAGCGCTAGGACCCACACGTACCATGAACAGTGACATGAGCGAACCGAAGGAAGCAGCTTGAACAGGGAAAATTATCGGCGCCGTCTGCGTGATTTCCACCAAGCTCCCCGACCCTGACTCACTCCGGACAGCGGACCTCCCGCGCACAGAAGCCCCGCACGCACACCACAGGATTACAAGGACAGCGCAACTTCCAGCTATGTGGTCACTGCGCCAAGCGTGCACCACACACAGGGACAAACCAGCCCCACAGACTGATACATCATCTTCCGCCACTGCACATGCCCGAAAAACACGGCCGACCGCCATCCTCAGAACCTTCAGGGCTGCTCATGCACCTGAAGCAGACATGCAGCCCGCACACAGGACTTTGTATGGGTTTTTCAGCCATGGCGCACCAGGGGAATTTAGCCAATTGCTGTCCCCGATGGCTTTAGGGCTGCTTCCGCACCTAAGAGCCAAACCGCCAAGTCCCTCACACAACTGCAGTTGTTTCACAGCCGCTACACATCCTCGGGGAATTTGGCCGTTCATCTTCCCCACATCCTCGCTGGACCAAGCCGCGAGAGGAGTCAGAGACTTAATTTTTTCACAGCTGCTGCGGCTCACCGCCAGGTTGACCGGGAAAGTCCCTCACCATCACGGATCCACACGCAATTTTTGCGCGGCCCAGACACCTTTGATGTCTCCGGCCGGCACTCACTTACTCCCACCCCCCTCCCCCTCCTCCTCCACAGCACTCTTCCCGCACCTCACTCCCGAAAGCCAGCTGATCGCTGGTTGGTTCCATTACGCACGATGCGCACCGGCCCCGTGCGGCCATGATCCACGGCCGTTCAACGTGCTGGAACCCGGAGCGGAGCACACTGTCTTTTCCACCCCTCCCCCATCCCCCCCACAGACTGACATGCCCTCCGACACCGACACTCCTTTACAGCAGGACAGTTCTACTGGAGCTGGAGCCCAAACGACCGTGGGGGGGGGGGGGGTCACAGCCCATTCAAAGTGTTCTGGGGGGAGCCCTGTGGTGACCCACCACGCTCTACACGGACATTCCTCATACTCAGCAGGTCTGGAGGAAGCAGAGGACCATTCTCATACGGACAGAGAGCCCCTGGGGGACAACCAGAACAATGGACTGTTGTTTATACATCCCTGGATTAGGGAGAGGACGTCTGGGTGCCAGTTGGTCACGCTAATGATATGTATTGACTGATATGTATATCACTATGCTAATGTGCCATGCATTCTCTCTCTGTTTGTATAACATGTATAAAAGAGCTTGCTATACATGCCTCAGCAGCACAGTAGTGCACAGAGCTACAAAGTGCGTCTCATTATGTTGGAGGTAATAAAACCCTGCAACCTTCCAGCTTGTTGCATCTCATCTGATCTTATTTACCTCCACAGGTTAATTGAACATAAGCCTCTAATGATTTATAGTTTTTAAATTGCTCATGGGTTTATGTGCTCACTCCACAAACCAGGTAGGCAAACACATATCTGACAGCGTGACTCGAGGCAGTTGGTCGAGATCCGTGGTCCATTTCTTGTCCTCATACAGAATGATCCTGTATAATTTCTTAAATTAGTGCTCCTTTGCTTCCTTATTCAGCTTCTCTGAATAAGGAATTTGAATTTTCTGTTTGCTCTGTTCCATTGCACGTATGTCTGTTTGTGTTAGCAGCTGCCTAGACTACAGGTAAACAAAGAAACCAGACCATGATGATGGCGACAAAGGCCCAGAATGCAGCTCGGCATGACGTCATTGCCCATCCTCTATAAAGCGTGGATAAAACACAGATAAAAAATGGCTAAAGCATGGCTAAAACACCTATAAAGTGTGGATAAAACACAGAAAGCACAGATAAAACAGAGATAAAGTGCAGATAAAACACGGCTAAAACACCAGTAAAACCTGTTTTACTTGGTAAAACACAGATAATACGTGGTGTTTTACAAGGTCAAACAGGCTGTGTTATGGAATGTTAACCTCTTTTTTGGTAAATTTGCTACTATTTTCCCCTGTAGATGTTAATCTGAGGAAAATTAGATCAACTCGACTTGCCACGTGTTCCCTCTAATATCAACCATTACAATGGAGAGAGCATGTAGTAAAATATACATTTATTATTATTTTACTGCTGAAGTTGTAAGAAGATGAAATAGGCTGTAAAATGGGATCCAGAATTAGTTTTAAAGTAATAAAGAAGCACAACAATAAAAATTAATCATTGGCCATCCACCTCTTCTGTAAAATTTGCATTACTGAGACATTTTTTCAGCATTAAAAACTAAAGGAGACTGAACTGAACTTCACAGGATTCTTTGTTCTTTATAATGAAAATTCTGTCTCCTAATGCAGATCATTATTTTTTCACGCAAAATCATACAGCACATTCCTAAATTTGAAAACTGAAATTTGAGCAAAAAGATCTCAGTGTTTCCCTTAAAAGGAAAAAAAAAAATGATGGTGCAGGGATGAGTTTCAATGCATATTAATGTATTACAAATATGTTAAGAGCTGTACATTTTATACATATCATATAAAGTGAGAGTTCAGCAGTCGGGTTGTGGATAGAAGCTGGTTGCTCTTGATTTAATGTTTCTTTAGAGTCTTGCAAAGTTCTACTCTTAGACACCATGTCAGAAAATAAAATGTGTCCAAAATGGCATCAGCAAACATCTGATGATGTCAAGGTCCTCATTATGTCCTGGTTTTGGCAGAATCCCATTCTACTGATCTGTCATCAAATCTAGTGTCACCTCCTGCTGGTGAGCTGTGTAACAGATAAAAGACTTCATATTCAGAGTCTGTTCTCACAGTGAGAATTGATCTGCTAATATTTGTGGGATGCACATAAAACACACACTAGAGATGAAATCAAAGCTAATTATCAAACATGTCCCCAGGAACTTACTGTTAAGAAATAAACTGCTGCTCTTAGATACTGTAAAGCTATTAAATAATTCACTTGTAGGAAGGCTTGGAAAAGCAGAGTGCCTATACATAAGCTCACACACGTTTAGATCGATACCTAATCTGACACAGCCATCACCTTCATGAGCGCTGTAGGGCAAAGCAAAACCCTGAGTAACCGCCATCTCCAAACACCGAGCTGTGAGCACTGGGCCTGCTTTCTGTGACCAAGACACAAACTTCTGTTGTATGTGAGGGCTGCTGAGATGATGTTTTTTAAAGAAAAATACATTACACGTACTTGTTCCTTATATGCGGATTGAACATCTAGAATTTTCAGTTAGAAAGACTTACTTTTGATTAAATCTGGCCGTTAATGATAAAGTAGATCATTCAGGCCTGTTGAATCACCCTGAGAGTGCTCAGATCTCCTGACCTTACAACCAGGATATAAACCCACCTGCTGATCGTTGTGCATGTGAGTCTGGTGAGCACTGGGGCAATTTCCTAGAAGGATTATCAATTTCTCTGAATTCACATAAGATGCCAGATCCCCAGTCCACTGACCTTGATGCTGAGCATAACCTGGATACAGACCCACCTGAGGATCATTGTGAGTGAGTTTGGTGAGCGTCGGAGAAATTGCCTACAAGGGGGGACTGAAAAGTTCATAGGCTGAAAAGCTCAGTGCTCAAAATTGACCAAATGTGTTTATTTTTCAAATGCAGGGATCTAAGTGCTGCAACACTGATGGAAGAAGTGTAGGGACCGAAGGGGAGACTATGTTGAAAAATAAACAACATTTGGTCAAATTTGACCACTATGAACCTTTCAGCTTATGAACTTTTCAGCCCCCCCTCATATGAGGAGTAAGAATAGAATTTAAAGGGGTCATTGACTGCTCTTTCTACATATTTCAACAGCTCACTCATATCTTAATGAAGTGTGTGTAACATATTTTGTTCAGATTTTCTTAAATGTTTTAATTATTGAAGCAATTTTTTTTTCTTCTTGGGGTTCTTCAAACGTTTTGATTCAAAGCCTGTCACTTTAAGAAACAGACTTCTACTGTTCAACTCCACCCTCCCTTTTACGTCAGTTAGCCAGCTGAGTAGCTTCTAGCTGCTCCTTCAGCTCGGGTGAGCAGTGCTGTGGTTCACTGATCCACAGTCAGTGGTGCATCTCGCGTCAGTCCGGTCTATCTGCTAATAAATTTTGCCTTGATTCCACAACAAATCACTAGCACCGTGCGCTGGACGATTGCCGCAACCCCACCATCCTCTGTGGACGGTGGGGTTGCTGGGCATGAGAGTCAGCAGCATCTGGTCCTGGGACATTTTGATTGTAGATAGCTGGAGGCTTCATCGTGATTCCGCGGCGGATCGCATGTACCGGTGTTATGCCGATAACTCCCCCTCCAGTGCAGGGGAGTTCTCGGCATAACACTGGCCTATAGCCCTGGTCCCGGGGTCATAAAAGTGACCGGTGTGCCATGGCGGGCAATCCACCATGGAATCACAATGAAACCACTCTGAGATGGGCCGGAGTGAGCCGGGTGATAACAGGGATGGCTATCAGGGTGACTAAGATCTGAAGAAAATAACAGTATAAGCTGCGCTTACAGCGAGCCAATAATAGAGCGGTGGGCGGGTCTCAAGGACGTAAGTGGGTTGGCTTTTTCAAAACTTGATGTATACGATTTACCCAGAAGAGTCAAAAAACGTTTTGGGTAGTTTCTCTGTGAGAAAAATGAATAAAGGCAGTGCACTTTTTTCAGATAGTTGACTTTTTGGAAAATTTTTGGCTAGTGACATAACCAGTTGACACATTTGAGACAGTTAAAACTTACAAACACACCATTTTTCCATCAATGACCCCTTTAAATCTAACTCAAGTCACTGACTGAAAAGATGGAAAAATTCACATTTCAACATTCACCTGTATTAAATTATATTGTAGCTGCAATAATAACAGAGTAATACTACAAAATGATATATGAAATAATAGATATAAATATTACTCATTGAGTGTAATTTCAAAATGATCTTCCAATCCCCTTGTCCCCCTTGTGCAAAGGCAGCCTGCTTATACACGGACTGTGAGGAGGTGGACACAGGAGGCTGCTGATGCACTGCAGGACTGCTTCAAGACGACAGACTGGAGCGTACTCTGTGAACCACATGGGGTGGACATAGACAATATGACCGACTGCATCACAGAATACATTAGATTCTGTGAAGACATGACCATGCCAGCTCAGACTGTGCACTGCTTCTCCAACAATAGACCATGGGTCACCAGTGACCTGAAAGCACTTCTGGACAAAAAGAAGGGAGCTTTTAGGGCTGGAGACAAGGAGAAGCTGAGGGGAGTGCAGCATGAGCTGAGAGAGATGCTGAGGAGATGCAAGGGCAATTATAGGAGGAAGTTGGAAGAGAAACTCAAGCAAAACAACACTAAAGATGTGTGGGAGGGAATGAAACAAATAACTGGGTGCAAGGGGAGAGTCAGGCAGCCATCTGGGAGCCAGGAGAGAGGTGAGAAACTGAATCTGTTTTTTAATAGGTTCAACTCACAGTCTGTCACCCGAGCAACACAACCAGACCCCCACGCACCCCTCCCTACCCACCCTCCTGTGCAGAACCTCTCTCCATCTCCCCCCTCCTCCTCCTCCTCAGGGGGCACCAGGACCCTCCCTCACTTCACGGTGACTACAGATCAGGTGGAGAAACAGCTGGAGAGACTCCATCAGCGGAAGGCTTCGGGCCCTGATGGCATCTCCGCAAGGACCCTGAGGACCTGTGCCAACCAGCTAGCTCCAGTACTGAAACATCTGTACAACCTGAGCCTGAGTCTGGAGAGAGTACCGGTGCTGTGGAAGACATCCTGCCTGGTTCCTGTCCCCAAGAAGTCATCTCCAACGGATCTGAACGACTACCGACCAGTTGCCCTCACATCTCATGTGATGAAGGTCCTGGAGAGACTGGTCTTAGCCCACCTGAGGCCGCAGGTGAAGACGTGGCTGGACCTTCTGCAGTTTGCATATCAGCCCCATTTAGGAGTTGAAGATGCTGTCATCTACCTGCTGCAACGAGCCCATCTGCACCTGGATGGTGGAGGAGATACTGTGAGAATCACTTTTTTTGATTTCTCCAGTGCCTTTAACACCATCCAGCCACTGCTGCTGGGTGAGAAGCGGTGGGTGATGGGGGGTGACAGTTCTGTGATCTCCTGGATTACTGACTACCTGACAGGCAGACCACAGTTTGTCCGGCTGGGCAGTGTCTTGTCTGGAGTTTAGTTTAGTTTAGTTTATTTGAAAAGGGACAATGCAATTTCATAAAACACATGATTACACATGGTTAAAAAAGCCAGAATTAGCCAAAAGGCTAAAAAACATGGTTAGACATTTAAGAGGGCACTAATGTAACAAATAACATATACATAAAAAACCGTACATTTAAACACAACATCAAACATCACAGCAGACTTATCTTTTAGTGTTGGCAGCTGTAGGTGTTTATAAGCCACATTTTCAATTTTTTTGTGAAGGCCTTGAATGTTGTGAGCAGTTTAACCTCCTCAGGTACTGAGTTCCACTCACTAGCGCTCCTCACTGACCAGGCCGACTTACTGAAAGTGCTCCTGCGCAGAGGAATGAAACCGTCACCTCTGACAGAGCCTCGAGTGACACGCTCAGAGCTGTTTCTTTGGCTGATGAACTCTGCCAGAGGATCTGGAGCCAAATCATGCAGTACTTTATAAATCAAATTTAAATTTGCAAATGTATGAAGACTATCCCAATTTAAAAGACTGTATTTTTTTTAAATTGCACAATGATGATAATGCCTAGGTTTTTTATCCATAACTTTAACTGCTTGTTTGTACAAAATTTCCAATGGTTTTTTTGCACTCAAACCCGCCTGGGACCAGCTAGTTAGGCAATAGTTGAAGTGACTCAGAATCATTGAATGCAAGTATATTTTTGCGGCTGCAGTTGACATTTCATTTTGAATTGCACGAAAATTTGCAAGATTTAACTTGATTTTTTTACACAATTTAGCAATATGGGCTTTAAAGGAAAGCTGTGAATCTATTATTAACCCAAGATATTTATATTGGCTAACAATTTGTATTTTTCCTCCATTAACATGTATGTCAGGGTCAGGTGACACTATTTATTTTAGTGAAATACATACCTACAGTTTTAGAAACATTTAACTGTAGACAGCACTCCTGCAACCAAGTTGTGACACAGGACATTGTTTTACTAAGTTTAGCAGCAACAGTGTCTTTGGAGCGACCATGAACAAAAAAAAACGTGTCGTCTGCATACATTAAGCATTCAGCTTCAGAACAAACAGTGGGCAAATCATTAATATAAAGACTAAATAAAAGGGGGCCTAATATTGATCCCTGATGGACTCCAGAAGTTAGCCTAAGAGAATCAGATCTGCAGTTGTTAACTGATACAGATTGTGTTCGATCATGCAGATATGATTCAATCCAGCTCACAGCATTGTGAGAAAAGTTAAATTTAAAGAGCATGGTAAGAAGAACAGAGTGATTTACTGTATCGAATGCTTTCCTGAGGTCCAAAAACACCGCCCCTACAACTCCACCCTTATCAAGAAAAGATTTATTTTCTCAATGAAGAGGCATGTAGCCATTTCAGTGGAATGCTTGGATCTGAAACCAAACTGCATGGCATGGAGAGAGGCGGAACTACTGTTTAAATAATGGACAATCTGTTCTGCCACCCATTTTTCTGCAATTTTGGAAATGGCCGGAAGAATGCTTATTGGTCGGTAGTTATGCAGAAGAGTTGAGTCACCGGATTTAAAAACAGGGGTAACAATAGCAGATTTCCAGGCCTTTGGAAAATGGCCAGATGAAATTGAAAGATTAATGATTGAGGCAATAGGAGTGGCGAGAGCTGAACCTAAATCTTTGAGCATGTTCATGTCCATTCCAAAAACATCCTTTGCTTTAGATGGTTTGAATGATTGAATTAAATCGATAACTTTGGTCTCAGTAATATTTGTAATAGTAAAAGACTGCGATGCAGACAATACAGGGTATTCCTTCCTTTGTTTTACTATAAACTTATCAGAGATTTCTGACACAGATTCAATGAAGTAGTTGTTAAAAGCATCAGCCATCACTTGAGGTTCTGTCAAGATGTTTCCATTCAATTGAATTTGCATTAGTTTTGCTTTGTTTTTCTGGGAATCACCCAATAGTTTTTTAATATATGTCCAGGTTATTTTAGAATTTCCCCTTGCACTATTCAAAACAGTAATGAAAAAGTCAGCTTTAGATTTTCTTATTTCTTTCACTACCCTATTTCTCAATGAAATAAATTGGTGCCTGTTTTGTCCTGATTTAACTGACAACTTCAAAAAGTGATCTCGTTCTTTCATCAGTTTCAGAATAAATTTGTTTAACCAAGGAAGGCCATTCTTTCTAACTTTTAGTTTAATTATCCGTGTAAATTGTATAATAATTTGTTGTATTTTGTTGGCAAATTTAGAACAATCCTCATCTAAATTTTTGCCAACGAGTAATTCCTCCCAATTTACTTCTTGAATTGAATCTTGAAAATTTTGTTCTTCCTGTTTTGGTATCCTATAGAATTCAGTGGTGGCTAGTGATACGGGAGCTCCACAGGGGACTGTGCTCTCTCCTTTTCTTTTTACTTTATACACCACTGACTTTCAGTACAACAATGAGTCATGCCACCTGCAAAAATTCTCTGATGACTCAGCTGTTGTGGGGTGTATAAGAGGAGGAGAGGAGGGGGAGTACAGGGCACTGGTGGACAGATTTGTGGAGTGGACGGAGCAGAATCACCTGAGGTTGAATGTCAGCAAGACCAGAGAGATGGTGATTGACTTCAGGAAGAGGAAGGCTCCTTCTCAGCCACTGCAGATTAGGGGGGGGGGGGGGGATGTGGGAGTGGTTGAGGACTACAAATATCTGGGTGTCAGGATCAGCAGTGGGTTGGATTGGAGATCCAACACCGATGCTGCGCACAAGAAGGGGATGAGCAGACTCAGCTTCCTGAGAAAGCTGAGATCCTTCAATGTGTGCAGCAGGATGCTGGAGCTTTTCTATCAGACTGTTGTCGCCAGCGCCATCTTCTTTGCTGCTGTCTGTTGGGGTAGCAGTATCAGGGCCAGAGATACCAACAGACTTGACAAGATTATCAAGACGGCTGGCTCTGTAATTGGTCTCAGACCGGAGACCTTTGAGACAGTGGTGGAGAGGAGAACACTAAATAAACTGCGATCCATCATGGACAATCCTGATCACCCCCTCCACCACACACTGGATAGACAGCGAAGCACTTTCTCCAGTAGACTACTACAGCTTCGTTGTCGAACGGCCAGGTATAGGAAATCTTTCCTGCCACATGCAATTTCACTGTACAATAACTCACTATGATGTTGTATTCTGGTCATAGCTATGCTGCCACACTGCACCTTACAAACTGGCACATCACTTTTTCACTCTGCTCCTGATAGTCCTTCTTTGTGCAATGGGATGATGTGTTTATACGGGTCATCATATATTAAGATATGATGTATATAGGTTTTATAGTTGAGTTAGTTTTTAGTCTCCATGGGTAATCCCTTTGTCTGTCATGTGTGTGTTTCTGTTGTTTGGTTGTAAACTGTCATGCTGCTGTTACACTGTAATTTCCCAGTTTGGGATCAATAAAGTACATCTATCTATCTATCTATCTATCTATCTATCTATCTATCTATCTATCTATCTATCTATCTATCAATAGAAAACAATAATTTGAGCATCCTCCCCCCCAAGAAATGACACATTGTAGCTACACGTCTGAAAAAAGCAACCTCTAGTGATTGCAAAAATAACTACATGGTGGTGAGATGATGAAAGAAAAGTGGTGTAATCTATTGAAAATAGACCCTCATTCTCCCAAAACTCTAACCATGACCAAGTAGTTTAGGTGTTAAACACTAACATTTTTTTGTAATTATAAGCACCTATAAATAATAATAATAATAATAGTAATAATAGTAGTAATAATAATAATAATAATAATAATACACTTTATTTGTATAGCACTTTCCAAGGCACTCAAAGACTGATTTAATAAGTAAAAGAATTTAACTGGTAGCTTGGAAGTGAAGCGCAAGTGCTGAAAGGATTTGAGCAGCAGTGGCCTGCATGGGACTGGTGTTTTAGTAAGTAGTGTGGTATATATTACTCATATATTCCATACCTACATATGTTAGAGCAAGTGGAAATGTTTTGTGACAGCATATGTAAGGAACTTCACACCTCTGAAAGGACAAAAGAATCTCACCCGCCGTGTGAAGAACAAACACGTCCCAGGACGCGGCGGCAGAGACGGACTAGACACCTTCGCCCCCCATGGCGAGGAGAGGAGTTCCTATCACCTCCCAAGACGAAGAGAGGAGATAACAGAACAATGGGGGGATTAAGATAACAGGGGATGTCGGCTTGTGTTTTGCATGTCTTTGATGTGTGCCTGTATTTAACCAGCGAGCTGGGCAGAAATCTTTCTCTTTGCCTTCTGCCAAGCTCTGCACCAGATGAGACAAGATAGGAGAGCTGTTCATTAAAGACTCTGTTTTAATACAAAATCGCCTCATCATTTCCAGCTCCTCTACACTGGTGACCTTGACGCGAGTATGGACCGGAGGCGTTCTTCAAGCGACTCATCCGTGGCGACTCTGACATACGCCAGCAACGACGCAGACGAGGGAGCAGACAGACAGCTGTCCCCTCCTGCAGAAGGAATTGAGAGGGCTCAACCGAGCTCCAGCACTGCCGTGAGAGCCGAGGCAAGGCACTCTCACCCGGCGGGCACAACAGTGATGGTGTGCACGAACGCCGTTGCTGTCCAGCTGCCAGACTTCTGGCGAGAAGACCCCGCCTCTTGGTTTCTACAAGCTGAAGCCCAGTTCATACTGGCGGGCATCACAGCAGATGATACAAAATTCTACCATATTGTCTCCAAGCTCGACTCCGCCACTTCGAAGTGTGTGCGGAGCTTGATCCGGCGACCACCGGCCCGGGACAAGTATGAGACGCTCAAGGCGACCATCGTGGCGAACTATGTCCCACCAGCGGAGGAAAGAGCAGAGAGGATCCTGGCGGTCTACGGCCACAGAGGGGGCAATCCGAAGACCCTCATGGAGGATTTGCTGCAGCTTAAGGAGGAGGACAACGACAATTTCCTTTTCCAGTTTATTTTCCTCAGCACGCTTCCACCACACATGAGAGGGACACTCGCCAATACGAAGTGCAACACCCACCAAGACTTCCGCACACTGGCCAGCGAGGCTTATCGGTTCGTCAACGCCTGCAAGGAGCGGACACCTACAGCTGCATCCGCGGACCTCAAAACTGACGCCCCGAGCCATGGAGAGCCACAACCCACGGAGCAGACCCAGCCCACGGTGACAGCGGCGCGGCCCAAGCGTAACAAACAGATCGACGTCTGTTATTATCACCACCACTTCGCCGAGAAAGCCCACAAATGCGTTCCCCCCTGCAAGTTCACGATGTTGGGAAAACGCCAAAGCCAAGGGCCGTTAACAGCAGCGGTTCTCGGCGAGAAAAATAAGCTGTTATACGTGACGGATGGACACACAGGCAAGCAGTTCCTCATCGACACGGGAGCTCAGCTGAGTTTCGTCATGCCCTCCCACGCAGATCGAGCCATGGGCACCCGGGGCAATGGAGCAGTGGCAGCCAACGGCTCTGACATCGACACGTTCGGGGAAAAGAGCCTGCACCTCCTCATTCACGGCCGCAGCTACAGATGGACATTTGTTGTAGCGGCGGTGAGTTTTAACTTGTTAGGCGCAGATTTTCTGTGTGCACACGGGTTATTAGTGGATCTAGCAAATAGGCGCCTGGTTAATGCACTATCTTTTGCTTCTATTCCATGCTCAGCTCGAGTTTCTCCACCACCTGTGCAGGCCAACGTCACCACGGCAGGAGGTAAGTTTGAGCAACTCCTCACCCAATTTCCAGCACTCACAACCCCCAAATTCTCAGCCACTGTAGCCAAACACGGGGTTAAATCAGAATCAGAATCAGAATCAGAATCAGAATCAGAATCAGGTTTATTGCCATTGTTCATGTAGTACACAAACTAGGAATTTGTCTCGGTACAATGCTGCAACATTAAACATGATAAGATAAGAGAAATAAACTATACATGTAATAAAGTGTAGGATAAGATTAAGTGATACTGGTCAACAGTTAAAATATATATTAGCCAGCAGCAGATACTGTGGAGAACTATATAGTGCAGTCGGTAATGCAGGAAGAAAACAGTGATGATTGACATGAGTCTGGTTGAGCTGCTGTACATGGTGCACGAGAGTCACTTAGTGTTCAGCAGTCTAATGGCAAACACTTCATTCCAACAACGGGACCTCCCGTTTTTGCCAAAGCTCGCCGCTTAGACGCGGCCAAGCTCAACATAGCACGGGACGAGTTTACAACTCTTGAAAAATTGGGCATTGTTAGACGTTCGAAGAGCCCCTGGGCTTCACCACTTCACAAGGTTCCGAAATCCGACGGTTCTTGGAGACCGTGCGGAGATTACCGTAGATTAAACAATGCTACAGCGCATGACCGCTACCCCATCCCTCACATTCAGGACTTTTCACTGCATCTAGCGGGTGCGTGCATTTTTTCAAAGATAGACTTAGTCCGCGGTTATCACCAAGTCCCAGTCTGAGTTGAAGACATTCCTAAAACAGCGGTTATAACCCCTTTTGGCCTTTTTGAATTCCTGCAAATGCCTTTCGGCCTCAAAGGCGCTGCCCAAACTTTTCAACGTATGATGGACGCAGTCCTACGCGACCTCCCCTTTGTTTTCGTCTACCTCGACAACATGCTGGTAGCCAGCCCGTCCGAGGAAGAGCACGAGCAGCACCTCACTACCGTTTTTCAGAGGCTGGAAGAGCATGGACTAATAATCATTCCAGCCAAATGCACATTCGGCGTATCGCAAATTGATTTTTTGGGACATAAAGTCTCCCCGAAGGGGGCAGTTCCGCTTCCAGACAAAGTTCGTGCGATAGTAGGTTTTCCACGGCCCCAAACGGTCAAATCGCTACAGGAATTTTTGGGGATGGTTCATTTTTACAACCGCTTCCTCCCCCACGCAACTCAGCTCATGCAACCCCTATATGACGCGCTTAAAAAAAAGAAAGCTTCCAACGCGGTCGAATGGACCCCGGAGCGCGAACGCGCTTTCGCGGAAGTAAAAAACGCCCTAGCTAATGCCACAATGTTAGTCCACCCAGATCCCGAGGCCCGCATTGCACTAACCACAGATGCTTCAGACCCGGCCATAGGGGCAGTTGTAGAACAACTTGTCAGCGGGGTCTGGCAACCTTTAGCATTCTTTAGCAAATCGCTAAACCCAACTGAACGCAAATACAGCACTTTTGACAGAGAGCTGCTGGCGCTTCATTTGTCCATCCGCCACTTCCAGTTTTGGTTAGAAGGGCGGAGTTTCACGGCTTTTGTGGACCATAAGCCGCTCACTTTTGCTATGGCTAAAATTTCAGAACCATGGTCGGGCAGACAACAAAGACAGCTAGCTGCGATTTCAGAGTTCACCACAGACATTCAACACGTAGCAGGCAAACTTAACGTAGTAGCGGACTGTCTCTCTCGCGCTGTGACACCGCCAGAGCGCGAGGAGACAGATTACACTGCCTCAGCAGCGGAACTCTTCACTAACGCAGACACATACGCAGCACCTATCCATGAAGGGATAGATTATGCAGCCATGGTGGAAGAACAAAGCAGTGATGCAGACGTGCGCGCGCTCCTGTCTGGACCAACAGGGTTAAGGCTGGAGAAAAAAGGGTTGCGCGACGGCGTGCCCCCCCTAATATGCGATGTTTCAACTGGCCGACCTCGCCCGTTAGTACCAGCTGCTTGGCGCCGCCGCATTTTCGACGCAATTCACTCCCTCGTGCACCCAGATGTGCGCGCCTCGGTCAAAATGGTTGCCGAAAAGTTTGTGTGGCCAGGCCTGCGCAAAAACGTAAAAGAATGGGCAAAAACTTGCATTCCTTGTCAGCGCGCCAAAGTACACAAACACACAAAAGCCCCTCTGGAGCCTTTTCCAATCCCTGCTAGAAGGTTCAACCACATTCATGTCGACCTTGTGGGGCTGCTGCCTTCCTCCCAGGGTTTCACACACCTGCTAAAAATGATAGACCGCACCACGCGCTGGCCAGAGGCAGTCCCTCTAGCGGCAACTACAGTGGAGGAAGTCGCTCGCGTTTTTCTAACAAATTGGGTGGCACGTTTCGGCGTCCCATCAGACATCACGTCAGATAGGGGGCCTCAATTTGTCTCAGAGCTCTGGTCAGCCATGTCCAACAGTTTAGGGGCAACAATTCACCGTACCACCGCTTATCACCCTCAGGCTAATGGGTTATGCGAGCGTTTTCACAGGTCCTTAAAGGCCGCCCTCAGAGCCTCATTAACGGACACAAATTGGGTAAATAAACTTCCCTGGGTTTTATTGGGGTTGCGTGCGGCACCTAAAGAGGATTTAGACGCTTCCCCTGCAGAATTAGTCTTTGCTCAGCCTATCAGACTACCAGGTGAATTTTTACCAGAAAACCCGGAACCAGGGCACCTCCCAGTCCCAAGGTTTTTAGGCAGTAACGGACCGGACTCCCTCCACGGTCCAGCTCATCACTCCTTTCCACGAGTTTTTGTTCCTCAAACTTTAAAAAACGCTGAGTTTGTTTTTGTTAAGCATGAAGCTCTAAAACCAACGTTACGCCCAGTATACGATGGCCCGTACAGAGTGCTGGAAAATGGTGACAAACACTTTGTGCTTGATTATGGGGATAGAAATGAAACGGTCAGCATTGACAGACTCAAACCTGCCTTCTTGTTGAAAGACGAACCTGCACAGCTGGCTCGAGCACCTCGGCGAGGTAGACCCCCCAAGGGAAAAGTCTCAGCCCCCAGGCAGGGAACAGATAATCTCTCTCCTTCCCACACTGCAGATTCCTCACAAGAAGGTCCCAGCAGGACGCCTAAACCAACCTACAGCAGTTTTGGGAGAAGACTAAAACCCAGACAGCACAGGGACTGATATTAACCACTCCGCAATTATTCATTAATTGTGCTACAACAGTTTAGGACTGACTTATGATTGTACTATACTGTTATGTTTACCACTGAACTCTCTTAGGAGCATGGCTGCTTGAAAGTTTCTTCTGTGGCAACAGCTGTAACACGTAGTATGTCGTAGTAATTACCCTAGACTGTGAACCTTTCTGTGTCCTTTCCTAGTTGTGTGGGGGGGCTGTGGTATATATTACTCATATATTCCATACCTACATATGTTAGAGCAAGTGGAAATGTTTTGTGACAGCATATGTAAGGAACTTCACACCTCTGAAAGGACAAAGGAATCTCACCCGCCGTGTGAAGAACAAACACGTCCCAGGACGCGGCGGCAGAGACGGACTAGACACCTTCGCCCCCCATGGCGAGGAGAGGAGTTCCTATCACCTCCCAAGACGAAGAGAGGAGATAACAGAACAATGGGGGGATTAAGATAACAGGGGATGTCAGCTTGTGTGATGCATGTCTTTGATGTGTGCCTGTATTTAACCAGCGAGCTGGGCAGAAATCTTTCTCTTTGCCTTCTGCCAAGCTCTGCACCAGATGAGACAAGATAGGAGAGCTGTTCATTAAAGACTCTGTTTTAATACAAAATCGCCTCATCATTTCCAGCTCCTCTACAGTAGTTTAATAATTGTAAATGAACTGAAAGGTGGTGACTTCATCTTCGTGACAGTATATATGGTCGTATTTACTGTTTTTTATGAATTAGATGAAGGACTTGTTGGTAATGACTCCACAGTGAATAATTACATCATTGTTATTGTGGTAATGAATATGATCAGTAGTAATCTAGTGAGTTAGATTTATTTGTAAATTTGTGTAGGTTGCACAAACCTTTCAGGACATCAGTCATCATTTTTACAGCACAAACAAACCACTGTTTTTTCTGGTTGGGTGCATTTTCTGCAGATAAATAATAGATTTTGATGACTGCATCTACCATGAAAAACTTTTATATAAAATCAAGGAATGTGTGTGTGTGTGTGTGTGTGTGTGTGTGTGTGTGTGTGTGTTCCTCCCATGTGTCTCAAACCGTTTGTCAGACGTGTTTTGCTGAGGTTACAAGGGTGTGCATCCCCAAGTTTGGAGTTGTTCAGACAAAATATGTAATTATCAATAAAAGTTTAGCCATCACTCTATCTCCTCATGCCCAGGTAATACTACTACTAATTATGGCTGTGTTGTTAGACATGTATATGTTGGACACTGCATATGTGATTTAACTTCACGATGAAGGAGAGCCAGCCCCCTGCGGTGCGGAGCCACAGAGCCTGGACCCCCTGCGGAGGACAGGGGACAGAAGACTTCCTGACCGCTGAGGCTCGAGAGGAGAGAAGGGGGAGTTATGTAAATAAAAGGTTAATGAATGTGAATAAAGAGATTTTGATATAGATGTGTGATTTCCCCTGCGAGGGAAATGGTTTGATGTGAGAATGTTTAAAAGGGAGAACTTTGGTGTGTTCACCCTCTTTGTTCGCTGCTCAAGATGAGAGCAGACTGTGGAATGGTTACTTGAAATAAACTGGAATTAAAGGCAATTCGGTTTCGTTATTCAAGTCTCCCCACATTGGTGACTGACGACGTTGAGAATGAACGAAGAAGTTCTCAGGGTCCCGGACTCACAGCGCTCAGAGCTGGCGAGCGCAGTGGCCGTTAAGCTGCCTGATTTCTGGCAGGATAACCCACGGTCGTGGTTTCTGCAAGCAGAGTCGCAGTTCGCGCTCGCAGGAGTAACGGTGGATGACACTAAGTTCCACCATGTCATCGCTAAACTGGACAACAGCACAGCTCGGTGCGTGCAGAGCTTGGTGGAGCAGCCACCCGCAACCGACAGGTACGGCAAGCTGAAATCCACCCTCATCAAGTTTTTCACCCCCTCGGCTGAAGTGAGGGCGAGGAGGATCCTGTCTTTGCTAGACCAAAGAGGACACAGGCCGAGCGCCCTGATGGAGGAGATGATACAGCTGAGAGGGTTGGACAACGATGATTTCATTTTTCAGTTCATCTTCCTCTCCAACCTCCCGGCGCATGCGAGAAGCACGCTGGCCGGCAAAAAGTGTCACACCCTGGAGGAGTTCCGGGAGCTGGCCCAGGAAGCAGATGGGATCCTGGACGCCTGCGGCGGGCAAGCAACCACAACGGCGACCCGAGATAGCGGGGAGCCAGAGGCGGCAGACCCAGACTGGCCGACGACGGCGGCAGCACGGCCGCGACGAGGTGGAGCCAATAGCCCGGCAGCAGAGGCGCGGACACGACACAGCGGAGGAGAAGATCTCTGCTTTTACCATCGGAGGTTCGCAGAGAAGGCACGCAGGTGTGTGCCGCCCTGCAACTTCAGGAGTTCGGGAAACGGCAAGACCGGGGGTCGCTAGCAGCTTCGACCCTCGGAGAACGCAGCAAGCTGCTCTACATCACGGATGCGCGCTCCGGACGAGAGTTCCTCATCGACACCGGAGCACAAGTGAGCTTCATCACCCCAACATACGCGGACCGGGTGGCTGGACCCCACGGTAGCGGAGCTACAGCGGCAAATGGCTCGAACATCAACACCTACGGGAGAAGGACCTTGCCTTTGTGCTTACATGGCCGCACATATGAATGGACTTTTGTAATAGCGGCGGTGAGTTTCAACATGTTGGGTGCGGATTTTTTGTGTTCACACAATCTGTTAGTTGATCTTGCTAATAGACGGCTGGTAAATGCACTCTCTTTTTACTCTCTCCCCTGTTCAGCTCGAGTGTCCCCGCCACCAGTACAGACCCACGTCGCTACAGCAGGTGGTAAGTTTCACACACTCCTCACCCAATTTCCAGCGCTCACTGTGCCCACTTTTTCGGCGACCGTCGCGAAGCACGGGGTGAAACACTTTATCCCCACGTCTGGTCCTCCCGTGTTTGCAAAAGCTCGGCGCTTGGATGCAGTTAAGCTCGCCATTGCGCGCGAGGAGTTCGCCAGCCTGGAGAGGCTGGGCATCGTTCGTAGGTCGAAGAGCCCGTGGGCTTCGCCGCTGCACATGGTACCGAAAGCCGATGGCTCCTGGAGACCGTGCGGGGATTACCGCAGGCTAAACAACGCTACGGCGCACGATCGTTATCCCATCCCGCACATTCAGGATTTTTCGGTGCACCTGGCGGGGGCGCGCATTTTTTCAAAGATTGACCTAGTTCGTGGCTATCACCAAGTGCCAGTCCAACCGGAGGAGGACATTCCTAAAACAGCGGTAATAACCCCGTTCGGACTTTTCGAATTTTTACGCATGCCGTTTGGTCTCAAAGGGGCGGCGCAAACATTTCAGCGGATGATGGATGCCGTGTTACGCGATCTCCCTTTCGTGTTTGTGTACCTCGACGACATTTTGGTCGCGAGTACTTCAGAGGACGAACACGAAACGCACCTCACAGCAGTTTTTAGGAGGCTGGGAGAGCACGGCTTAATAGTTAACCCAGCCAAGTGCCAGTTCGGCGTCGAGCGGATCGATTTTTTGGGTCACCGCGTCTCCCCGGAGGGAGCGGTTCCGTTACCAGATAAAGTACGCGCGGTAGCGGATTTTCCCCGTCCACAAACGGTCAAATCACTACAGGAATTCTTGGGGATGGTGAATTTTTATAACCGATTCCTGCCCCACGTAGCTCAAATCATGCAACCGTTATATGCCGCACTCAAAAAACAAAAACCGACCCAGGCGGTCGAATGGTCCCCGGAGCGGGAGCGCGCGTTCACAGAGGTTAAAAAAGCCTTGGCTGACGCTGCGCTCCTGGCCCACCCAGACCCTGCAGCACGTATCGCGCTGACGACAGACGCTTCAGATTTAGCCATAGGGGCCGTTATTGAGCAACAGGTAGCCGGAGTTTGGCAGCCTTTGGCTTTCTTTAGCAAATCTTTAAGCGCGGCTGAACGAAAATACAGCGCGTTTGACAGAGAACTGTTGGCGCTGCATTTGGCTATTCGTCATTTCCAGTTCTGGCTGGAAGGACGGTGCTTCACCGCTTATGTGGACCACAAGCTGCTCACATACGCCATGGCCAAAATTTCAGATCCGTGGTCCGGCAGGCAGCAGAGGCAGCTGGCCGCAATCTCGGAATTTACCACTGACATTAGGCACGTCGCGGGCAAATTCAATGTAGTAGCGGATTGTCTCTCGCGCGCGTTCACGACTCCAACACGCGCAGAGGCAGAACGGGCCACCGTGACCGCGCCGCAGGAGAGCGGCACGGTGGCGCGCGCAGCCCCAGTGCACGTGGGTATAGATTACGCAGCCATGGCAGCGGACCAGGGGGCGGACGCAGACGTGCGCGCGCTCCAGTCTGGACCAACAGGGTTGAGGCTGGAGAGCAAGTGTTTACAAACCGGTATGCCCCCCCTGATCTGCGACATGTCGACGGGGCGCCCGCGTCCGGTGGTTCCGGCCACGTGGCGCCGCCGTGTTTTTGACTCGGTCCACTCACTGGCGCACCTGGGGGTGCGCGTTGGTGAAACTAGTGGCGGAAAAGTTTGCTTGGCCGTGCCTGCGCAAGCACGTGAAGGAATGGGCAAAAACCTGCATTTCCTGTCAACGGGCCAAAATTCACAAGCACACAAGAGCCCCGTTAGAACCGTTCCGCATTCTGGCCAGAAGGTTCGACCATGTGCACGTCGACCTTGTGGGCCCCCTACCGGCATCACAGGGGTTCACGTATCTTTTGACAATGGTGGACCGCACCACACGTTGGCCGGAAGTGGTCCCACTTGCGACAACCACGGCCGCGGAGGTGGCTCGCGTTTTTTTAACGGCTTGGGTGGCACGCTTCGGGGTTCCGTCGGACATTACGTCCGATAGAGGACCGCAATTCATCTCTGAGCTGTGGTCAGCGATGGCCAACGGCTTAGGAGCCAAAATTCACCGCACTACGGCTTACCACCCTCAGGCCAATGGTTTATGCAAGCGTTTTCATAGATCTTTGAAGGCAGCACTCAGAGCGTCGCTCACGGATGCAGATTGGGTAAATAAACTGCCATGGGTTTTATTAGGGTTGCGTTCTGCGCCTAAAGAGGACTTAGATGCCTCCCCAGCGGAGCTGGTATTCGCACAAACTCTGAGGCTGCCGGGCGAGTTTTTACCAGAGCACCCAGAGCCCCCACCTCTCTCTGCTCTGGGACCGTTAGTCGGCACGGGAGCAGACACGCTCCCGGGGCCGGTTCATCATGCTTTTCCACGAGTTTTCGTCCCCAAGGCTTTGAAAAATGCCGACTTCGTTTTTGTCAGGCGCGAAGCCCTAAAAGCAACGCTCAAACCACCTTACGAAGGGCCATTTCGAGTGCTGGAGGCAGGTGATAAGCAATTTGTGCTAGATTTTGGAGACAGAAAAGAGACAGTCAGTATTGACAGACTAAAACCTGCTTTTGTCATGAAGGACGTGTCTGTACCGGTCGCAGTGGCGCCTCGACGAGGCAGGCCCCCGCAAAGAGCAAATAATCACTCTCTTCCTCAGTCAACAGAGCCGAAGCAGAAAAGCGCCGCAGGCAAGGCGGGGCCAACTCACAGCAGATTCGGCAGACGGCTGAAGCCCAAGCGGCGCACAGACTGAATGTTGGTGTTGATTATTCACTAGTGAGTAAGGTGCTATTAAATTTTAGGAATTAGTCTGTTCTTCATCGTTTGGGGGGGGGGTTTATATGGCTGTGTTGTTAGACATGTATATGTTGGACACTGCATATGTGATTTAACCTCACGATGAAGGAGAGCCAGCCCCTTGCGGTGCGGAGCCACAGAGCCTGGACCCCCTGCGGAGGACAGGGGACAGAAGACTTCCTGACCGCTGAGGCTCGAGAGGAGAGAAGGGGGAGTTATGTAAATAAAAGGTTAATGAATGTGAATAAAGAGATTTTGATATAGATGTGTGATTTCCCCCGCGAGGGAAATGGTTTGATGTGAGAATGTTTAAAAGGGAGAACTTTGGTGTGTTCACCCTCTTTGTTCGCTGCTCAAGATGAGAGCAGACTGTGGAATGGTTACTTGAAATAAACTGGAATTAAAGGCAATTCGGTTTTGTTATTCAAGTCTCCCCACACTAACAATAATTAATAATAATAACACTGGGTTACAAAAATAATTTTTTTGTAAGTTGTCTGTGTTTTTTCAACTGATTTAAGACAATTTTGCACCGCTGAATCCGAAAATGATATCCGTTTCTCTCGATCAGGTACTAAGTAAAAACCTGTACTTACTTAGTAGTTACTTAGTACTGTGCATGTACTTACCTTTATATGAAGGAAAGTACATGTAAATTGAATGTTACGTCATCATTGTTCAAAATTCAGAGAATTTCAAGACATAAAAAAGAATTTTGCATCATATAAAGCGAAAATACCCGTACATGTAAATAAAAAACGTATAAAACAACATGTGGCCATAATTCAAGTTGACCTGATTGAGCAAAACCAATGTGATTTTTGGATTCAGAACATCAAAATTGTCCTAAATCAGCTAAAAAAACTTTGACAATAAATTGGGTGTTGACCAGTGTAATTAATAATACCAATAATAAATAAACAACAACTACTACGCACTGTTGTGTTGTTGTTTATTTTCTGGACTACTTGCTTTCTACAGGCAATGCACTGGTAAATACTGTAATGACGACATGTCTGCACTTATTTCCAATATAGAAAAGTGGCTTCATAGATTTATGGTGCCGTCAGCCACTCTGCACAAAAGTGGCATGTAAGCAGACATAAATCAGCATAATAAGAACTACCAGCAAGGCCAGGAGTGATCTTTTGGAGCAATTTATTCAAGGACAATTTTTAATTTTCAGTTTAGCAAAAGGGCACACACAATAATGAAAAAGGGTGGTGGTTATCATACTGGAGCCAGCCACCAGAGAGTGATAGAGATGCACAGGCTGGACGATTTAGGCAGCATTTGCCAAATGTATAAAAATTGGTCTAAAACGCTGCCATATGCTGAAATTTTCACTTTTGGCCATATGTATCGCATATCCATAACGAGCTGGACATGTACATAATGTATTTGTAACTTATATAGAATAGTTCCATAATATTATAAATAACTTAAACCAACTAATGCTAAGGGTGTTGCTGACATTCACATCTTATGTGCAACAATAGTGTAACTTCTGCATAGTTGATCCTAACTTCTGCATTGTGTGGTCATGCCAAACTGCTGTTGCCTCCCAATCCATGAATCCTAGGTGGGCGAGAGATCATCTCTGTTCAACCGAGATGATTCTCCCCTCCAAAGACCATGGAGGGAGGCGTGACCGAGCTGGCAGAACCATGAAATCCGTCAGGTTGGTCACACCTAAAACAGCTGATGTGACACGTCAGGAACGTCGGATGACAGTTGTCACAACCTAGCTCAAAGGCATGCAAATTGATGGCGATAAAAAAAAAAATTATTTTCAATGAAGTGAAAAAAACAAGATAATGCATGGAGTGTGCTTTTGCCAGGAGGCGCAGCCAACAGCAAAGTGTGATTTATCATGGAAAACAGCTGAGCTCTGTGCTTCGGGCGATCGACTAATTAGATCCACCTCCTCCGGTGTTCTGATATTTTGGCATATCTATCAGAACAGCACTGGACAGCTGATGGTACAGACTGCAGTCAAAGGTTAAAAAAAACAAACAAAACAAACACATGGGGGGAGTGATTTGGAACAGTGATTTGGATTTTTATCCTATAGCTTGAAAGTGCTCAGACGCATCCCTGACAGGTCCCGTTATACTAAAAAGTGTGTGTGTGTGTGTGTGTTTAGCTCTGTCTGTGTGTGTGTATACATGGCAGAGCTCTGTACTTTTTTTTTTTCTGTGAATCAACATTGCAAATATGCCATTATAGGGTAGCTGCAAGTTAGAAACTCATTCAATAAGCAAAAATGGAACGGAAGAGGAAAATGTGGGCAGCAGTGGCTCAGGAAGTAGAGCGGGTGGTCCAAAAACCAGAGGGTTGGTGGTTCAAATCTAGCTCCCCCCAGCCATCCTGCCGTTGTGTCCCTGGACAAGACACTACCCACCTTGCCTTCAGTGTCCATGACACTGGGTATGAATGTGTATAAATGTTCAGTAGTGGTCGGAGAGACCGTTGACGTGGATTGGCAGCCGTGTTTCCGTCAGTCTGCGCCAGGGCAGCTGTGGCTACAGTAGTGCTTACCACTATCAATGTCTGTCTGAAATGAGTGAATACACACGTGGACAAAATTGTTGGTACCCCTCTGTTAATGAAAGAAAAACCCACAATGGTCACAGAAATAACTTGAATCTGACAAAAGTGGTAATAAATAAAAATTCTATGAAAATTAACCAATGAAAATCAGACAATGCTTTTGAATTGTGGTTCAACAGAATTATTTTAAAAAACAAACTCATGAAATGGGCCTGGACAAAAATGATGGTACCCTTAACTTAATATTTTGTAGCACAACCTTTTGAGGCAATCACTGCAATCAAACCATTTCTGTTACTATCAATGAGACTTCTGCACCTCTCAGCAGGTATTTTGGCCCACTCCTCATGAGCAAACTGCTCCAGTTGTCTCAGGTTTGAAGGGTGCCTTCTCCAGACGGCATGTTTCAGCTCCTTCCACAGATATTCAATAGGATTTAGATCAGGGCTCATTGAAGGCCACTTTACAATAGTCCAATGTTTCGCTCTTAGCCATTTTTGGGTGTTTTTAGCTGTGTCTTTTGGCTCATTATCCTGTTGCAAGACCCATGACCTGCGACTGAGACAAGCTGTCTGACACTGGGCAGCACATTTCTCTCTAGAATACCTTGATAGTCTTGAGATTTCATTGTACCCTGCACAGATTCAAGACACCCTGTGCCAGATGCAGCAAAGCAGCCCCAGAACATAACAGAACCTTGTTTGCGGACGACACCACCCTCATCGGGCTCATCTCCAACGGCGACGAGTCCGCCTACAGGAGAGAGGTGGCCCAGCTGGCGTCCTGGTGCAGCAATAACAACCTGCAGCTGAACGCTCTGAAGACAGTGGAGATGATTGTAGACTTCAGGAAAGTCACTACTCCTCTGCCCCCCCTCACCCTCTCAGGCTCTCCCATCACCACTGCTGATTCCTTCCGCTTCCTAGGCACTACCATCACCAGGGACCTCAAATGGGAGCTGACCATCAGCTCACTCATCAAAAAAGCCCAGCAGAGGATGTTCTTCCTGCGGCAGCTGAGGAAGCTCAAGCTACCCACCAAGATGTTAGTGCAGTTCTACACAGCCATCATCGAGTCCATCCTCACCACCTCCATAACCGTGTGGTACGCAGGAGCCACTGCCAGGGACAGACTAAGGCTGCAGCGCGTCGTGCGCACTGCTGAGAAGGTGATCGGCTGCAAGCTCCCATCTCTCCAGGATCTGTACATCTCCAGGACCCGGAGGCGTGCTGGCCGGATCATAGCCGATCCCTCACACCCTGGTCATGTACTGTTTGCCCCCCTCCCCTCTGGTAGAAGACTTCGGTCCATCCAGACTAAAACCTCCCGTCACATGAACAGCTTCTTCCCCTCTGCCATTAGACTGCTGAACACTAAGTGACTCTCGTGCACCATGTACAGCAGCTCAACCAGACTCATGTCAATCATCACTGTTTTCTTCCTGCATTACCGACTGCACTATATAGTTCTCCACAGTATCTGCTGCTGGCTAATATATATATATATTTTAACTGTTGACCAGTATCACTTAATCTTATCCTACACTTTATTACATGTATAGTTTATTTCTCTTATCTTATCATGTTTAATGTTGCAGCATTGTACCGAGACAAATTCCTAGTTTGTGTACTACATGAACAATGGCAATAAACCTGATTCTGATTCTGATTCTGATTCTGATTCTGAACCTCCTCCATGGTTCACAGTAGGGACAGTGTTCTTTTCTTGGTCTGCTTCATTTTTGCGTCTATGAACATAGAGCTGATGTGCCTTGCCAAAAAGTTCCAGTTTTGTCTCGTCTGTCCATAAGACATTCTCCCAGAAGCTTTGTGGCTTGTCAGCATGCAGTTTGGCAAATTCCAGTCTGGCTTTTTTATGATTTGTTTTCAACAGTGGCGTCTTCCTTGGTCGTCTCCCATGAAGTCCACTTTGGCTCAAACAACGATGGATGGTGTGATTTGACACTGATGTACCTTGACCTTGGAGTTCACCATAAATGTGTTTAGAGGTTGTTCTGGGCTCTTTTGTTACCATTCGTATTATCTGTCTCCTCCTGCAGCCACGTCCAGGGAGGTTGGATACAGTCCTGTGGATCTTAAATTTCTGAATAATATGTGCAACTGTAGTCACAGGAACATCAAGCTGCTTGGAAATGGTCTTATAGCCTTTACCTTTAACATGCTTGTCTATAATTTTCTTTCTAATCTCCTGAGACAACTCTCTCCTTTGCTTCCTCTGGTCCATGTTTAGTGTGGTACACACCATGTCAACAAACATTATTGTTATTTGTTAATTTGCATTTGTAGTCATAGTATTATCACACAAAATTTGTCAATGTTCCATCATCTTCTGTAGCAAATTCAAGGTGGCCTCTATTTTATCACCTATGTGTATGCGGTTCCAAAACAATTTTGTTTTTATGAGAACATCTGTGTTCTCTCCAACAAGTTTTTTAGCTCACAAAAAAGTGGGTCCATGTTTGAGTATGCCTTATAAAATGACATTAATAATGTACATGGAAACACAGTGTAAGTGTCAGTATAGATTTATGTCTCTGTGATGGATTAATTCAACACAGAAAGTATAAAAAAACAACCTTTCATCTGTCACACACCAACAACGACTTAATCCTTTTCAGGTCGTTGGGGGGGGGGGGGGGGGGGAGGTGGCTGGAGCCTATCCCAGCATCTTTTGGGCGAGAGGCACGATACACGCTGGATAGATCGCCAGTCCATCACAGGGCCAACACAGAGAGACAGATCACCATTCACTCTCACATTCATACCTAAGACAAATTAGAATCCCAAAATTGATGCTGTGGTTAACCCCCACAACAGACTGGGACAATCAGAGTGCGCAT
The DNA here is from genome assembly GCA_020510985.1 of Pholidichthys leucotaenia. NCBI lineage: Eukaryota > Metazoa > Chordata > Actinopteri > Cichliformes > Pholidichthyidae > Pholidichthys > Pholidichthys leucotaenia. Next base: position 400,708,044 of record CM035844.1, on the reverse strand, counting down.
CTGGAGCGATTAACATTACAGTGAAATGTGTGTATTAATGTCAACAGGCAGCCTTGCTTCGTCTAGCTTTTTCCTGCTCAGTACTGTGATGTTAATGTGCCATTCATGCATTGTGTTCATGCTTCCTGCTCTTACTGTGATGTAAATGTCCCATGCCTTTCATGTATTGTCTGTAGTTGGGTATAAAAGCTGCATTGCTCTGTAACTCACTCTCTCACTCTTACCACTGTCTCTGACTACTGCTGCTGACACACGCATTCTGTGTCTCCTCACGAGAGCCTGAGGACTCGCTCCAGCCCGCCAGCACAAGAGCTGGAGCGAGTTCCTATGATGGCGGTATGATTTAATAAACCTACTTAAAACCCTCAGTTCGCTGCTTATAAATCTTTACCGCCACATTGGTGACCCCGACAATGCACACGCTTTGTGCAACGCAACCTTCTGGTCTGGACAGCCACACTGGTGACCCGACGACAACGAACGCAGCACCCGGCGGTGATTCTCCGACAACAAGCGAACGCAGCAGCCTGGCACAAATGATCTGCTCTCCCTTCTGCTACAGGGAGACCTTGACGCAGAGCCACCACCAGGCAAAACTCTCCGGAGATCACCCACGACCGGGAAAGCTGCAGAAAGCTTCATGGTGAGATCTGCACATCCATGCTGGGACCGGCCGCTCTCACAGCTCCTCCACACGAGAGCGCACGCACCTCGTCCTCTCTCCACGACGGCGACCTCCAGGGCCGACGGAGAACGCAGCTCGTGGACCTGAACGCACCATGACCAATCTACAGCAACACACTGAACAGGGATGATTATCGGCGCCGACTACGCTGATCTCCAGCAAGCTCCCTGACCCTGACTCGCCTCTCCAGCGGGCCCACCCATGCATGGAACCCCTGCACACGCACCGGGGGGTTACGAGGACGGCGCACCACGCACGGGACAATAACGGCTCCACAGACCGCCATCGTCCTTCGCCGCTGCACACAGAACCTCCAGGGCTGCTCGCACACCTGAGGCACACATGCAGCTCGCTCACAGGATTTTCTAATGGTCTTAGCCACGGCGCACAAAGGGAATTCAGCAGTCTGCGGTCCCCGAGGGCTTTAGGGTTGCGCCCGCACCTAAAGTCAACACGCCAAGTCCCTCTGCTTTTGTTTTTTTTCTTACAGCCACTACGCAGCCTCGCCGCTCCTGTTTTTCTTCATGGCCGCTGTTAATCCTCGCAGGACTTAACCGCGAGAGGAGTCACTGACTAATTTTTCTTCGTACAGCTGCTGTGGACCTCCGCACGTTCAACGGGACAGCCCCTCAACATCGCAGATCCACAGGCAATTTTTGCACGGCCCAGACATTTCCCCATCCCGGGCCAGCACTTGCTACCCCCCCCCACCTCCGCCTGCACAGAGCTTTCCCTGCTCGCTGCCAAAGCCGGACTATTGAGGCCTCAGCCGCCTGCTGAGCCCTCTGGGGGGGAGTAGTGTGGTTAACCCCCACAACAGACTGGGACAATCAGAGCGCGCATCTGGAGCGATTAACATTACAGTGAAATGTGTGTATTAATGTCAACAGGCAGCCTCGCTTCGTCTAGCTTTTTCCTGCTCAGTACTGTGATGTTAATCGCTCCAGATGCGCGCTCTGATTGTCCCAGTCTGTTGTGGGGGTTAACCAAAATGCCAATTAACCTAACCTGCATGTCTCTGGCCTGTGCGAGGAAACCGGAGTACCCGGAGTAAGCCTACACAGACACGGGGAGAACATGCAAACTCCACACAGAAGGTTCACCAATGGTAAGGGGGTGGGGTCAAACCCATGACCTTCTTGCAGTGCTCCCACAGTGGTAGCCACTGCAACACCGAGCCCACCAACAGCTGCAGTGACAGAATTTTTTTATGTTCACTGATATTTATTTCAGAATAATTATCCTGCCTTCCAAACTGATGAATGACTCAAGTAAACCTGTCACAAATACAAAGAAACAAAAACATTTAAAATGTTTATCTTTCAAAAGCTTTTAGATAATTTACAATAATCTCTTTTGTGACTCCAAATCTCTGCTGGATTCTGAAGCTTTTAAAATTGATTGTGAAAATAACATTTACGAACCAGATCTCATAAATTCCATTGTGTTAGCAGAGGGTTATGGCTATAATATTCTTGAGGCTGAAATGGATATATCATGTTTTGGAATATAATTCTTTTCTTATTGAATAAAGCCCTATGTGGAAGATCTGTATTGCAGAATGATTTGATTTTGTGAGTATGATTGGTTTGATTCAATTTGCGCATAGGTTTGCCTAGACAGATCTGTGCTCTGCACGTGACACTGATGGTGTGTGATTTGCTAAGTGAGTGATAAAGAATAAAGGCATTTTTACTATGCAGTGTCTCAGAAAATGCATGCATGTTTGAAGTGCTTGAAGAAGGAACTTGGGCTTTGATGTTGTGTGCATGTCTGTGTGTATTTGCAGACCAGCTCCATTGGCTTTTTACCTCCTTAGTGCTGCATGAGATTTGCATCTCACTGACAAAGTTTATCAGCTAGAGAAGCCCCTCTATTTGAGTTGTACCAAAAACGGCTCCATAACGGCCCATTTCAACAAAAACAAAGACATTATTCCCCCCAGTTACTCTCACCACATCAAGTCATATGGATAGGATGAACAATAAAAGATGAAATTCTCATTTTGCTCCCCGGCAAGCCCCCTCTGAGGCAAGAGTAGCTACAGCAAAACAAAAGAAATACCCCTTAATAGGTCTGCCTCAGAAAAAAATGGAAGCATACTAATATCGCAAACCCAGCCACACATACAAATTAGACTGAAAAAAGCCCTGTAGACATAAAACAGTGAGTTTGCATCAGTCATTTGTCCCGTACAATCCGCTGATGCCAGATTTTGACAGATTAGAGGAATCCCAATAGCCTAGATGACTGATGAGAGCCACTGACCTTGCCAGGTACACACAAATGACATACGCACACACAGACACAGCTATGCATACATATAAGATATAAGAAAATCACTCTGATCATGGTGTCTGTGAAAACAGTGCATAGTCTGTAAAATAGATAAGACTGCATGGGTACAGTGATCCAAGCTTCTTCGGTCTAGTGACTGTCATCATTAGCAAAGTCAAGAAAAACAAAATGCATGATAACATCACAATGAGTACAGGTGTTGCACCCCCTGAACGACAGGACTCAGTCTTCTGTTTGGCAACTTTGTTGCTCCCGGTTCTGCGTTTTTTTTGTATAATCGTTTGTCTGAGCAGCCAGGTCTGAAAGATGGCGACTACACACTTTTTTCCATTCACCACCCAAGAACATACAAAACAGTAGCACAGTGATGACGTGCTGTCGCTTAACTGACCTCACGCTCTTTTTCTACCCCAGCAATTAACTAACTCAGAATCATACATGCAAAATGTGATAGGATTGATACAAGACCAGATTAAAACATATTCCTCAGCATCACAGCAACCCGTCCTCACAGCATAGACCTGTCATAGATTTCTAGGGTGCAACACAGGCATTCTGCAGCAGAGACAAGCGCACACACTGAAAGAGGAAAACATTAATAATATCTGCCTACACTGTCAAGCTGTAATAGCACATTAATGTGGGACATAATTGAATACATGACCACAATCTTAAGCTTCAAATCAAGATATATTATTCTCCAATATTTCTGCACATAGACACTAATCACTGAATTTGTCTTATCACTTAAAAGATATTAGTTACCTTGTTTGTTGCTTAACGGAAAAAAGGGTACTGTGTTGAACTTTTGAAAACTTTAATGACACCTTATGGTCGCATTTTTTTTTAACCAGCAGACGTTCTAACCTATATTTGTGGGTTTTTAAGCAGCCTCTAGCGGTTGCCAAAACAACTACATGAAATAACATGGTGGAGGGTTGTAGTTTGAGTTGTTAAAAATAGACATTACCTTAATTACTATCCAAATTTTTATTTTAGTAGTTAATCCTAATTTTAACCACCAAAAATATCTATTTAAAAGTAAGTTAGTGAATCACAGAGTGAAGTAAAAGTGAACATAGATGGGTGTCACCAACTTGATTCAAATTCCTGTTTCTTGTACAGGAAAGTGCTTTTCTTTCAGTGATGTCCCCCACCCTCAGCCCACCTCCATTTTATGATTTAAGTGTGTTTGATATTGGAAAATGCAGCAATGTCACAATCCATTAAGGAGGGGTCGGAACAATCAATCTTTTTGTACATATTACTTCAACTGAATAGATCAGTTTCATTAGATTTAGTGAGTTCTTATGCACATAATAAACACATGTGCAAGTAAAAAAATATCAGCACTTTTAGGACAATATACTAAGAAAAAAACATCAAATTGTATACATTTTTAAAGGTTACATATTAAAGACAATATTCAAGGACTGCATGTTTCTCAAGCTCAGCAGGCGCTGTGCTACAATGACTTTACTGATTTTTATCCCCCACCAGTTGAAGAGCCCTTTGGGTGAAGACTGAACGGGGATTATGTTATGGGTCAGTCCGTCCGTCCATCCGTCTGTCTGTCCCACTTTTGTGAAATCAACTCCTGCAGTTTTGGTCCGATTGTTTTGAAAGTTGGACCATGGTTTGATATACACTGAGGATGCGCATATTGCAATTTGGCTCCAATCGGATGATTTTTGTGGGAACTGTAGCCCCTGACCTATGACCTCCTGTTTCACCTCACTTCACGGACAGTAACTGTCTTGTGAAATCAACTCCTCCAACAGTTTTGGTCGAATTGTTTTGAAATGCGGTGCCATGGTTTGAGGCACTCTGATGATGCGCATATTGCAATTTGGCTCCAATTGGATGATTTTTGTGGGAACTGTAGCCCCTGACCTATGACCTCCTGTTTCACCTCACTTCACGGACAGTAACTGTCTTGTGAAATCAACTCCTCCAACAGTTTTGGTCGAATTGTTTTGAAATGTGGTGCCATGGTTTGAGGCACTCTGATGATGCGCATATTGCAATTTTACTCTCATTGGATGACCTTGAGGTCAAAGGTCAGAGGTCAGATTTTCCCTTAAATCTTCTAAACACAATGACTACTGAAAGAAATGATGTAGGTTTTTCAAATCGATATAGTAGTTGTACCTAATACACATCTTGGACTACTTACACGCTCACCTAACTATGGGTTTTGGGTCATAGGGTCAAAGGTCAAAGTTAACATTCCATTTGCACTATGGTAAATGGTAAATGCTACATTTACTATTGCTATAAAATGAGTAAAGCTAGGGCCACCAAACCTGGTATACAGGTTCAGCTTGGGATCCTGACCTCAGACTATGGGTTTGGGGTCAAAGGTCAAGGCTAACATCCCTTATGCCTTATTACTGTACAAAGAGTAAAGTTAGGGTCACAAAACTTGGTACACAGGTTCACCCTGTTACCCTGAAGTGTGACTATGGTTTTGGGATAACAAGGTCAAAGGTCAACATCAAAATGGCTTATAAAATATATCTCAACAACAAAGAAAACTAGGGTCACCAAACCTGGTACACAGGTTCACTGTGAGACCATAACCTCTGACTACAGGTTTGGGGTTAAAAGGTCAAAGTTCAGATTCCCTATTATCTCTTACTATAGAATGTGTAAAGCTCTCTAGGGTCACCATACTTGTTACACAGGTTCACCTTGGGATCCCGACTTACAACTATGGGTTGTATACTTTATTGTATATTTGTGGATGATAGGCTTATCATAATTTGGTTCTGCCACAATAATATTGAAAAGTTGAAAACTGCTCTCCGTCAGTAAGTCTTGGGATCTTGGCGGGGGAATATTGCATTCGCCTCAGAGTGTCGTTGTATATGTTGTAAGGCTGTGAATCTTTAGAAGTCACATGATTGTATTCGATTGAGAATCGATTTTCGACTCACAATTGGCTCTCAGTTCAGTACAAAACCCCACTAATCTCAGGGAAAAAAAAGTTCACTGCACTCCAAAAAATGCTGAGGTACTGTAAGCTTGAAAGCAGAGTACAGTGTGTTGATGTTTTGGGGCGTTATATTTTTAAAAAAATTACATTAACTGATTTGCAATAAAATACTGTTAAATGAAAAAGTAGGCTTGGGTTAGTAACTGCTTTTTTTATTTCTTGAAAACTTGTGAGTTTCAAAAATGAAATTGCACACACGTGAAATAAATTTTGAAAATTTTCCTTTTCAGCATATCACAATTCCTAACAGCTTTTACACAGTGTGTAGGTTTGGTCACCCTCCAGCATTCTAGAAATATAGGCTATTCATTTAAAAACAAAAGTAACTTCTAGCACAAATTCTTTGAATATCCATTTAAATAGTAGTGCTACCTGACTGTATGCAGTCAGTGCACAGTTACCTATACAGTAACTTTGTGCAATAAACAAATTCAATAAGAACTGAATGCAATCAATGCATAAGATAAGTAGCGTTAATTTTAAACCTGCACAAATATAAACTTAAGTATCTAAATTCTTTGGAGACTTAAAAAACACATTAAAGTCATAAAACAAAATAAAGTGCTGTTGCAAGTTTTTGTGATTTTTTTTTTTTTTTTGCCCATTCAGAATTTGCTGGGAGTTTGTTAAAGTTGTGCAGGATGCGTTGTTCAGCAGGAGGACTTACAACTTTTTCTACACCAGTTGCTGCTGATGGGTCAGGCCAGCGCCTGTGTATGGCTGCTATGCCGCCATCAGTGTGTGAATGTGTGTGTGAATGGGAGGATAGCAGGATCTGTAAAGTGCTCCGGTTATCTTGAGATGAGAAAAAGCGCTATATAAGTGAACGCCATTTACCATTTTTCCCCTTTTTTCAACTCTGGGTGATTATCTGGTCATGGTCCTATGCCTGGTGAAGCTTCTCGAGTAATAGGTAAAGTAAATGCAATAATTTAAAACAAACAAACAAACAAAAATAAATTTCCACCCAGTGTTAATTTCATCAACTAAAACTATATCTATTTTTTTCATCCATTAACGCTAGAAATTAAACTAAAATTGCCATTTATACATTTTATTTTTGACACCTAATTTGAGTCCAGATTTATTGTGATAATTTTATTTTTATAGTTTTATTTTAGTCTGTTCATTATCAATTGTTTTTGTCTACTTTTAGCCAATAACAAGATTTGGTTTTTATTCAGTGAAAAGAACACTGCTTCCATCGCTGCCAAAAAAATGTTAGGAAAAAACCCTCAACTGCAGCTGTCAGGGTTGCCAGGCAATGGAGTAGCGCATGGTCACGCAAACAAACCTCATCCAAAGACTAGACCATAAACTTTTTTTTACTGTCTATGGACTAAACTCTCATTTTTAGATTCTTTTACATTCGACTTTCAAAATGTGTGGCCACCGTCAGCCCGTCTACAAGGCTACAACACCTGAATTTGTGTATGGTCAGCCCAGTGCTGGCTCAGCCATATTTGCACGGCCAGCCATTTTGTGGAGTGACATAATGTGGGAGCGTAACTAGTTGAAGGGGTGTAACTTGACGGAGTCTGTGAGCTGCAGACGGAACTGTCTTGAATTTCTTGCTGCTCCATTTTTTCTTTATTCCAACTGTTTCATCCAGCTGCTAGCTAGTAAGCTACTCTGTGTGGTTCTCCTGCGTCGGCAGCGTCAATGTGTAACTGCGTATCACGAAGTGGCAATACGGGTCACGTGACGGGACCCCGGCACCACCGCAAAAAAAATAATAATAATAATAACAAATCTATTCTTAATTTTGTGAATCAGATCTGGATCGTATAAAATGAGAATCTAGATTCTTATGTGAATCAATTTTTTCCAGCAATCCTAATATGTTGGTACAGAAAGGAGCTAAAATTAGCCACAAGAGCTAACATTAGCACATTTATAGAAAACTTAAAACATTTTAACATTGTCATTGACCAAAACCTAAATGTGCTTTGGGCTAGTATGCTCAAACAACTCCACTGTTTGCCGAAAATATTACAAATGAAAAATTTTGCAAAGCACTGGTGTGAATTGGCATGTTTGGGTTTTTTTTAAAATCACACTTCGAATTTCTTTACTGACACACTGCAGAGAATTTTCTTCTGTTTCTACACCTTTGTGGCATTTGGGCTGGAGTTTAAGTCATTTGCTTGTGTTAAGACCCATCTTAATAAAACAATAACTTCTGTGTCAGTCCAGAGGCAACAGAGGGAAATTATAAACACTAGCAGCAATACCCGGTGAATAAGACATGCAGTCTTTAGTCCTGATGATATTACAATAGTGATATCAAGGACCTGCTGTCCAACCTCTGCTCCTCCCAGAGTTCAGCTGGGCTGCAATGAATACGTAGCTTATGTTGACCTGATGTGTCTCTCCAGAAATGTAACTACACATTGTGGCAACATTTTGAATGGGATGACCTTCCATACAAGTGGTCCATTTCCCAGACACCACCCTACATGTGACAATGTCAGCATTAGATAACGTCGTGTGTCAGCGTGACTTAAAAAGCTGATGTTTCCAAACGTTGGTAATGCTTTTTGTGTAGCATTCAGGGAAATTTATTGCTCCAGGATTTCCTACACCGGTGTCACCGGTCCTGTTCATAATTTTTATGGACAGGATTTCTAGGCGCAGCCAGGGAATGGAGGGTGTCATGCTTGGTGACCACAGGATCTCATCTCTGTTGTTTGCAGATGATGTTGTCCTGTTGGCTTCATCCAGCAATGACCTACAGCTCTTGCTGGGACGGTTTGCCGCTGAGTGTGAAGCGGCTGGGATGAGAATCAGCACCTCCAAGTCCGAGTCCATGGTCCTCAGCCGGAAAAAGGTGGATTGTCCTCTCCGGGTTGGGGACAGGCTCCTGCCCCAAGTGGAGGAGTTTAAGTATCTTGGGGTCTTGTTCACGAGTGAGGGGAAAATGGAGCGAGAGATCGACAGACGGATTGGAGCAGCATCTGCAGTGATGCGGACGTTGTACCGGTCTGTTGTGGTGAAGAGGGAGCTTAGTTCTAAGGCAAAGCTGTCGATTTACCAGTCAATCTACGTTCCTACTCTCACCTATGGTCACGAGCTTTGGGTAATGACCGAAAGAACGAGATCGCGGATACAAGCGGCTGAAATGAGCTTTCTCCGTAGGATTGCTGGACTCACCCTCAGAGATAAGGTGAGGAGCTCAGTCATCCGGGAGAGGCTCAGAGTAGAACCGCTGCTCCTCCACATTGAAAGGAGTCAGTTGAGGTGGTATGGGCATCTGATTAGGATGCCTCCTGGACGCCTCCCACTTGAGGTGTTTCAGGCACGTCCCACTGGGAGGAGACCCCGGGGCAGACCCAGGACTCGGTGGAGAGACTATGTCTCCCAGCTAGTCTGGGAACGCCTTGGTATCCCCTCTGAAGAGCTGGAGCAGGTGGCTGGGGAGAGGGAAGTCTGGGCTTCTCTGCTTGAACTGCTGCCTCCGCGACCCGGACCTCCGGAAAAGCGGTAGAAGATGGATGGATGGATGGATGGATTTCCTACATCCTCAAGGCTATATAAAGCATTAAACATGTATTAATTTTGTCAGTTTTTTATTGCACAATGTAAAATGCACCACAGGATGATAATACCATGTAGGCATAATTTATATTTATTTACCTCATATACTTAATGCATCACTTTATTCTACAGTCATGATATAGCGTCTTACTCTTGTATGTCCTTTCATTTTTACTACTGTTTCACTTTAGTGAAATTAATTTGTTTTCTGAAATTTCCTACTTCTTTCTGTCGTGTCCGCTGTGTAACTTGCAGCAAACATATGAATGAATACGAGCCCAACGTGCAGTTATGTAGCGTGTTTATTAACAGAGGGGAAAAAAAATATACAAAATGTCCAAATAACAGTCACTGACAGATGGGGAGACAACCGGCTACAAGTAGCTGGCGTAGAGGAAATGCCAAGAGCACTCCAGGCTGAGCAGGAGCGGAGAGAAAGGCATAATTAAGGAAGACTTACATACATGTTGGAGCGGAAAGGCTCTAAGGTAACAACATGGTACAGTCCAGGGAAAAGCCAACAGTCACAAGCCAGGATGTCCAAGGTTGACTTAAGCTGCCACACTGATTGATCACACTGCCTCCCCATAAGTACACCATACACTAACAAAGGCAAGTGGACACAGCCGTGTGGCAAGCAAATGTGTGACTAATTGGAAGTGTGTGTGTGTGTGTGGGGGGGGTGTAAGTGTGTGTGCGTGCGTGCATGTGGTGATCCAATACAGCCGGTGGATGTCTGGTGAGAGAAGGGGGCATGACCACAGGACTGGCGGAGCGCCAGGCTCAAATAAGCTGCCAGCTGAAAATAATAAGCACAATCAAAGCCCTGCAGCCACAAATCATGACGGGGTGAAAATGACCCCACACATGACAGAGCCCCCCCCCCCCAAAGGGTGGATACCAGACACTCACCATACGAAAAACACCCCCCCAAGAGAAAACCTGCCCCCCCTCCCCACCCAGAAGGCCAACACAACTAACCAGGGCGGGAGGTGGGGGGAAACAGGTCAGGAGGGTTTTAACCAAGGGAAAAAAAAAACAAAAAACAACATCACAATACAACACTTCAAACACAACAGCTCCCAACCCCAAAATCACAATAACCCCTCCCCAACCCAAGAGTCCCAAGGCTCAGGGGGCTGACCACTGTCCCAGGCCCACAAACGCCCATGAACCAGGCCAGGTGGCCTGCCAAATTCCAACGCCCGCTGGACCGCCAGGCAAAGTGAGTCGGGTGGCCTACCTGGAAAACCTAGCTACTGACCCCAATGGTACAGTTTCTCGGGTGGCCGACTACGGTTCCTCAGCCACCAGGCCAGATGAAATGGGCCGGAAAGTGGCCCCCCTACTGGGAAACTCAGACCTTCAGGTGGTCTGCCCACATCGTTGAGCCACCAGGACCAGGGGGAAAGGCAAGGGGGCAGCCTGCCCACTGGGAGACTAGGAGGTGGATGGCCAGACCAGGGGAGGGAGACCCCTATGGTCACTGGTGGCAGGACCTGGTAGACCATGACGATGCCCAGCAGAAAAAGAAGGATCACCCACCAGGCCTCTGGAAGGGGAAAGGAGACCCTGGTGTCCTTGGACTGGCTGGCGGCACCCTCGGTAGTCCTGACTTGATGCTGAGCCCTTGTCGTACCCGCGGTGGACCCGGGCTGGGCCATTGCTGCACCTGTGGTGGTCCCGGCCTGGGACAGCATTGCACCAGTGGTGACCCGCATCCAGGGCCTCATTGCTCCTGCGGTGAGCCCCGATTGGGCCAGTGTAGCACCCACGGTGGACCCTGACTGAGCCATAGTTGCATCCATGGTGGAGTCCCGCTGGACCCTTGCTGCACCCGCGGTGGGGCCTGGCTGGGTCACTGCTGACCTCCACACCGTCTTGACCCTGGGCCAGCCGACCTGTACAAGAACCCAAGCCAGGAGGCGGTCGATCACAGGCACCCCTGGAGACCTGGGCTGAGGCGGAACCCAACCCATGTCCTTTGGCAGACAGGGAGCTGGGTCCACGGAGACCACAGCGGGGATGGCAGCAGCCACAATTACCTCCAGTGATGAGCCTGGATCCTCCGTCTTGTTCGCCAATGTGGACCTCTCTCGGGCGACCCTGGAAGAGGACTTAGACACAGAGGAGGAGGAGTCAGGGTCAGCAGCAGCAGCAGCGGCAGAGCCCGGCGAGACAAGCTCAGGTGCAGCGTGTGGCTGCAGCTGGCTCTCCTCACCTGGAGCTAGGCAAAAATGCTCTATAAGAGAAAGGAGAAAGACAAAACAGAGCACTTGCCTTAGCTCAAGCTCCACCACCATCCAGGACTCCGACAATCCGGGTGACGTCTCTATGGGCTTGGCCTCCTGGAGGTGCAGCTTGGGCGCTGATTCTGCTGTGGCGGCCTCCGCAGCAGGCGTAAAGGTGGTCACAGTCTTTGCCTCCTCCAGTGAAGGTTCCAATGCAGGTGACTCTCCCGGCGTGGATTCTGGAGGTGGAGTCTCATGTTGCACTGGACCCCAGAAGACTGAAGAGCGGGGATGCTCTGTCATCGGCACAGGCTTCAGGTCGGTCACAGTGCCCTCTCTCTGTCCATAGAAGCTCCACGGGGCTGGGATTAGGTCTTTCAGCACCAGGGACTCCTCCTTCATCCGGTGCCTGAGCTCCAGGGCCGATGGATGCTCAGAGGTGAAAGGAAGAGAGATGGAGAGGGTAGGTGAGTCACTTTCAACAGCAGCAGGTGGAGAGAGCTCAGGGGACTGCTCTTCCTGAGCCTCCCTACCAGGAATCAGGCAAGACCTTTCATCATTAATAGAAATAAAATGAAAATTAACTTGCCTATTAACCTGGATTTGGATGTTGCCTGCTGCTGTACTATGTGGAGCGTCTTCCCTCTCCCTGTCTCCGGAGATCTTAACCCCACCGTGGGAGGAGTAGGGACCGCCCCCGGCGTCATGGAAACAGGAACTTCTGGAGACGGCACGGAGAGCCTCCAAGCAGTAGAAGGAGCCATCGAGGAGACAGACTGTGCGGCAGCTGAAGAGGAAGAATAGGCTGACGTGATAGCCGGAGAGAACGAACTGGAAGAGGAGGCTGCCGCGGAAATTGTCTCACTGGCTGAGGAATGGGCTGCTGGCAAGGAGGAGATGGTGCTTCTCCGGTGAACCAGGGCTGAGTCGAGGCCGGTTGGAGCTCCGGAGGACAGGGGCGGGGCTGGAGTGGAAGAGCTGAGGAAGGAGGACAACGGCTTTCGCCGCGAACACCACTTCCGTGTCGAGGGCTGCTCCAACGCTGGCGATTCCCTCTCGGGCTCCTCTCCACGCAGCGCGAGGATGAAGTGAAGGATGTCGGCCGACTCGGGAAAAAACAAGAGATCGGGACATTCCTCCAATACCTCCGCAGCGGTGTTCCGAGCGGCACAAACAGCCTCACGAGAAACCATCCCGTGTGGAAGTGAAGGGGTCCTCAAGACAGGCCAGTCCGTTCAACTCTGCATCGCTTCAGTAGTCCAACATGACTCCGGTAGCAGGTAGGAAAGACATACATGAAAAATTGAAAAAAGCACGCTATTTCACTGCTTGGGCTCTTTGTGGTGGCAGCTTACTGTTATGTCCGCTGCGTAACTTGCAGCGAACATATGAATGAATACAAGCCCAACGTGCAGTTATGTAGCATGTTTATTAACAGAGGGGAAAAAAATATACAAAATGTCCAAATAACAGTCACTGACAGATGGGGAGACAACCGGCTACAAGCTTAGTTGGCATAGAGGAAATGCCAAGCACGCTCCTGGCTGAGCAGGAGCGGAGAGGAAGACATAATTAAGGAAGACTTACATACACGTTGGAGCGGAAAGGCTCTGAGGAAACAACATGGTATAGTCCAGGGAAAAGCCAACAGTCACGAGCCAGGATGTCCAAGGTTGACTTAAGCTGCCACACTGACTGATCACACTGCCTCCCCATAAGTACACCATACACTAACAAAGGCAAGTGGACACAGCCGTGTGGCAAGCAAGTGTGTGACTGATTGGAAATGTGTGTGTGTGTGTGTGTGTGTGTGTGTGTGTGTGTGCGTGTGTGTGTGCGTGCGTGCGTGCGTGCGTGCGTGCATGTGGTGCATGCATGCATGTGGGGCGTGGGGCGTGACCGCAGGACTGGCAGAGCGCTAGGCTCAAATAATTTGCCAGCTGAAAATAATAAGCATAACACAGGGTTACAAAAATATTTTTTTTGTAAGTTGTCTGTGTTTTTTCAGCTGATTTAAGATTAAGATTTTGCACCGCTGAATCCGAAAATGACATCCGTTTCTCTCGATCAGGTGCTAAGTAAAAACCTTTACTTACTTAGTACTTACTTAGTACTGTGCATGTACTTACCTTTATATAAAGGTAAGTACATGTAAATTGAATGTTATGTCATCATTGTTCAAAATTCAGAGAATTTCAAGAAATAAAAAAGAATTTTGCATCATATAAAGCAAAAATACCCATACAGGTAAACAAAAACATATACAAAAACATGTGGCCATAATTCAATAAGTTGACCCGATTGAGCAAAACCAATGTGATTTTTGGATTCAGCACATCAAAATTGTCCTAACTCAGCTAAAAAAAACTTAGACAATAAATTTGGTGTTGACCAGTGTAATCAAAGCCCTGCAGCCACAAATCATGACGGGGTGAAAACGACCCTGCACATGACACTTTCTTGAAAATTTGCTGCTTTTGTCTTAAAAATTTGACTTTCCCATTTACATTTGTGTCTATTGTAAATGTGCAACATTTGTTTTTACCTCAAATTTGACTTTTTCTTTTAAATTTGCAATTTTTGTTATAGAGTTGAAACTTTTTGATAAACTTGCTGTTTTCCCCCCACCAATTAGCTTTGTTTCTTGTAAATTAAAAACTTTGTCAAACTTACCAATTTTTTCCTCATAAATCTGCTATTTTTTCACGTAATTTTGCCATGTTCATAGGGATGCTGTTTAAATACTTGTTCTACGTAATGGTTTTTCTGCAGATCTTGACAATGATCCAATTTTATTTTTAATGTTTTTGTTGAAAGAGAAGTGTTTTCTTTTTTGGTCCATTTTAAAGTTTTGGTGATGGATTGATGTTCAAAAAAATAAGTTTTCCTGCATGTTTTTACAAACGTTTTTAATCCACAATAATTCACACTTTCTATCAGTATGCTATAAATATTCCCCACACTTACAAAGCAAATGGGATAAAAAAAAACAGTCCAAATTCAAAAGAATAGTGAGGAAGTTAGCAGACACAAAACATTTGTATGACCCGTCCTAACCCTAATAATTATATACACTGTTAAATTACATTATGGCAGTGGGTGTACATACCGATTGCAATAGAGGTTGTTCTCCACTCTTGACACAATTTGAACAGATGTTACTAGACATAGCAGAAAGCAGTTTTGGTAACGCACAAACACATCCAGCTTCCAGACAGAGCCCACATGAATGGCCAGGGTGCGCTCAATTCTATCACCAGTGTACACCTCAGTATGGGTTATATGAGTGGATTAAAAAAATAAATGTGAATGTAGTTAAATGTAAATATAGTTTTGGTGTCTCAGCACCAGCCGTATCCAGTACTTCCGTCTCCCCATCAGTCCACAGTGCCTGTATTGCGGCAAGGCCTGCAGATCCTAAACTCTGCCGACAGTGTCAGGTGCGTTTGATTCTTACCCTGACGTACACCTCCATGGGTAAAGGTTTATTTAAAAAAGTCACCTTTTACCTCTTTTATGGTCAAGTGGTCAGTGAAACCATGTCAAGGTTACTCTTCAGGTATTGTAGCATCGCCATGCAAGAGATGAGAGCCCACGGTCAAGTGGCTAAAAATTAGTAGGTAGACAAAGTTTACCACATACAAAAAGTAAATTCAATTAACAAAAGTTGTCCATAGATCTCCTTTAAAAGTACGTTCACACCAAACAAGAAGCATTTTTTTAATCACAGCACAAATACATGTTAATTCAATGTAAACATGTGACTACTCACAAATTTGCACATTTGAGTCCGAGAGATATGGTAGCATTAGCTAGTAATCAGCCTTGAGATTTTGCTATCACTGGAGTAAAAGTATCAACTGTGGAGAATAAAGTAGTTTGAAAATGAGACTGCCACTCACCAGCAGACAGATGGACCGGGAGCTCTGGAGTTGAAATGGAGTGGCTGTTGTTTAGGGTGGCATGGTGGTACAGTGGTTAGTACGGATGGGAATTGAGAACTGGTTCCTGTTGAGAACCAGTTCTAAATTTTTTGAGCCCCTGGAATCATATGTCGCTGATGTTATCAATTCTTCTTATCAATGCTGCAGGTTTTAACACTTCCATGTTTTTTTTTTTTAAAAATGGCATGCGTTATGATGTCACACGCTACTGTTACCAAGCAACGCCATGACGCCATCACTACCACGGGATAGTGGCAAAAGCATATGTAAACACTAGCAGCATAGCATATGATAAACATGAGTTGAAACATCTCTTGACGTGGCAGCATGGGATAAAATGAAAGACTGCAATGCGTTCGACAGCCTACGAAGTGCACCTGTTATGTGTGGGATTTGACTCTTGGGGCTTGCTGTAGCCTGGCCAAGGGGGGTAGGAGTAATGATGTCAAGCGGGCTATGGCTGTAGTATATATTGTGTTGTTGGTGATAATAAAGGAGTTCAGTGTTCAGTTAAGAGTGGCTTCAGTCTCATATTATTCGGACATAACATTTGGCGACGAGGATAAACCATGGGGACGTGTATCAGAGAAGTGTATCAGAGAACCACCTCTATTTTTACAGTCTCCGGGCACACTAACTATACCATGGGCCCGTTGGAGAGAAACGTTCGATGTGTATGTGGCTGCGGCTGGCCTGAGCGGCATCGGCGAGGAGAGACGAAGGAGCTTAATGGTCCACTACCTCAGTGAGGAAGGCCAACGGATACTTTTTGGGCTGTGTGGCAGCAGTTCACTGAAACACGGTTTGGAATTAATAGACTGTGTTTTCGGAGACCATTCCACCATCATGGTACAGAGATATGAGTTTTTTTGACCACCAACAGCGAACGGGTGAGTCCACTCAGTCCTTTAATATGGAGCTCCACAGCCTAGCAAGAGAATGTGCCTTCGGCCCTATCAAGGAGGAGCTGGTCCTGGATAAATTAGCCCACGGTACAAACGACATGTGGCTGAAAAGCAAGCTAAAATTAACTAAGGACATTCTCTAGTTGGAAACGGTGTTTGAACTGGTTAGGCAAAGTGAGTTCACGGTTCACCGGAGTCTGTTGGTGTTGGCTAAAGAAAATGTAGCCTCCCAGGTTTTCCCGCTGAGCACAGCCGCTAGCAGAGTAGCTAATTCTCAAAGGCAGAGTGCCAGGAGGCGGCGGACTAGGGCGCAGGACAGAGCCTACACTATCACTGCTAAGCCTTCGGCGATGGAGTCCAGAGACACGACACGGGTGTGTGTGGCACGCGTGAAGAGGGGGCCATTGAAATGGTATGTGTTAAAACTCGACGGAGTCAATGTTCCACTTATGGTGGACTCAGGGGCCGGCAGGTACATACTGAGCATGGCGACTTTGAAGAGACTTTTCCCAAATAAAACCATCAATGCTGGGGCAGTGAAAATGTTTGAATACAGCCACGCCGAAATTGAAATGGCGGGCACGGTCGACTTTTCAGTGAAATGTGGGTTGAAGACAGTCCCCGCATTCGCTTTCCAAATTACGTGCCAGGGCGGACTTGCTAGGGATAGATCTGCTGGGTGAGTTGGGATTCTCCATCAGGGACCCAGAGGGCTCCATGGTACTGACAGTATACCCCGAATGGCATGTTCACTGGCCGGCACTGTTCAGAGGCCTGGGATGCATCGGCGCGTTCCACCACTGCCTGCTCATAGATCCAAGTGTGACACCGAAGATTCAACCTCCACGGAGGCTTCCCCTCGCCCTACGAGATGATGTCACGGTGGAGTTGAACAAACTGCTGGAAGCTGGCATCATCGAAAGAGTGGATGCTTCACCCTGGATATCAAATATTGTGGTGGTCAAGAAAAGAATCGGGTGGCATCCAACCATGTATTGATCTCAGGATGGTGAATAAAGCGATCATCCTGGACAAGTACCTGCTTCCAATGATGGAGGAACTCACCGCAACATTCAGTGGTTTGAAGGTATTCACGAAGCTAGACCTTCACCAGGGTTACCTGCAGGTGCCCCTTCACCCAGCCAGCAGGAACCTGACAGCATTTGTGACCCACATGGGTGTGTTCAGGTACATCCGCATGCAGTTTGGTCTGAGCTCAACACCCAGCTGTTTTCAGAAAATAATGTCCACGATTCTGGCTGGCTTCAAGGGTGTGGTAGCATACCTGGATGACATCATGGTTCATGGCACGTCATGAGAGGAACACGATGATTGGTTGGGATGGGGGCTGATGGTACTACAGGAACACGGAGTCACCCTAAATGGAGAAAAGTACATCTTTGCGGCAGATTCCATAGAGTTTGTTGGGTTCCGGTTGATGTGGGGGGGGGGGGATGTGTCCCCCGCATTTGAATGTAGAGGCAGTCCTACGCCTCCCAGAACCGTCGACACCTGCACAGATTTCCTCGTTTGTGGGTAAGGTGAACTTTTATGGGCATTTTATTCCTTGCTACTCAGAAACGATTGGACCCCTCCGGGCCCTGTTGAAACAGGATGTGCCATGGCAATGGACCCCAGCCTGTTCAGCGACAGTGGCTAAGCTGAAGCGTCAACTAACTTCCCCTCTGGTGCTGGCTCATTTTGATCCAAAGCGGTCAACCATTGTGACCTGTGACTTGTCTGGCTCGGCGGTGGGGTGGTTTTGTCCCAGGTGCAAGACAGTATGGAGCGCCCGGTGGTGTTCGCATCGAGGTAAAATGGTAAATGGCATTCACTTATATAGCGCTTTTATTCTCATCTCTTGATGACCAAAGCGCTTTACAGATCCTGCTATCCACCCATTCACACACACATTCACACACTGATGGCAGCGTGCTACCTAACATGGCGCTTCCAGACCCACCAGGAGCAATTAGGGGTGAAGTGTCTTGCCCAGGGACACAACGGCAGGATATCCGGGGAGAGCGGGATTCGAACTGCCAACCATGCGGTTATTGGACAACCTGCTCTACCTCCTGAGCCACTGCCACCCTGAGGTCTCTCTCAGCAGCTGAACAAAAGTACGCAGTGAGTGAGAGAGAGGCACTTGCCTGTGTCTGGGCATGTAAACGGTGGCATATCTACCTCTATGGGCGCCATTTCACTCTGCAGACAGACCACAGAGCACTGACGACATTATTGAAGGACGTCGGGATTAGGACACAGACCTCTGTGGATCCACAGGTGGACAGAGCGGCTAAGGGCCTACAATTTCACCACCCAGTTCACTCCTGGCAAGGATAATGTAGTGGCGGCTCTCTTGTCCCGCACCACGGCCAACTCCGTACAATTGGATGACGACGACGATCCAACGGAGGCGGATCTGGTTAATACAGTGCACAGGGCACTCCGGGATATAGTATCCCTCCAGGAACTTCGGACGGAATCGGAACGAGACCCCGTGCTGTCACAGCTGTGCTCGGTGATTAGGGAGGGTTGGCCCATAAAGGTACAGGGCGAGTTGGCACCCTTCCACTGGTTTAAAGACGAACTGAGCTGCTGGAACGAAGTGAGCGTGGAGAGGGGGCACTGCACACTAATACCGATGTCTCTGAGGTCACGTGTCCTAGTGATGCTCCACGAGGGCCACCTGGGCGTGGTCAGAGTAAAACAGCACTGCAGGGATTCAGTTTGGTGGCCGGGTATTGACATTGAAGCTATGGTGAAAAACTGTGTTCCGTGTTTGGAGAGCGGGAAGACCGGCGGACCACCCTCTCCACCCCTGCAGCTGCTGTCTTACCCGGAGGGTCCTTGGAAATACATATAGTTGGACATCTGTGGTGAACTGCATGCATCACCCCCAAACAGCCAGTTCTTGCTTGTGGTCTACGACTTGTTCTCAAAGTGGCCAGAGGTGCTGCCCACCAATTCAGTCATGACGGACATGGTTATGGGTTTCCTCTCGTCACTGTTTGCCAGGTGGGTGGTCCCGAATGCAATCACAATGGACAATGGCCTGCAGTTCACCTCGGGGGCGTTTGAAGAGTTCTTGAGTGCTATTGGCGTGGAGCACATTAAAACTGCATTCTACCATCCCCAGGCCAATGGGGCCGTTGAACATTTTAACAAGACCCTGAAAAACGGACTGCGAGCCCACTTGCTGGATGGCTTCGTATTCCCGGACGCCCTCCAGAGCACGCTGCTCCACTACAGGGCAACGGCCCATGCTACGACAGGATGCTCCCTGGCGGCTCTCATGCTGAGACGCAAACTATTTCTGCCTTTGGATCAACTGAGACCATCCACGACCCCTGCTCCAAGGAATATGAACTCGCTATAGGACCAAATCACTGCTCGACAGCATGAAATAAAGCAGCGATTTAACAGAAAGCACAGGGCAAGAGCCCACTGACCGAAGGTGTCGGATCAAGTGTGGATCAGACACCCTAATCGCACACATAAGCTACAGCCATTCTGGACGGGGCCCTTGCAGATCACAAGGCAATGGGGTCAGGGCACGTTCAAGCTGGTGGATAGGTCGCGGTGGCACTCCAGTAGACTCATAAAGTCGCCACTGGAACAGAGGACTAGAGCTATGGCGAGGCAACCTGATGTGAGATGGGACTTGTTGGACTGGGGTGGTGAGAACTCACAAATACGGACGATGGTACCTGGTGCAGGGTCCCCGCTCAGGGGACACCTGGCTAGAGTTCGTCAGAGGCCCAGGTACCAGGAGGACTATGTATTAAAGACAGCAATGGCTAATGCGTGTTGGGACTAAGCGGCAGAATAACCCGCTCCAACATGGTGGGGCGTTCTGGTAGTCTACCCAGACGCCCATTGAGTCGGTTGAGTTTTACTTACTTAGTGTCTCATATACACTACTGTTCAAAAGTTTGGGGTCACTTAGAAATTTCCTTATTTTTGAGAGAAAAGCACTTTTTTTCAATGAAGATATATATATAGATATATATATAGATATATATATATCTATATATATACTGTATATATACAGTGGGGTAAAAAAGTATTTAGTCAGCCACCAATTGTGCAAGTTCTCCCACTTAAAAGATGAGAGAGGTCTCCAATTTTCATCATAGGTACACCTCAACTATGAGAGACAAAATGAGGGGAAAAAAAATCCAGAAAATCACATTGTCTGATTTTTAAAGAATTTATTTGCAAATTATGGTGGACAATAAGTATTTGGTCAATAACAAAAGTTCATCTCAATACTTTGTTATATACCCTTTGTTGGCAATGACAGAGGTCAAACGTTTTCTGTAAGTCTTCACAAGGTTTTCACACACTGTTGCTGGTATTTTGGCCCATTCCTCCATGCAGATCTCCTCTAGAGCAGTGATGTTTTGGGGCTGTCGCTGGGCAACACAGACTTTCAACTCCCTCCAAAGATTTTCTATGGGGTTGGAGATCTGGAGACTGGCTAGGCCACTCCAGGACCTTGAAATGCTTCTTACGAAGCCACTCCTTCATTGCTCGGGCGGTGTGTTTGGGATCATTGTCATGCTGAAAGACCCAGCCACATTTCACCTTCAATGCCCTTGCTGGTGGAAAGAGGTTTTCACTCAAAATCTCACGATACATGGCCCCATTCATTCTTTCCTTTACACGGATCAGTCGTCCTGGTCCCTTTGCAGAAAAACAGCCCCAAAGCATGATGTTTCCACCCCCATCCTTCACAGTAGGTATGGTGTTCTTTCTCCTCCAAACACGACAAGTTGATTTTTTTACCAAAAAGTTCTATTTTGGTTTCATCTGACCATATGACATTCTCCCAATCCTCTTCTGGATCATCCAAATGCTCTCTAGCAAACTTCAGACCGGCCTGGACATGTACTGGCTTAAGCAGGGGGACACGTCTGGCACTGCAGGATTTGAGTCCCTAACGGCGTAGTGTGTTACTGATGGTAGCCTTTGTTATTTTGGTCCCAGCTCTCTGCAGGTCATTCACTAGGTCCCCCCGTGTAGTTCTGGGATTTTTGCTCACCGTTCTCGTGATCATTTTGACCCCACGGGGTGAGATCTTGCATGGATCCCCAGATCGAGGGAGATTGTCAGTGGTCTTGTATGTCTTCCATTTTCTAATAATTGCTCCCACAGTTGATTTCTTCACACCAAGCTGCTTACCTATTGCAGATTCAGTCTTACCAGCCTGGTGCAGGTCTACAATTTTGTTTCTGGTGTCCTTTGACAGCTCTTTGGTCTTGGCCATAGTGGAGTTTGGAGTCTGACTGTTTGAGGTTGTGGACAGGTGTCTTTTATACTGATAAAAAGTTCAAACAGGTGCCATTAATACAGGAAACGAGTGGAGGACAGAGGAGCCTCTTAAAGAAGAAGTTACAGGTCTGTGAGGGCCAGAAATCTTGCTTGCTTGTAGGTGACCAAATACTTATTTTCTACCATAATTTGAAATAAATTCTTTAAAAATCAGACAATGTGATTTTCTGGATTTTTTTTTCTCATTTTGTCTCTCATAGTTGAGGTATACCTATGATGAAAATTGGAGACCTCTCTCATCTTTTAAGTGGTAGAACTTGCACAGTTGGTGGCTGACTAAATACTTTTTTGCCCCACTGTATATATATATATATATATATACTGTATATACAGTATATATATATATATATATATATGTTGTGGAGTGTGTGAAATCAGAGGCGGAATCATTTCAGACGATTTATTACACACATCTTTCAAGCACAGAACAGAATGAACTCTCAAGCAGAAACTCCTCTCTTAAGTTTCATGGCATTTACATCACACACAACATGACATTTGCATCACACTGCATTCAACCCCCTCATCCTTGACTCCTTCCTGCTGTCTCACCAGGAATCCCCTGCTTTGTTCTCCCAAGCTTATCCACTGTCTCCTGTCTGAGATGCTAGACAATCTGGCTCTCCCAAGGTGCTACACCTCGCTACACATCACCCCCCCTCCCCCAGCATCTTAGATAGGACAATAGAATAACAGTCCACATGCTGTGATAGAACAATTGAACATCAGCCCACATACTGCTTTGGCTTCCGTCTCCTCCCGTATCTGCTGTAACTGGGGTTTACCACCTCCGCGGCGCTGCTGTGCCGGTGGGGGCGTGCTGGGAGTGTGTCTGACTGCGGGTGGGCTGTTATTGGGGGGGGGGGCACTTCGGTCTGTCCGTATGGCTGCTCTGGTGAATCGTTTCCCTGGGGAGCTCTCCGTGGGGGTCTTCCACGCCGAGGGGCCTTAGCCAACAGCACTTGCTCGTCCGCCACAAAGAAAGCGGGTTTGAGTCTGTCTATGCCAATTTTTTCCCTCCTACCCCCCAAGTCTAGCAAAAAATGCTTATCCCCTGTTTCCAGCACTCCGAACGGTCCATCATAGGGTGGGCGCAATGGAGGGCAGTGGGCGTCGTGTCTGACAAACACGAACTCCGCGCTCTTCAAAGTTTTAGGCACGAAAACACGCGGAAAACTGTGGTGGGCAGGGCCCGGCAGTGTGCCTGTGTTTGCGCTACGCTGCAAAAGCTGAGACGGGGAGCTGCCCGGCACGGGATTATCTGGTAGAAATTCCCCGGGCAGTCGTAGTGGCTGCGCAAAAACCAGCTCTGCCGGGGAAGCTTCCAGATCCTCTTTCGGTGCAGAGCGCAACCCCAATAAAGCCCATGGCAGCCTGTCCACCCAATTTGCATCCGTCAATGAAGCCCTGAGTGCCGCTTTCAGTGATCTATGAAAACTCTCGCATAACCCATTGGCCTGTGGGTTGTACGCGGTTGTGCGGTGAATTGTAACACCCAGGCTGCGGGCCATCGCAGACCAGAGTTCGGAAACAAATTGAGGGCCCCTGTTGGACGTAATGTCCAACGGGACTCCAAAACGCGCCACCCATGCTGTTAAAAAAGCACGCGCTACATCCGCGGACGTGGTTGCCGCCAGCGGGACCGCTTCTGGCCAGCGCGTGGTGCGGTCCACCATTGTCAGGAGGTGCGTGCACCCCTGGGATGGCGGGAGGGGGCCTACGAGGTCCACGTGAACATGGTCAAACCTCTTAGCCAGAATACGAAACGGCTCCAAGGGAGCCTTCGTGTGTCTGTGTACCTTGGCTCGTTGGCACGCCACGCAGGCTGCAGCCCACTCCTTCACTTGTTTGCATAGGCTCAGCCACACAAACTTCTCTCCCACCATTTTGACCGACACGCGCACTCCTGGGTGCGCCAGAGTGTGAACCGACTCAAACACGCGGCGGCGCCACGCAGCCGGGACCACCGGACGCGGGCGACCCGTGGAGACATTGCAGATTAGGGGGGGGCCGCCATCCTGCAGCACCCTGCTCTCCAGCCTTAACCCTGTTGGTCCAGACTGGAGCGCGCACACGTCTGCATCGCTAATCTGCTCCGCAGCCATGGCTGCGTAATCTATCCCCACGCAGACCGGGGCCACTACGGCACGCGAGAGGCAGTCCGCCACCACATTCAGTTTACCAGACACATGCTGAATATCGGTAGTAAACTCTGAGATCACGGCCAGCTGTCTCTGCTGCCAGCCCGACCACGGTTCTGAAACCTTGGCCATCGTGAATGTTAGCGGCTTGTAGTCCACGAACGCGGTGAAGCTGCGCCCTTCCAGCCAGAACTGGAAGTGGCGTATGGCCAGGTGAAGGGCCAGCAACTCTCTGTCGAACGCGCTGTATTTACATTCGCTGTCGCGCAAAGTTCTGCTGAAAAAAGCGAGCGGCTGCCAAGCCCCGGCGACGCGCTGCTCCACGACAGCCCCTATGGCCATGTCTGAAGCGTCGGTGGTGAGCGTTATGCGGGCCGTCGGGTCTGGATGCGCCAGCAGTGCAGCATTTGCCAGGGCTGCTTTAACTTCCGAGAACGCCCGCTCTCGCTCTGGGGTCCATTCGACCCTATCCGCGGGTTTCTGTTTCTTCAGCGCAGCGTATAATGGTTGCATGAGCTACGCCGCGTGGGGAAGGAAACGGTTATAAAAGTTCACCATCCCCAAAAATTCCTGCAGCGCCCTGACCGTCTGAGGCCGGGGAAAATCCGCCACGGTGCGCACTTTGTCGGGCAGCGGGATCGCTCCTTCGGGAGAGACGCAGTGCCCCAGAAAATCAATCTCCATCACGCCGAACTGGCATTTCGCCGGGTTGATTATTAACCTGTGCTCCTTCAACCTCCGGAAAACCGTCGTGAGGTGGGTTTCGTGTTCGTCTTCGGACGCACTGGCTACCAGGATATTGTTCAAGTAGACGAACACAAACGGGAGATCGCGCAGCACTGCATCCATCATGCGCTGGAACGTCTGTGCCGCTCCTTTTAACCCGAATGGCATGCGCAGGAACTCGAATAGACCGAACGGAGTTATTACCGCTGTTTTGGGTATGTCCTCAGCGCGCACTGGGACTTGGTGGTAACCGCGGACCAGGTCTATTTTGGAAAAAATGTGCACTCCGGCAAGGTGAACGGAAAAATCCTGTATGTGGAGAATTGGGTAGCAGTCATGCGCTGTGGCGTTGTTCAACCTGCGGAAATCCCCGCACGGTCGCTACTATCTCTCAGCCTTAGGGACCATGTGTAGCGGGGAAGCCCATGGGCTGTTCGAACGCCTGATGATGCCCAACCTTTCCAGGCTGGCGAACTCCTCGCGTGCTATGGCCAGTTTAGCTGCGTCCAAGCGCCGAGGTCTTGCAAAAATGGGCGGCCCGGTGGTGGTGATAAAGTGCTCCACTCTGTGTTTAGCGATGGCCGCAGAAAACGTCGGGACCGTGAGTGCTGGGAACTGAGTGAGCAGTGTGTGGAACTTACCGCCTGTAGCTGTGACGTTGGCTTGTGCTGTTGGCTGGGTCACTCAAGCTATACAGGGGAAAGAGTCAAAGGACAGTGCATTAACCAGGCACCTGTTAGCAACATCAACCAGTAAACCATGTGCACACAGGAAATCAGCCCCCAGTATATGGTAATTCAGTGCTGCTATGACAAAAGTCCACTCATATGTACGGCCGTGTAGAGATAAGAGCAGAGTCCTCTCACCAAAGGTCTTAATATCCGAGCCGTTTGCTGCCAACATCCCGGGGCCGCTAGATCCTGCCAGCCGGTCAGCGTAGGTCGGCCAGATGAAGCTCTTCTGGGCTCCGGTGTCCACGAGGAAACGCCTCCCCGAGCGTGCATCCGTCAAGTAGAGCAGCTTGTTCTCTTCACTGAGGGTCGCAGCTGCTACCGACCCCCGGCCATGGCGTTTTCCCGAGCGCTTGAATTGGCACAGTGGCGCACATCTGCGTGCCTTCTCTCCGAAGCGGCGGTGGTAGAAACAGAGCGTGTCTCTCTGGCGCTCCTTGGCCCCCGCTGCCGCTACCGTCGGTGGCTCCTCGCCTCCTCTGGTCGTCTCGCTGGGCTCCGCCGCTGCCGCGTTGACTGTGATCGCCCTGGTGGTGATAATGATCCGGTCTGCCTCCTGGGCTAGCGCACGGTAGTCGCGCCCGGCCAGCCATGGCGAATTGGCCAGAACCGCTCTCGCCTCTGTTGGAAGGTTCCGGAGGAAGAGGTGGGCAAACAGAAAGTGCCCGTCGTCCGTGCCCATTAACGCCAGCATCTTCTCCATCAGGTCTACGGCTGAACCATCTCCTAACTCGGTCCGCGTCAGGAGCATCTCTGCTCTCTCACATTCCGAGAGTGTGTAGCGCTGGATGAGCGCAGCCTTGAGAGCCTCGTATTTACTGCTGGCTGGTGGCTGATCGAGCAGGCTCGCTACCTGCTGAGCTGTGCGGGCGTCGAGCGCTGCGACCACATGGTAGAATCTGGTATCATCTACCGTTACTCCCCGGAGGGCGAACTGGGCCTCGGTGAGGTGGAACCAAGAGCGCGGGTTGTGCTGCCAGAAATCCGGTAGCTTGACTGAAACCGCACACGCGTGGCTGCAGGTTCCAGTCCTGGCTGACTGTTGGATGGCTGCCGCCTCGCTGTAGCTTCCTGACCGGGCCGGCTCCGGGGATCTTGCCTCGTGCTCCATAATACGTCTTGGGTCACCAGTGTGGAGTGTGTGAAATCAGAGGCGGAATCATTTCAGACAATTTATTACACACTCACATCTTTCAAGCACAGAACAGAATGAACTCTCAAGCAGAAACTCCTCTCTTAAGTTTCATGGCATTTACATCACACACAACATGACATTTGCATCACACTGCATTCAACCCCCTCATCCTTGACTTCTTCCTGCTATCTCACCAGGAATCCCCTGCTTTGTTCTCCCAAGCTTATCCACTGTCTCCTGTCTGAGATGCTAGACAATCTGGCTCTCCCAAGGTGCTACACCTCGCTACAATATATATAAAAAGGGAGATGGCACTGTGTTTGTTTTTGCTGTTCTGGGGGGGGTTGCTGCTTGACTTTGGTGGGGGGGGGGGGGGTGGATGTTATGTGTGCGATTTGACTCTCGGGGCTTGCCGTAACCTGGCCAAGGCAGGGTAGGAGTAATGATGTCAGGCAGGCTATGGCTGTAGTATATATTGTGTTGTTGGTGTTAATAAAGGAGTTCAGTGTTCATTTTTCCTTTTTTTTTTTTCCTTTGAAAGACAAAAGTAAAATAGAAAGATGTCTTTACCTTCTTTACATGTTTCAACTGCACTGCAGCCTTCATCAGAAGAGTCAGCTGATTGCTGCCAGGTGACATTTATCAGCTGATTTTCGTAGGCGGGGCCAGCTCAGCAGATCTGTCAGATCCACCGAGCCGGCCCCGCCTCCCGCCGTCAGATGGTCTCTGGAGAATGTGGTCCCAGGTGTGAGAAAGCATAAAGGCCCCCTCATCTCGGTTCATGGTGTCTTTTCCCCGCTTTCTGATCTCTATTGCCTCCTTGATCCAACGTTTGTGTCTGTTGCTCTCCGATCCAATAATTTTTGTGTTGTCCCAGTCCATGATGTGATTATTTCTTTTGCAGTGGTCCGATATAGCTGATTTTAATGTTTCTTGTTCTGCTTTTTCTTTTTGTGATCTTGTGAGTCGTCCTTGCGTTTCCTTCTCACATTCCTTTTGGTGTTCTTTTTTTCTTGTGGTGAATAATCTTCCGGTTTCTCCAATGTAGGTTTTGTTACATGATCTGCATGATATTTCATATAATACATTGCATTTATTGTCTTGTTCTATTCTGTCCTTGGGGTGTACTAATAACTGTCTTAATTTTTTGTGTGGTTTGACTGCTGTGTTTATTTTGTATTTTTTCATGATCCTTTGAATTGGTTCCGTGATCCCTCGTATGTATGGTATAGTTATGGTTTCCTTGTTTTTGATTTCAGCTTTTGTTCTGTGTCTTGTGTCCTGTTTATCTTCTTTGTTTTTGACTTGCTGTTTCCCTTTGTTTATGGCCCATACTGGATATTGGCAGCGTATAAGTGCATGTTTTATGTGGTTTTCCTCTTCCTGTCTGTCTTCTTGTTCCGTGATGATGGTGGCTCGTTCATATAATGTCCTGACGACTGATAGCTTGTGTGCTGTGGGGTGTTCCGATGTCCAAAGTAGGTATTGATCTGTGTGGGTTGGTTTCCTGTAGACTGTGATTTTTATGCTGCCGTCCTCGTTGTGGTGGATTTTCATGTCCAGAAAGGCTATGGTGCCATTTTCCTCCTCTTCGTGTGTGAATTTTATGTTCCCCGTACTGTCTGTACTGTTCAGATGGTCAGTGAGTTCTTGTGTATGTCCTTTCCTTATTTTTTCCAGAATGTCATCTACGTATCTCTTCCAAAGGGTGGGTTTGCATATTGTGGGTGCTGTGTTGATGGCTTTATTTTCCAGATCCTCCATAAAAAAACTGCTCATGATGGCTGATAGTGGGTCTCCCATTGCAAATCCTTCTTTTTGTTTGTAGATTTTTCCTCTGAATTGAAAATAAGTGGATTTTGCAACAAACTGTAGTAATTTGGATATGTCATGGACTGTGAGGTTGGTGCGTCTTTTTAGGGTACTGTCCTTGTTGAGGCGTTCTTGCACTATATGTAGTGTGACGTCAATAGGAGTCTTTGTGAATAAAGAGATGACGTCATGTGAGATGAGGATCTCGTCTGATTCTATTTTTATGTCTTTGAGTTCTTGTGCCAGCTCTTTTGAATTTTTACAGTGAAAGTCTGATAGTCCAAGGAGGGGTTTGATGATTTCAGCTAGGGCTTTTGATAAGTTGTATGTGACTGATCCAATGCTGTCTATTATTGGCCGCAGTGGGATATCCTTTTTATGTATTTTCGGTGTTCCATAAATCCGAGGGGTGATGCTGGCTGTGGGGATCAGGTGATCATATGCGTCCTTTGTGATTTTATTGCTTTCTAATAGAGGTTTTAGAAGGGCTTTGAGCATTTTTTTCTTTTCTTCTGTCGGGTTTGTTTTAATGATTTCGTATGTGTTACTGTCTGCCAACATGGTTTCCATCTGTTTTTCGTATGTTTCCGTGTCCAAAATTACTGTTGTTCTGCCTTTATCTGCTGGGAGTATTGTGATCGTTTTATCTGTCTTGAGTGAGTTTAATGCTTTTTCTTCTTTTCTTGTAACGTTGCTTTGTGGTAATTTGGCCGTTTTGAGGATTCCTGCGACTGCGTTCCGGAGTGCTGCTTTTTCTCCTTGGTCCTGGATTTTTTCACATGCCAGTTCTGTTGCGAGGATGTATTCTTCATGGGGGATTCTGGCTGGTGTGATGGCGAAGTTCAGTCCTCTGTTCAGCACTGTTTTCTCCGTGTCCGTGAGTGTGCGTTGTGATATGTTTTTGACCCACTTATCGTTCTTTTCCGTGTGTGTTTGTCTTCGTCCGTTCTTTCTTTCTGTGAGTTTTTTAAATTTTTTCAATTGGCGGTTTTTCGTTGTGATGAATTCTTGTTCGTGTGCGTGTTTCAGTTGTGCTTTTATCTGCTCCTGCGTTTTCTGGTCCGTCGGGTAGCGTTGCTTAAACATGTCCGTTTCCTCTTTGATTTGGTTGTTTATTTTGTCTACTTTATTTGCCGTTATTCTTATACGTTCTTTTATAAGGTCTTTCCGTGCTTTGTTGATGATTTTTTCTGCGTTCTTGGTCGGGATTGGATTTCTTATATTGAGGCTTTGGGGTGTGACCTCCTCATCTCTGCAACGGAGGTTGAACCGTAGGTGGTTTCTGAAGCGTGCCCGTGTTTCTTTCTGCAAAAGAAATAATCACATCATGGACTGGGACAACACAAAAATGATTGGATCGGAGAGCAACAGACACAAACGTTGGATCAAGGAGGCAATAGAGATCAGAAAGCGGGGAAAAGACACCATGAACCGAGATGAGGGGGCCTTTATGCTTTCTCACACCTGGGACCACATTCTCCAGAGACCATCTGACGGCGGGAGGCGGGGCCGGCTCGGCGGATCTGACAGATCTGCTGAGCTGGCCCCGCCTACGAAAATCAGCTGATAAATGTCACCTGGCAGCAATCAGCTGACTCTTCTGATGAAGGCTGCAGTGCAGTTGAAACATGTAAAGAAGGTAAAGACATCTTTCTATTTTACTTTTGTCTTTCAAAGGAAAAAAAAAAAAAAAAAAAAAAAAAAAAAAAAAGGAAAAATAATTGAAAGAAGACAAAATGAACCTGTTTGACGTAGTTCAGTGTTCAGTTAAGAGTGGCTCCAGTCTCATATTATTCGGACATAACAGCGCCCCCACCTGATTTCCAAACAGCAGCACCTACTTTAGTGACAGCAATATTAGCTTATTATTATAAGTAGAATATTAGTGCAATGCTAGTTTAATCCATTTTTTTTAACTCACAAAACCCCACTAAAAATGTGTGATATTTAAATATGATCTTATTCTTTTTAGACAATAACAGCAGCAAGTAGCTCTGGGATTTTACCACTCTGCTTGTCCGCCACTCTTTGCCAGGATAACCCACTGATGCTAGCAGCACACAGACATTTGTAGTGCAAGGCTTGCATCCATTCATGACCAAAGAGCAGCTGGAGTTTTAGTAGGTTGTAAGTGTGATGTAGGTTAGATTAATACTGAATTACTCCTTCTCCGAATGAGTATTGTCTTGAGGTTTTACCAGTATGTTAATATGCAATTATCCTATGCATGTGTGGTGTATATACACTGTGCCTATATACTGTATATATTAAAAAAAACATGCAACAATTACACTCAAGTACAGCATGTATATTTTTGTGATTGC
Source organism: Pholidichthys leucotaenia (assembly GCA_020510985.1). Classification (NCBI taxonomy): domain Eukaryota; kingdom Metazoa; phylum Chordata; class Actinopteri; order Cichliformes; family Pholidichthyidae; genus Pholidichthys; species Pholidichthys leucotaenia. The sequence goes on along the minus strand of CM035844.1, from coordinate 400,677,240 downwards.
TAAAATAAATAATTGTGCAGTTGTTTATTTCAGTATTCAATTTATACTGTTTTTATTTATATTGCTTTTTAGCATTTAAACATAACAAATGTCACGAGGCATAAATGCCCATTTTTACATAGTTACAGTGTTTTATATTTGATTTTATTATATATTTTGAAGAGAAGAGGCATTGTTTAAAGTCAGAAAAATAACAAAACTCCTGCACTGATACTGAAATCCTGTGAAGGCCTGCTTTTTTCCCCACATGTAAAACTGATCAATAATTGATCAGGGAATCAATAAAGAATTGGACTGATGAACAAAATCAACAATGCCATTGATATTGACAAAATCTTATCAATTCCCATCCCTAGTGGTTAACACTGTTGCCTAACAGCTAGAAGGTTCCAGGTTAGAATCCCCAGGCTGGCAGGGGTAGGAATCTTTCTGTGTGGAGTTTGCATGTTCTCCCTGTGCTGCGTGGGTTTACTCCGGGAGCTCTGGTTTCCTCCCCAAATCCAAAGGCATGCATGCTAGGTTAACTGGTCATTCTAAATTGTCCCTAGGTATCTGTCTCCTGTAGGCCCTTAGAATAGAGGGTTAGTGCTAGTGAAGTGCTTTGAGTGGTCTTTGAGACTGGAAAAAGCGCTATATAAGTACAGGTCCTTACCCTTATCAACCCATGTACTCCTGCTACTAACAAGGACTAGCAGGCTAGCACTGTAAACAACCATCATTCAGGTGAAGTTCTGGAGGAGGCAGTGACATTTTCCCAGCTGTCTGCTATGGTATATGGGAAATGGCATGACGTACCACACTGCGGTAGCATGTATGCACGTGTTATGTCCTGACGCTGTGGGGTATATTAGACGATTACCCAGGGCTAGCCATCCTCTTTGGCACTCCGCCCTTCTAGTAACACCTGCACTGTTTACCTTCTCTTTAGCCTGTTCAGCTAGCGTTTAATGAAGCTAACCTCAACATGTGGATGTGTCCGCATTCATCATTTCCAGACATAACATTGGCGACGAGGATAATAGAAATGCTACTGACACCTCTACCACCATGCCTCGCTTTGCCTTCTGAGCCGCCCATTCCTTGGCCTCGTTGGCACAAGGAGTTCAAGACGTTTGTGTCTGCCATCGACCGAGCTAAAGCCAGAAAGCTTAGGCTGCACACCATACTAATCCACTGCCATGACAGCGAGGGACAGCATCTTTTTTGGACACTTGGACTTGTGGACACCTACGACGAGTGTGTCACTTTGCTGGCCGGACAGTTCGCCACCCCTGCGAGTGCTTTGGTCAGAAGAATCAAGTTTCTCCAGTGCTGATGGAGTGTCGGTGAGTCGGTCCAGCAATATGTTGCCGACCTCTGCTGTTTGGCTTGTATGTGTAGTAGTGTTAATTTTGGCAGCTCTTTTTTTTATTTTATTTTAGTCTTAGTCTTTTGTCAAATGCTCATTTTAGTATTTAGCGTATTTAGTCATGTCCATCCTTTTTTAGTTTAGTTACATTTTAGTTGACTAAAAGTCTGAGTCAGAGTCGATCATTACTATTTTAGTCCAGTTTTAGTCAACAAAAACTGATGACATTTTAGTCTAGTTTTAGTCAGTGAAATTTGTGTTTTAGTCTCTTGTATTTATGTAACATAAATTAGCCAAAACGAACATTTTCTTTTGTCTTAGACTCATTTCAAAATTCACACAATAGGTTATCTTACCCTTTTTTGATGGAAAAATACAGGTAGGAATCCAGCTTTGCAGAGTCTGCTTTGATAGTATTCATTTGGAAATACATCCAGACATGGAATGCCCAGTCAAATCCAGAAAATATACAGTACCAGTGCATCGTTACATTAACGTTAAAATAACGCAAGGAGCATTTTCATCTCCTTCTCCATATAGGCTTCTATTGACTCACGTTACAGTAACACAGAATTTATGTTTTAGTTGCTTTACACAGAGAAATTCTCACACTGGGTGTTAATTTGTACATTGCTCATTTGCACATTGTGCATAGTCTTATGCCATCTCAGGTTCATATCATCTCTGATATTAAAATTACCATTGTACAGTCTATTGGGTATTACTAGAGGCGAGTCATACTCATTCAGTGAATTTTTACTTACTCACGGTCATATTATAGTCATCCAGTGAATTTTCATTCTTGTTTCCTCTAGTTTTAACTGCTTTAACTGTCCTAATTGCTTTTAATGTGTATTTATTAGTATTAGTATTAACCTGTTGAACTCTGGTCAATTTCCCTAAAAACGCCTAAAAATAACATACCCAAAGTAAATCAAAAGCTGTTCTTCAACCCTTTGCAGCATCTTCATGGGGTTGGTCTCATTTAAAAGAAAACACTCTGAATTTTTTGGCAAAACAGTCATAATCTCTCTAAGTGCTCCTGCCACTGAGTAACAGTCATCTAAACATACTGAATTTGAAGAAAATAAAGTTCGCCTGGGTGTTTTTTTAGATACAGATGCTTGTAAATAACACACAGCTGTCAGATACTGGCTGGAAAATGCAACAGAAATGTAGAACCAAGTGTTATCAAGCTGAGGTCAAAATTTTGTAACAATACCACAAAAAATTAATATATTACACAGCTTTTTTTCTCAGGTTGTTTCTAGGCGTTTTTGAACTGTGCCAAACTGTGCCAAATGGCACAGTTTGGAAAAACGTCTGTAACTTTTGAATGCTTCAACATAAAAGCTTCATCTTGGGCTCTAATGAAAGGTGACACTCAGGGCTGTGTTTGTGGGGGGGGGTGTTGTTTGTTCATTCATTCATGAATGAATGAACAAACAAGCCCCCCACACACAAAGAAACATGCCACGTAAAAAATGTGCGGCCTTTTTTTACAAGAAAAAATAACCTACAGTGCAATAAAAATTATACTAAAATATCTGCAATGTAGAGGACAACACCTCCCCCCCCCCCCCCGCTACAGAGGAGCTTGGTGCACAAAAAAACCTGTGGCCATGACTGACCGTTGTAATTACCGATCGGTCAAAAGTCATTTTTATTACTATTTTCATTGATAAAGAATAATTTAGCTTATAACACTTACCTGTCCACAACAGCAGTGTCGTTGGTGAACATCTGTTCCTCATTGTCAGACGAACATGAAGCTGGTCCAGTTGTTACGGACTCGTGGTTCTGGTCACCCGACCCGGTCAAGCCATCTCCGCTTCCATGATTGCGGTTTTTGCAAACCATTTTTCAAAACAAATAAGAACATTCATTGATTCATTCATTCATCTTCTTCCGCTTAATCCTTTTCGGGTTGCAGGGGGGCTGGAGCCTATCCCAGCATCTTTGGGCAAGAGGCAGGGTACACCCTGGACAGATCGCCAGTCCATCGCAGGGCCAACACAGACAGAAAGACAACCATTCACTCTCACAGTCATACCAAAGGACAATTTAGAATCCCCAGTTTGATGCCAATTAACCTAACTTGCATGTTTTTGGCATGTGGGAGGAAACCGGAGAAATCCCGGAGTAAACCCACGCAGACACGGGGAGAACATGCAAACTCCACACAGATCACTGTTGGTCGGGGGCTGGGATTGAACCCAGGATCCCCCGGCCAAGGGTGAGTTGCTGTGCTGCTGCAGTGCTAACCACTCCTCCACCGTGCCGCCCCAAATAAAAACAGTAGTAATAAAAAAGACTGGCTAATGGCTGAGAGTGGCTAATGCTACCGTTACACAGGTCTCAATGTGAGTCACCCAGCAGCTTCGGCAAAAAACATTTTACACACGGGGACGCACGCGTTTCAATCGTCGAACTTCTCTGCTTCAATTGGCTCGTTGTATTCGTGGTCGTTGGTAGGCAGGTCCTTCTTGCTAGGTTTTCAGTCGTTGGTTCTTCAAGGTTTCAGAAGCCCAATTCAAGGCTCTTATTAGTCGAATGAGAGGTCAATCAAATCTAAACCAATCAAACACTCCTTTGGCTTTCTGTTCGCGGCTGTGTCTGTACTGGAAGAACGGAAATGCAGCTTTTTTTTTCAGTGCACACTGAGACGCACTATGACGCAGAGACGTGACCACCCGCGGAATCCCAGAGTTCAACAGGTTAAGTAATAAGGTGTGCTTATTACCTTTATTAGTACTGATATGTATTTATTACCTTGGCATTCGGTCAGAGAGCAGAGTAAGAATTTCATTGCTCAGGAAATGTTGCATTTCTTAATTGTGCACATGATAATAAAGTCTTTGACGGTGCTGGCTCCCTTCCTGTTCACTCTTTATACTGCGGACTTCTCACACAACACAACACATTGCCATCTACAGAAGTTCTCTGATGACTCTGCGATCGTTGGTCTCATCTCCAGCGGAGATGAAGCTGAGTACAGAGGGCTTATCCAGGACTTTGTGGACTGGTGCCATCGGAACTGTCTCCAGATCAACGCGAGGAAAACTAAGGAGCTGGTGGTGGACTGCCGCAGGCATGGGCAGCCCCTCACAGCACCAGTAAATATACAGGGAACAGACATCGAGATGGTGACATCCTACAAGTACCTGGGTATTCATCTGAACAATAAACTAGACTGGTCACACAATACTGACGCACTCTACAAGAAGGGACAGCGCAGGCTGTTCCTGCTGAGGAGACTCAGGTCTTTTGGTGTACAAGGGGCGCTGCTGAAGTCATTCTATGACACGGTGGTGGCATCAGCCATCACTTTTGGAGTGGTCTGCTGGGGCAGTGGCATTACTGCAGCCGATAGGAAGAGACTGAACAAACTGATTAAGAAAGCTAGCTCTGTCCTGGGGCAACGCCTTGATCCGATGGAGGAGATAGGAGAGAGAAGGACGGTGGCTAAACTGTCATCTCTGCTGGAGTCCGAGTTCCACCCGATGCAGGACATACTGGATGCACTGAGGAGCTCATTTAGCAGCAGACTACATCATCCCAGGTGCACAACCGAGAGGTTTCGTAGGTCCTTCCTACCAACGGCTGTCAGACTGTACAACCTAAGCAGGGCTGCTCGCAGAGATAGCAAAAAGACGTAACAAACTAATAGTTTTTGTTTTTTTTGAATGCAAAAGATGCAATAGACTTACACAATGGTCCTCTCCGGCATACAACTAGGAACATACCGGTCGCTATGGAGGGTGAGAATATGTATGGGCACATAATCATACCATGTAGGATAACTAAATAGACGGTTATGCTGTTTCATCCCACCTAGCAACAATGCTCTGCACTGTGTGTGTTTATATATTTACATATTTATTCCATCTAGCTACAATGCTCCGCACTGGGTGTGTTTATATTTATATATCTATATATTTATTCCATCTAGCTACAATGCTCAGCACTGGGTGTGTTTATATTTATATATCTATATATTTATTCCATCTAGCTACAATGCTCCGCACTGTGTTTTTATATATCTACATATTATTCCATCTAGCTACATTGCTCCGCACTGTGTGTGTTTATATACTTGCATATTTATTCCACCTAGCTGCAATGCTCCGTACTGTGTTTTTATATATCTACATATTATTCCATCTAGCTACATTGCTCCGTACTGTGGGTGTTTATATATTTACATATTTATTCCATCTAGCTACAATGCTCTGCACTGTGTGTTCATATATTCATATATTTATTCCATCCAGCTACAATGCTCTGCACTGTGTGTCTGTGTGTGTGTATATATATATTTTATAGTAATATGTACATATGTATATTAGCTGCTCTTGCTTGCTTGTTTTTTTTTTTGTTTTTGTTTTTTTCTTGCCTTCTGATTGTTGCTCTGAGTGTTGCTATCCCTGTGCTGTTGCAATCCTGGAATTTCCCCGTTGTGGGACTAATAAAGGCTTATCTTATCTTATCTTATCTTATCTTGAATCTTGAATCTTTTGTTACTTTAACATTAGTATGCAACATGGCACCACAGCCTCTTAGTTGCGGGGGCTTTCTAAAGAAAATCTGGCTAATGCCAAATATATCATGTTTACTTACCTCGATGTGTCGGTGGAAAGCCTTGAAGTGCCTCTTTAGATTTGTGGTGTTTTTTCCCTTGATTTTGTGTCTGCAATTCTCCCCTTCTATTTCTACAACACATTCCGTTGTTTTTTCCTCATCAATGTATCGAAAATATGTCCAAAGATCCGACCGTCTTTTCCTCCCAAGCCCAGTAAAGCCAATGCCCTGCTGCGTCTGTAATTTCCCTATTGTGGGATGAATAAAGACTTATCACCATCGTGACCTTTTCTCCATACACTCGTGCTGAATCAGATCAGAAGATCTGAAGATCTGAACCCGAAGATTGGGTTAGTAAGATTCAGAACCAGGCTGCCCACATCATCATGGGGTCATGAAGTCAAGGCCAACACATGAGCTTGAAACCATCACAGGGCTCCAACCTCTTGAGGACCGCAGAGACGCTAAACTCCTTACCCAGGCTGCCAAGACGCAAGGTCACCCCATGAAAGACAGACTGTCCCAGCCCACAAAGGGGAGACAGAAGAGAGGGAGTTTCACGCACCAGAGCAGAATACTTAAGTGACAGAATCACAAACTCCTTTATCATGATCCCAAGGAGATATCCCGTTGTCTGGCGGTCCCTTCCTGGAGAGAGGGAACCATCCCCCTCATCCGATGTAGCATCACTGGAGTTGGCCCCAAAGACTCTCAAAGTGATCCTGTAAGAAAGTCCCTCACACTTGAAAACCTACATACCCACTACCCCAAAGATTCTTGGACTCATGTATATACAGATGGCTCTGCAGAGGATGCAGTTCAGAATGGAGGGGCAGCAGTCTACATACAATATCTGGGAAGGCAGCAAAGACAGAATCTGCCTCACTACCATCCTGTACTCCACCAACTACAAGACCAAAGCAGAAGCCCTGAAAATAGCCACAAATCACATCAAAGTCAGCCTCCACGCCAGTCAAAATGTTGTCTTCCTGACTGATGCCCTGTCTGTCCTACAGGCCTTGCAATACAGTAGAGACACTGACCTGAACAACCTGTCCTCCTCTCTTGTCACCCTCAGCATGAGCCACACAGTCGCCTTGCAGTGGATTCCTTCCCATTGAGGTGTGTTTGGTAATCAGACAGCTGACTCCCTAGCAAAAGAGTGATCAATGTGGGAACAGGTGGGCAGGTCTATTAGCTATGCAGAAGTTAAAAGTATCATTAGGGCCAAGCTGCAGACTAAGTGAAGGCAGCAGCATCCAAGCCAAAACTGAGAAAATCCATACTTCTTGATGACCCAGAGTGAGCAAGACCATTCTCTTAGTCAAAACAGAGAGGAATATCTCTTCTGAGTGACTAGGATGTTTACTGAGTCAGTAGGAGAAAAGGGGCAAATTTGTCTCGGTAAAAAAGTGCCAGAAGCAGGTGGCCCTGTGAAAACAAACATTTGAGCTCTGTCTACAAACACAAAGAGTTCAAGATGCATGAACAAATTGAGAATGAATATATTATTGGACTGTTGCAACAGCACTGCTGCACAGTGTACAATGTACACGCTGACAACAAGCTTTCAAAGATGTTGTCCCTGTTTGAAAAGGGTCTGCACAACATTAAGAGTGAATATGAGCAGCTTAACTATGCCCAGCAGCTGAAAGAGAGACTAGAGGCTTTCACACAGGACTTTCTGCCCCACATGAAGGAAGAAGAAGAGGTGTTTCAGCCTATGCTCATGCAATTCTTCACCTATGAGGAGCTCAAGGACATCAAGAAACACACACTGACCCCAGGTGGCAAAGACTGTACACACGCTGCAGGACTTAAGGCAGACATTTGTGTGACTGTGACAATACCACAAATTCTCCACAAATGTGGCTTACAATAAAAAAAACAGGTAAATGCCCACAACTTGTACGTGATATTTACCAACAGTTAAATTAGTTTTATAACTTTAAGGCAGAGGGTTTTTTTTTCAGCCACTCATGACAACTTTAAACCAGAATTTGGAGAGGGTTTTTGGCGGTCTGTGCATCTGCATGTTCTTTTTTACCATCCTATATGACTTGAGCTTTTGTACAGGGTGAGTAATTGAAAAAAAAAATTAAATCAGTCTACAGTTTTTTCAGCTTTCAAACTCCCCTCCCTAGTGTTCTGTCCAGTTTATGTCAAATCTTATGTCAAACCGTTTGCTGCTTTACATCAAAATTTGCCAGGGGGAAGATATCATTTTTTTGCCACCATTTCAGAGCCTTGAAAAGGGAAACCTCTTGTTAAATTTGCTTTTAGATAAGACAAAACAGAAATTCATTCACAACGGATGTTTCATTGTTTGTCATCCTGCAGGGGAAAGTATTGTTTGTATCAGTGTTACACGTAAAAGAAAAATATCAAAAGAAAATAAAGGCCAATTTTTCACCAAATGCTACTACTGTGGCTATTATCATTGTGTACTTGAAATGATGCTGAAGACTAAAGGTACTGTGTGGAAGATTTGGAAACTTTGGCTTTTAGTGACATCTTGTTTTTCACTCAGCAGGCTGTAACCCCATTCATTCTATTCATATAGTGCATTCCTTTTGTTGAGGCAAATCTGATTTAGGACTGTATTTCTAGTACTTCCAACCATGAAGTTGGTATTTTCGGCTCCTGAAGCTGCAAACTTTTTTCTCTGCCAGCAACTCAAATGTCACGAGATTTGCTTTCAAAGACTTCAAACTTAACGGCCGCATTAAAATAGTTATACTTTATTTCTCCAAAGAATATTAAAACAGTCTTTAGACTTTACAGTCTGTGTTCTCAGCTTCAATCGGCTACTTGTTTTTTCATGTGCTTTTTATTTGTGTATCTGTAGCAAATGCAGTTGTCAATAAGGAGACCACACTCCAAAGCTTTTTTAACAGGGTCTGCTCTTGTGTAACATAAGCTTCTGCCCTGTATCGGGGGGGGGGGGGGGGGAATAACCCCCCCCCACACACACACACACACACAAACAAACACTGACCTGAGCAAACAGGCCTATTTGATCTTAATACGAAATGATACATCTAGCAGAAAAGCCAATACAACTCACTATTTAAATTATGCCATTTCTACAATTTAAATGACCATACAACAGCCTTCTAAGGATTGGCTGTGTGATGACTTTAGTTAAACACCAATATTTGAAACAACCAGCATGTGTTTATATGTGTGTTTGATATCACCACCTAAAACTTCTATGGCAGGATGTAATGTTTATCCCTAATGCTTTTAACAGCACTAACAATCAAAGATTTACTCTCTTTTGAAAACTTTATCATTTAAAATTGTGGTTTATTTTGCGGTAGCAAATTTAACATTCCTCTGGCTGACACCCCCCACCAGACATCGGAGCATGCACTTGGTTTTCTAAATTACATCTTCTGAAATCACATCTATTATTTTAACTCGATCACTCTGCCAATCAGTGTTTAGTCCTCCCTGCTTTTTGGGAGAAAAGTTTAGCAGGCTATGTCTACCAGATTCAGCACACAGAGACATCTGTGTCATTACACCTAAGATTCGGGTCTTTGTCAGGTTCTTGAAGGCGTTAAATACTTTGCACCAATTACAAAAAACATTTTATTAAGTTGTACAGAAGCATTTAAGGATAAGCTAATTTGCATTAACTACCCTTCAACATTTATCATTGAAAGGCAGTAGTAACTCCATCAGTTGTATACTTGTTTCTCTGCATAACACCATTTTAGAGAACTCTTTGTTTAAATCACACAAGTACATGTGTGAAGTACATTTACATGTTTGAAGAAAGAATTTTTAACTCCCTTATTTTTTCTGTAACAACTTATGCCGCTTGTACTAAACATTTGTTTATTAAACACCTGATACAAGTTTGAGAAGGGTCGACATCACCCTGTTTTTATTGTGGTTGCAATTTTTTAAGGTGTTTTTGTACAAACTTAAACACCCTCTTGGTTAGCACTGCGGCAGCACAGCAACTCACTCTTGGCCGGGTGAGCCTGGGTTCGATCCCAGCCCCCGACCAACAGTGATCTGTGTGGAGTTTGCATGTTCTCCCCGTGTCTGTGTGGGTTTACTCCGGGATTTCTCCGGTTTCCTCCCACATGCCAAAAACTTGCAAGTTAGGTTAACTGGCATCAAACTGGGGATTCTAAATTGTCCTTAGGTGTGACTGTGAGAGTGAATGGTTGTCTGTCTCTCTGTGTTGGCCCTGTGATGGACTGGTGATCTGTCCAGGGTGGACCCTGCCTCTCGCCCAAAGATGCTGGGATAGGCTCCAGTCCCCCTGCGACCCGAAAAGCATTAAGCGGAAGAAGATGAATGAAAATGAATGAATGAAAAAAAGGAACAAAAAAAAGCTGACTCTTAAAATGCAGAAGCTGACACCCTCCCGGACAGTATTTGTCACAGCATAAAAATCTGTGGTTGCGGCACTCAGTACTGGCAAAAAAAACTCCTCATTTTATTTAATTATGGGTGTTCAAATCAGTTTGCTGGAGCTTTGCCGTCATCCTATTTGGACATAAGGACCATAGATTACATTCAATGCACGTGTCTGAAACGTGGCTGTGGCGAGCAGGTCATCTGAGGCTGGTGATGTTTTATGACAATGAGCGTTTCAAGGTTATATGGATTAATTCAGTGGGGGGGGGGGGGGGGTTGACCTCTTTGAGCCAAGGAACCCTTTTTACACTGAAAAAATCTCTTGGCACCCACCCATCTAAAAATGTTACAAAATGGCACATTTTAGCCTATTATAACATATGTAATGACAAGTTAGTCTTGTAATTAGTTTATACTTTGTCACTGTGAAACCTGGAGCTGTTTAGATGAACATAAAGTGATATCCTTGCAGGAACTGAAGAAAGACATAAACAAAGCTCTCCCTCCACAGCTCTCAGTGTCTTGTTTTAGTTTTTATAGCAGTCAGGCTGGAAAAGCCTAGGTTTTCCTCATGAAATTTAATTATTTCTCTGTGTGCTCATGGAGATGAACAAAATAGTCAGTGTTCTTATCTTGAAGTGAGGAGTGTTTTGTTTGGAGATGACGTTTAACCTTGTGTAACCGGTACTTCCGAGAGCCAGTCTCAGATTTTGTAGCGGAACAATGGACCAGTGTCTAGGTTTGGAAAAGTAGATAGTACTCAAGTGTAAGGCAAAATAATTAACTAGAGTCAAGAGTTGAGGAGATTTCACTGTATTGAAATTACCCAAAAATTTAAAAAAAAATTATAACTTAATAGCCAGCATCTCCAAAAACAAAACAATTCATTTCAACCATTTGCAACTAAAGAAAAATGGGAACGTCATTCAATATTTAATATTAACTTACAATATATGATCAACCATAAGTCCTTAGATGTCCTCGTTAATGTCCTAGTCAATAGTAATGTTTTAGTCAGGTGGCGTATAAGTCAGAAGCTTCATTTGAAGAGTCTTGTCTTCTCGGGTGCACCCTTTAATAGGCCGCAACAATGTGTGGTGTAGTTATTCCTACCACAGTGGCAGGATCTCACCAGGCAGGAGAAAGGGATGAGGGTCTCCTTTTCAGCAAGGGATCAGATCAGGATCTAGAATTCCAGGGAATATCACCCAGGCAAAAAAAGAACCCAGCTTGCATAGCAATAGCAACTTTTATTGTACACAGTGATGGTATCAAGACCATATATGGACATAAAAATTAGGGTGTACCCTGCCTCTCGCCCAAAAGATGCTGGGATAGGCTCCAGCCACCCCGTGACTCGAAAAGGATTAAGCAGAAGAAGATGGATGGATGGATGGAATTACAGTCAACATTCTCAAAGTGCTACTTAAGTAAAACAGGACTTGCATTTGTATGGAAATTTTACAAAAGTGACATTTTAAATCAAAAATATCACCTTGTATGGAATATTTCTAAACCATGAACTAGGATTTTTACATTTCAAACCATGAATTATGATTATTTTTTTAACCACAAAATTAAAATATTACTCATTTTAAAGTGACATTCACACTGAATCACTATTATCTTCTTTTCTTTTAATTTGTGTCACAATTTTTATGACAAAAATCATGTTCTCTAATCACGGTAATTATTACAGTTCATTCAAGGTAGTAACCGCACTGGAAAAATCACTAATTAGCATCAAAATAAAGTTACCAAGCTAATGCTCATGTTTTAGCTTTTAAATTTCTCATGTAAAACCAATACACAATAGTTAACATCATTAATAAGGCTTCCAATCGTTCACAGCAGGCAGTTTAGCATTTTCAGCAGCACACAAGTGAAACACAGTCACACACATGGTGAACGGTACAGGGAGGCTTTTCCACTAGTACCTACTTAGCCCTACTCGCCTCGACTCAGCGCGCTTTGTAGGTTTTTCCATTAGGACCTGGTACTTGCTTTCAGGTGCTTTTTTCTTACCAACCTGACTGAGGTTACAACCGTGCTGAGTCAAGCTGAAAATGTGACGTCAACAGACTGCAGGCCACTGATTGGTAAGGGTGTAACATCATGAGAGCGACATCTTCAACAGAATCTTCAGCCGCCATTTGCAAAAAATTCGTCCGTGAGTGAGCGAGCAAGCGTCAGTATAAACACAATGATAGCAATGGCATCTCAGAAATCAACACCGTGGTCCAACAGACTTTTCTGTGCCTTTTGGCTGATGAGAGAATCCAGAGGGAACTAGACGGAGCCACCCGAAATGAATTTACTGCCACCGACTGGCAAATAACGGGAAGTACACAATGGGAGGACCCAACCACGGCAGTTGAAAACCGTGATAGAGGATGGTGAGTGATGTGATGTGATGTGATATTATGCATCTTTTACATTATTTATCCCAGTGGTGGAAAGCTCACTTTGAACAAAGAACACTGTTGTCTCCTGTATGCAGACAATGAGCTAGCTAGTTAGCCTTTTGCGCTTGTGTCGACAACATCTGACGAACTAAGTTAGTGCTAATCCTGGTTAAAAAGGTGCTTTTTTACATGTTGTACTGTCGTGCTGTGCATGTACTTAAGGCTGCTTGTCCACCAAATGCGTTTTCTCCACTCTGGGCGGCTATTTTCCATTCATTCTCTATGTAGTCCAACGTTTACAGTGCTGAGCGCTCTCGACACTGAAACGCTCTCGGCGGGGGCCGTTTTTTGTCACAGCACTCAGAGTTGAAAAAAGTTCAAATTTTCAGAGACTGCAGCTGAGCTCGTCAATGTCAGACCTAAGCAGCAAATCAGAACTGCTGCATGGACGGGACATAAGATGCCGGTACTAGTCTGTACTCAAACTCCTGCTTTCTGTGTCATCATATTTCACATCCACTGCTGGTAAAACACGTTTTCTATCCATTGTTATTTAGAGACTGCTATTAATCCTTAAGCTATGTGATTCCCTGTGCCCCAGTGGCAGAGCGTGGCACTACGCCTGTCAACTGATATAACGTGCCAAACACTCCCCAGCTGGACTGACGATTTGTACTGATCATGCCAGTTCACAAGGTGGCAGGCATGCGTTGGAGGACTCATGGATGACATGTAATACACCAAAGAGGAAGAAATCCTTCTTCTTCTTCTTCGTCTCTGACATTACAAAACAAAATGGACGGTACTCATCGTTGTAGACATATGCGATCACAGATGGACAAGCAAATTCGGAGGATTTGGTCCCAAATTTGCCAACTGTGATTCTAAAAAGAGATTATTTAGCTTATGAAGGTAGATGTTCACATGATCTTATAACACAGGGAGTGCGGAGCTCATTGATTTCACCTGCTGGCGCTCGGAGCACCATGTGACTGTAAAGCAATCACCGGTTGCACGTCATCATATAAGGAAAATTGCCGTGGAATAAAACCAAAATTAAGGTGGAATAATCAATAACAGTTTCTGGATGTAGGAGAGAAAGCTAAAATGACCAGGAGAGAACAAAATAACGGCCAGAATGCCACAAAAGAATGCCGCCTTGCAAGCAGTAAGTGATGAATGTCTTTGTTTGTATGCAAATTAGATGCATAAATTTACTCCTATCTGAAACTTTGGATCATATTCTACATCTTTCTAGTTGACAGTAAGCCATTATCTCTTACCACTTTCAAGTTATAGCCTTGGAAAGTTCTGACTTCTGATCTGAATATTTCTTGAAAAAAATCTTTACCATTCATTAGGGGTTATGTCGTAGTTTGGTGACATACACAGTTAAGAGGTTAAAACATCAGTAGAAAGACTGACCATAGGAAAGTGGAAGTGCTGAGCTGAGAGTGACAAGCTGTTGCTGGGATACAGGTCACAGAGTCTTTTTTTTCCCCCAGAGCGCAGTGCACAAACACTGAAAAAAAAAAAATGCTCAGGGCGGTCAGGCGACAAAAAATGGGTTTGGTGGACAAGCAGCCTAAGTTGTGTGAGTTTTCATTCTAGCGTCCGACCAGCATCTGCTTTGACACCGGCAATGTTTAGCATGACGTGTGATGACTGGTAAGAAACAAGTTGCACACAGCGTTGTTTTTAGCAGTGGTGGAGAAAATACTCAAATCCTTTGCTTTTTAAGTTAAAATACAAATAAAGTTCCAAAACTAAAGTAGCACAATTTCCACTTAAGTAAAAATATTACAGAACTCACTTTTGAATGTACTTGAGGTATAACTAGTGCATGCCCATAGAAAGCAAGTATTCCTGTCTGAAACAGGTAGCCCAATCAGGCTTTACAGGCCCAAATGTAGGCTGTGTTTGAATACAGAGGTGTAGCCTATATGTGGGCACACATGTTAGACTTTGACAAATATGAAAGGGACTGAGCTGAGATTTATTTGAATGTGTGAACATTAATTACAGAATAATTGAAAATGAATGGGACATCCAATATTAGCCACTGTTTAAGAACCGCTTGTTTATTTTTTTGTCAGATCACTTATTTGTGTGATCTTTTATGAGTTATATTCATAATAGTGCATCTTGCACTTTGGGGAATAGAAGTTGTTCAGTCACCACTATAATTTAGTTTATATGTGTAGTTTACAGTCTATCGTCAATAAACTCATGCAGTACTATAACAGGACACATTACAAATATTTGAGACCCATTGTAGTGCATCCTTTTATATTTTATCAATGTAAGTACGAAACACCACCCACACTTCTTGAAGCCAGGGCATGAAGAGACACAGTGGTGACAGAGCGGTGGCTAAACTTTTATTGATAAAAATTACATATTTTGACTGAGCGACTACATACTCGGGGATGCACACCCTCATAACCTCAGCAAAGCACATATAAAACCTAAGGTCAGTCTGACAAATGGCTCAGACAGGAATGATTGCGTTCTACGGGCAATGCACTAGCAGATTGTTCAAGTATTAGATTCCATTCAACTGAATGTATTAACTCATTCTGATTGCTGAGGCCACAGAAAAAAATTATTTTAAACGTGACCCATCCTTGTAAAATTTACTTTACTGAAGTGCAGCTACATGAAAATTGTGGTTAAATACAACAACGAAGCACTTTTTTTTGGTCACATTCCACCACTGGCTTTTAGCAACAAGTGTATTTACTTGCTTTGATTAACCACCACCGATTGATGTCTTTCGTCTAGGGAAGAGGAAAATGATCCACCCCAAACTGGACCTTGTGTCACTATTTACAGACACGCGAGCTGAAGATCTGCTGAACTGGGACCAGCGTGAGCGGCACATCCAGTTGCTTCTCAGTGAGGCAAGGGAGCATGAAACTACCTTGTGAAGGGAGGAGATGGCTCAGAATGCTGCATTCAATCAAGCGTTCCTTGGTGTGCTGGCCCACCTTGTGAAGGCGATGAGTGGCCGGCGTGTGTGACCCATTCTGTTTTTGTTTTTTGTTTTTTAGAGTTTGAATTTTGCACATTCTAAATCAATGTTTCTCAAAGTGCGGCCCCCGTGCCAATGGCGGCCCGCGAAAACATTTCTGGCGGCCCGCGGCCGGACGAAATTACAATATCGCTAAATCATATCTTAAATTTGTGTGTGAGACGAGCTAATTTGAACCGCACATGTTTTGGTGTCAACAAATGTCGCATAAGGTGACAATGCGCTATTGAAGTATGATTTCTAGACGGGGCCCAGCGGAGGAGCCGCCTAGCCAGACGGCGACGAGTGGCTGTGATCGGTGGATTCCGGCTGCGCCGGCGGTGCACGACATAACTGGCCAGGTAGACGGAGGCAGGCGCCGGCGATAGACGGCGGTGATCTGCGGAGCTGAGCAGCGTCACTCGGCGGAGAAGCTGCGCAGGAGCGGCGGGTCCAGTAGTGACCGAGCTAGTTGAGGCCTAGCCGGATTCTCTGCTTATTTCTATCCACAGGTCAGTAAAATGCCACCCAAAAAAGAGGAAATGGAAGAAATTAAAAAAACTCTGAACTTTGTGTTAGATGAACTGGCCAAAGTGACTAGCCAGCAGGACAAAATATTAGACCTAATACAGGAGGTACAAGCCCTACATTCAATAATAAAAGAAAAAGACAAAAAAATTATGGACCTGGAGCAACACGGGCGTCTTTTGGAGCAACGCGCTGAGGATCTTGAACAAGGTTCTCGCATTGATGACATAGTTATAAGTGGACTAGACATCAGATATCAGTCGTACGCCCATGCCGCTACAGGACTGAGTGGTGAACATGCTTCCATAAGTGAATCAATGTCCTTAGAAAACCAAGTGCTTCAGTTCCTTAATGATAAAGACATTAAGGTAGAAGCCAATGCGATCTCAGCCTGTTATGCTTTACCGAAGAAAGATAACAAAACAAAGAAATCAATTGTGATGCGCTTTGTGAACAGGAGGGTGAAAAATGACATACTGAGGCAGGCCAAAAAACTAAAGGAAACTCAAGTTTACCTAAATGAACACCTGACAAAAAAAAAACGCTGAATTAGCACGGCAGGCACGGATGCTAAAGAAACATAATAAGATACAGACAACCTGGACAAGAAATTGTAGAATTTGGATTAAACTAAATGGAACACCTGAGCAAGCAAAAAGTATAATGATCAGAGATGCTACTGACTTAGATAAATACAGATGAACACTGACTATGAAACACAGAGTGAGGAAACTCAAACTCTAAAAATATGCCACTATGCTGAACATAAACCACAAGAGATGGAGAATGATATTGATCCTGATAACCACTTTTTCAATAATATTCATAACCACTGTGAATATTACACTGAAAAGCAATTCAAAAGTCAAGTGCAATTAGATGGTAAACTGTCAATAATACACTTCAATAGCAGAAGTCTTAACAAAAACTTCTCACAGATTCAGGACTATTTAAAACAGCTAAACAGAAAATTCACAGCTATAGCAGTCTCTGAAACCTGGCTTAATGCAGACCAGGCTCCCCTGATGGCAATAGAGGGATATCAGATGTTTAACATTAACAGATCTCAAAAAAAGGGTGGTGGTGTTGCACTGTATATTGATGACCTATATAGATGTAAGCTTGTAAATGAAATGTCCTCAGCACTACCAGGGATTCTGGAATGTGTTACTGTTGAGATTGACCTAGACAAAACAAAAAATCTAATCATAAGCTGCATATACAGAACGCCGGGAACTTGCATTGAGACATTCAGAGATAAATTAGTCGAGCTGTACAATAATATTACTAGTAAGAAAATGGTAGCAATTTGTGGAGATTTCAATATTGATCTACTTAATCCACATCAACAAAATGTAGTTACAGAGTTCACGAACTCTATGTACAGCATGAGTCTATATCCCACAATAACACATCCCAGTAGAATCACAGCTCACTCTGCTACACTTATTGACAACCTGTTTGTCAATGTTCTCGACAAGAAAATAGAAAGTGGATTATTGATAAATGATATAAGCGACCACTTGCCAATCTTTGCACTTATCCATGGCCACACGGGGCCCAACCCAGAAAAAATCTCAAAATCGTTCAGACACAAATCACCAAACGCAATCAGTTCTTTTAAAGAGGACTTGCTGAAGCAAGACTGGACAGAAGTCTATGTATCAGATGTAAATGAAGCCTATGACACATTTACAAACATTGTAACCACTCTTTATGAAAAAAACTGCCCATTAGTTAAAAAAAAGCTTAAACACAAATTTACTGACAAACCATGGCTAACCAAAGGACTACAAAAGGCGTGTAAAAAGAAAAATTTATTATATAAAGCTTTCCTAAAGAAAAGGACAAAAGAAGCAGAGCAGCGGTATAAAACATACAAAAATAAGTTAACATATATAATAAGATGTAGTAAAAGAGACTATTACAGTAAAGAACTGGAAAAAAACAAAGACAATATTAAAAATACATGGACAATAATCAACAGTATCCTTGGAAATAAAAGCAGAAATACCAGCTACCCAACTAACACTCCAAAAAATAATAAATCGACTCCGAATGTGAATATAGCTTCACCTGCAGATGAATTTAATAATTTTTTTGTTAACATTGGACCTAAACTGGCCCGAGAAATACCCACTACGGTGCCAACAGGTGATTCAATATGCAATAACACTGCTGTAAAAGACACCATCTTCATAAAGAACACAGACGAAAGAGAGGTCATTGAAATTGTTAAATCGTTCAAAAGTAAAACATCTACTGACTGCGATGGTATTGATATGCTACTAGTCAAAACTGTTATCGAATGCATAGTGAAACCACTGACGTATATCTGTAACCTGTCTCTCCAATCAGGTATATTTCCCAATGCAATTAAAATAGCTAAAGTAATTCCGATTTACAAGACAGGCGACAGAGGGGAACTCTCCAACTACAGACCAATTTCACTATTACCGCAATTTTCCAAGATACTTGAAAAAATATTCTATGAGAGAATTGACAACTTCATACTGAAGAATGATTTATTGTGTGAGCAGCAATATGGGTTCAGACACAAAAGGACAACAGCATATGCCTTAATGGAATTTACAGAAAAAATATCAACAGCCATTGAAAATAAAGAGTATTCAGTTGGAGTATTCCTGGATCTTAAAAAAGCATTTGATACAGTAGATCACAATCTATTATTAAAGAAACTACAAAATTGTGGTATCAGAGGGGTAGCACTGTCCTGGTTAAGAAGTTACTTAAAGAATAGATATCAGTTTGTATGTGTTAACAACAAAAACTCAGAGCTACTGAAGGTCACCTGTGGAGTCCCACAGGGTTCAGTTTTGGGACCATTATTATTCAATATGTATATAAATGATATATGTAAAGTTTCAGAAAAAATGGACTTAATATTGTTTGCTGATGACACTAACCTGCTATGCAGTGGAAACAACTTGGAACAACTTCTGGATACACTCGGAAAGGAATTAGGAAAGCTGAAACTGTGGTTTGACTCAAACAAATTAACGCTCAATTTAAGCAAGACAAAATTTATAGTCTTTAACAACCATCACAACTACCCAGTACCCAAACTCAGTGTAAATGGTGTAGAGATTGAAAGGGTATCCGAAACTAAATTCCTTGGAGTAATAATTGATAACAAACTGTGTTGGAAGCCACATATTAATTATATAAAAGGTAAAGTATCCAAATCAATTGCAATATTACACAGAGTGAAAAATTTGCTGAATCAACCCACACTATACACCTTGTATCATTCATTAATACTCCCATACATGACATATTGTAATGAAGTATGGGGAAATACATATAAAACAAACATATATCCACTCTTTATGCTTCAAAAGAGAGCTATTAGAATAATCAACAAAGCAGCTTACAGGGAACCAACAAACCCACTTTTTCTTAAACAAAAAACTCTCAAGTTGAAAGATCTGATCGACTTTAAAACCGCAATAATAATGTTCAAAGTGAAGAATCTATCACTGCCCGCAAATATCCAAAAGTTGTTCCAAACAAGGGAGAAACGATATCACTTCAGAGGAACATGTATATTTCAAAAGCCTACAGTGAGAACAACTACCAAGCAACACTGTATTTCAGTGCAAGGAGTCAGATTATGGAACGATTTTGGACCTGAATTAAAATCATGTACAAAGCTTGGACAATTTAAACAAAAACTAAAGGAAGAAATACTCCAAACATATTTACAAGACGACATGTAAACTCACATAAGGATTGACATTTCCAGCCTGTGTTGTGTTATAGCTTAGTTTTTCTTTTTTCTCTGACACTATGTCTTAGATTTGTTTTTGAATAGTAACCGCTTAACTTAGACTAGCTCAGTTTTCTTTTTCTCTCAGTCACATTTTGTCTTAGCCTTGTTTTAAATTGTAATCGCTCTTGTCTTGTTTTCTCTTTTTTCTCCTTTGAATTCTTGGATGGAATATGGGTGGGCAATATAAGCTGCGGCTTCAGCCATCACCCATTTCGGATAACTCACGTGGAATTGTATAGTAGAAGGAGTCTTTGTCTAATTTGACCTTGTTGTTATATTATACAGTTTCTTTTAACCTGTAATGTACTATCCGAAATAAAAATAAATAAATAAAATAAAAAATAAAATAAATTTCCTTGAGAGCTGTCTGTCTGCCAAGCGATCAGCGGCTAAAATGGCCACTGACTGTGTGACGTCAGGTCAGGAGCGACCTGAGTAGGAGGAGGAGCACGCTGAGGAGCACGCGGTGAGTGTTTAGGAACTTCCCCTGCCTGGGAAAATCAGAACCGCATGGGTGAATTTCTTTCAGAAAACGCTAAAAAATTGGAATTATGTCGCAAAATCACCCAACATGTGCATTAGACATTTTGTTGACAGCGATTTTGAGAATAAGATGCAATTTGAAATGAAATTTGCAAAAAGATTGCTGATAAAAAAAATCGGCTGTTCCAACTACTGTATATATCCGTTCACTTCAAAGTCCCACTCTCAGACAGTGTCAGTGAAGTGGCGTGAAAAGCAAGGGTGATCTACCGATGCGATCTTTCTGACACTTTCTGACACCTCCTGCTTAAAACCCAAAAAATCAGAAGGATCGTGAGGCCCCGCTTTCACGGTCTGTATTCATACTGAAAATCAAGATCAAGCGAGCTTTTGTCCTTCTGCTCCACGGGAGGTTTCTGTCCTCCCTGAACTCGCCTTAGGACACCTGCGTTACAGTTTGACAGGTGTACCGCCCCAGTCAAACTCCCCACCTGCCACTGTCCCCGGAGCGGGTCACGCCCGGCATCAGGTCGTTTACGAGTTATTTAGCACCGGGTTCTCCACGAACACGCGTCCGTGAGCGGGGAGGGGCGGCAAGGCGGCCGCCCCCGGGCCGGTCGCGAGAGCCCTTCCAGCAGCGGCCGGGGCCGGCTATCCTAGGCCAACCTGGGATATCCTGATCTTTCTGATCAACCTTCTCTTTCTGACACCAATCTGCTGTCAGAAAGAGAAGTAAACAGGGTAATTTTTCTTTTTTAAATATTCACTGCCAATATTTACTAAAATTATTTACAAGCAATGAATTTCATTGCCTTAACAACTTATCAAATATTAGAATTTTAGGGTATTCATACTAATCAAATATGAAATATTCAGTGCTGTATAGGGAGGTGGTTGTGCCTGTTTGCTCAAGTTATATTTCTATATATGTAATCCAATTTGACACCTCTGGAATGAAATTATGTTGATCTACTGTTTTTGCAGATGTTATCCACTGTCACTCAACCTTCAAATACTGTGGATTTTTTTTTGGAATTTGATTATTCAGCAGTTGTCCTCATTGCAGTCATCCATGTGAGGTAACAAGTCACACTAAAGGCTCTCTGTTGGTGATCAAACAACATTGTCCACATTGTGTTGAGGATCGATCCCGGCACAGCCAGCCGATGATCAGGGACATGCCAGCTGGTAACATACAGCTTTCATCCGCCATTCTCTTCACTGGGGCGTCATATGTCAAGGTCCTCAGAGTTCTAAATGCAGCCGGTATCGTTGGAATTTCCACGACCACTTACAAGGAGCTTTCGATTTCTAATTTTTATTAAATTAATTTTATTTCAGAATATGTGGATGATCTGATGAATACTCTTTTCGACAAAACCTTGGTTGATCCAACCCACTTATTGGAGCAGTGGCACTCTGTACAAGCCAGAGTTCCCGCAACATTGAGTGCCAAATTTCAGCGTCCCATCAAAGCTGATGCTGTTGAGCAACATGTATCTAGATTTTCAAAATCAAACATGTAAAAGTAGAATAAATTTCCAATTAGCAATGAAAGTTCAGCTTTCAGTTGTTAGGGAAGCAACATATTTTGCTAAGACAAAAAAATATAAGCCTAAGATTTTTAGAGAAATGTGCTTTTAAAAATTGCACACGAATTTTACACCATAAAATGGTAGAAAAATTACTCTAATGTATATGAGATCCGACTTTGATGAATGCTGAAATATTAGAATTATAAAATTGACATGCACATTAATAAACTCAATATATGATTTTAAAAAACTTTATTTAAATAACATTGATCACAAATCTAATCTTGGTTTGGCAAAATCCCTTGTAGTGATCAGATGGGAATGTTTCTCTGATGAGGCTCACAGCACAGGCAGGCAACATAACCCTCACTTCTTCACCTTCAATACCTCCTGGCAGCACCGAGATTCAGTTGATGTTGGCATAATTATGCATTTCTCACAAGTGCACCTGTTAAAAAAAATGGTATAATCAGATGCTTATAATAAACTAATGGCTCGTGGGAGTGCTATATAAATTGGTCTATGAAGTTTGATTAGAAAATATTTAAAACATGTAAAAAATTTTGAGCAGAAAGAGAATGTTTATAAGTCGCCAAGTAAGGCAGCGAGGGAAAAATTGGCAGTTTTATTTTGATAATTAAGTGTGTGACCATGCATATCGCCTAAAAAAAAAAATTTCAAAGCATATTTTACCAATATAAATCGGCGAGCCTCTCGTTCTTGCCTCTCGTTCTGCTCCGGTCGCTGTTTCGTCCGCGTCTTCCTCCGCACCCTCGGGCTCGAACAAATACGGCTGAATAACCCCATCAGCACCACCCAAAACTACTTCATCATCAGATTCGTCAGTTTCAATATCATCACTTATATTGCGGTCGTCATACTCGATAAAATAATCGCTGTCCGAATCACTCTGCTGTCGTTCAGCCATTTCTGCAGGCCAGTGATCATCCATTTCCTGCAGCCATTTCCTGTTTCTCCCTGACCTGACGTCACTGCTGCACACCCCTATCGAGAGATGGCGGTACTGCAGCATCACTAAGTGAAATATGGGCTATTAACAAATAAAGTCATTTATGGAGGCTGGTGACACATTTTAAATCACGGGAATGGCCAGAATGGAATATTTTCATACAATCAGTTTATTGGTTCAATAAAAAAATGTCACCGTCCGAGGCCTTTAACCAATATATGATCTGAACTAATTGCTTTGGAAAAATTCCGATACACATCTACGTTTAGTGGTCTTTGGCGCCATCTGTAGGCACAAGCCGTAATTACATGTGTTGTCGACCTTGCGATCACTTCATTGCAGCAGCTAGTCCAATTGTATTATGGGAGATGGAACGTTCAGCGCACAGTGCAGAAGTGTTGGTTGGCAACGGTTTCGGAGCACCATTTTGAGTCAGAAGAAGAATAAGAAATAAATATTAGTGCTTGTGGAAGTCGAAGTGTGGAAATAAAGATGGATCAGCGAGAGAAAGAGGCAGAGATGGAGACCGCTCACTCGAGGAAACCGAGAACTGTCAGCGAGGAAAAAAGGCAGTTTCAGGGAAAATGGACTTTGGACTACTTCGTTGAACCTCACGGGTCAGATAAAGTTGTATGCCTCATCTGCAGACAGGTAATCGCAGTGCGAAAAGACTTTAACATCAGGCGCCATTACAAAACAAAACACAAAAATTATGAAAAATTCAGTGGCAAGGATCGCACCACAAAGATGGAACAACTTAAAAGGGGCTACACAGCACAACAGTCAGTCTTCACGCAATTTTCAAAAACCAGCGAAGCAGTAACAGAGGCTAGCTATGTGGTAGCTCATGAAATAGCTAAACGGGGCAAGCCGTTTAGTGACGGAGAATTTGTTCGAGACTGTATGCTAAAAGTGGCAGAGCGTGTATGCCCAGACCAAAAAACAAAGTTCCGTGACGTAAGTTTGTCGAATGACACAGTCACAAGACGAATCGAAGATCTGGCAAATGATTTGAAGGACCAACTGGCGATACGTGTGGAGGGGCTAGAAAAGGGAGCGTTTTCCATCGCACTGGATGAAAGCACGGATATTTCCGACACTGCCCAACTGTTGATTTTCATCCGAACTGTCACTGAGAATTTTGACGTCGGCGAGGAGCTACTGAGTATGGAGAGTATGAAAGACACAACGAAGGGAGTGGATATTTGCGAAGCAGTGTATCGCAGTCTGGACACACACAATGTTAACCTGGCATCCTTGGTCGGTGTCACGACAGACGGAGCACCAGCAATGATTGGGAGTAGGACAGGTGCAGTGTCGCTGCTGGCTGAGAAAGTGGTGAACAGCGGTGGTAAGAAACCAGTCAGCTACCACTGCATAATTCACCAAGAAGCCCTCGCTGCTCAGACGCTAGAAATGAAACACGTCATGGCCGTAGTTGTGAAGACAGTTAATTACCTGAAGTCCAGAGGTCTGAACCATCGCCAATTTAAAACCTTTTTGGAGCAGTCAGAGGCAGATTTTGGAGACGTCATTTACTTCACTGCCGTCCGGTGGCTGAGCAGAGGTGCCACACTGAAACGTTTTTTTAACCTGAGAAAAGAAATTTGCGAGTTCATGCAGGCAAAAGGACAAGACGTGACTGAGTTAACGGACAGCAAATGGCTCTGTGACCTAGCCTTCCTTGCTGACCTGAATAATTGTCTGAGCGATCTCAATCTGAAGCTGCAAGGCCATGGAAAACTCATTTCCACACTTTTTGACAACGTGAAAGCTTTCCAGCGAAAACTCCAACTGCTCCAGGGACAGCTCAGAGAAGGAGATCTCGCTCATTTCCCTGCCTGCAGGGCGCTGGTAGATGACCCAGACACGGACGGGAGTGAAGTTTTGCGTCACCTGCGTTCAGAGAAGAACCATGGCCTCATCGAAAAGCTTCGAGACGAGTTCGACCACCGATTCTCTGACTTCAGGGACCACGAGGGTGATTTCAACCTTTTCCAAAATCCCTTCTCATGTGTGCCCGAGGCAGTGCCTGCAGACATGCAGTTTGAGCTCATCGACCTACAGGAAAGCTCCGAGGCCAGAGCTGCATATCGTGACAAGAGTCTGATCGAGTTCTACAAAGGACTTTCCCCATCCACATTCCCTGCTCTTCGTCAACATGCTGTCAGAATGGCGTCTTTATTCGGAAGCACCTACATCTGTGAAAAGACCTTCTCCACCATGGCCATCAACAAATCTAAGCTGAGATCCAGGATGACAGATGCCCACCTACATGCAGTCCTTCGCATCGCGACGACGGAGATGGAGCCAGACTTCAGAGGACTCGTGGCCAACCGAAAACAGCACCACAAATCACACTGCAGTTAAAAGGTATGTTGACACTAAAATTGTATTTTCATCAGTCCCAATTTCTTACTG
Source organism: Pholidichthys leucotaenia (assembly GCA_020510985.1). NCBI lineage: Eukaryota > Metazoa > Chordata > Actinopteri > Cichliformes > Pholidichthyidae > Pholidichthys > Pholidichthys leucotaenia. The sequence goes on along the minus strand of CM035844.1, from coordinate 400,651,783 downwards.
TTAATATGACTTTACCCAAACTAATTAAATCTGATAATTAAAAGGATTACAAATGGAATTGAATTTTCAGTCTTTTTTTTTTTTTTGCCTCCGTCCCTTTGGTGGCCCTCGGTTCAACTTTGGATTCCCAAATTGGCCCTCACCCATCAAAACTTTGAGAACCCCTGTTCTAAATACAGTAATCTGGATTTTGCTGCTGATTGTAATAAACAATTTAGTGACTTATGTTTGCATCATGATTTTCTATTTTGTCTGTTAAGACACCGGTGGGAAAAGAGTCAACAGTACAAACCATTTATCAGTGATGATGAAAATAATTTTTAAATTTTTTTTAAGAAAAAGTAACCAAAAATGTACAAAAGTAACCAAAAACGTAAAAAAGTAACCAAAAACAATTATTTTATTTACTGAAGACTGTATTGTTGGATGTGCCAGTGCAGAAGACACTGCACACTTTAGTGATACTACCAGTACATGGAGGAATTCTGTGCCATATTAGCATCTGTATTTCCTAATAATGGGTTTGGGCAGGGGTGTCTAATCATGTGCCATGAAAGGCCAAGACCCTGCAGGCTTTACCTCCAACAACAGATTCCACTGAATTTCTTCCCACTGATCAGTGAAAACACCTGCTGAAGACAATGGGTAGAAGAGAGAACCTGCAGGGTCTTGGCACTCCACGGCACATGACTGGACAGCTCTGGGTTAGGGTTTAATGGGATTTAACATTTTAACACAAACTGCTTTATGGTTCATAATTCTGTTGACAGACTTACACCAAACCAAAAGTGATTTCTCAAACTGCTGGATTGTTCTCAGACAGCTTTTCCAATCTTTTAGCATTTAATTTATGTCACTTATGTCATGAACTCCTCGTGCGCTTTTCCATAGCGCACAGAGGAGGAGATAAGGACGAGGATTTACGCGCTGGGTAACACCACACAAACCTTTATTAAACACCCACAACTGACAGACAGTTTAAATGCATAACATACAGTACACAATGGCTCTAGGAGTCCTCCAGGATGCTCGACAGTCTGGGTGAGAATACCGGGAAAACCACACACACAGATTAGACTCACCAGACTGGAGCTGTCTGAGTAAATCCAAAAGCTCCAAAAAAATACAGTCCTTTAACATACAGTTCCATACAGTGAACGAAGACTGTAGATGAAGTGCAATGACCCAGCAATGCATGACTGGAAAAAGGCTCCTTAAGTACATGCATTGCTGGATCCACAAATTGAGCACATCTGGGCGAGGAGCGGGGAGATGGCACACGGGAGTGGGAACAGCTGGCAGTAATAGAGAGGGGGCATGGTCCGACTGGCAGACAGTTAGACAACACTCACTCCAGCATGAGCCCAAGAGGCTGCCTCACCGCTGCCAACCAGAAAGCAGTGGCTATGGGTACAGCAGAGCACAGAGAAATACATACTAATATACGTACATACAACGTGGCACATACCCACAGAGAGGCCAGGACCGAGCCAGGGGAAACCAAGCCGGCTCGGTTCCTGACAACTTGTTGGTAACCTAAACAAATAAGACAAAAGTGGAGACACATCGGCAAAAAGTACAAAGGTTTATTGTCAAAATTCCTAGTGCAATACTAAATGAATACATATATAGTACATTGTTGATGCAGAGAATATATATTTATACAGTATCTACAGTACATGTGTATATCCAGTAAATCCATGTATTTCTCCATATAACCTTGTGACTGCATTATTTGAATTGCTTTTAATCCTAGATCAAGTTTGTTTTGGCTTAAAAATGCATCATAATTGTTAAACACATCTTATTATACCTAACTCAGTACTGTTTACTTGTTGAAATATGTATTTTATGGCTAATATAACTCCATAACTACAATATGGCACCTGGCGATCAATTTTTGGCAGCTGATCACTTTTTGTCACGATACCACCAGACTCAGTGCTGCTGGAGCAGGTACAACCCATGATGTCTCAACAGTCTCTCCATGATTTTCACGCAGATCAAAGCAATTTGTTGCACAGGAACCTAAACGATTCTACAGACATTCTGAAGTTCTGTAACCACTGTGTGTTTGTGAAGCTGGGGTGACATCCCACCACTGGGAGGCTTGGTTGAACGACCAAACCCATGGCTTGAAGTGATAATTTTGCCACAAGAGAACCATCTGAGACACACACACAGCATTTTAATACCTAATAGCAATAACTTGCCAACATTACAGTGTAGTACAGGGGACTTATTAATGACTGTAGCAAACTAGAATTAGCAATCATTAGCTTACCTTCATATGTGATTTAGTTTGTATCCTCATATCTTCGGCTTTATACTGTTCCATGGCTTCCTAAACACTCGAGTACTTTTCCACAGTGGTTCGTGTAGCCTTCTCTGGCTCTCCTTTTTTGCCTTTACTCTGACAAAAAGCCAGAGACCGAGCAGTATGTATACCATCGCCTCGTTATCCTCCACCTTGTGTTTTGCTTGTGTCATGTGTTTTCTGTCACTGGAGAGCTGGGCCACCTTGCTGTAAAAAAATCCCACCCACCTTAGGTGGTACTCAGTTGTAATGGAAAACAAACTACACCGTGACAAGCTGAGTTAAGTAAAGTCAAGGCGAGGGGAGACGGGCTAAGTACGTACTAGTGGAAAAAGGGCTTATGTTCACAGTTAGCTAGTTAGCTGCATTAGTTCATCTAAGCTTGATTCACCAAGACGGTCCAAAGTTGTGAAACCATATCACAAAAGTTTCCAGTCGCCTTGGTTGTCTCTAGTGCCACTCCTGAACCAATTCAAAGACAACAGGGGACTGCACTCGCTATAATCACTCAAGAGTGCAACACTTCCACTCCCTCAGCTCTCCATGTGGCTGGGTGGGAGGGTGGGAGCTAACTTCCACTCACCAATAGGAGTTGAACTTCCCCACTCTCAACCAATGAAATTAAACTGTGACAAACTTGTTTGACGGACACATAGATTAACTATTAGCTCAAGTTTTTGTGAGCTATAGAGCACTGATGAAATGAAAAACATAAAGCAACATAAAATAATTAATTATAAATGCCTACCAAGCTACAGTTGCATGGGGCCATGGCACAAGTGGATAGCTTTTCCCACACCAAGCTTCCCAGAGGAAAGGTAACTTTGCTGTACTGCCTTGTCTTCACTGTCTCTTTCTTTTGACAACCACTTGGTCCTTCACCTGGGTTAAAATTTTGTCCAGGACTCAGGACACAATCTGAATCTTTCCTCTTCAAATATTTACCCATTGCTGTTTTTCATCTAGTTACCATGACCTAGTTACCATGTTTTTCATCTAGTTACCAGAGCGAAGGACTTACCGTGACTGCAGCGGCGGTGTGCGACGAGACTACCCGAAGCGATTGCTAAGCTAACGCTAGTTAGCTTAATGCTGGCGCCAGTCATTCCACCTTACACCAGCCTGAATCGAAGCCCAGCTGCGAGGCCCAGCGGAGATACTACCAGGCAAGCGGCTATTTGTTGACGGGGCTCAGCAGAGATTTCACCCAGGCAGACAACGGTAGGTGGCGGTGCCTAGCGGAGGACTTACCGTGACCTCAGCGGAGCTCGGTGGCAGCGGCGGTGTGTGACGAGACTCGGTTGGAGGAGCGGGACGGGAGACCAGTTACGGCGACTATGAGCAACGAGACCAGCAACGGAAGGGGCTAGTTGGCTAGCTGAGGCCCAGCTGGATTCGAGGACGATCGGATCAGATTCTGGCGATATAAGCAGAATTTATTTTACTATCCACAGATTTTCTTTTTCCTTCTTTCCAAGAAAGACTGAAGATGGCGGCCACCGGATTAAAAAGTGGGCTGATGGGCACCACTAATAAGCCTTCTCTACTTCTCTACTTCCTCTTCGTTTTGTCTTTGTGTGTCTGGACCTGCAACAAGAAGGATTTTCCGACAAACTCAACCAAAGGTGAAGTTAAAAAGTTTTATCTGTATGGATTTGGGCTTGGACATCTCACCCTACACTCTATGTGGTCTTTAAAAGGCCTGAGCAAAAACTTCCAAATTAAGGCAAACATGGCTGTTAAGCAAAAATCACAATATGGCAGAGGATATACAATTAAAGTTCTGTTAGTTCTGCTACTTCTGGCAGGAGATATTCACCTTAACCCTGGACCTGCCACTATTAAACAGCAGACCACTGGGTTAGCACAAAACCGAGCTGTACAAAAGCAAAAACAACATTTATTTTTCCAAACTGTTAATCATGCACGAGTTCTTTGGGACACCAAGGCTAAACCAAAGGGGATCCTCGGCGGTCATTTAAACATACGGAGCATAATCCCCAAAAGAGATGAGATTTCGGTGTTGCTGTTGGACTCAAATCTGGACTACCTTTGTCTCTCAGAAAGCTGGCTACACAGGAACATAGACACTAATATGATCGATATTGTGGGCTACCAGTGTTTTAGAAAAGACAGGCAGGTAGGGAGGGGAGGAGGTGTTTTAATTTACATCAAAGACAAATATAAATGTCAACTGGTTGATTTGAATACTTCACTTGAATGTTTAGCTGTTAATGTATGTCTCTCTCCGGTAATGAATTTCAACATTGCAGTATTGTACAACCCACCATCACACAATTCTTCCTTTTATAATGAATTAAGTGATCTGGTTAAACAACTTGAGAAGAACAGAGAAACAATAATTCATGGTGACTTTAATATCAACTGGTCTGATAAAAAAGACAAACAAAAACTGAAAAGCCTCATGACTAAATTTAATTACCAGCAAATCATCAAAGGACCCACCAGGATAACCAAACAATCCAGAACACTTATTGACATGGTATTTACTAATAAACCAGAACGAATAACCAGAACCTATAATCTTGTAACTGGTCTCTCAGATCATAACATGGTTCTTGCTGTCAGGAAACTTACTAAAAAGCGACTACAGTATTTTGGGGGAGTCGATATTGACAAATCAAATTTTATTATCCCCAAATCAAAAAATGAGGAGTTTGAACATTACTTAGAGAATCAAAATTGGGAGCAGCTCATGTCAACATGTGAAGTAGATGATTGTTGTAATTTTATAACTGCAACAATCACAAAGTCTATAGAAAAATTTTCAAAGCAAATTAAAAGTAGACAACAGAAGATTAGCCTACCATGGTTAAATAATGAAATAAGAAAACTTATGAAGAGGCGAGACTATGCACTGAAAACATCACTAACCTCCAAACTACAAAATGATCACCTTGTGTACAAAAGTTTAAGAAATAAAGTGGTACATGAGCTGCGAAAATCAAAAATATCTTATTACAATAAACTGATAGATCATGCAAAGGGTAACAACAGTTCCCTATGGAGGCATTTAAATAACTTAACTAATAAAAAAAACGATCAGAAGGGGGTAAAGGAACTTAGAATCAATGGCAAGACCGTCAGTGACAAGGCTACTTTGGCAAATGAATTTAATTCACACTTTGTGGGCTCTGTGGAAGACTTAACAAAAATTTTTGTGCTGCCAAATGTGCTCAACAACACAAATTCCATACTTCCAACAGATACTTTTCACATCGATGAGGTAAATGAGAAGTTAATTGCTGGTATTGTTAAAACACTGTCAAACTCAAAAACTAATGATATCTACAATATGAGCACCTCCTTTCTCAAAATGCACAGCAAAATATTAATCAAACCACTGACTCATCTCATTAATCTCTCCATTAGGTCTAGTACATTTCCATCTGGCTGGAAAAAAGCTGTCGTCATACCAGTTCATAAATCAGGCAGTAAAGACGATATATGCAATTACCGCCCAATCTCTATCTTACCAGTCCTATCTAAGGTTCTTGAAAAAGTTGTAGCTACACAGCTGATAGACTACTTACAAGACAATCAACTTCTTCATCCACATCAATTTGGTTTTAGACCAGGATACTCAACAGAAACAGCAAATTGTTGCCTTATTGAAAACGTCAAACAGTCCTTGGACAGGGGTAATGTGGTAGGAGCTGTTTTTCTAGATCTCAAAAAGGCTTTCGATACTGTAAACCACAGTTTGCTTTTATCCAAAATGGTATCTTTTAACTTCTCCCCAAATACATTAGAATGGTTTGCATCTTATCTCCAGAATAGAGAACAGTGTGTAAAAGTTCACCAGGATAAATCCTCATTTTTAAACAACCGCATGGGTATCCCACAAGGGTCCATTCTTGGTCCTTTACTTTTCAGCATTTTTATTAATGACCTGCCGTTACACTGCTCAGCTGCAACATGCCAACTTTATGCAGATGATGCAGTTATTTACACAGCTGCCAAGACTCCAGCACAGGCTGCAGATGTACTGTCTACAAGTATGGTTGATGTCCAAGAGTGGCTCCTCAAGAACCATCTATTGCTGAACCTTCAGAAAACAGTCTCAATGTGCTTTTCAATCAAAAAATGTAACCTGCAACATTTTAAAGTTAATATACATGATCATGACATCAGTTTAGTTACAGAATTCAAATACCTTGGCATTGTACTAGATCCTCAACTCAAATTTAATCTTCATATAAAGAAAATTTCAAAAACAGTAAAAAAAAATCTGAACTGCTTTAAATTAATTAGATATTACATACCTTACGAAGCAGCTGCACTGTATATGCATTCTATGGTTTTTTCTCATATATCATACTGTTTGACAGTCTGGGCTCAAGCAGCCCCTTCCACAATAAGACATATAGGTTCATTATATAATCAAACCCTAAAAATCTTGGACAAAAAGCCCATTAGGTGGCATCACTGTAATGTTTTAAAAAAATACAACCTATTGAGTTTTGAGAGCTTCATTGACCTCTGTCTTCTGAAATTAACGTTCAAATGTTTTCATAAATCAGCACCCGAGCCACTTGCTGGTTTTGTCCAAAGACAGGACAGCAGCAGAGCCACCAGGAGTTCTGTTAACAATAACTGTAAAATATTCCACCGCAGAACCACATTTGGACAAACAGCTTTCTCTATAAAGGGCAGTCACATCTGGAACACAATGCCAAATGAAATTAAAATAATAACGGACTTTAAAACATTCACTAAAAATGTTAAAAACTGGCTGAAAAATAAACAAGAATGTACTCATGTATGAATTAATTGTCTGCAAAGTGAGAGTGAATGAAGGGAAGGAATAAATGTGTTTGTTTATAGTGAGTGACGGAGGGAGGAAGGCCTGAAATAGGCAAATGTGAGTTATGTTATATGTGTTAAATGTGAGTCAGGCTGTTATATTTGTGTATTTATAATATTTATAATATTTATGTTAAATGTGAGTCAGGCTGTTATATTTGTGTATTTATAATATTTATAATATTTATAATTGTGTATTTATAATTTTTCTGCATTGATGTATGTGGTTATTGTGTATATTTTTTATCTTGATTCTTTTTTCTAAAGCCCATCCAGGGACAAGAGTTGCAAATTAGCTAATAGCTATACACTCTATGTGCAACACATCAGATTGATTGTCTTTGATTAATTGTCTATGTTTATTGCACTGTCCCTGTCAAATAAACTAATCTACCTAGCATGTCTTAACAAGGCCATTAACCTCCACAAAATACATGAAGAAGAAAAGATGGCGGCCATACTGCATTCATACTACCACCTACTGACATAGAAGAGCCAAAACACAACCCATCCACAACATCGGCAAGTGTTTGCATTTTTTTTAGACCAGTTAAGAAGTGAAATAGACAGTTTTTCCAGGAACCCTCAACATTTTCTCACAGAACCCCCGGGTTCCTTGGAAAATTAAAAGGGGTCATTGACTGAAAAATGGTGTGTTTGTAGGTTTTAACTGTCTGAAACGAGTCTACTGGTCACGTAATTATCCAAAAATTTGCAAAACAGTCACTTCTCTTAAAAAACATACAACCTTTATCTCGTTTTTCTTTCCCAAGAAAGGCCAGAAATGGTTTTGACTAAATCGTATACATCAGGTTTAGAAAAAACCAACCCACCACTAGTCTAAAGACCCACCTGTTGTATCTGGAAATTAGGACAGCAGAGGCAGAAGCTGTACTGAACGATGGCTTTAGTAGCAAACAGTGTTAACAACACACGTTACTGCACGCTAGCTACTAAGCTAACCCCGAACAGATACAGGCTGGTGTTGGTATAGAGGCGGAGCGCCAAAGAAGCAGTCTCCCACCATCAGTCTCCTAATATAGGCATGATGTGATGACATCATCCATGCCTGCGCCCTCATGTCCGTGCTGCCTGTTGTTAATATGGGGAATATCAAACATTCAAATCCCCCCTGGGAAAACCAAAAAACATTATGAACATTTCAGTGTTATTCAACAGTTACCACAATAAAGTAAATGGACCCTGGGCTACCGGGTAGACCACCGGTTGACCTTGCATGACTGAGTGGATTATTCTGCCACTTCTGAAGCAGTTATGCCCCACTAAACAGTTTTCTGGAGTCACTGTGGAGATTCTCGGTTCAGGGGCCTCTGGTGAGCCCTCGGTGAGCTCGGCCCTGGAGACGCTGGGTGTGGCGGATCTGGTTGTCCCGCTGCAAAGTCCCAGTCCAGGTCCCACACTGGCTGGATCGGCTCCGGGGCAGCTGTTCTCACCCTTTGCAGACGTTTGGCGTGCCATCTCGATCCATCGGCCACTTGGAAGGTGGCTGGCCCCAAATGCACAGCAATTCTCACTGGCAATGACGGGACAGTCTGTGGGTCCAGCCGTTTGGCTCGTCGAACCCGAACCCATTCCAGCACTGTGAACAGCTCACCCGTACACGGTGTTGCTGTTGTGGGGGTATGTCTTTCACGCCGGCAGCGGGATGTGCCCTAGTTGGCGGTGTTCCTCTGGGTCCTGCTGGGCCATGAACTCTCTATCCTGCAGCACTGCGGTGGCACCTTGCTGCTGATGCTGGGCACGGATACGAGATGAGTCCAGGTTCTGTCCTCTTTCCTTGCTGTCTTCTCCCTGCGGTGTCAAGCACGGAGCGGCTGCACCCATGTCCGGGTGTGTTGCGCCCCCATCATCAGTGGCCAAACAGAGCCCAAGGTTATCATGAATGGTAAAACCCAGTTTGTAAAAGAGATCACACCCCAGGATATTATCCCCGTTTGTGGCTACCTGGAAGATGAACGCTGGGAGGACTCTTGAATCGTAGTGAACCGCCAGTGATACGGTCCCTATTAAGCTGATGTGTGTGTGCCCATAGCCATACAGCTCTGCTGGATTCTTCCCAATAGGATGACTGGGGAAGAATTTCTTTACTGTAACCCAGTTCATCACTGACCTCACAGTGGCAGTGTCCAGCAGCAATGGCAAGTCGACTTCATCTAACCTCACTGTGTATCACATGTACGCTGTCCCTCTGGAGCTCACGACGTCGATGGTGGTTCTTGGTGGTTCTTCTGGACTGAGTGGCGGGCTTGATGTCAGTCGTGACGATCGGCACACCAATGCAAAGTGATTGAGCTTACCGCAGCGGTTGCATCGCTGCCCCTTGACCAGGCAGATTGCTCTCTCTCTTGGTGCATCAGGGAGCTGCAGTAACTGCATGAACGATGTTTCATGGTGTTCATCTCGGCGTCCTCTGAAAAGGACGTGGCATGACCGGGTTCTTTTGCTGGTGTAACTGCACGCACCCACGGGACTCGTTGTTGTGGCTCACCTAACTGTGATGTTGGTTGTCGGTGGCCTCCAGCTGGAATCCATCATAGTACTGAAACAGCCTTAGCGAAGGTCACTAACGACCTCCTCATCGCATCTGATAATGGACTGGTTTCTGTACTTGTCCTTTTAGACCTTAGTGCAGCTTTTGATACTATTGATCATAATATTCTACTTGATAGATTAGAACACTATGTTGGACTTAATGGAACTTCGTTGCAGTGGTTTAGATCTTATTTATCTGATAGGTTCCAGTTTGTTCATGTAAATAGTGAGTTTTCTTTCAACTCAAAGCTTAGTCATGGAGTTTCACAGGGATCTGTGCTAGGCCCTACTCTTTTTAGTTTATATATGCTTCCGTTAGGCAACATTATTAGAAAGCACTGTATACATTTTCATTGTTATGCAGATGACACACAATTATGCCTGTCAATGAAGCCAGATGATAGTAATCAATTAGCCAAGTTAGAAGCCTGTCTTAAGGAAATCAAAGCTTGGATGACTTGTAATTTCCTGCTGTTAAATTCAGATAAGACTGAAGTCATTCTTGTTGGTCCAAAAAACCTTAGAAATTCCTTTCCAAATCAAACTTTCAGTTTGGATGCGGTTACTCTTTCTCTTAATAGCTCTGTGAGGAACCTTGGAATTATTTTCGATCAGGATCTGTCCTTCAATTCACATATTAAATTTGTTTCTAAGACTGCCTTCTATCATTTGCGTAATATTGCCAAGATTAGGAGCATCTTGTCTCAGAGTGATGCTGAGAAACTGATCCACGCTTTTGTTAGCTCGAGATTAAATTATTGTAATTCTTTATTATCAGGCTGTCCTAAAACATCTTTAAAAAGTCTTCAGCTGATCCAAAATGCTGCAGCAAGAGTTTTAACAGGTACTAGAAAGAGAGATCATATCTCTCCGGTTCTGGCCTCCCTTCATTGGCTTCCCATAGAGTTTAGAATTAAGTTTAAAATCCTTCTTCTTACTTACAAAGCTCTAAACAATCAGGCTCCTTTTTATTTAAAAGATCTGATACTACCGTATTATCCTAACAGAGCACTACGCTCCCAAAATGCAGGATTACTTGTAATACCTAGAATCTCCAAAAGTACAATGGGAGGCAGAGCCTTCAGTTATCAAGCTCCTCTCCTGTGGAACCAGCTGCCAATCTGGATTCGGGAGTCAGACTCAATCTCTGTTTTTAAGAATAGGGCTAAAACCTACCTTTTTGATATAGCCTACAATTAGGGAGGGATCATGTGTTTCTGAACCCTCCCTTAGTTATGCTGCTAATAGGTTTAGTCAGCCGGGGGACCTCCAGTAATGCACTTGGGCCTCACTCCTTTCCTCACTCTCAATGAAATATTTTTTTTGCTGGTCACTAACATTTGTTTGTTCTCTCCCATAGATTGAGTCCCCATCGTGCTGTTTGCTCTCTACATGTCTGTTCTTTTCTTCTTCTCTATCCCCTCACCCCCCAGCCAGTCGCAGCAGATGACTGCCCCTCCCTGAGCCTGGTTCTGCTGGAGGTTTCTTCCTGTTAAAAGGGAGTTTTTCCTCTCCACCGTCGCCAAGTGCTTGCTCACAGGGGATCGCCTGATTGCTGGGGTCTTTCTGCAACTGTGGGGGTTCCCCCTACAGTTGACAGTGCTATGAGATGACTGTTGTTGTGAAATGGCGCTACATAAATTAAGTTGAATTGAATTGAATTGAATTGAATTGAATGCCAACTCCACCGGCTTTGGCAACGGTAGGTTATCAGGCACCATGATTAACTTTGCCCGCAGCTGCGAGTTGCTAGTATGCTCCGCTAGCTGGTCCCACACCATCTCGTCCTCTAAATAGCCAAACTCGCATACGCTTGCCAGACAGCGGAGGTCTGCGATGTACTGCTGGTTCATCTCACCCACCCACTGTCGGCGCTGGCGGAAACGAATTCTCTTCACCAGCACACTTTCAGTCGCCGTGAAGTGTCTGGCCAGCACTGCAATGCACTTCTCATGCGTGTCCGCCTGTCCTAAATTCTTGAATATCCTCTGCCCCTCAGCACCCAGGCTGTGGATTAGAATTGCTTGCCACCTGAACTTGCTGTGTTTCTCCAGGTCCATTGCCAACACGTAAGTGCGGAACAACTCGAACCAATGAGGCCATGGGATGGGCGGCTCACCTAGGGTCGCGAGGAACAGCGGCGGTGGTGCTAGACATGCTTCCGTCATACTCATTCAGTGAATTTTTATTTTACTCAGGGACATGTTATAGTCACCCAGTGAATTTTCATTCTTCTTATTTCCTCTAGTTTTAACTGCTTTAAATGTCCTAGTTGCTTTTTACGTATATTTATTAGTATTAGTATTTAGTATTAAAGTGTGTTCATTACCTTTATCAGTATGAGAATTGATGTTTATTTATTACCTTGGCATTCATTGTGGACAGCAGAGTAAGAATTTCATTGCTCAGGAAATGTTGCATTTCTTAACTGTGCACATGATATTGCAGCCTTTGAATCTGAATCTTCAGGAAAGTAGTTAATTTTCCTCCAGAAGACCAGTTTACCTCGTCTCCAATACAGTATTCTGTCTGGAAATTAGGATAGCGAAGGCAGGAGCTGTATTGAACAGTGGCTTTACTAGCAAACGGTGTTAACGATATGTGTTACTGCATGCTAGCCACTAAGCTAACCCCAAGCAGATATATTTTTTGGATTTAGATTTAGATTCCTTTATTAGTCCCACAATGGGGAAATTACAGGGCATCCACATGAGTGGATAAGGCAGCCACTGGTGCGGCGCCCAACCCTTTCACCTTCACACACACATTCACACCTGGGGCCACTTTAGAGTCTCCAATTAATCTAACTTGCATGTTTTTGGCATGTGGGAAGAAACCGGAGAAATCCCGAAGTAAACCCATGCAGACAAGGGGAGAACATGCAAACTCCACACAGATCACTGTTGGTCAGTGGGCTGGGATCGAACCCAGGATCCCCTGGCCAAGGGTGAGTTGCTGTGTTGCCGCAGTGCTAACCACTCCGCCACCTCGCTGCCCCCCCGATACAGGCTGGTGTTGGTATAGAGGCAGTGCGCCATAGAGGCTGTTTCCCACCATCAGTCCCCTAATATAGGCACGGTGTGATGACGTCATCTGTGCCTGCACCCTCACATCCGTGCTGCCTGTTGTTAATATGGGGAATATCTAGCACCACCCACTGCTCTATTATTGGCCCACCTAGCTGTCTGTCATGTAGATGGAAGGGGGAGGCTAAAGGTAGCCTATTAGCCCCTGAGCTATTAGGCCCTGAGGTAACACTTGTACCAGGACGCACGCTGTAATGCAGGTGTCCTAACAAGCTCAGGGAGGACAAAAACTTCCTGTGGATCATAAAGGCAAAAGCTCGCTTGATCTTGATTTTCAGTATGAATACAGACTGTGAAAGTGAGGCCTCACAATTCTTCTGACTTTTTGGGTTTTAAGCTAGAGGTGTCAGAAAAGTTACCACAGGGATAACTGACTTGCGACGGCCAAGCATTCATAGCGACACCACTTTTTGATCCTTCAATGTTGGCTCTTCCTATCATTGTGAAGCAGAATTCACCAAACTTTGGATTGTTCACCCACTAATAGGGAATGTGAGCTGGGATTAGACCGTTGTGAGACAGGTGAGTTTTACCCATCTGATGATGTGTTGTTGCAACAGGTGTATGTGTTTGGCTGAGTAGTTACTGATGCAAAGCCACCATCTGTGGGATTATGACTGAACGCCTCTAAATAAGAATCCTGCCTAGACGTAGTAATTCCGTAGTGCTGCAGATCGCCGGTTGGCCTCAGATAGCCGCCCCGGCCGGTGATGGAACAGCACTCGTGAATGGGCTGGGGGACAGCTGGAAGGCGGCCACCCCTCCCCGATCACGGACGCATGTTCATGGAGAACCCAGTGCTAAATAACTCAGAGGACAACTCCCCCACTGTCCTCCAGGGTTCCATGACTCCAGAGCGGAGTCCCACAGAGCGATCGGGGGGCCCGTCTGGCGCATGGTGCTAGCGATTTGTTGTGGAATCACAGCAAAATTATTGAGAGATGGGCCGGAGTGACGTGAGGTACACCATCGGCTGTGAATCTGTGAACCAGAGCCTCTCATCTGAGCTAGGAGGCTATAAGTATGGCTGTGAATCTTTAGAAGTCACACAATTCAATTCAATTCCAATTTTTGGGGTCACAATTCTATTCAGAATCGATTTTTGATTCAGGATGATTTTCAGTTCACATTTGAATGAATGAATCTTTATTTCGAATAGATTAAAAGTAAAGATTAAAAAAAAGAAAGAATAATATAACAAAGGGGGAAAAAAATCTTACAAGGTCAAATCAATAACTCCTCTGATTATACAGTTCAACATAAGTTATCCGAAATGGGTGATGGCTGAAGCCGCAGCTTATATTGCCCACCCATATTCCATCCAAGAATTCAAAAGAAAAACAAAACAAGAGCGATTACAATTCAGAACAAAGCTAAGACAAACTGTGACAAAAAACTAAGCAACAACACAACACAGACTGGATATGACAATCCTTATGTGATTTTACATGTCATCTTGTATATATGTTTGGAGTATTTCTTCCTTTAGTTTTTGTTTAAATTGTCCAAGCGTTGTACATGATTTTAATTCAGGTCCAAAATCGTTCCATAATCTGACTCCTTGCACTGAAACACAGTGTTGCTTGGTGGTAGTTCTCACTGAAGGTTTTTGAAATATACATGTTCCTCTGAAATGATATTGTTTCTCCCTTATTTGGAACAACTTTTGGATATTTGCGGGTAGTGATAGATTCTTCACTTTAAACATTATTACTGCAGTTTTAAAGTCAACCAGATCTTTCAACTTGAGAACTTTTAATTTAAGAAAAAGTGGGTTTGTTGGTTCTCTGTAAGCTGTTTTGTTTATTATTCTAATAGCTCTCTTCTGAAGCATAATGATTGGATATATGTTTGTTTTATTTGTTTTTCCCCATACTTCAGTACAATATGTCATGGCTGGGAGTATTAATGAATGATACAAAGTATATAATGTGGGCTGATTCAGCAAATATTTCACTCTTGTGTATTATTGCAATTGATTTAGATATTTTACCTTTAATTAATATGTGACTTTCAACACAGTTTATTATCAATTATTACTCCAAGAAATTTAGTTCCGGATACCCTTTCAATCTCTACACCATTTACAGTACACTGAGTTTAGATATTAAGTTGCTGTGATGGTTGTTAAAAACTATAAATTTTGTCTTACTTAAATTGAGCGTTAATTTCTTTGAATCAAACCACAGTTTAAGTTTTCCTAATTCCTTTCTGAGTGTATCCAAAAGTTGTTCCAAATTGCTTCCACTGCATAATAAATTACTGTCATTGGCAAACAATATTACATCCATTTTTTCCAAAACTTTACATATATCATTTATATACATATTGAATAACAGTGGCCCCAAAACTGAACCTTGTGGGACTCCACAAGTAACCTTCAGTAACTGTGTTTTTGTTACCAACACATACATACTGATATCTATTCTTTAAGTAACTACATAACCAGGACAGTGCTACCCCCCTAGTACCACAATTTTGTAGTTTCTTTAATAATAAATTATGATCCACTGTATCAAATGCTTTTTTAAGATCCAGGAATACCCCAACTGAATACTCTTTATTTTCAACGGCAGTTGATATTTTTTCTATAAATTCCATTAGAGCAAATGCAGTTGTCCTCTTGTCTCTGAACCCATATTGCTGCTCACACAATAAATTATTCTTCATTATGAAGTTGTCAGTTCTCTCACAGAATATTTTTTCAAGTATCTTGGAAAATTGCGGCAATAGTGAAATTGGTCTATAGTTTGAAAATTCCCCTCTGTCACCCGTCTTGTATATTGGAATTACTTTAGCTATTTTCATTGCATTGGGAAATATACCTGTTTGGAGAGACAGGTTACAGATATACGTCAGTGGTTTCACTAAGCATTCAATAATAGTTTTGACTAAGAAGATGTCAATACCATCACAGTCTGTAGATGTTTTACTTTTAAACGATTTAACAATTTCAGTGACCTCTCTCTCGTCTGTGTTCTTTATGAAGATGGAGTCTTTTATAGCAGTGTTTTTGCTTATTGTATCACCTGTAGGTGCCGTAATGGGTATTTCTTGAGCCAAATTAGGACCAATGTTAACAAAAAAGTTATTAAATTCATCTGCAGGTGAGACTGCATTCACACTCTGAGTCGTTTTATTTTTTTTTTTTTTTCCACAATATCTTTATTGAACCTTTTTTTTTTTTTAACAAACATGATACAAACAATCAAACACTAACACTAAAGTACTACAAAAAAAAAAAAATGCACTAAAAACACCAACAACCACCAACAAAATCAAGTCTTCAACAATGCTCCTCTGTTTAGTCTAGACAATCCAATACATAAGTATACATATTATGTTCACCAGTTTGGAATTTACAAGGTCCACACACATCATTCACCTTCTTCTTCAAGAGTTATGTTTAAATTTTTTACATAATCAATAAAAGGTCTCCATATATTCTCAAACACAATTTCCTTTGATTTTAGTATATATGTTATTCTTTCTAATGGAAGGTTTGTTAACATCTGTCTTAACCACTGAGTCACATCTGGTCTATGAGTCTTTTTCCATAATAGTGCAATACATTTTTTGGCATTAAGCAAACTGAGGTCTATGAATGTTCTTTCACTTTTATTAAAATTATGCTTTTCTGGGTACAGACCCAACAAAAACAGTTTAGGATTCAATATGATTTGTTTTGAGATTATTTTTTCAATTGTTACCCTCACCTCTTCCCAAAACATTCTTATTAATCTACATTCCCATAAACAATGAAATAGGGTTCCTTTACTTTCCATGCATTTTGTGCATGTATCTGGTATATTTTTGTTATATCTATTTAACTCCTCTGGTGTAACATACATCCGCATTAACCATTTGAAATGTATCAATTTAAGGCGTGCATTTATTGATTTGGTTTGAGCTTCTGTACAAGCCAATTCCCATTGTTCCTCTGAAATTTCAATTTGCAGATCTTCTTTCCAGTAGTTTAATCTTTTCAGTGAATTTTCACTTGAAGATAGTGTCAATGAGTTATAAAACTCTGAAATAATACCCTTTCTTTTACTATCTTTCATCATCATTTTTTCCAAGGATGAATAAATAGGTCGAGTGAGAGCTTTATTTTGATTTGATCGAATAAAGTTTCTAAGTTGAAGATATTTAAAAAAATGTGTTCTATTGAGATTAAATTTGATCCTCAGCTCTTCAAAAGACATTATGTTGTCTGCACCTGGCAAATATAAATCCTGAATCTTTTGTATCCCTTTTAAATTCCATACTTTAAATACAGCGTCCGCTCTCCCTGGTTTAAAATATTGATTACCCCATATTGGACTAAATTGTGACAATAACTGTGGTTCTTTTAAATAGTTTTTAGCTTCACACCATATTTTGATCATATGCTTTACAAATGGATTTTTAACTTGTTTTTGTAATTTTTTTGCCGAATCTGAGTATATGAATAAGGGAAGAGGTAAAGGTAAATTGTATGATTCCATTTCAGTCCAGTGAGGGAGATCATTTGATGAAAAATAATATGTCATAGACCTCAGTTGTGCCGACCAATAATACAACATAAAATTTGGACATTTCAGACCTCCACGATCAAATGGTAAATATAATAAAGACAAACGTAATCTAGCCCTCCTGTTGTTCCATATAAATTCCACTAACTTTTTTTTTATTCTTGAGAATAGATCTAAAGGTGGTGATAAGGGAATGTATTGAAATAAATAAAGTATTTTAGGTAAAATATTACTTTTAAGTATATTGATTCTCCCGATCATCGACATTGGTAGTGACATCCATCTCTGAGTTAACTCACTGATATCTGACATTAAGGCTTCATAGTTGACACTGGCGACTGACTCTAGCTTAGGCATAATTTGGATTCCTAAATATTTAAACTGATTTACAACATTGAATTGATTTACCTCAGGGGCTGAGTAATTTCTCTGGGTCTCATTTAGCATTAATATTGAAGATTTAGTTTTATTTATTTTATATCCTGATATTTCCCCCAAATTCTTTATTAAATTCAACAAGGTTGGAATTGATTTTTTTAGATTCGACATAAACAAAATTATATCATCGGCGTACAGGGAGATTTTATGTTCTGTTGGTCCAACTTTAATTCCATATATTTGTGAATGTAAACGTATCGCTATCGCTAAAGGTTCAATTGCCATAGTAAACAGTAAAGGTGAAAGTGGACAGCCTTGTCGACATCCTCTATTGATTTTTATTGGTTTTGAAATATTGTTATTTGTTAGGATTTCTGCTGTAGCATTATTGTATATTATTTGAACCCATTTTATGAAATTATTTCCAAGTCCAAACCTTTGTAGGACTTCAAAAAGAAAGGGCCATTCAACTCTATCAAAGGCCTTTTCGGCGTCCAATGATAGGAGAGCTGTATCCGGTGCTTCTTTATTAAAATAAATAATATTAAATAGTCTTCTTACATTATGGAAGCCTTGTCTACCCTTTATAAAGCCATTCTGATCTCGATTAATAATATTTGGTAAAATTTCTTGTATTCGTCTTGCTAAAATTTTACAGATTATCTTAAGGTCGGCGTTTAATAGGCTTATTGGTCTCATATTTTCACATTTATTAGAGGGCTTACCTGGTTTTGGCAGCAGTATAATTAAGGCATTATTTATGTATGATGGTAAATTATTATTTTGAAATGCTTCTAAAACCATTTCCAAAAAAGGTTTTATTAATTTATTCTTAAATTTTTTATAAAGGTCAACTGGAAGACCATCTGGTCCTGCACTTTTTCCTGATTTCATATTATCAATGGCTAGCCCAACTTCTTCTTGACTAATTTTAGACTCCAATATCTCCCTGTTTTCATTTGGAATACACGGTATAGATAGTTCGTTCAAAAACCCATTTAGTTTTGTTAAATCAGGTTCATTTTTGGTATCATATAATTTTTCATAGTAATCTCTAAAGGCTCTATTAATTTCTAAAGGATCTATAACTACCTGTCCATTACTTATAATACTGGTAATTGGTGTTTTAATTTCCAATTGTTTAATCTGCCATGCTAATAATTTTCCTGATTTTTCACCTTGTTCATAAAAAGATTGTTTCAATCTTAGAAGACTCGAGGCAGCTCTATTCGCTGATTTTTTGTCGTATTCAGCTCTCAAAATCAGTAATTCATTCTCCAACCTTGGGTCACTTCCTGCATACACTTTTTCCTGAAGATTTTTTATTTTATGTTCCAATTTAGCTCTCTCCTCTCGAGTCTTCTTAGATTTTGATCCTGTATAACTAATAATATGTCCCCTAATAAAAGCTTTGAAAGCCTCCCACTTTACACATGCTGATGTTTGTGTAGTATTGATGTCAAAGAACTCGTCTATCTGTTTTTCTATATACTTGACAAATTCCTCATCCTGAAGCCATTTATGCTGAAATTGCCATCTACCTGATTCCTTTGTCAATTTTTTATCTACATATATTAGACAACAGGGTGCATGATCAGAGATCACGATGTTATCATAAAAGCAGTTTTGAATCTTGGACCTTAATTCTGTGGAAATCAAAAAATAATCAATACGTGAGAATGTCTTGTAGGTACTGGAATAACAAGAATAGGCTTTAACTTGTGGTTTCATTTCTCTCCATATATCTAACAATCTCAATTCTTTCATAAAATGATTAATAGTCATCCTACATCCAATGTGCGTACAATCCAGTCCTGTTGATCTATCCACACCTGGATTCAATGTACAATTAAAATCCCCTGCTATTATATGTTGCCCTGTAAGTGATGATAAGATGAGAAATAAATTAGCAAAGAACTTCTGATCATCTATATTGGGACCATATAAGTTCACAAGATTTATATTTTCTAATAGCAAAGAACCTTGAATGATTACATATCTTCCAAATTTGTCTCCAATTACATTTTTCACTTGAAAAGGAACTGATTTATGTATGAGAGTCATAACTCCCCTAGCTCGGGATGAAAATGAAGAGGTGAATACACTTCCCTGCCATCTACTCCTAATTCTTTTAACATCCTCCTCTATCAGATGAGTTTCTTGTAAAAACACAATTCTTGAACCCATGTCCTTTATTTTATTCATAACTTGTTTAAGTTTTTTTAAATTTTGTAGACCTCTGCAATTCCATGAAGTTAAATTAAGATTAACACTTTGGTCCATGATCAATAGAGAGTTTGGGATTACCTTGCAGTGTAAACATGCTCATACAGAGAAGCAAAAACATGAGTGGTTGAACATTCATCCTACACACTACACACAAACAAATTTCCCCTTCCCACACTTGTGGCAAACCCCCCAAAATCAAAAGAAAAATTCTGTCTCCCGATATAGCCATCGACCGTTCCACACCCACGGGGAACAGCCTAAGCCACTCCTTCTTCATCCTCCCAATCACCCTAACTCTACTGCTTTTAATGACGTAACATTAACTCTCCTCTGTAGTTTTCCAACTTAACTCCAAAATTTTTAACAACTTTGTACATCATAGTTTTTTTTTTTTGTTGTTTGTTTTGTTTTTGTTTTGTTTTTTTAATATATAATACAATCTATATTTTGTAAACTTACTATTTACTTCAAGTCAGTCAGATGCCTGTGCAAATGCTTAATTATTCTACCTTATATTTTGTTCATGCTTAGCTCCCACCAGTCTCTTCTTCTTCTTTGATCTTCTTGATGAACTCCTGCGCCTCCTCTGGGGTCTTGAAGATGTGGGTTCTGCCCTCATACGTGGTCAGCAGTCTCGCAGGATAGATTACACCATGACGAATCCCAAGGTTGCGCAGCTCCTTACGTACGGGATCAAACTGCTTCCTCAATTGTTGGATTCCTGTGGCCAAATCTGGGTAGAACCGCACCTGCTGGTCCTGGTGTTTAATCTCTCCTTTAGCACGTGCAGCGTTGAAGATCTTCATCCTGTCTCTGTTGCTAAGAAACTTCATAATTAAGGTCCTCGGCGGTCCCTTATCTCTCCGTGGGCCAATACGATGTGCTTTTTCCAGAACCACTGCTGATTGCAACTCCTCGCTGCCCAGCACCTCCGGAATCCACTTTTCCAGAAAGGAACATACGTCCCGACCTTCTGATTCCTCTGGAAGACCCACCAGCCTCAAATTATTCTGTCTCGACCGAGATTCCAAATCCAAAATATTATCTTCCAGAGATTTATTTTTTTTTTCCAAAGTGCGCACCTTTAATTGAAGACGGGTGACGTCATCTTCAGCACTAGCGAGACGGAGCTCCATCTGCGCCGTTCGTTCTACACAGTCACCCAATTCCTTTCTTATTCCTTCCAACGCTGTCATAATCCCATCAAATCTAGAGGAAAAGTCCGCTCTCATTGAACTCATGGCAGCCATCAGCGCATCTGCGCCATTCCCCGCAGAAATCGCACCGCCGCCAGCCGCCTCCGCCATATATGGAGCCTTGTTTGCTGCGTCACAGACCTGAAAGTCCGTTAATTTGGACTGTTTCGGCGGCTCGCTTTTTCCTTTTCCTGGTTTTCCAGCCTTAGGCCTCGCCGACATATCCTCGCTCAAATGCTGGGATACGTTCTGTCCCAAATGAGAGAGTTATTTGCCGATTTTTTTCTCCAGGAGCAGAGCAGAGCGAGACACGTCCGTTCTACGTGGCAGCCATAACCGGAAGTCCGAGTCGTTTTATTTTATTTTATTTATTTTTTTTGAAAGATTGGTTGGGTAGCTTGTATTTCAGTTTTTATTTCCAAGAAAATTGTTGAGTATTGTCCATGTATTTTTAATATTGTCTCTGTTTTTCTCCACTTCTTTACTGTAATAGTCTCTTTTACTACATCTCATTATATAAGTTAACTTATTTTTGTATGATTTTTTTGATCTCTTCCATTTCCATTTCCTCCTTCTTTGGTGGCATTTTTACTGACGATAATAAAACAATCTCTGCTGGCGTCGCCGGTATCCGATCCGACCGACCTCGAATCCAGCTGGGGCCTCAGCTAGCCCACTCCGCTGCTAGTCCCGCTGCTTACCGCCGCTGCAATTGAGCTCCTGTCCAGCCGGGGTGCTGGCAGCTCCTCCACTGAGCCCCGCCGCCCACCGCCGCTGTAGTTGAGCTCCGATCTTGCTCCTGTCCAGCTGGGGTCCCGGTAGTTCCTCCGCTGAGCCCCGCCACCTACCGACGTCTTCCTCAGTAGTTCCTCCGCCGAGCCCCACCGCTGTAACTGGGCTCCAATCCGGCTCTTATCCAGCTGAGGCCCCCGGCTGCTCCTCCACTGGTCCCCGTCTCCTACCGCTGCTGTAGTTGAACTCCGATCCGGTTACCGTCCAACTGTTGCCTTGGTTAGTTCCTACGGCGAGTCCCAATCACAAGATTCTAAGAAACTGCGCGGGAGGCTCAGCCGTCATCTACCAGGCCGATGCTGGGTCAGTGAGACGAACCGGGGACAGAGTTGCTCCTTTGTATCGGTGTTAGGTGCTACGATTAGCTATGGCGTTAGCTATAGCGATAGTGTTAGCTTAGCACATTAGCTTAGCACATCCCACGGCTCTTTCCACATTCAGCCTTCACATTCACACCCAAACAGAGAACAAGGCTGGATGGTTGAAAAAAATTTGGCTCTCAGTTCAGTACAAAAACCCACTAATTTCAGAAAAAAGTCCACTGCACTGCAAAAAATGCTGAGGTAAGCTTGAAAGCAGAGTACAGTGTGTTGATGTTTTGGGGGGTTATATTTAAAAAAAAATACATCAACTGATTTGCAATAAACTACTGTTAAATGAAAAAAGTAGGCTTAGGCTAGTAACTGTTTTTTATTTCTTGAAAACTTGTGCACACACACTGTGGCAGATGAGACAAGGGGCACCAGCGTGGAGGCACGGAATAAGTGCAGGCAGGACACGGCGAACTGAAGTTTAAAAGGGTGTTTTATTCATCCTCCAACACGAGGGTCACTCCAGCGCTGTGGGAGCGCGCTGGAGCGAGCACTCTGTCTCTAGTCAGCAAACAGGCAATGCGTGTGATCAAAAAGTCAGTAAGAGAGAGAGCAAGCGATATGCAGTTGGCTTATATACCCAGCTAGACAATGCATGCATGGCACATTAGCATCACAGTAAACAGCAGGAAGGCATGGGCATTTGCATTAGAGTCACACATATCAATAGCAGGATTACTGGCACCGGAATTAGACAAAGAGAGGCTGCCTATTGATATCAGTCCATACATCTCACTGTTCTGCTAATTGCTCCAGCTGAGCGCTCTGCTTGACCCGTAGACTGTGGGGGTCACCCACAACACGTGAAATAAATTTTGAAAATTTTTCTTTTCAGCATATCACAATTCCTAACAGCTTTTACACAGTGTGTAGGTTTGGTCACCCTACAGCATTCTACAAATATAGGCTTGTGGAGGAACAAAATAAGTTCAGGCGAGACATGGCGAGCTGAAGGTTTAAGAGTTTTATTCCTCCATCATCATGAGACACACTGCAGTGCTGTATGCTCTGTGTGCACTCTCCTGAGTGTGCTGTGAGGCATGTAAAGTCAGCTCTTTTATACATTCAAGAGAGAATGCATGGCACATTTACATATTGATATACATATCAGTCAATACATATCAATCACGTGATTAACTGGTTGTCCCCCAAGGGGCTCTCTGTCCGTATGCCAATTGTTCTGCTTCATGCCCAAGCTGAGTGTTATGAATGTCCATGTAGATTGTAGTGGGTCACTACAGTGCTTCCCCCCAGAACACTCAGCAGGGGTTGTGACACCCGCCCCCCCCACCGTTTGGCTCCAGCTCCGGTAGAACTGTCGGAGGGCATGTCAGTCCGTGAGGGGGACGGGGGAGGGGTGGAAAGGGCAGTGTGCTCCGCTCCGAGTTCCAACACGTTGAACGGCCGTGGATCGTGGGCACACGGGCCGGTGTGCAGTCGTGCGTAATGGAACCAGACAGCGATCGGCCAGCTTTGGGAGTGAGGTGCAGGAAAAGCTCTGTGCAGGAGGAGGTTGAGGGGGTGGGAGTAAGCGAGTGCCGGCCCGGGACGTCAAAGGTGTCTGGGCCGCGCAAAAATTGCGTGTGGATTCGCGATGGTGAGGAACTTTTCCCGTTAAAAGTGGCGGAGATCCACAGCGGCTGTGAAAAACTTATATCTCTGACTTCTCTCGTGTTTTGGTCCAGCGAGGATGTGGGGAAGGCGAGCGCCAAATTCCCCGAGGATGCGTAGTGGCTGTGATAAACTGAAGCTGTGTCAGGGACTCGGCAGTTTGGCTTTAGGTGCGGGAAACAGCCCTAAAGTCATCAGGGAAAGCAATCAGCTAAATTCCCCTTGTGCACCGTGGCTGGAAAACTCATACAAAGTCCTGTGTGCTGGCTGCACGTCCACTCCAGGTGTGCGAGCAGCCCTGAAGGTTCTGAGGGTGGTGATCGGCCGTTTAACTCGAGCATGTGCAGCGGCGGAGGACGCCGTATCAGTCTGTGGATCCGGTTTGTCCCTGGTGCATGGTGCGCGCCTGGCGCAGTGACCACATAGCTGGCAGTTGCGCTGTACCCGTGTGGGTGCGAAGGATGTAGGCGATCTCTGGTCCTCTGGGATCCACAGCGCGGTTCCAGTGTGGAGGTACAGTGGGGAATAAAAGTATTTAGTCAGCCACCAATTGTGCAAGTTCTCCCACTTAAAAGATGAGAGAGGTCTCCAATTTTCATCACAGGTATACCTCAACTATGAGAGACAAAATGAGAAAAAAAAATCCAAAAAATCACATTGAAGGATTTTTAATGAATTAATTGGTAAATTCCTCTGTAAAATAAGTATTTGGTCAATAACAAAAGTTCATCTCAATACTTTGTTATATACCCTTTGTTGGCAATGACAGAGGTCAAACGTTTTCTGTAAGTCTTCACAAGGTTTTCACACACTGTTGCTGGTATTTTGGCCCATTCCTCCATGCAGATCTCCTCTAGAGCAGTGATGTTTTGGGGCTGTCGCTGGGCAACACGGACTTTCAACTCCCTCCAAAGATTTTCTATGGAGTTGAGATCTGGAGACTGGCTAGGCCACTCCAGGACCTTGAAATGCTTCTTACGAAGCCACTCCTTCGTTGCCCGGGCGGTGTGTTTGGGATCATTGTCATGCTGAAAGACCCAGCCATGTTTCATCTTCAATGCCCTTGCTGATGGAAGGAGGTTTTCACTCAAAATCTCACGATACATGGCCCCATTCATTCTTTCCTTTACACAGATCAGTCGTCCTGGTCCCTTTGAAGAAAAACAGCCCCAAAGCATGATGTTTCCACCCCCATGCTTCACAGTAGGTATGGTGTTCTTTCTCCTCCAAACACGACAAGTTGAGTTTTTACAATAAAGTTCTATTTTGGTTTCATCTGACCATATGACATTCTCCCAATCCTCTTCTGGATCATCCAAATGCTCTCTAGCAAACTTCAGACGGGCCTGGACATGTACTGACTTAAGCAGGGGGACACGTCTGGCACTGCAGGATTTGAGTCCCTGGCGGCGTAGTGTGTTACTGATGGTAGCCTTTGTTACTTTGGTCCCAGCTCTCTGCAGGCCATTCACTAGGTCCCCCCGTGTGGTTCTGGGATTTTTGCTCACCATTCTCGTGATCATTTTGACCCCACGGGGTGAGATCTTGCGTGGATCCCCAG
The DNA here is from genome assembly GCA_020510985.1 of Pholidichthys leucotaenia. Classification (NCBI taxonomy): domain Eukaryota; kingdom Metazoa; phylum Chordata; class Actinopteri; order Cichliformes; family Pholidichthyidae; genus Pholidichthys; species Pholidichthys leucotaenia. The sequence goes on along the minus strand of CM035844.1, from coordinate 400,626,348 downwards.
ATCGAGGGAGATTATGAGTGGTCTTGTATGTCTTCCATTTTCCAATAATTGCTCCCACAGTTGATTTATTCACACCAAGCTGCTTACCTATTGCAGAGTCAGTCTTCCCAGCCTGGTGCAGGTCTAAAATTTTGTTTCTGGTGTCCTTTGACAGCTCTTTGGTCTTGGCCATAGTGGAGTTTGGAGTCTGACTGTTTGAGGTTGTGGACAGGTGTCTTTTATACTGATAAAAAGTTCAAACAGGTGCCATTAATACAGGTAACGAGTGGAGGACAGAGGAGCCTCTTAAAGAAGAAGTTAGAGGTCTGTGAGAGCCAGAAATCTTGCTTGTTTGTAGGTGACTAAATGCTTATTTTACTGAGGAATTTACCAATTAATTCATTAAAAATCCTTCAATGTGATTTTCTGGATTTTTTTTTTCTCATTTTGTCTGTCATAGTTGAGGTATACCTATGATGAAAATTGGAGGCCTCTCTCATCTTTTAAGTGGGAGAACTTGCACAATTGGTGGCTGACTAAATACTTTTTTCCCAACTGTAAAAGATCAGGCGAGGGACACACCGTGACGTGTTCTGAGGCTTCCCGTCCGGGTCATCTCCAGGGTGTTCTCCTCGTGTTCCATTCTTCGTTAAGGGTCACCAGTGTGGAGGAACAAAATAAGTTCAGGTGAGACACGGAGAGCTGAAGGTTTAAGAGTTTTATTCCTCCATCATCATGAGACACACTGCAGCGCTGTATGTTCTGTGTGCGCTCTCCTGAGTGCACTGTGAGGCATGTAAAGTCAGCTCTTTTATACATTCAAGAGAGAATGCATGGCACATTTACATATTGATACACATATCAGACAATACATATCAATCGCGTGACTAACTGGTGCCAGACTCCTCTCCTTACTCCGGGGATGTATAACAATGGGACAAGAGAGAATGCATGGCACATTTACATATCGATATACATATCAGTCAGTACATATCAATCGCGTGATTAACTGGTTGTCCCCCAAGGGGCTCTCTGTCCGTATGCCAATTGTTCTGCTTCATGCCCAAGCTGAGTGTTATGAATGTCCATGTAGATTGTGGTGACCCACCACAGGCTATTCATTTAAAAAACAAAAGTAATTTCTACCACAAATACTTTGAATAGCCATTTAAATACTAGTGCTACCTGACTGTATGCAGTCAATGAGCATTTACCTATACAGTATCTTAGTGCAATGAACAAATTCAATAAGAACTGAATGTAATTGATGCATAAGATAAGTAACCTTCATTTTTACCTGCACAAATATAAACTTAAGTATCTAAATTCTTCAGAGAATTGAAAAACAAATGAAAGTTATAAAACAAAAATAAAGTGCTGTTACAAGATTTCATGATTTTTTTTTTTGAAGAAGTTGAACTTCTTTCAACTCTGGGTGATGGCGGTTAATGTGAGCCCCAGTGTTTGTGGTGTTACCAAAGTACTTGACTCGTTTTGCAAACTTTACATATTACATGTGTCATGTCAAGCACTTTCTTTCCTGGAATGTTGGAAAAACAAAAATGTGCCCACACACTTGCCTTCATTGAAGATGGGACTGGCTGAATTTCTTGCTGCTCTATTTTTTCTTTATTCCTACGCTACTCTGTATGGTCTTCCTGAGCAGCGTCTGTGTGTACTCGAAGCGGCAGTACATGTCACATGACAGGACTGTTATGTCAGTAAAAGGGAGCCAAGGACGAGACCAAGCGTTGAACTGGACACGACTTTATTAGTGACTCACTCTCACAATACAGGCGCTGCCGCCGTCAGACTGACAGGAGGCCAAACAGGCCACCCCTCTTCCTCACAGCCCTCTTATACCCCGGGTGGCAGCGCAACCGGAAAGGTGGAGCCACCACCCGTGTCATACAATAATATGACCCCATAACAACACAACACTTTCCCCCCTTCAAAAAAAATGGTCCAAAACATATGCACACAATCGAGACCCTCCCCAATTTGGAACCCGAATCAAGAAAACTGCCGTGTTCCTAAAATAAATGATATAAAACACAAAGCAATCCCATTAACAGAAGTAATTTACAACTCGGTTATCCCCCATTTCCATCACCATGCATCATGTACAGTGGGGAATAAAAGTATTTAGTCAGCCACCAATTGTGCAAGTTCTCCCACTTAAAAGATGAGAGAGGTCTCCAATTTTCATCATAGGTATACCTCAACTATGAGAGACAAAATAAGAAAAAAAAAATCCAGAAAATCACATTGAAGGATTTTTAATGAATTAATTGGTAAATTCCTTGGTAAAATAAGTATTTGGTCATTAACAAAAGTTCATCTCAATACTTTGTTATATACCCTTTGTTGGCAATGACAGAGGTCAAACGTTTTCTGTAAGTCTTCACAAGGTTTTCACACACTGTTGCTGGTATTTTGGCCCATTCCTCCATGCAGATCTCCTCTAGAGCAGTGATGTTTTGGGGCTGTCGCTGGGCAACACGGACTTTCAACTCCCTCCAAAGATTTTCTATGGGGTTGAGATCTGGAGACTGGCTAGGCCACTCCAGGACCTTGAAATGCTTCTTACGAAGCCACTCCTTCGTTGCCCGGGCAGTGTGTTTGGGATCATTGTCATGCTGAAAGACCCAGCCATGTTTCATCTTGCACGTGCACAGACAGTTCTCCAGACTGAACCCGCGCAAGGCCCCCGGGCCAGACGGTGTGTCTCCCTCCACCCTGAGACACTGTGCGAAAGAGCTGGCTCCTGTCTTCACAGACATTTTTAACACCTCCCTTAAGCAATGTCACGTGCCGACCTGCCTCAAATCCTCCACCATCATCCCTGTCCCCAAGAAGCCACGGATTACTGGACTTAACGACTACAGACCTGTAGCGCTCACCTCTGTAGTCATGAAGTCCTTTGAGCGCCTGGTCCTGTCTCACCTCAAGTCCATCACCACACCCCTCCTAGACCCGCTGCAGTTTGCCTACCGTGCTAACAGGTCTGTGGACGACGCAGTCAACCTGGCCCTCCACTCCATCCTGCAGCACCTGGACTCCCCGGGAACCTATGCCAGGATTCTGTTTGTGGACTTCAGCTCCGCATTCAACACCATCCACCCCGATCTGCTCCAGGACAAGCTGTCCCTGCTCAACGTGCCTGACTCCCTCTGCAGGTGGATCACCGACTTCCTGACGGACCGGAGACAGCATGTGCGGCTGGGGAAGTCTGTCTCAGACTCTGTTAGCATCAGCATTGGATCACCCCAGGGCTGTGTACTTTTCCCCCTACTCTTCTCCCTTTATACCAACTCCTGCACCTCCTCCCACCAGTCTGTTAAGCTGATTAAGTTTGCGGACGACACCACCCTCATCGGGCTCATCTCCAACGGTGACGAGTCCGCCTACAGGGAAGAGGTGGCCCAGCTGGTGTCCTGGTGCAGCCACAACAACCTGCAGCTGAATGCTCTGAAGACAGCGGAGATGATTGTGGACTTCAGGAAAGTCACATCCCCCCTGCCCCCCCTCACCATCACAGGCTCTCCCATCACCTTTGCAGATTCCTTCCACTTCTTGGGCATCACCATCACCCGAGACCTCAAATGGGAGCCAACCATCAGCTCCCTCATCAAAAAGGCCCAGCAGAGGATGTTCTTTCTGCGGCAGCTGAGGAAGCTCAAGCTACCCACCAAGATGTTAGTGCAGTTCTACACGGCCATCATCGAGTCCATCCTCACCTCCTCCATAACTGTGTGGTACGCAGGAGCCACTGCCAGGGACAGACTAAGGCTGCAGCGCGTCGTGCGCACTGCTGAGAAGGTGATAGGCTGCAAGCTCCCATCTCTCCAGGACCTGTACGTCTCCAGGACCCGGAGGCGTGCTGGCTGGATCATAGCCGATCCTTCACATCCTGGTCACGTGCTGTTTGCCCCCCTCCCCTCAGGTAGAAGGCTTCGGTCCATTCGGACTAAAACCTCCCGGCACATGAACAGCTTTTTCCCCTCTGCCATCAGACTGCTGAACACTAAGTGACTTTTGACTCTCGTGCACTATGTACAGCAGCTCAACCAGACTCATGTCAATCATCACTGTTTTTCTGTTGCATTATTGACTGCACTATGTGGTACTTCACATTATCTGCTACATGCTAATTTTTTTAAAACTGCCTTGACTAGTACTACTCATTATTACTAGTATTATTATTATTATTACTTATTATTACTTATTTTTCTACACTTATTGCACGTTTCTAGTCCTTTAGTTTTTTAGTTTATCCCTTTTTCTCATTATGTTTTTAATGTTGCAGCATGGCACCGAGACAAATTCCTAGTTTGTGTATCACATGAACAATGGCAATAAACCTGATTCTGATTCTGATCTTCAATGCCCTTGCTGATGGAAAGAGGTTTTCACTCAAAATCTCACGATACATGGCCCCATTCATTCTTTCCTTTACACAGATCAGTCGTCCTGGTCCCTTTGCAGAAAAACAGCCCCAAAGTATGATGTTTCCACCCCCATGTTTCACAGTAGGTATGGTGTTCTTTCTCCTCCAAACACGACAAGTTGAGTTTTTACCAAAAAGTTCTATTTTGGTTTCATCTGACCATATGACATTCTCCCAATCCCCTTCTGGATCATCCAAATGCTCTCTAGCAAACTTCAGACGGGCCTGGACATGTACTGGCTTAAGCAGGGGGACACGTCTGGCACTGCAGGATTTGAGTCCCTGGTGGCGTAGTGTGTTACTGATGGTAGCCTTTGTTACTTTGGTCCCAGCTCTCTCCAGGTCATTCACTAGGTCCCCCTGTGTGGTTCTGGGATTTTTGCTCACCGTTCTTGTGATCATTTTGACCTCACAGGGTGAGATCTTGCGTGGAGCCCCAGATTGAGGGAGATTATCAGTGGTCTTGTATGTCTTCCATTTTCTAATAATTGCTCCCACAATTGATTTTTTCACACCAAGCTGCTTATCTATTGCAGATTCAGTCTTCCCAGCCTGGTGCAGGTCTAAAATTTTGTTTCTGGTGTCCTTTGACAGCTCTTTGGTCTTGGCCATAGTGGAGTTTGGAGTCTGACTGTTTGAGGTTGTGGACAGGTGTCTTTTATACTGATAATGAGTTCAAACAGGTGCCATTAATACAGGTAATGAGTGGAGGACAGAGGAGCCTCTTAAAGAAGAAGTTAGAGGTCTGTGAGAGCCAGAAATCTTGCTTGTTTGTAGGTGACCAAATACTTATTTTACCGAGGAATTTACCAATTAATTCATTAAAAATCCTTCAATGTGATTTTCTGGATTTTTTTTTCTCATTTTGTCTGTCATAGTTGAGGTATACCTATGATGAAAATTGGAGACCTCTCTCATCTTTTAAGTGGGAGAACTTGTACAGTTGGTGGCTGACTAAATACTTTTTTTGCCCCACTGTACATTGGCCAACCATCAGTCTGCCCCAGTAGAGGAACCCCACCACCACCACCCTGGAAAGCCGTCAAACGGCTCCCCTCCGATGCACCTTCTTTTCTTCACTCTTGGGGATGACCATCGAGGTCCAAACACCTCCTTCTTCTCTCGGGCGTGCCGCAGCTCATTGGGATGCCTCCACAAGCCATCAGATAGCTGGAGGTAGGTATCCTCCCCAACATCCACCACCTGCAGCCACCCCTGGTCATCTTGTCGTTGGCGTTTGCCCCAAACACCTCTTGACCAGGCCTCCCCTCTGGGTTGGACCACATCCGTGACCCCCAGAGGGGCCCTACTTGGCTTCCAGTGTCTCTGTTTGGCATGTTGTTTCACCGTGCCAGCCGGTCCTGCCCCGCTCTCTTTCATTTTTGCTGCAGGCAAAGCCGTTGTGATCCCCTGCTCACCAGTACCTTCCAGCCAAACTCCAGGAGTAGAATGGGTCATCCACTTGGCACCACCCGCCGTCACAGGCGTCCCACCACGCCGCCCAGTTCCCTCAGCTAGGGTTACTTGGGCACTGGCACCTGGGTCCTCCTGCGATGGCCCTGGGTGGGGTTGGTCCTGCTCATCGTCCAGAATACTAGTCAAAGGTTCATCCCACACAGCTGTGTCCACCGTTCGTGGAACCGACTGGTCCCATAAACCACAGCCCGCCCACTCTTCTCCAATGCTGCTGGTGATGGCGAAGCCCAATCCATAAAACAGATCACACCCCATAATATTCTCTCTATGGGCAGTCACGATGAATTTCAAGCTGGACACCTCTGCCAACTTGTACCTAGCTGTCAGTTCCACCGACCCCACCATGGCCAATCTTCCTCCATCATACCCACACAGCAGCACTGAATGATCTCTCACTTGACAATGTGGGAAGAAACTCCTTACGGTTGACCAACACGGATCTCACCGCTCCCATGTCAATCAGTAACGGCACCGTTACCCCGTCCAGTTCCACCTTGTAGTAGGAACGGCCGTCGGTACTTGGGGATATGGTGTGAATGACCGTGGGAGTTGGAGCGGGGGTTTCTCGTTGCATCTCGGGTCCCCTCACTCAAACCTATAACATGCCCTGGCAAAATGATGCAGGAGTCCACACTTGCTGCAGCGTCTTCCTCTTGCCAGACACTCTCTGGCCTTATAATGGTGCTTGGTGGATCCACAACCCAAACACCTGGGCGATCCTGGGGCGGACCTCATCCTGATAGCATTAGCGCATTCTTCATCACCTTCCACGCCATCATCGCTGTCCGGGTCCACTGCCTGTACCGTCGACTGTGGTTCAAAATGGCGGTGTGACACTCTTTCACCGAGCTCCTGTGATAGCTTGTCTGCCGCCTCAAACTGTTGAGCTAACTCGATGAACATGGCTAACATCAGCTCACCCGAGTGTGTGAGGAGCTTTGACCTTGTCGCCAGGCAAACGGTATGTTCCACCAACTGGTCGCGGACCATCTCTTCCTCTAACACTCCAAACTGACAGTCCTTGGCCAACTGATGTAGGTCTGCTACATACCGCTGCACTTACTCACCAGTCCACTGGCGGCGCTGCAGAAACTGGATCCTCCAGATAATGACGTTTTCCAGGGCGTGAAAATATCACGCCATTAGCTCAACCACTTCTTCAAAACTATCACCCTCGCCTAAAGTACTAAGGATACGTTGTCCTTCCATTCCTAAGTTGTGAACTAACAGTGCCTGTGCCCGCAACTTCTCCAGTCTTCCAAAGTCCAACGCTACTGAATAATTTTGAAAGGCAGTGAACCACCTCACCCAAGGGACGGGCGGCTCACCGGGAAGCTCCAAAAATGGCCAAATTGAAGTAGCCCCCACGTCCATACTTTTTACCCTCGTTGCCAAATGTTATGTCGGTAAAAGGGAGCCAAGGACGAGACCGAGTGTTGAACTGAACACGATTTTATTAGTGACTCACTCTCACAATACAGGTGCTGCCGTCAGGCTGAGGGGAGGCCAAAGAGACCACCCCTCACAGCCCTCTTATACCCCGGGTGGCAGCAGAACCAGAAAGGTGGAGCCACCACCTGTGTCACACAGTAATATGTCCCCATAACAACACAACACTCCCCCCCACCTTAAAAAAAAATGGTCCAAAACACATGCACACAATCGAGACCATCCCCAATTTGGAACCCAAGTCATGCACTAAAACTAAACAGAAATGCTTAAAGGCCTATCACACTCACTCAAAATAACTAAAACTAGGGGGGAATAGGTGGACTGCCGTCCCACCCCCACACGGCAAGACGGATTATTTTGCCATCTATACTAAAAGAACAGTCCACTAAACAGAAAACTGCCATGTTCCTAAAATAAATGATATAAAACACAAAGCAATCCCATTAACAGAAGTAATTTACAACTCGGTTATCCCCCATTTCCATCACCATGCATCATGTACATTGGCCCGGGTGGCAGCAAACCCAGAAAGGTGGAGCCACCACCCATGTCACACAATAATATGTCCCCATAACAACACAACAGGGACCCCAGCACCACCTCAAAAATAATAATGTAGCGAACTCAATATGAGCACCCTACTTGGCTTACCAAGTGGGTTGACCCTATTGGCGACACAGGTAGGGTGCGGGACTCCGGAGCGGGAGGTGTGAGTTCGAATCTCCCGGTGGGACGTCGCCATGTCGAGCAGCACGTTACACTGGTGTCAGAAGTGGGATCTCCTGTCCAAAGCAGTAATGGGGCGCTGACATCGGGACGATGTCGAGAACCAGAGGGGAGTAGTGTAGCGAACTCAATATGAGCACCCTACTTGGCTTGCCAAGTGGGTTGACCCTATTGGCGACACAGGTAGGGTGCGGGACTCCGGAGCGGGAGGCGTGAGTTCGAATCTCCCGGTGGGACGTCGCCATGTCGAGCAGCACGTTACAATAATAACAATGATGATGATGATAATAATAATAAAATTGATTCTTAATTTTTGTAAACCGATTCTGAATTGTGTAAAATGAGAATCTCGATCCTTATGTGAATTGTTTTTTTTCCAACACCCCTAGCTATAAGCTAGTCAGTTAATGGCTAACTGATGTAAGAGGGAAGGTGGAATTGAGTAGGTGAAGGATGGTTCTTTAAGAGATCGCTTTAAATCAGAGCGTTTCAAGAAAGCCAGAAAAAATACAAAACAAATTTGCTTCAGTAATTTAAGAAATTAAAGAAAATGTGAGCAAATAAATATGTCAAACATGTCATTAAGACGTGTGAGCTGTTAAAATGTGGAAAAAGTGCAGTCAATGACGCCTTTAAAAAAGAAAACTGCCAACTTGGGGAGTTATCATTGTTTTAAAGAATTAGATAAAATTGCTTTATCATTTTGTTTACCTTAAAGAAAGACAAACATTTTATTTATTTATTTCGCTCTGGAGGACTCTGCTCAGCATACTTTATTTTGAAAATGCCAAAAGCTGTATTTTTTTAATTGAGAAAATTTGAGAAATTGAGCAGAGAATGAAAACTTACAAAGTGAAGCTGAAATACAGTATTGACAAAAGTAATTTGTACTTTGATTTTCACTTTTTTCAATCAAGTGGTAATTATAATTATTTTACAATTAAATAACCAACTGGCTCAAATAACAGTTACTATCAGTGGAACAAGGGTGAAAGAATTTTTTTTGTCCTGGCCTTTTTTTTTTATTACAACCCAAATGATGCAATATTCGCTCACAGGATTGCATTCAGCTTTTCTTCCAGGTTTTCCTCATTCACTTCAGCAGGGTGATACATTTGGAGCAGAAAAGACTTTAAATGACCAATATTTGTGAAGAAGCAATATCTTGTGTACGTCCCTCGATACCTGTGCATAACTTGGCTTCCTCCCAAGACAAAGTTTTTCAGAAAAAAATGTACTAATTTCATTTCTATTGAATGAATGGTGTTGGGAAAGAAATCAGATCTCTGGATGACAGCACTGTGACTTTGCCTCCTCCACATGCCACACACTCGTGGAAAGAATGAGGTTTGCATTCTTACTTTTGCTGAGATGAGGCCTTCACCATCCAATTATTTCACTCTTTTAAATGCATTCACAGCAAAACCTCTTCAAAAGCCTATTTGCTCATTCCCTCTGTGTAGGACATGATTTCCTTCCTTTATATCTTTGTATCCTTTCCTTGCAAGAATGCAGTTCAGTCTCTAATGTTCCCCTGCTCTGCTCCTCTATTACTCTAATCTGTGTGCCAGATGCCATGGGACAAATTGCAGCTAAAACAGATGGGAGAGACAGTCTCAGGGTGTCCAGAGTTAAAGAGGTAGTAAACCCATCTCCAGGCTAAATGAACTCTCTGAATGATACTCATTCTCCCAAATCAGATATTCCTATGGCTGCTGGACATCACACTGCGATAAGACGCTGTGAAGGAAACCCGCTTCCTCACCTACTTATCTCCCACTTCTTATTTCTTTGAAAATCCCTTTTTTCCGTATAATCATAATCTCATTGGAGCAGATCCATCACTGCTAAGGAGACAATAGGACCCTAAAGTGATTTTGAGAACAAACTTTCTTTTCTTATTACTGTGGAACGTGCTCTCCATGTTTTTTTAAGCATTGTTCCACTCATTAAATGAAAAACGTTCAAAACAGGGAAACCCCTACGGCAAGGACAGTGGGAATATGTGATTCAGGTAAATTAGTAAAATGAAGTTTAGATCAGTCTTAAAGATTAAGGAGCAGCTGCCTTCATGCAGTTAAACCAGTATGAATATGGATTGCTGTAAAAGCTCAGACTGTTTTGCTGCATAAGTATCATTTTTATCTTTGTTTCCACACATTTTACTCAACTTTTACACTCAAGCTGCAGGACTTTCACTGACCTTTTTAATTCTAATCTCATTTTTATTTAACCACAACAAATGATTTCATCCACAAATTTCACAGCTGCTGAGGGTGCCAGTGAGTGTCTGAAGATTTAGGGAAATATAGGATATTAGGTCCTGTTTATGTGTTGCTGTGGTGATGGGAAGGCATTAATGATTAACTACAAAGACAGACACATGCACACACACTGATACACTATCATATGTCTCTTCACTGAGGCATAATGAAATGAAAATACACTGGTATTTGGTATACTTTATTAACCCCAGAAAAAAAATTCAAGGGCATCCAGTGAGCTGGATGAGGCATCCCTTCACCATTCGAGCCACTTCAGTCTCCAATTAAACTAACTTGCACATTTTGGAATGTGGGAGGAAACCACAGCACCTGGGGGTAAACCCACGCCAAGCAAGGGCCCAGCTTGGTTGGTGGATTTGAACCCCCAACCTTCTTACTTTGAGGCAATAGTGCTAACCACTAAACCACCATGTTGTGATGCTTTTATAAGCTTCAGGTTTGTTTTTGATTCAGTAGGATTTTGAACAATTCATGCTTTTCTTGTACCCTCCAGTGTTTATAAAAATACAAAACCAGTCTGTGTATTCAAGGATTGTTGTGAGAAAAAAAAAAAAAATAAAATATATATATATATATATATATATATATATATATTAGGTACACCTGTCCAACTGCTCGTTAACACTTAATTTCTAATCAGCCAATCACATGGCGGCAACTCAGTGCATTTAGGCATGTAGACATGGTCAAGACAATCTCCTGCAGTTCAAACCGAGCATCAGTATGGGGAAGAAAGGTGATTTGAGTGACTTTGAACGTGGCATGGTTGTTGGTGCCAGAAGGGCTGGTCTGAGTATTTCAGAAACTGCTGATCTACTGGGATTTTCACGCACAACCATCTCTAGGGTTTACAGAGAATGGTCCGAAAAAGAAAAAATATCCAGTGAGCGGCAGTTCTGTGGGCGGAAATGCCTTGTTGATGCCAGAGGTCAGAGGAGAATGGCCAGACTGGTTCGAGCTGATAGAAAGGCAACAGTGACTCAAATAACCACCCGTTACAACCAAGGTAGGCAGAAGAGCATCTCTGAACGCACAGTACGTCGAACTTTGAGGCAGATGGGCTACAGCAGCAGAAGACCACGCCGGGTGCCACTCCTTTCAGCTAAGAACAGGAAACTGAGGCTACAATTTGCACAAGCTCATCGAAATTGGACAATAGAAGATTGGAAAAACGTTGCCTGGTCTGATGAGTCTCGATTTCTGCTGCGACATTCGGATGGTAGGGTCAGAATTTGGCGTCAACAACATGAAAGCATGGATCCATCCTGCCTTGTATCAATGGTTCAGGCTGGTGGTGGTGGTGTAATGGTGTGGGGAATATTTTCTTGGCACTCTTTGGGCCCCTTGGTACCAATTGAGCATCGTTGCAATGCTACAGCCTACCTGAGTATTGTTGCTGACCATGTCCATCCCTTTATGACCACAATGTACCCAACTTGTGATGGCTACTTTCAGCAGGATAATGCGCCATGTCATAAAGCTGGAATCATCTCAGACTGGTTTCTTGAACATGACTTCACTGTACTCAAATGGCCTCCACAGTCACCAGATCTCAATCCAATAGAGCATCTTTGGGATGTGGTGGAACGGGAGATTCGCATCATGGATGTGCAGCCGACAAATCTGCGCCAACTGTGTGATGCCATCATGTCAATATGGACCAAACTCTCTGAGGAATGCTTCCAGCACCTTGTTGAATCTATGCCACGAAGAATTGAGGCAGTTCTGAAGGCAAAAGGGGGTCCAGCCCGTTACTAGCATGGTGTACCTAATAAAGTGGCCGGTATATATTCTACCATTCAAAAGTTTGGGGTCGTGGTCTGGACGCCATGGCGACTGCAGCTTAACACTGAAGCTCTCAGACCCAATCCAGGATAACACCTTGAAAATCAAACTTAACGGATTTTTGGAGGAGTGAAAAAAGACAAAATCATCATGTCTAAAGGAAAACAGAAGAAACTGAAATTCTCCAGGCCAGGACACGTATCGGCCGGAGAATCTGAACTGGAAGATCTCCGTTCAGAAGACGAGGAACTGGTGATAGCTAACAAAAGGGTTAGCCTGAAATCACTATTTGAGGAGCTACACGGTGGCTGCACGGTGGCGCAGTGGTTAGCACTGCGGCAGCACAGTTTACCCTTGGCCGGGGGATTGTGGGGATTGTGGGATCGTGGGTTCGATCCCAGCCCCCGACCAACAGTGATCTGTGTGGAGTTTGCATGTTCTCCCCGTGTTGCGTGGGTTTACTCCGGGATTTTCTCCGGTTTCCTCCCACATGCCAAAAACATGCATGTTAGGTTAATTGGCTGTTCTAAATTGTCCCTAGATATCTGTTTCCTATAGGCCCTTAGAATAGAGGGTTAGTATTAATGAAAGCGCTTTGAGTGGTCTTTGTGACTAGAAAAGCGCTATATAAGTGCAGGTTAGTTAGTTAGTTAGTTAGTTAGCTACGACGATTTCGCCGAGAAGTTACGGCCAAATTTCGGGAATTCAGAGAAGAATTGAAAAGGACAAACAGCAGAGTGGACCAGGCCGAGAACCGAATCTTGGAAACAGAGGATCGAATAAAAGTGCTCGAAGATTCTGTGCTAGACCTACGCAAAAGACAAGCAGCTATAGAGGCTAAGCTAACCGACCAAGAAGGAAAACAGAGAAGAGACAACATAAGAATTCATGGTCTGATAGAAGGAACCGAAAATGGTTTTAACTCAATGGCAGAATGCGTGGAATCCTTACTAAGAGAGAAACTGGATATTCCACAAACCACCGACCTGAAGATAGAAAAGGCACATCGTTCATTAGCCGCTAGGCCGGCGGCGGAAGCGCCCCCACGTTCGGTGTTGGTAAGATTTTCCAATTTCAAAATAAAACAAGAGGTTGTAAGACTGGCCTGGCAGAAAAAAGGATTTATGCACCAGGAGAGAAAAGTCTACGTGGAACACGATTACGCCCCGGAGGTCCTTAAAAAGCGCAGGGAATACAATGACGCGAAAAAGGTGTTAAGAGAGAAGAAATTGCGCTTTCAGACACCATTTCCTGCGAAGTTAAGGGTCTTCTACGGCGATGAAACGTGTCTCTATAATTCGGCGGAAGAAGCAACAGCTGACATGGCGAAAAGAGGGCTCCCAGTAACGGTATTTAAACCCGCAGCAGACCCGAGTGAGAAGATCAAAGCGCAAACATGGACAACACAAAGACCCTCAAAATCCACGGACCAGCAGCGGGAAACCCAGCACCAGAGCGTCGCGGATAAACTATCCGTTTTCAGGTTGGAATAGCGACCTTTTTTTTTTTTTTTTTTCCCTTCCTCTTGAATCAATCCGCACATCCAACCCCCCCTCATACAAGGTAACAAACTTTAAAGGAGATGCATATTCAGCATGTGGTAAAACATTTCATGGAACAATCATATTATTTGAAACAAATAAGTCTTTGTAATAAAAAAAAAAAAAACTTGTTAAAATAGAAATGTGACAATAATCCACATGTTCTCCTCATACTAACAAATACTGTTTTTGCGTGAATGTTTGATGTGATGGGGGTGGGAGGGTGCACACAATTTCACAGGGTTTAGGCATAAAAGGAAAAAAAAAAAAATCATTACAAGTTTGGATTGGGTTCTGAAACTCACGTTAAAAGCATGGGACTACTTTCAGTGGCAAGAGAGGGCCCTCAACACGTAACAGAGTTTGAGGAATTTCCCTCAGGGCCTTCACTCCATCAAGGCTCTTACAGGGTCTTTAAAAAGACCTCAGCTCAGGAAGTTCTTATGACAGCTTTTTGTTTTAAAGTTTTTTACACAATGTTCTTAATGTTTTTCTTGTTTTTAATGTTCTTTCAGTTTCTGAGTAGCACAAAAGAGGGCCACCACACAGTTATACTAAACAAAACAACACAATGGAGAAAGAGGGTGTAACCAAAATAATTTCATATAATGTAAAAGGAATCCTGAATCCAGTTAAAAGATCCAAGATTCTAGGCAAAATGAAAAAAGACAAAGCAGGAATAATATTTTTACAAGAAACCCACCTAACAGACATGGAACACAATAAACTCAGTAGACAAGGGTTTAAAATGATCTCTTCATCTTCATATAAATCAGGGAGGAGGGGAGTAGCGACATTGATATCAACCAAAATTACATTTGAAAAAAAATCAGAACACAAAGATAAAGAAGGGAGATACAGTTTGGTAACTGGGCGGCTAGAGGGAGAAGATATCACCCTGCTGAATGTGTATGCTCCCCCAGGGGCTAACTGGAAATTTTATAAAAATGTATTCGACCCAATGATAACTAAAGCTCAAGGTTTAGTGATATGTGGTGGGGACTTCAATCTTAGACTGAATCCATACTGGGATGCTTCTGGTAATTCCCCACATCAAAATAACACCCAAAACAGGAAGACTCGGATGCTACTAAAAGAACTGGGAATCTGTGACGTGTGGAGGGAACTCAACCCCAGTGTAAAAGACTATACATTTTACTCAACTCCACATTCATCTTACTCAAGGATTGACTATTTTTTTTATGTTTAATAGAGACATTGGAAGAGTAAAAACATGTAAAATAGGACTGATGGATCTCTCTCTGACCATAGTCCGATCTACATGGACTTAAATATCCAAAAATACACAAATAATACATTTTCTTGGAGGTTAAACTCAAATGTCCTGAAAGGACCATTGAAAGATGAATTGGAATCAGATATTCTCAGATATTTGGAAGATAACGATAATGGAGAAGTATCCCCTTTAATACTGTGGGATGCATGCAAAGCTGTAATAAGAGGAAAGATTATTGCAAAACTGGCAACCCAAAAGAAACTAAGACAAGAAAAACTATCCACATTAGAGTCAGAACTTAGGAACCTAGAAAAAGAACACAAAGGCAACACTCATTCTACTGACTCGCTCAAGATTAAGGAAATTAAAAACCAAATAAATGAGATCTACACAATAGAAATCCAGAAGAAACTTACATTTCTGAAACAAAAATACTATGAAGCAGGCAGTAAATCGGCAAAATTGCTAGCCTATAAATTGAGGAAACATCAAACAGAAAGAGCAATCTACAAAATCAGAGACCCAGTATCAAAGGAAATAAAATTCAGAATTCAGGATATTCTTAAAAACTTCGAGAATTACTATAAGAACTTATACTCCCACAAAAAACATAAAAACGCATCCGAGGCATTCCTAAACACATTAAACCTTCCCCAACTTACGGAGTCACAAAATAAAACACTACTGTCAGAAATACATCCTAAAGAATTGGAAAAAGCAATTATGAAACT
Source organism: Pholidichthys leucotaenia (assembly GCA_020510985.1). Lineage (NCBI taxonomy): Eukaryota > Metazoa > Chordata > Actinopteri > Cichliformes > Pholidichthyidae > Pholidichthys > Pholidichthys leucotaenia. The sequence goes on along the minus strand of CM035844.1, from coordinate 400,610,686 downwards.
TAAAGCTAACAAATCCCCAGGAGCTGATGGCTATACAGCAGAGTGGTACAAAACCTTTAAACAGCAACTATCTCCTCTCCTCCTGAAAACATTTAATTATGTCCTCCACACAGGGGAAATCCCCCCCTCCTGGAGAGAAGGGGTCATTGCAGTTATACCTAAACCTGAAAAGGATAAACTAGAGTGCTCCAACTACAGACCAATCAGTGTACTAAATCAGGACTATAAGCTTTTTACCATTATCCTTGCCAAAAGGTTAGAAAATATACTGACAGACCTAATTCATTTAGACCAAACAGGTTTTATAAGACAAAGACAGACACAAGACAACATTCGACGCACTTTACACATAATTCATCATATAAAAAAATATAACTTAAATGCAGTCATATTGGGATTAGATGCTGGAAAAGCATTCGATTCGGTTGACTGGTCTTTTCTATATAGAATCTTATCCAGTTTCAATTTTCATAACAACTTCATTAGAACTATACAGGCATTATATAAAAAACCAACAGCTAAAATAAGGATTAACGGTAATTTATCATCATCTTTTGAACTGGAAAGAGGATGTCGTCAGGGCTGCCCCCTGTCTCCACTGCTCTTTGCAATCTTCATAGAACCTCTGAGCCAATGGATAAGACAAAACCAAAAAATTCAAGGTATTACACTTGGTCAGAAGGAACATAAAATAGCACTCTTTGCTGATGACATTTTAATATACCTAGGGCAGCCGGACACTTCTTTACCAGAACTAACCTCAGTTTTTTCAGAGTATGGAGATTTATCGGGGTACAAATTAAACATGCATAAAACCCAAGTTTTAACATTCAACTATGACCCAAATCATTATTCACTAAGCAAACTCAAAACTAACTGGGAGTCGGAATCTATGAAATATCTGGGGGTCAATATCCCGAAACAACTCAACAAAATTATATCACTAAACTATGATCCACCGGTGACAAAAATAAAATCTGACCTAGCAAGATGGAATATGATACCATTCTTGGGTACTGCACAAAGAATTGAAGCAGTCAAAATGAATATACTTCCACGTCTTCTATACCTTTTCCAAACAATACCGGTAGAACCTCCCAAAAAAACATGGCAGGAGCTGGACAGATGGATCTCAAGATTCATATGGCAGGGCAAGAGACCTAGAATCAGATATAGAACCCTACAGCTAAACAAAGACAAAGGTGGGCTCGCGCTGCCAAATATCAGGGACTACTTTAAAGCCGCACAAATTAAAACTTTAGTAGAGATATGTAACCCAGTCTACACTGCACAATGGAAGGAGATCGAATGCCAAATAACAAGTGACATCCCCCTACAGGCGATAATAGGGAACAATGCCTTACCTAAGCTTTTGAATAACACTAACCCGTGGATAGAGACCCTGCTAAAAATTTGGTTTAAGATAGTCAGAGAGAATCAAACTAAAGAGCCCTATCGACTTCTGCAATGGATCGCCTATGATCAGGACTTTACTCCTAATAAAACAGACACCAGATTTAAAAAGTGGAAGGAGAAAGGGCTGATAAAATATTACGATTTTTTTAAAGGGCAAATCTTAAGAAGTTTTGAAGATTTGAAAAAACAAGGCCTAATAAATCAAGACCTTTACAGGTTCTTCCAGCTTAGACACCACATAAACAATATACTTAAAAAGGAGGTTTTGGAAAGGGCCCAGTCAGGTGTTCTGAAGGTCTTCTTAATGGCATATAAAGGGATCCCAGGGATCAGATACATTTCTAAAATATACCAAGGTCTTCAAGACTTAAAAGGAGACAACACATCTTATATAAAAGAGAGATGGGAAAAAGAGGGGAATTTCACTTTACAACTGGAAATATGGGAAAAGCTAAATAAACAGCAATGGAAAAGTACCTCATCCCTGCAGTGGAGAGAATTTGGATGGAAAAACTTGGCAAGATTTTTCAGAACTCCTGCACAAAACAAATTTACCCATAAGGGATTGAACTGTTGGCGCTTGTGTGGTGAAAAGACTGCAAATCATTTTCATGTGTTTTGGTCATGCCCAGTTATCCACCAATATTGGACCAATGTACAGACAATATTGGGGAAAATATTCAAAATTACAGTTCCCTTTTCTTTTGTAACTTTGTATTTGGGTTTACTACCGGACTCACTGGAAAGACGAGGAGAAAAATACTTATTCAATGTTTTAATATTGGCAAGCAAAAAAGCTCTAACTAAAAAATGGATGTTGAAGGACTGTCCTACACCTGAAGATTGGACTAACGTGATCCAAGACATTTACTCGATGGAAAAGTTGACATTCGCACTGAGACAGGACATGGATGGGTTCATGAACTTTTGGCAACCCTGGACCGCATATGTGTCTTCCATTAGATCTAATCTTTGACAAATACCATTTCAATAATGGTTCCGCTCTTTGTTCCAAAGCTACTCAGATGCTCTTTTATCTTTATTTACTTACTTTTTCTTTTTGTTTGTTTTTTACTGGTTTTTTTTTTTTTTTTTTTTGTTATTTGTTTTTTGTTTTTTTTTCTCTTTAATTTCACTTTTTCTTTCACTTTTTTTTTAAAAAAAAAAAGGGGTGTTGTAAGAATTAATCTTCCAATGTTGTCAGATATCAGAAAATAAGGGAAAATGTGATGAAAATGTAAACAATGCATTGCTGTAACGACCTGTATACCCTTTACAAAAACTTAAATAAAAAAAAAAAAAAAAGTTTGGGGTCACTTAGAAATGTCCTTATTTTTGAAAGAAAAGCACTTTTTTTCAATGAAGAGAACTTTAAACTAATCAGAAATACACTCTATACATTGCTAATGTGGTAAATGACTATTCTAGCTGCAAATGTCTGGTTTTTGGTGCAATATCTACATAGGTGTATAGAGGCCCATTTCCAGCAACTATCACTCCAGTGTTCTAATGGTAGAATGTGTTTGCTCATTGCATCAGAAGGCTAATGGATGATTAGAAAACCCTTGTGCAATCATGTTAGGTCTGCAATGCTGTAATTGCTGCAAATGGAGGATTCTTTGACGAAAGCAAAGTTTGAAGGAAAAAATTATTATTTCAAATACAAATCATTATTTCTAACCTTGTCAATGTCTTGACTATATTTTCTATTCATTTTACAACTCATGGTGGCAAATAAGTGTGACTTTTCATGGAAAACACAAAATAATTGTCTGGGTGACCCCAAACTTTTGAACGGTAGTGTGTATATACATATAACAGGAGTGTCAGTGTGTATTTTTTTCCTTCAATTTTGTGCCATCTCACTATAGTCCATAAGGTCAGTCACAAAACTAAACTTCAGTCACTGGATAGTGTTTGTTCCCTGCTGTATTTACATTCAGCAGCAGTAAAGCAGTATTTACAATAACCTTTTTAAAAAGTCAGCTATACATGAAGGCAGTGCAAGATTCTGCTGTTGTTGAGCTGCATCTCCAGGGTTTACCAGCTTAAGAGCAATAGATGAAAATAAACATGTACAAAGCATGCTGAAAACACAAACCTCCACTATGGCATCTAATTTTCTCAATTGTTAATTTTGCCAGACACCGTTTTCTGGAGACCATCATCCAACAAGGTAAAGCAGTTTCCCCCCCTTTAGAACATTTTCAAGTGACACGCCTCCAAAAATCAACTTTGTTTTTCTTGTTAATATGGCTGTAACCTGTTTTTTTAATGACTTACAAGTTGTATCAAAAGTGAAATCACTCAAAGGTGTTATGTCTGTGTTGTTTTGCTGTGGTATTTCAGTTAAAGCTCCTCCCCTTGGAAAAACAGCAAGTTTAGACAGAGCATTTTTGGTGACATCACTATAACAAGTCTGTAGTGTTGCGCTAATCCTCTGGGGAAGAGGGTGGAACTAAAGACTGAAGTTAGTCTTCAGGGCCAGTGTTAGATCAAAAATGAATTGATTGAGACTGAATCAATAATCAGTAGGCGGTTTCCAAGTTCTGAGCCATTTATTCTCTTTCTGATCAGAAAAAGGAGGCAATCGGTCACAGCATAACGTGCCTCACAGCTTGCTCACACCAACTCCCCAACATGTGTTCAAGGATGTTGCTTCTTATACCCTGGGCAGGCGTCCCTGACCTTATCTAAACCTAAAGACAGCTGGAGCCATCTTTCCAAGAGATTGCTTCTAATCTATGGACAGCACTGAACATTCTGCTATGATCTTTACATGACCTAGTCATCCTAAGTCATCCTAACTTTGGGCATTCTAATCAGAACAGCTTGGTATGACAAAACAAAAACCTTCGTCATTATTTACAATCTTGCTCAGCCTAATCTTACACTGAGAAACAGACATTCTTTTCAAGCGCTGAGACAATGGAAAAACACAGAGTATCAGACATTCTCATTATATGCATCAGATACAGTTATAGTATAAAATAGAATAATACAGCATTAAAATCATATAGAATAATAATAATAATAATAAGTTTATTTATAGAGCACCTTTCACAGACAGAGTCACAAAGTGCTTAACAAGGTAAAAAACAAAATAAAAACACAGGCACATAAAACAGTAAAACAAAGTAGACAATAAAAGCACATAAAAATACAATCGGCACATAGTTAAAAAGCCAGGCTAAAAAGGTGGGTCTTTAGTTGCTTCTTAAAAACACCAATGGAAGGTGCAGATCTAAGTTCAAAAGGCAAGGAGTTCCACAGTCTGGGAGCAACAGCAGCAAAGGCTCTATCGCCTTTGGTTTTGAGCCTAGTACTAGGAACTACCAATAGATTCTGATGAGAAGACCTGAGAGACCTGCTGGGCTGGTGTAGAGAGAGCAGGTCACTAATATAAAAAGGTGCCTCTTCATGAATGGCTTTGTAAGTAAGAACAAGAACTTTAAAATCAATTCTATAAATTACAGGAAGCCAATGCAAGGAGGCCAAAACAGGAGTGATATGACAGAATCTACTGGACCTAGTTAGCAATCTTGCAGCAGCGTTCTGGACTAACTGTAGACGGTGTAAAGAGGATTTACTAAGACATGTAAAAAGAGCATTACAATAGTCCAAACGTGAAGAAACAAAGGCATGAATAATGATTTCTAATTGAGTGTAGGAAACCAATGACCTAATTTTGGATATATTCCTAAGGTGGAAAAAACAACTCCGGGTCAGAGATTTGACATGCTGATCAAAACTCATCGATTGATCAAAAATGACACCAAGATTTTTTAGATTAGACCGTACGTTAGAGCTTAATGAACCAATGCTATTAATCAACTTAGGAATTAGATTATCAGGTGCTACAATAAGGACTTCAGTTTTATCAGCATTAAGTTGCAAAAAGTTACTAGACATCCAGTCCTTGATTGCAGACAGACAATCATGAATAATTTTTAAATTGTCAACATGGTCAGGCTTAAAAGAGAAAAGTAGCTGTAAATCATCAGCGTAGCAGTGATAAGACACACCTTTAAATTTGCTGATAACAGAACCAAGTGGCAGCACATATAGGGCAAATAAAAGTGGACCCAGAATAGAACCCAGAATAGAATAATCAATGAAACCTGAAAATATCCTATCATTCCCCCCTTTGATGCTTAAAAATCATCAGAGATGAAACACTATGGTTTCTAAAACCTCATTGGACAGCTCGCTAAGTTCCAGTGCATTTTATGCTAAAGCATTTCATTGCAAAAGATCCTAACTTGCTTTTTAATGAGTAAAGTCCGCCATCAGCCCCACTGCCACTCCTGAGCACTGCTGGAATGTTTCATTTCCTGGGGAGCATGTGAGGATAATTTTATTTTTATTTCAAAAAAGAAATCAATCATCTAATTAAGTCATAAAAGGGAAAAGTTGAACCAGTGATGGTGATTAACCATAAATTGGGATGAATAGTGTATGTCTTTGTCGTTCTATGTGTCAGTAGATTAGCAGTGATTTAATAAAAAATTAATACTTATATGTAAATGTAACTTCAATAAAGAACAATAAAAAATGACTAAAACCTATTATGTGTAAAAGACATATGTGTATGTTTGTATTAGAGATCTATGTGTGCTTGCGTCCTAACCTATGTGTATTAGTACCTTAATGTGAAACTGCAACAAGGTATCAACAATCAAACAACAATCAATACAGTAAAACTGTATACTGGCTAAATAGTGATTAGTAACATAGTGGTTTCAAATACAACATATATTAAAACAGAACATAAATGGGATAAAGTGAAAAATCTCAAATAAGGATAACACTTCTCTGAACTTCAAGACACATTTGATTACTCTTGCAACTCAGTACATTTCAAATTCACATCATGAACATACATCTCCTTTCGGTTTTCTGCATGTCAGTCATACTTTTACTCTGTACTCATAAAACATAAAGCTGGTGTTGTTTCCCCATCATCTCCAGTGGTGGCCTCGTGATATAATACTAAATTCACATGAACAAGTTCCAGCATCATATCACGGATGCAAGGAATGAAACATGAAAAGATCAAAAGTATCACTACAATAATCACCACCAAGTTTATGACAAGACTCCTCCATGAGGAGAACAACCAGTTTATCCAGTGTGATGAGTCATTAACATTATCCTTAGCTCCAGCAGTCTGCAAAGCAGTCAGATTACGTATGGCTGAAGCAATGACATCTCCATCTGCATCATGTGCAGGTAATAAAGGTGCAACAGTACTACCTACAATTGCGCACACACCCCCACGGGTGGCACTCAACTGATCAAGTACCATTCTATTCTGCGTTGCTACAAGTCTTATAGCAGTCATTTCCTCCCTTTCACCTTTCCAGGCAGCTAAGGAAAAATTCACAAAAGACTGTAGTCTATAATTAAGAGTCTCAATCCACAAGGTGTTTTTTGCCACTCCCACCCAAGGGAATAGCGACTGTACTACCTTTTGACCTGTAGTAAGTATCTTAGAATAGAGGGTTAGTACTAGTGGAAGCGCTTTGAGTGGTCTTTGTGACTAGAAAAGCGCTATATACAAGGATGAGAATGGGGTTTGGGAAAAAAAGAGGAAACTAAGCCGGGGGTCTTAGTTAGGCCTGCGTCCCCCAAGCCGGATCCAAGGCGGAGCCTTGGTGGGGGGGTCTGGTGGGCAACGCCCCCCAGAAGCTAACGAAATCTGGTGTTTTAGAATGCTCAAATGTGGTCTTATATTTAAAGTTAGAAGTAAGTACAAATGCATTTATAGTTTACCTTTTTAATCTGCTGCTGCATCACGTGTAAATTTATGATATCTGAATGGTATGTTGATGTAATAATACTAAATTATATTTTACTACTATTTAATATGTTTAGAATGGTAAATGGCGTTCACTTATATAGTGCTTTTTCTCATCTCTGGATGACCAAAGCGCTTTACAGATCCTGCTATCCACCCATTCACGCACACATTCACAGCGGCAGAGCTGCCATACACACACAGGCGCTAGCCTGGCCACCAGGAGCAACTGGGGGTTCAGTGTCTTGCTCAAGGACACTTTGACATGCAGACTTCAGACAGAGTGGGAATCGAACCCATGACCCTCCGATCAGTAGTCGGTCACACTACACCTGCGCCACAGCTGCCCCCTAAACTGCCGCCCCTAGAACTGACACAGAATTACATTTACATAGTTCTAGAACAGACAAAATAATTTAACCAAGTAAAATAAATTATAAATATTAACAAAATTCCATCACCAAGTCCATCACCCATTTATTAAAATATATAAGATAAGATAAGCCCCTTGTCCGGGGCAATTTGCCTCTGATAGGGTCTCCCAAGACAAACTGGTCCTGGGTGAAGGGCCAGACTAAGAACGATCCAACAGACTCTCATGATAAATTGTATATCAAGGATTCAGTGTACCCCGCCCGGTATGGGGTTACCGGGGCCCCACCCTGGAGCCAGGCCTGGGGGAGGGGCTCGAAGGCTAGCGTCTGGTGGCCAGGTTTCCACCCATGGGACCCGGCCGGGCTCAGCCCGAAGGAGTTACATGGGTCCGCCCTCCAGTAGGTTCACCACCTGCAGGAGGGATCATGGAAGTCCGGTGCTATGTGGATTAGGTGGCAGTCAAAGGCGGAGACCTTGGCGGACTGATCCCAAGCTTTCTAAACTGGCTTTTGGTACGTGGAATGTCATCTCTCTGGTGGGGAAGGAGCCTGAGCTGGTGTACGAGATTGAGCGATACTGGCTAGATATAGTCGGCCTCACCTCAACACACAGCTCCGGTTCCGGAACCAGTCTCCTGGAGAGGGGCTGGAGCTTGGCCTTTTCTGGAGTTGCCCCGGGCGAGAGGCGACGAGCAGGGGTAGGTATTCTTGTATCGCCCCACCTTGCTGCCTCTATATTGGAGTTTTCCCCGGTGGACGAAAGGGTTGCTTCCCTGCGCCTTCGGGTTGGGAAATGGGTCCTGACCATCATTTGTGCCTATGCACCAAATGATGTTTCAGAGTACCCACCCTTTTTGGAGTCTGTGACTGGGGTGCTGGAGGGTGCTCCTCCTGGAGACTCCATTGTCCTACTGGGGGACTTCAATGCGCACGTGGGCAACGACAGTGAAACCTGGAGGGGGGTGATTGGGAGGAACGGCCTGCCCGATCTGAACCCGAGTGGTGTTCAGTTATTGGACTTCTGTGCTAACCACAGTCTGTCCATAACGAACACCATGTTCAAGCATAAGGGTGTCCATATGTGCACCTGGCACCAGGACACCCTAGGCCGCAGGTCGATGATCGATTTTGTTATCGTATCATCAGACCTGCGACCGTATGTCTTGGACACCCGAGTAAAGAGAGGTGCAGAGCTGTCAACTGATCACCACCTGGTGGTGAGTTGGATCCGATGGCAGGGGAGGAAGCCATTCAGACCTGGTAGACCCAAACGTATAGTGAGGGTGTGCTGGGAGCGTCTGGCTGAGGCCCCTGTCCGGGAGGTCTTCAACTCCCACCTCCGGAAGAACTTCAACCACATTCCGAGGGAGTCTGGAGACATGGAGTCTGAATGGGCCATGTTCTCCACCTCTGTTGTTGAAGCGGCGGCCCAGAGCTGCGGCCGCAAGGTGGTCGGTGCATCTCGTGGTGGCAACCCCCGAACCAAGTGGTGGACACCAGTGGTGAGGGGGGCCATTAAGCTGAAGAAGGAGTCCTATCAAGCTTGGTTGGCTTGTGGGACTCCCGAAGCAGCTGAGGTGTACCGGCAGGCCAAGCGGAGTGCAGCTCGGGTGGTTGCTGAAGCAAAAACCCGGGTATGGGAGGAGTTCGGTGAGGCCATGGAACAAGACTTTCAGTCGGCTTCAAAGAGATTCTGGCAAACTGTTCGGCGGCTCAGGAGGGGAAAGCAGCTCCCCGTCCACACTGTGTATGGTGCGGATGGGACACTGTTGACTTCAACTGGGGATATCGTCGGGCGGTGGAAGGAATACTTCGAGGATCTCCTCAATCCCACTGATACGCCTTCCACAGAGGAAGCAGGGTTTGGGGACAAGGGGGATGACTCGCCTATCACAGGGGCTGAGGTCGCCAAGGTGGTTAAAAATCTCCTTGGTGGCCGGGCCCCGGGGGTGGACGAGATTCGCCCCGAGTACCTCAAGGCCCTGGATGTTGTTGGGTTGTCATGGTTGACACGCCTCTGCAACATTGCGTGGAGGTCGGGGGCAGTGCCTTTGGCATGGCAAACCGGGGTGGTGGTTCCTCTCTTCAAAAAAGGGGACCGGAGGGTGTGCTCCAACTTTAGAGGGATCACACTCCTCAGCCTCCCTGGGAAGGTCTATGCCAAGGTACTGGAGAGGAGAGTCCGGCCGTTGGTCGAACCTCGGATTCAGGAGGAGCAATGTGGTTTTCGTCCTGGCCGTGGCACATCGGACCAGCTCTTTACCCTCTCGAGAATTCTTGAGGGTTCGTGGGAGTTTGCCCAACCAGTTTACATGTGTTTTGTGGACTTGGAGAAGGCATTTGACCACGTCCCTCGTGGATTTTTGTGGGGGGTGCTTCGGGAGTATGGGGTATCGGGCTTGTTGTTACGAGCTATTCGGTCTCTGTACGACCGTTGTGAGAGTTTAGTTCGTATTGCCAACACTCGGTCGGAGTCATTCCCAGTGAGAGTTGGACTCCGCCAGGGCTGCCCTTTGTCACCGGTCCTGTTCATAATTTTTATGGACAGGATTTCTAGGCGCAGCCAGGGAATGGAGGGTGTCATGCTTGGTGACCACAGGATCTCATCTCTGTTGTTTGCAGATGATGTTGTCCTGTTGGCTTCATCCAGCAATGACCTACAGCTCTTGCTGGGACGGTTTGCCGCTGAGTGTGAAGCGGCTGGGATGAGAATCAGCACCTCCAAGTCCGAGTCCATGGTCCTCAGCCGGAAAAAGGTGGATTGTCCTCTCCGGGTTGGGGACAGGCTCCTGCCCCAAGTGGAGGAGTTTAAGTATCTTGGGGTCTTGTTCACGAGTGAGGGGAAAATGGACCGAGAGATCGACAGACGGATTGGAGCAGCATCTGCAGTGATGCGGACGTTGTACCGGTCTGTTGTGGTGAAGAGGGAGCTTAGTTCTAAGGCAAAGCTGTCGATTTACCAGTCAATCTACGTTCCTACTCTCACCTATGGTCACGAGCTTTGGGTAATGACCGAAAGAACGAGATCGCGGATACAAGCGGCTGAAATGAGCTTTCTCCGTAGGATTGCTGGACTCACCCTCAGAGATAGGGTGAGGAGCTCAGTCATCCGGGAGAGGCTCAGAGTAGAACCGCTGCTCCTCCACATTGAAAGGAGTCAGTTGAGGTGGTATGGGCATCTGATTAGGATGCCTCCTGGACGTCTCCCACTTGAGGTGTTTCAGGCACGTCCCACTGGGAGGAGACCCCGGGGCAGACCCAGGACTCGGTGGAGAGACTATGTCTCCCAGCTAGTCTGGGAACGCCTTGGTATCCCCTCTGAAGAGCTGGAGCAGGTGGCTGGGGAGAGGGAAGTCTGGGCTTCTCTGCTTGAACTGCTGCCTCCGCGACCCGGACCTCCGGAAAAGCGGTAGAAGATGGATGGATGGATGGATGGATGGATGGAAGATAAGCCTTTATTAGTCCCACAACGGGGAAATTTCAGGATTGCAACAGCACAGGGATAGCAACACTCAGAGCAACAATCAGAAGGCAAGAAAAAAAACAAGCAAGCAAGAGCAGCTAATATACATATGTACATATTACTATAAAATATATATATACACACCCACACACAGACACACAGTGCAGAGCATTGTAGCTGGATGGAATAAATATATGAATATATGAACACACAGTGCAGAGCATTGTAGCTAGATGGAATAAATATGTAAATATATAAACACCCACAGTACGGAGCATTGCAGCTAGGTGGAATAAATATGCATGTATATAAACACACACAGTGCGGAGCAATGTAGCTAGATGGAATAATATGTAGATATATAAAAACACAGTGCGGAGCATTGTAGCTAGATGGAATAAATATATAGATATATAAATATAAACACACCCAGTGCTGAGCATTGTAGCTAGATGGAATAAATATGTAAATATATAAACACACACAGTGCAGAGCATTGTTGCTAGGTGGGATGAAACAGCATAACCGTCTATTTAGTTATCCTACATGGTATGATTATGTGCCCATACATATTCTCACCCTCCATAGCGACCGGTATGTTCCTAGTTGTATGCCGGAGAGGACCATTGTGTAAGTCTATTGCATCTTTTGCATTCAAAAAAACTATTAGTTTGTTACGTCTTTTTGCTATCTCTGCGAGCAGCCCTGCTTAGGTTGTACAGTCTGACAGCCGTTGGTAGGAAGGACCTACGAAACCTCTCGGTTGTGCACCTGGGATGATGTAGTCTGCTGCTAAATGAGCTCCTCAGTGCATCCAGTATGTCCTGCATAGGGTGGAACTCGGACTCCAGCAGAGATGACAGTTTAGCCACCGTCCTTCTCTCTCCTATCTCCTCCATCGGATCAAGGCGCTGCCCCAGGACAGAGCTAGCTTTCTTAATCAGTTTGTTCAGTCTCTTCCTATCGGCTGCAGTAATGCCACTGCCCCAGCAGACCACTCCAAAAGTGATGGCTGATGCCACCACCGTGTCATAGAATGACTTCAGCAGCGCCCCTTGTACACCAAAAGACCTGAGTCTCCTCAGCAGGAACAGCCTGCGCTGTCCCTTCTTGTAGAGTGCGTCAGTATTGTGTGACCAGTCTAGTTTATTGTTCAGATGAATACCCAGGTACTTATAGGATGTCACCATCTCGATGTCTGTTCCCTGTATATTTACTGGTGCTGTGAGGGGCTGCCCATGCCTGCGGCAGTCCACCACCAGCTCCTTAGTTTTCCTCGAGTTGATCTGGAGGCAGTTCCGATGGCACCAGTCCACAAAGTCCTGGATAAGCCCTCTGTACTCAGCTTCATCTCCGTTGGAGATGAGACCAACGATCACAGAGTCATCAGAGAACTTCTGTAGATGGCAATGTGTTGTGTTGTGTGAGAAGTCCGCAGTATAAAGAGTGAACAGGAAGGGAGCCAGCACCGTTCCCTGGGGGGGCCCCGTGCTACTGATGATCGTGTCGGAAACACAGTCCCGGGTTCTCACAAACTGAGGCCGGTTCGTGAGGTAGTCCAGGATCCATGATGACAGGTGCTGGTCCACCCCTGCGCGCAGCAGCTTGTCCTTCAGGATCATCGGTTGGATGGTGTTGAAAGCACTGGAGAAGTCAAAGAACATGATCCTCACCATATTCCCGGGCTTCTCCAGGTGGGACAGAGAACGGTGAAGGAGGAAGATCACCGCATCCTCCACCCCAATGCCATGCTGGTAGGCGAACTGGAGTGGATCCATCGCTGGTTCCACCAGGGGGCGGAGATGAGCAAGGAGCAGTCTCTCCAGGGTCTTCATCAAGTGGGACGTCAAGGCCACCGGTCTGTAGCTGTTCAGGTCTTTGGGGTGGGAAGTTTTTGGTACAGGTACCACACAAGATGTTTTCCACAGCTGTGGTACCCTCCCCAGTTTCAGGCTCATGTTGAAGATATACGTCACAATCCCACACAGCTGGTCTGCACAGGACTTGAGGAGCTTTGCGCTGATGCCGTCCGGTCCCGACGCCTTCCTCGCCTTGATCTTCCTCAGCTCCGTCCTCACCTGGGTCTTGGTCAGGGTCAGGATGGGGGGCTGTGTGTTGGGAGTGGGGGGGGGGTGTCGGTGGAGTGGGGAGTGGGCAGCAGGACTTGATTTCTTAGAGGCAGCAGTGGTTGCTGTGCAGACAGGGGGGAGGGCGGTTGGTCAAATCTATTGAAAAACAGATTCAGGTTGTTCGCCCACTCCCTGCCCCCCGTGGCCTGGGGGGAGGTATTCTGGAGCCCCGAGATGGTTTTGAGGTTTCTCCAGACCCCGCTGATGTCGCTCTGTTGCAGCTTGTCCTCCATCTTCTTCCTGAAGCTGTCCTTGCCTTCTCTGATCTTTCTCCTCAGCTCCCTCTGTACGGACTTCAGCATCTCCCTGTTCCCCGACCTGAAGATCCTCTTCTTCTCTCTCAGAAGTGTTTTTATCTCAGGGTTGATCCAGGGTTTGTTGTTTGAGTGACGCCGTATGGTCTTGGTAGGAACGGATTTGTCCACACAGAAGCTGAGGTAGCCCGTGAAGGTGTGAATGAGGCCATCGATGTCCTCACCATGTGGATCGCAGAGCTGCTTCCAGGCAGTGGCTTCAAAACAGTCCTTTAGAGTGTCCATTGTCTCCTCAGACCATAACTCCACAGTGTGCATGGCCGGAGGTTGTCTGTGCACTAGGGGTTTGTACACCGGTCGGAGATGAACCAAGTTGTGATCCGATCTCCCAAGTGGGGGGAGTTGTGATGAGGTGTACGCCTCCTTAGTGTTTGCGTAGAACAAATCCAGTGTTTTATTGTCTCTAGTGTGGCATGTGACATACTGGGTGAAAGTGGGCAGAATGGGAGACAGTGAAACGTGATTGAAATCGCCTGAGATGAGGAGAAGAGCATCTGGGTGTTCTGTCTGCAGCCTGCTGGTTACTGAATGGATGACGTCACGCGCTGTCCCAGCGTTCGCCGTCGGATTTGCATAAACAACAATGCAGATCACGTGTGAGTGTTCTCTCGGGAGATATGTAGGCCTCATGCTAACAGCTAGCAACTCAATGTCTTTGCTGCAGTGTTGTTGTTTAACAGTGATATGTCCCGGTCTGCACCAGTTGTTGTTAACATACATTATCACTCCACCGCCCCTAGTTTTGCCACTCTCTGGTGTTCGGTCAGCTCGTATCACGTATCATATTGACATTCTGCAAGCATTTTGATTTATTAATGTGTGCATTTGTTAGTGTTACTAGGAATATAAAAAAGTTGCATATTAGTATATTTTAATATTTGAAAGATAATCTAAGAAGGTAAGTAAAACCTAAAAGATGTTTAATTAGTGTTTCAAATTATCAATTAGTGTTTCAAAACAGGCATGACGTCACAACTTACACATGCTATTTCATAACAAATTCATTACGCGAAAATTCTCAAGTACATTACTTATAACGAGAAAAAAAATCTTACCTCAGAATGTGTCTTCCGACCACTAATTGCTGTAATCGGGGCCGATTTTGATGAACTTTGATTGACTGGCATCTGAATTTGACCGTGTCCATCGATCGTCTTGAACACAGCACGAGCAAGTAATTCGATCTCCTTGTAGCCACAATTTTGAGATGTTTCTGTTTTGAACAGTGCTCAACTAAGGCAACACAACCACGAGATCCGTAACTCAAGAAATCGTTACAATAAACACACTGGGCTTTCCCTGGTACTTCGCATTTCGCTATGAAGTCGGCCATTTTTTCAACCACAACTTCGGTATTTTTACCGATCTTTACAGTCACTGACGCAGTTTTTTCGAGCCATTCCCAACGAAACTTGTTCCTTATCCCTTCGTTGATTTCTAAAATTCTTGCTTTGTTGTCTTTCGTGAGTTTTAGGTTCACCATTTTCACGAAATCGGGAAAACTCGGTTGATTGAATTGTCCGCCATTTGCATTTCGCTCCGCGTGTGGGATATGACAAAGGAATAACAAAATCGTCGATTGGGGACTTCCGGTCATGGCCGCCACGTAGAAGGACGTGCTTCACTCTACTCTGCTCTGAAAAATAAAAAAAAATCGGCAAATAACCCTCTCAATTGGAATAAAACCTATCCCAGCGTTTGGGCGAGGACATGCCGGTAAAGCCTAAGGCTGGGAAATCAGGTGGAGGAAAAACTGAACCGCCGAAACAGTCCAAGTTAACGGACTCTCACATCCGTGACGAAGCAGTAAAATCCCCAGATATGGCGGAGCAAGCTAGCGGAGGAGCGGTGAATGCTGGCGACGGCACAGGTGCGGTGCTTGCTGCCATTGGCTCAATGAGAGCAGATTTCTCTACTAAGTTTGATGGGATTATAGCAGCGATAGAGGGTTTGAGAAAGGAATTAAGCGATTGTATGGAACGTGTAACGCAGGTGGAGCTCCGAATTTCCAGCGCTGAGAATGACGTCACCAGCCTACAATTAAAGGTGCGCACATTGGAATTAAACAATAAACGTCTGGAAGATAATGTCCTGGATTTAGAATCCCGGTCGAGACGGAACAATCTGAGGCTGGTGGGTCTTCCTGAGGGTACGGAGGGGCGGGACTCATGTTCCTTTTTGGAAAAGTGGATCCCAGAAGCGCTGAACAACACGGAGCTGCAGTCATCAGTCGTTCTGGAAAGTGCCCACCAAATTGGCCCACTGAGAGATAATAAGGCACCACCGAGGACGCTGATTATGAAGTTCCTCAGCTACAGAGACAGGATGACGATCTCCAACGCGGCGCGGGCCAAAGGAGAAATTAAATACCAGGATCAACAGGTGCAGTTCTACCCAGATTTGGCCACAGGAATCCAACAATTAAGGAAACAGTTTGACCCCGCCCGTAAAGAGTTACGCAACCTTGGGATTCTTCATGGAGTGATTTATCCTGCAAGACTGCTGGTCACATATAAAGGGAGAACCCACACCTTCAAGACCCCAGAAGAGGCGCAGGAGCTCATCAAGAAGATCCAAGAAGAGACTGGTGGGAGCTAAGCATGAAGCATGAATAAGATATAAGGTAGAATATTTAAGCATTTGCACAGGCATCTGACTGATCTGAAGCAAATAGCAAGTTCACAAAATACAGATTGTATTGTATTAAAAAAAACAAAAAAAAAACTATGATGTACAAAGTTGCTATAAAATTTTGGAGTTAAGTTGGAAAACTACAGAAGAGAGTTAATGTTACATCATTAAAAGCAGTAGAGTCAGGGTGATTGAGAGGAGAAAGAAAGAGTGGTTTTGCCTGATCCTTGTGAGTGAGGAGCAGTCAATGGCTATAGCGGGAGATGGAATTTTTTTTTTGATTTTGGGGGGATTACCACGAATGTGGGAAGGGGGAATTTGTTTGTGTGTAGTTTGCAGGATGAATGTTCAACCACTCATGTTTTTGCTTCTCTGTGTGAGCATGTTTACATTGCGAGGTAATCTCAAACTTCTTATTGATCATAGACCAAAGCGTTAATTTTAATTTAACTTCATGGAATTGCAGAGGTCTACAAAATTTAAAAAAACTTAAACAAGTTATGAATAAAATAAAAGACATAGGTTCAAAAATTGTGTTTTTACAAGAAACTCATCTAATAGAGGAGGATGTAAAAAGAATTAAAAAAGATGGCAGGGAAGTGTATTCACCTCATCATTTTCATCTCGAGCCAGGGGAGTTATGACTCTCATACACAAAACAGTCCCATTTCAAGTGAAAAATGTAATTGGAGACAAATTAGGAAGATACCTAATCGTTCAAGGATCTTTTTTATTAGAAAATATAAATCTGGTGAACTTATACGGTCCCAATATAGATGATCAAAACTTCTTTGCTAATTTATTTCTTATTTTATCATCACTTACAGGGCAACATATAATAGCAGGGGATTTTAATTGTACATTGAATCCCAGCATAGATAGATCAACAGGACTGGACTGTACGCACAATGGATGCAGGATGATCATTAATCATTTTATGAAAGAATTGAGATTGCTAGACATATGGAGAGAAATGAAACCGCAAGTTAAAGCCTACTCTTGTTATTCTAATATCTACAAGACATTCTCCCGTATTGACTATTTTTTGATCTCCACAGAATTAAGGTCCAAGATTCAAAACTGTTTCTATGATAACATTGTGATCTCTGATCATACACCCTGCTGTCTAACATATGTAGATAAGAAATTGACAAAGGAACCAGGTAGGTGGCAATTTCCACATAAATGGCTTCAGGACAAGGAATTTGTTAAGTACATAGAAAAACAGATAGATGAGTTCTTTGATATCAATACTACAATTCAATTCAATTCAATTCAATTCAACTTTATTTATATAGCGCCATTTCACAACAACAGTCATCTCATAGCACTATCAACTGTAGGGAGGACCCCCACAGTTGCAGAAAGACCCCAGCAATCAGACGATCCCCTGTGAGCAAGCACTTGGCGACGGTGGAGAGGAAAAACTCCCTTTTAACAGGAAGAAACCTCCAGCAGAACCAGGCTCAGGGAGGGGCAGTCATCTGCTGCGACTGGCTGGGGGGTGAGGGGATAGAGAAGAAGAAAAGAACAGACATGTAGAGAGCAAACAGCACGATGGGGACTCAATCTATGGGAGAGAACAAACAGATGTTAATGACCAGCAAAAAAAAAATATTTCATAGAGAGTGAGGAAAGGAGTGAGGCCCAGTGCATTACTGGAGGTCCCCCGGCTGACTAAACCTATTAGCAGCATAACTAAGGGAGGGTTCAGAAAACACATGATCCCACCCTAATTGTAGGCTATATCAAAAAGGTAGGTTTTAGCCCTATTCTTAAAAACAGAGATCGAGTCTGACTCCCGAATCCAGATTGGCAGCTGATTCCACAGGAGAGGAGCTTGATAACTGAAGGCTCTGCCTCCCATTGTACTTTTGGAGATTCTAGGTATTACAAGTAAACCTGCATTTTGGGAGCGTAGTGCTCTGTTAGGATGATACGGTAGTATCAGATCTTTTAAATAAAAAGGAGCCTGATTGTTTAGGGCTTTGTAAGTAAGAAGAAGGATTTTAAACTTAATTCTAAACTCTATGGGAAGCCAATGAAGGGAGGCCAGAACCGGAGAGATATGATCTCTCTTTCTAGTACCTGTTAAAACTCTTGCTGCAGCATTTTGGATCAGCTGAAGACTTTTTAAAGATGTTTTAGGACAGCCTGATAATAAAGAATTACAATAATCTAATCTCGAGCTAACAAAAGCGTGGATCAGCTTCTCAGCATCACTCTGAGACAAGATGCTCCTAATCTTGGCAATATTACGCAAATGATAGAAGGCAGTCTTAGAAACAAATTTAATATGTGAATTGAAGGACAAATCCTGATCAAAAATAACTCCAAGGTTCCTCACAGAGCTATTAAGAGAAAGAGTAACTGCATCCAAACTGAAAGTTTGATTTGGAAAGGAATTTCTAAGGTTTTTTGGACCAACAAGAATGACTTCAGTCTTATCTGAATTTAATAGCAGGAAATTACAAGTCATCCAAACTTTGATTTCCTTAAGACAGGCTTCTAACTTGGCTAATTGATTAGTATCATCTGGCTTCATTGACAGGTATAATTGTGTGTCATCTGCATAACAGTGAAAATGTATACAGTGTTTTCTAATAATGTTGCCTAACGGAAGCATATATAAACTAAAAAGAGTAGGGCCAAGCACAGATCCCTGTGGAACTCCATGACTAAGCTTTGAGCTGAGAGAAAACTCATCATTTACATGAACAAACTGGAACCTATCAGATAAATAAGATCTAAACCACTGCAACGAAGTTCCATTAAGTCCAACATAGTGTTCTAATCTATCAAGTAGAATATTATGATCAATAGTATCAAAAGCTGCACTAAGATCTAAAAGGACAAGTACAGAAACTAGTCCATTATCAGATGCAATGAGGAGGTCGTTAGTGACCTTCGCTAAGGCTGTTTCAGTGCTATGATGGATTCTAAACCCAGATTGAAACTCCTCAAATAAACCATTTCCCTGCAGGTGGTCAAATAATTGCGTAGCAACAACTCTTTCTAAGATTTTTGAAATGAAAGGGAGATTAGAAATTGGTCTATAGTTAGCTAAAGCTCCTGGATCTAGCGTTGGCTTTTTGAGTAAGGATTTAATTACAGCCGTTTTAAAAGCCTGCGGTACATGGCCTAAAGTTAATGAAGAATTGATTATATGAAGAATAAAGCTACCAATAAGTGGGAAGACTTCTTTAAATAACCTGGTAGGAATAGGGTCTAAAAGACAAGTTGAAGGTTTGGATGAGGAAACTATTTTGTCTAACTCACAAAGGTCGATTGGAGTAAACTCATCAAGACAGACATCAATAGAAGGAGTTGTAGTAGTTACAGTATTTAAGTTAACTGTGGGAAGAATCTGATTGATTTTATCTCTGATGGATGAAATTTTATTATTGAAAAAGTTCATAAAGTCCTGACTAGTAAGCTCTAAGGGGATGCTAGGATTGACAGAGTCCTGACTCTTTGTCAACCTGGCTACAGTACTGAAAAGAAACCTGGGATTATTCTTGTTCTCTTCTATTAATGCAGAGTAATAACTCGTTCTAGCTTTTCTAAGAGATTTTTTATAAATTAAAAGATGATTTCTCCAAGCTAAATAGATTTCATCTAAATTAGTAGAGCGCCATTTTCTTTCTAATTGACGAGTCTTCTGTTTTAAGCTACGAGTTTCTGTGTTGAACCAAGGAGTTAAAAATCTCTGATTAGACTTTTTCTTTTTTAAGGGGGCCACCAAGTCTAGAGCCTGATGCAGAGAAGCTGAAACACTATCCACCATGTTATCAATTACAGAAGGAGCAAGCTGTCTATAGCTTATTTCCGTTGTGTTGACACATGGCATAGAGGAAACAATCTGCATAAATTTGGAAACAGCATCATCTGAGAGGCATCTACTGTGATAATATTTTTCTTTAGGAGCCAAATAGTCAGAAATAGTAAAATCAAAGGTTAACAGACAATGGTCTGACAGTACAGGGTTATGAGGAGACACTACAAGATTTTCTATTTCTATGCCATATGTCAGAACAAGGTCCAATGTATGGTGGAGGTAATGAGTAGAATTTCCTACTTTCTGAGAAAACCCAATCGAGTCTAATATTGAATTAAAAGCCACATTAAGGCAGTCACTATCTACATCCACATGTATATTAAAGTCCCCTACTATAATTATTCTATCAGATTTCAGCACTAAATCAGCTAAGAAATCAGGAAATTCGGATAAAAATTCTGAATAGGTTGATGGGGGACGATAAACTATGGCAAATAAAATTGGGTTTAACCTGGAATTGCTAAAGTGCCCAACACTGAGGACCAGGCCCTCAAAGGAATTATAACATGTTTTTTGCTTTACATTAACTAGTAATTTGGAATGGTAAATTGATGCTACTCCTCCTCCACGACCAGAACTTCTGGGATTTTGACAGTTTAAATAACCAGAGGGAGTTGATTCATTTAAACCAACATAATCCTCTTGCCCTAACCAAGTCTCTGTAAGGGAAATTAAATCAATCTGATGATCAATTAACAGATCATGGACTAACAGAGACTTGGGAGTTAGAGACCTAATATTTAATAAACCACATTTAATTTTTAAATTATGAGGAGGAACAGAGGCCAAATCATTCAATTTAGAGGCTTTATGTTTAATTTGAGTTTTACCAATATTTTGCTTTATCACTTTGGGATGCTTATACATTATATTTTTATTTACTTTGGAGGGAGCAGACAACGATTCTCTGATGGGGAAGACAGGGGCTAAGCTGAGGGGTGGCGGATGAAGAGGAGCTGCAGAGAGGCGTGTAAGACTGCGACTCTGCTTCCTGGTCCCAACTCTGAGTAGTCATGGTTTTGGAAATTTGGATAAAAAAGATGCCAGATTGTTAGATAAATGAGAAGCACCATCCAAAGTGGGATGAATGCTGTCTCGTCTCATAAGACCAGGTTTTCCCCAAAAAGAGCTCCAATTGTCAATGTAGCCCACGTCATTTTTAGGACACCACACAGACAGCCAGCGGTTCAAGGATGACGAGCGACTAAACATGTCATCACTGGTCAGATTGGGGAGGGGCCCAGAGAATACTACAGTGGCAGACATCGTTTTGGCAAACTCACACACCGATTCTACATCAAGTTTCGTGACTTCCGACTGCCGGAGACGGATGTCATTAATGCCGGCGTGAATAACAATTGTGGAATATTTACAGTTACTTTTAGCCAGCATTTTCAAATTTGACTCGATGTCGCCTGCTCTGGCCCCAGGAATGCATGTGACTATGGCCGCTGGAGTCTCTAGGTTCACGTACTACACAAACATCAGCATGTATAAAGTGGGAGGCTTTCAAAGCTTTTATTAGGGGGCATATTATTAGTTATACAGGTTCAAAATCTAAGAAGACTCGAGAGGAGAGAGTCCAATTGGAACATAAAATAAAAATTCTCCAAGAAAAAGTGCATGCAGGAAGTGACCCAAAGTTAGAGAACGAATTACTGATTCTGAGAGCTGAATATGACAAAAAATCAGCAAATAGAGCTGCCTCGAGTCTTCTAAGATTGAAGCAATCTTTTTATGAACAAGGTGAAAAATCAGGGAAATTATTGGCATGGCAAATTAAACAATTAGAATTTAAAACACCAATTACCAGTATTATAAGTAACGGACAGGCAGTTGTAGATCCTTTAGAAATTAACAGTGCCTTTAGAGATTATTATAAAAAACTATATGACACAAAAAATGAAACTGACTTAACAAAACTAAATGGGTTTTTGGACGAATTATCTATACCTTGTATTCCAAATGAAAACAGGGAGATACTGGAGTCTAAAATTAGTCAAGAAGAAGTTGGGCTAGCCATTGATGATATGAAATCAGGAAAAAGTGCAGGACCAGATGGTCTTCCAGTTGACCTCTATAAAAAATTTAAGAATAAATTAATAAAACCATTTTTGGAAATGGTTTTAGAAGCATTTCAAAATAGTAATTTACCACTATACATGAATAATGCCTTAATTATACTGTTGCCAAAACCAGGTAAACCCTCTAATAAATGTGAAAATATGAGACCAATAAGCCTATTAAATGCTGACCTTAAGATAATCTGTAAAATTTTAGCAAGACGGCTACAAGAAATATTACCAAATATTATTAACCGAGATCAGAATGGCTTTGTAAAGGGAAGACAAGGCTTCCATAATGTAAGAAGACTATTTAATATTATCTATTCTAATAAAGAAGCACCGGATACAGCTCTCCTATCATTGGACGCCGAAAAGGCCTTTGATAGGGTCGAATGGCCCTTTCTTTTTGAAGTCCTACAAAGGTTTGGATTTGGAAATAATTTCATAAAATGGGTTCAGATAATATACAATAATGCTACAGCAGAAATCCTAACAAACAGCAATATCTCAAAATCAATAAAAATCAATAGAGGATTCAATTCAATTCAATTCAATTCAACTTTATTTATATAGCGCCATTTCACAACAACAGTCATCTCATAGCACT
This sequence comes from Pholidichthys leucotaenia, assembly GCA_020510985.1. Classification (NCBI taxonomy): domain Eukaryota; kingdom Metazoa; phylum Chordata; class Actinopteri; order Cichliformes; family Pholidichthyidae; genus Pholidichthys; species Pholidichthys leucotaenia. The sequence continues at coordinate 400,588,048 of CM035844.1, read as the reverse complement.
ATCAACTGTAGGGGGGGAACCCCCACAGTTGCAGAAAGACCCCAGCAATCAGACGATCCCCTGTGAGCAAGCACTTGGCGACGGTGGAGAGGAAAAACTCCCTTTTAACAGGAAGAAACCTCCAGCAGAACCAGGCTCAGGGAGGGGCAGTCATCTGCTGCGACTGGCTGGGGGGTGAGGGGATAGAGAAGAAGAAAAGAACAGACATGTAGAGAGCAAACGGCACGATGGGGACTCAATCTATGGGAGAGAACAAACAGATGTTAATGACCAGCAAAAAAAAAAAAATATTTCATAGAGAGTGAGGAAAGGAGTGAGGCCCAGTGCATTACTGGAGGTCCCCCGGCTGACTAAACCTATTAGCAGCATAACTAAGGGAGGGTTCAGAAACACATGATCCCTCCCTAATTGTAGGCTATATCAAAAAGGTAGGTTTTAGCCCTATTCTTAAAAACAGAGATTGAGTCTGACTCCCAAATCCAGATTGGCAGCTGATTCCACAGGAGAGGAGCTTGATAACTGAAGGCTCTGCCTCCCATTGTACTTTTGGAGATTCTAGGTATTACAAGTAATCCTGCATTTTGGGAGCGTAGTGCTCTGTTAGGATAATACGGTAGTATCAGATCTTTTAAATAAAAAGGAGCCTGATTGTTTAGAGCTTTGTAAGTAAGAAGAAGGATTTTAAACTTAATTCTAAACTCTATGGGAAGCCAATGAAGGGAGGCCAGAACCGGAGAGATATGATCTCTCTTTCTAGTACCTGTTAAAACTCTTGCTGCAGCATTTTGGATCAGCTGAAGACTTTTTAAAGATGTTTTAGGACAGCCTGATAATAAAGAATTACAATAATCTAATCTCGAGCTAACAAAAGCGTGGATCAGTTTCTCAGCATCACTCTGAGACAAGATGCTCCTAATCTTGGCAATATTACGCAAATGATAGAAGGCAGTCTTAGAAACAAATTTAATATGTGAATTGAAGGACAAATCCTGATCAAAAATAACTCCAAGGTTCCTCACAGAGCTATTAAGAGAAAGAGTAACCGCATCCAAACTGAAAGTTTGATTTGGAAAGGAATTTCTAAGGTTTTTTGGACCAACAAGAATGACTTCAGTCTTATCTGAATTTAATAGCAGGAAATTACAAGTCATCCAAGCTTTGATTTCCTTAAGACAGGCTTCTAACTTGGCTAATTGATTACCATCATCTGGCTTCATTGACAGGTATAATTGTGTGTCATCTGCATAACAATGAAAATGTATACAGTGCTTTCTAATAATGTTGCCTAACGGAAGCATATATAAACTAAAAAGAGTAGGGCCTAGCACAGATCCCTGTGGAACTCCATGACTAAGCTTTGAGTTGAAAGAAAACTCATTATTTACATGAACAAACTGGAACCTATCAGATAAATAAGATCTAAACCATTGCAACGAAGTTCCATTAAGTCCAACATAGTGTTCTAATCTATCAAGTAGAATATTATGATTGATAGTATCAAAAGCTGCACTAAGGTCTAAAAGGACAAGTACAGAAACTAGTCCATTATCAGATGCAATGAGGAGGTCGTTAGTGACCTTCGCTAAGGCTGTTTCAGTACTATGATGGATTCTAAACCCAGACTGAAACTCTTCAAGTAAACCATTTCCCAGCAGGTGGTCAAATAATTGCGTAGCAACAACTCTTTCTAAGATTTTTGAAATGAAAGGGAGATTAGAGATTGGTCTATAGTTAGCTAAAGCTCCTGGATCTAGCGTTGGCTTTTTGAGTAAGGGTTTAATTACAGCCGTTTTAAAAGCCTGCGGTACATGGCCTAAAGTTAATGAAGAATTGATTATATGAAGAATAAAGCTACCAATAAGTGGGAAGACTTCTTTAAATAACCTGGTAGGAATGGGGTCTAAAAGACAAGTTGAAGGTTTGGATGAGAAAACTATTTTGTCTAACTCACAAAGGTCGATTGGAGTATACTCATCAAGACAGAGATCAATAGAAGGAGTTGTAGTAGTTACGGTATTTAAGTTAACTGTGGGAAGAATCTGATTGATTTTATCTCTGATGGATGAAATTTTATTATTGAAAAAGTTCATAAAGTCCTGACTAGTAAGCTCTAAGGGAATGCTAGGATTGACAGAGTCCTGACTCTTTGTCAACCTGGCTACAGTATTGAAAAGAAACCTGGGATTATGGGATTATTCTTGTTCTCTTCTATTAATGCAGAGTAATAACTCGTTCTAGCTTTTCTAAGAGATTTTTTATAAATTAAAAGATGATTTCTCCAAGCTAAATAGATTTCATCTAAATTAGTGGAGCGCCATTTTCTTTCTAATTGACGAGTCTTCTGTTTTAAGCTACGAGTTTCTGTGTTGAACCAAGGAGTTAGAAATCTCTGATTAGACTTTTTCTTTTTTAAGGGGGCCACCAAGTCTAGAGTCTGATGCAGAGAAGCTGAAACACTATCCACCATGTTATCAATTACAGAAAGAGCAAGCTGTCTATAGCTTATTTCTGTTGTGTTGACACATGGCATAGAAGAAACAATCTGCATAAATTTGGAAACAGCATCATCTGAGAGGCATCTACAGTAATAATATTTTTCTTTAGGAGCCAAATAGTCAGAAATAGTAAAATCAAAGGTTAACAGACAATGGTCTGACAGTACAGGGTTATGAGGAGACACTACAAGATTTTCTATTTCTATGCCATATGTCAAAACAAGGTCCAATGTATGGTGGAGGTAATGAGTAGAATTTCCTACTTTCTGAGAAAACCCAATCGAGTCCAATATTGAATTGAATGCCACATTTAGGCAGTCACTATCTACATCCACATGTATATTAAAGTCCCCTACTATAATTATTCTATCAGATTTCAGCACTAAATCAGCTAAGAAATCAGCAAATTCGGATAAAAATTCTGAGTAGGTTGATGGGGGACGATAAACTATGGCAAATAAAATTGGGTTTAACCTAAAATTGCTAAAGTGCCCAATACTGAGGACCAGGCCCTCAAAGGAATTATAACATGTTTTTTGCTTTACATTAACTAGTAATTTGGAATGGTAAATTGTTGCTACTCCTCCTCCACGACCAGAACTTCTGGGATTTTGACAGCTTAAATAACCAGAGGGAGTTGATTCATTAAAACCAACATAATCCTCTTGCCCTAACCAAGTCTCTGTAAGGGAAATTAAATCCATCTGATGATCAATTAACAAACTAGAAAAGCACTCGGAGAGCGCAGACCTCCGCCAAGCGCCACAATTCCCCCCATACAGTGTTTGTGTGTACGTTTTGAGATTCCTTGAGCATATAAACATATGACTAGCAATTGGATTCACAATGATTATTTGTTTATTTGACAGGGACAGTGCAATAAACACACAATTAATCAATGACAATCAATCTGATAGTGATAGGATTAGTGGTTCAGTAGTAAAAGCATTGGCTCCTTGGCGGAGGTAATAAACTGAAGTGTTGCTGTTGTGTCCATCTCCTCCACTGACGGATGCAAATTGGGTAGACAGCTTGCTGTGGGTTTTATATTATATTGTAACGTGCTGCTCGACATGGCGATGTCCGGTTCGAACTCACGCCTCCTGCTCCGGAGTCCCGCACTCTACCTGTGTCGCCAATAGGGTCAACCCACTTGGCAAGCCAAGTAGGGTGCTCATATTGAGTTCGCTACAATATTATTTTTTTGGGGGTTGCGCTCCGCGGCAAACGAGAATTTAGAAGCTTCGCCGGCAGAGAGCTCGTTTTTGCGCAGCGCCTATGGCTGGCCGGTGAATTTCTGCCAAATGCGCAGCTCCTATGGCTGGGCGGGGAATTTCTGCCAAAGAATCCGTCGGCGGACAGCTGCCCGTGTGAGGTTTTGCAGTTTGACAGGCACGCTGGCGGGCCCAGGCCAGCAGTGTTTTCCGCGTCCTTTTGTGGCTAAAACGTTGAAGAACGCAGAATTTGTGTTGCAGACACGACGACCAGCGCCCTCCATTGCGCCTGCGCACATGTTGAAAATGGCTGTATGTCACAGTGTTGAAAAATGCTTTAAAAAATTCCTGTATCCAGACGGTGAACTGGATCACCCCCAAAATTTAATCAGTTCTTCCTTGTACCATTTCCAACAACGCCTGAAAGTTTCATGGAAATCCGTCCAAGATTTTTTGAGTTATCTTGCTAACCAACAGACAGACAGACAGACAGACAAACAAACACACAGACAAACGCCGGCAAAAACATAACCTCCTCCTGGCCTTTTCGGCCTGGCGGAGGTAATCATGGACTAACAGAGACTTGGGAGTTAGAGACCTAATATTTAATAAACCACATTTAATTTTTAAATTATGAGGAGGAACAGAGGCCAAATCATTCAATGTAGAGGCTTTATGTTTAATTTGAGTTTTACCAATATTTTGCTTTATCACTTTGGGATGCTTATACATTATATTTTTATTCACTTTGGAGGGAGCAGACAATGATTCTCTGATGGGGAAGACAGGGGCTAAGTTGAGGGGTGGCGGATGAAGAGGAGCTGCAGAGAGGCGTGTAAGACTGCGACTCTGCTTCCTGGTCCCAACTCTGAGTAGTCAGGGTTTTGGAAATTTGGATAAAAAAGATGCCAGATTGTTAGATAAATGAGAAGCACCATCCAAAGTGGGATGAATGCTGTCTCGTCTCATAAGACCAGGTTTTCCCCAAAAAGAGCTCCAATTGTCAATGTAGCCCACGTCATTTTTAGGACACCACACAGACAGCCAGCGGTTCAAGGATGACGAGCGGCTAAACATGTCATCACTGGTCAGATTGGGGAGGAGCCCAGAGAATACTACAGTGGCAGACATCGTTTTTGCAAAGTCACACACCGATTCTACATCAAGTTTCGTGACTTCTGACTGCCGGAGACGGATGTCATTAATGCCGGCGTGAATAACAATTGTGGAATATTTACAGTTACTTTTAGCCAGCATTTTCAAATTTGACTCGATGTCGCCTGCTCTGGCCCCAGGAATGCATTGGACTATGGCCGCTGGAGTCTCTAGGTTCACGTTTCTGACTACAGAGTCGCCAATGATCAGAGTTTTTTCCTCAGCGGGTGTGTCGCTGAGCGGGGAAAAACGATTAGAAACGTGAACAGGTTGGTGGTGTACCGGGGCTTTGCGACTAGGCTTCCTTCTCACCGTCACCCACCCAGTCTCCTCGCTGCTGAGGAGAGCCGAGGGACCGTTGACAGGGGGGCCTAAGCTAGCTAGCTCCGCTGCAGCTAATGGGCGTCCGTCAAGATTAACTGGCGCAGACGGTGTTTCAATGCAGCGGAGCCGGGATTCCAAATCAGACAACCTCGCCTCGAGCGCCTCAAAAAGACAACATTTATTACATTTACCGTTATCGCTAAAAGAGGCAGAGGTGTAGCTAAACATCTGACAGAGAGAGCACACCAGAGGAGGAGAGGTAAGAGAGCTAGTAGCCATAGCTAATGGCTGGAGAGCAAACCACAAAGCAACCACACAGGCAGACAGCAAAACAGGAAGTGACGATACGTTACCACAAGGAAGTGACGATCTCAGCAGGCCGAGGATGTCGACAAGGCTGTCCACTTTCACCTTTACTGTTTACTATGGCAATTGAACCTTTAGCGATGGCAGTACGTTGACATCCACAAATATATGGAATTAAAATAGGACCAACAGAACATAAAAGCTCCCTGTATGCTGATGACATAATTTTGTTCATGTTGAATCTTAAAAAATCAATTCCAACTTTGTTGAATTTAATAAAGAATTTTGGGGAAATATCAGGATATAAAATAAATAAAACTAAATCTTCAATATTAATGCTAAATGAGACCCAGAGAAATCACCCAGGTCCTGAGGTAAATCAATTCAAAGTTGTAAATCAGTTTAAATATTTAGGAATTCAAATTTTGCCTAAGCTAGAATTAGTCGCCAGCGCCAACTATGAAGCCTTAATGATAGACATTAATGAGTTACTTCAGAGATGGATGTCACTACCAATGTCAATGATTGGGAGAATTAATATACTTAAAAGTAATATCTTACCCAAAATGCTTTATTTATTTCAATACATTCCTTTACCACCACCTTCAGATCTATTCTTAAGAATTAAAAAAAAGTTAGTGGAATTTATATGGAACAATAGGAAGGCTAGATTACGTCTGTCCTTACTATATTTACCATTTGATTGTGGAGGTATGAAATGTCCAAACTTTATGTTGTATTACTGGTCAGCACAACTGAGGTCTATGACATATTATTTTTCATCAAATGATCTCCCTCACTGGACTGAAATGGAATCATACAATTTACCTTTACCTCTTCCCTCATTCATATACTCAGACTTGGCTAAAAAATTATAGAAACAAGTTAAAAATCCAATTGTAAAGCATATGATCAAAATATGGTGTGAAACCAAAAAATATCTAAAAGAACCACACTTATTGTCACAATTTAGCCCAATATGGGGTAATCAATATTTTAAACCAGGGAGAGCGGATGCTGTATTTAAAGGCGTCGGACAGACGAAAATTCAATATCGCTAATTCATATCTCAAATTGTTGTCTGAGACGAGCTAAGTCGAACCGCACATGTTTTGGTGTCAATGAATCTCGCATAAGGTGACAATGCGCTCTTGAAGTATGCTGTCGTGGAGAGCTGGCGGACCCAGCCAAGCGATCAGCAGCTAAGATGGCCACTGACTGTGTGACGTCAGCTCAGGCAAACACACGCACACGGTCGGCGGCCATTGCTGTGTTTTGCTTCATGCAACACTTGACGTTTATGTTTTAAAATCGGCGATTACGGATATTTCTCGGAATACTTGTGGATTACAAGTAGATTATTTATTAAGATTAGGATTTCAGGAATCAAATTAATATGGTTTGGCGTTGTGTTGTCTACGGGTGCGATGGTATACCAGAGGAGCATGCGGTGACTACAGCCAAGGGAGAGAGAGAGAAGGGGAGGAAAAAAAGCAGTGGAACAGTTAGACACCTACTCGGCCGCTTTCAATACACAAGGACTCGGTTTGAACACGTTGTATCGTTCTCCCCTGTGAGGTTAAACGCTCCTCTCCGGTCCGTGGTTACCGACAAGAAGCCGCTTCTTGCAGGATTAATAAGAAAGGTGGAAACAATTACTCCAAAAATCTTATTCCGTCCCCGAAGCGGATGATGCTGCCAGCGACGTGTGCCTAAAGAAGAAAAAAAAAAGTCGGCTTCTCAACTCATTCGCCCAGGTAAGACTGCATAATAGGAGCTGATTTTTCCACGTTTTGGCTCAGTTTCGGGGTGGTGGTGGTGGTTTCGGGTCCGCATACGGCTCCCTGACCATGTGTGTGTCCATCTTTACTGCGCCACGAAGATGGGGAACGGTCGTGTGGGCTTGTGTACTCAGGGAGAGAATTTCTTGACCACGGAAGGCGTGCATTTCGTGTCTAATGTGGACACGTCCTCCTCACCTATTATTTTTTGCACGGCGAGCGGCGGTATTCCGCAAAGATGTGCAGACCTTATTGTTTTTAAACCCCCCCCCCCCCCCCAGCTCTGTGTGGATGTCGGTTAAAAGAAAATAGGAAGTGCGTTTATAAGAGTGTGTGCTTGTGGAGTTGGGTGGGGGGGGGCACTCTTTGCTCCCAAATCCCCTCATACTCCATTACTGAGATTGAGTGAGTTTTGCAGCCAAAGTAGTGTCGTAGAAGATGTGGTCTATATTAATCATATATCCCATAACCTACATATGTATAAGCATGTGAGAATGTTTGGTGATTACATCTGTAAAGCGACTTCACACCTCAGAACAGGACAAAGAGGTCTCAACCGCCAGCGGAGATCAAAGAGCATCCGAGGCGCTGCAGTGGAGACCAGATCGATCGCCCTGACCTCCCAGGGCCAGGTGGAGGGATACGAAGACAAAGGAGGGGGATTAAGATAATGCGGGATGTCAGCTTTGATATGCATGTCTTTTGTTATGTGTAGGTATAAGTATGTAGAGCTGAATGTGTTCTTCCTCTATTCTACTTCTGCTTCTGCACTGAGATGAGACTTGTTAGAGGAGCGAAGCTGATAATAAACTTTGGTTTATAAGTCACATCGCCTCGTTATTCCAAGCTCTTCTACACTGGTGACCCTGACGCGAGGATGGACCAGAGGCGTTCCCCCGCGATTGACAAATCTGAGGCGACCCTGGCAGACGCCGGCGCCCATGCAGACAGGGGAACAGATGGACGACGTTCCCCCACGGCAGAAGCTTCAGAGAGGGCTCAACCGGCCCACACAAGCGCCGTCACCATCAAGCTGCCAGAATTCTGGCAAGAAGACCCGAGCTCGTGGTTCCAGCAAGCTGAGGCTCAGTTTGCACTGGCGGGCATAACGGCGGACGAGACGAAGTTTTATCACATCGTCGCCAAACTCGACGCTGCCACGTCAAGATGCGCGCGGAGCATAATCCGACAGCCGCCCGCCTATGACAAATACAGAGAGCTGAAGGCGACCATCGTCGAGAACTTCGTCCCCTCAGCCGAAGAGAGAGCAGAGAAGATCCTGGCGATCCACGGCCACAGAGGATGCAGACCCAAGGCCCTCATGGAGGACATGCTGCAGCTCAAGGAGGAGGACAACGACAACTTCCTCTCCCAACACATCTTCCTCAGCACTCTGCCGCCACACATGAGAGGGACGCTGATCAACATGCGGTGCAGCACCCAGCAGGACTTCCGTGCGCTGGCCCGGGAAGCGCAGCGACTCACCAACGCCTGCGGGGAACAGGTGGCCACAGCAGCATCTGCAGATGCCCAGAGCAGCGGAAAACCACAGACAACCGAGCAGAGCCCGCCCACCATGGCGGCAACACGACCAAGACGCAGCAGGCGGAACGACATCTGCTATTACCACCACCGGTTCGCCGAGGGGGCGTACAAATGCGTTCCCCCCTGCAAGTTCAGAAGTTCGGGAAAACGCCAAAACCGAGAACCGTTAACGGCTGCGGTTCTCGGCGAAAAAAATAAACTTCTTTATGTGACTGACGGACACATCGGCAAACAGTTCCTAATTGACACTGGAGCTCAACTGAGTTTTATCATGCCCTCCCACGCAGACCGGGCCATGGGCCCCCGGGGCAATGGAGCGATGGCAGCCAACAGCTCCATCATCAACACTTATGGTGAAAGGAACCTGCCCCTCTGCATTCATGGCCGCAACTACAGATGGACATTTGTTGTAGCGGCGGTGAGTTTTAACTTGTTGGGCGCGGATTTTTTGTGTGCACACGGGCTATTAGTCGATCTAGCAAATAGACGCTTGGTTAATGCATTGTCATTTGCTTCTATTCCCTGCTCAGCTCGAGTTTCTCCACTACCCGTGCAGGCCAGCGTCACTACAGCAGGAGGTTAAGTTTGATCAATTCCTCACCCAATTTCCAGCACTCACAATTCCCAAATTCTCAGCTACAGTGGCTAAGCACGGGGTTGAACACTTTATTCCCACAACGGGCCCACCCGTATTCGCCAAAGCTCGGCGCTTAGACGCGACCAAGCTCGCCATAGCTCGGGATGAGTTTACCACCCTTGAAAAACTAGGCATTATCAGATGCTCAAAAAGCCCCTGGGCATCACCACTACACATGGTCCCGAAATCCGACTGTTCTTGGAGACCGTGCGGTGATTACCGCAGATTAAACAATGCAACAGCGCATGACCGCTACCCAATTCCTCACATCCAAGATTTTTCACTACATCTGGTGGGTGCGTGCATTTTTTTCTAAAATACACCTGGTCCGTGGCTATCACCAAGTCCCCGTTCGAGCGGAAGACATTCCTAAAACAGCTGTAATAACCCCCTTCGGTCTTTTTGAATTTTTGCGGATGCCTTTTGGCCTCAAAGGCGCTGCTCAAACCTTTCAGCGGATGATGGACGCGGTATTACGCGACCTCCCTTTCGTGTTCGTCTACCTCGACGATATGCTGGTAGCCAGCTCGTCGGAGGAGGAACACGAACAGCATCTCACTATGGTTTTTCAGAGACTAGAAGAGCACGGGTTAATAATCAATCCAGCCAAATGCAAATTCGGCGTGCCACAAATTGATTTTTTGGGACACAGAGTTTCACCGAAGGAGGCAGTCCCACTGCCAGACAAAGTTCGCGCAGTAAAAAGTTTTCCACGGCCACAAACGGTCAAATCGCTGCAAGAATTTTTGGGAATGGTTAATTTTTACAACCGTTTCCTCCCCCGTGCAGCTCAACTCATGCAACCCCTATATGACGCGCTCAGAAAGCCTTCCAACGCGGTCGAATGGACCCCGGAGCGCGAACGCGCCTTCGCGGAAGTAAAAAGTGCCCTAGCTAACGCCACATTGTTGATTCACCCTGATCCCTCGGCCCGCATTGCGCTAACCACAGACGCTTCAGACCTGGCCATAGGGGCGGTTGTAGAACAACACGTTGGCGGAACCTGGCAACCTTTGGCATTTTTCAGCAAATCGTTAAACCAAACTGAGCGTAAATACAGCACTTTTGACAGGGAGCTGCTAGCGCTTCATTTATCCATCCGCCACTTCCAGTTCTGGTTAGAGGGGCGGCGTTTCACGGCTTTTGTAGACCACAAACCGCTCACCTTTGCGATGGCTAAAATTTCAGAACCATGGTCAGGCAGGCAACAAAGACAGCTAGCTGCAATTTCAGAGTTCACCACAGACATTCGACATGTGGCAGGCAAACTTAACGTGGTAGCAGACTGCCTCTCTCGCGCTGTGACATCGCCAGAGCGCGAGGAGACAGATTATACTACCTCAGCCGCAGAACTCTTCGCCAACGCGGACACATACGCGGCCCCAATCCACGTAGGGATTGATTACGCAGCCATGGCGGCGGAGCAAAGTAGTGACGCGGACGTGCGCGCACTCCTGTCTGGACCAACAGGGTTAAGGCTGGAGGAAAGGGGTTTACGCGACAGTGTGCCTCCCCTAATATGCGACATCTCAACCGGCCGACCTTGCCCGGTAGTCCCAGCTGCATGGCGCCGCCGTATTTTCGACTCAATTCACTCCCTCGCGCACCCGGGTGTGCGCGCCTCGGTTAAAATGGTCGCCGAAAAGTTTGTGTGGCCCAGCCTGCGCAAAAACGTAAAGGAATGGGCAAAGACTTGCATGTCTTGTCAGCGCGCCAAAATACACAAACACACAAAAGCCCCTCTAGAGCCTTTTCGAATCCCAGCTAGAAGGTTCGACCATGTTCATGTCGACCTCGTGGGACCACTACCTTCCTCCCAAGGTTTCACACATCTGTTAACAATGATAGACCGTACTACGCGCTGGCCTGAGGCGGTCCCTCTGGCGTCAACCACAGCGGAGGAAGTCGCTCGTGTTTTTTTGACAAACTGGGTGGCACGTTTCGGCATCCCATCAGACATCACGTCCGATAGGGGGCCTCAATTTGTCTCGGAGCTTTGGTCAGCCATGGCCAGCAGCTTAGGAGCGACAATTCACCGCACCACCGCTTATCACCCTCAGGCTAATGGGTTATGCGAGCGTTTTCACAGATCTTTAAAGGCCGCCCTCAGAGCCTCACTAACGGATACAAATTGGGTAAATAAACTTCCCTGGGTTTTATTGGGGTTGCGTGCTGCGCCTAAAGAGGATCTAGACGCCTCCCCAGCAGAATTAGTTTTTGCACAACCTCTCAGGCTCCCAGGTGAATTTTTACCAGAGAACCCGGAGCCAGGGCATCTTCCAGCCCCGAGGCTTTTAGGCAGCAACGGACCGGACTCTCTCCCCGGACCGGCACATCACTCTTTTCCACGGGTTTTTGTCCCCCAAGCTTTAAAAAACGCTGAATTCGTTTTTGTTAGGCATGAAGCTTTAAAACCAACCCTCCGTCCACCATACGATGGACCTTTCAGAGTGTTGGAACCTGGTGATAAGCATTTTGTGCTTGATTTAGAGGACAGAAAAGAAACAGTCGGCATTGACAGACTTAAACCTGCCTTCTTGTTGAGAGACGAACCTGCACGGTTGGCGAGAGCACCTCGGCGGGGTAGACCCACCAAGAGAAAAGACTCAGCCCCCTGCAGAGAACAAATAATCACTCTCCTCCCCAAGCTGCAGATTCCTTACAGGAAGGTCCCACCAGGACGCCCAAGCGGACCCACAGCAGATTCGGGAGAAGATTAAAACCCAGACGGCACAGGGACTGATGCAAACTACTCAAAAGTTGTTCACTAATTGTGCTGTAACAGTTTAAGACTGACTTGTGATATTACTACGCTGTTATGATTACCACTGAATTCTCTACAGGAGCATAGCTGCTGGAAAGTTTCTTCCTTGTCAAGAGGTGTAGCAGTTAGTATGTAATAACAATTATCTTAAACTGTGAATTTTTCTATTGTCCTTTTCTTAGTCGTTTGGGGGGGGCTGTGGTCTATATTAATCATATATCCCATAACCTACATATGTATAAGCATGTGAGAGTGTTTGGTGATTACATATGTAAAGCGACTTCACACCTCAGAACAGGACAAAGAGGTCTCAACCGCCAGCGGAGATCAAAGAGCATCCGAGGCGCTGCGGTGGAGACCAGATCGATCGCCCTGACCTCCCAGGGCCAGGTGGAGGGATACGAAGACAAAGGAGGGGGATTAAGATAATGCGGGATGTCAGCTTTGATATGCATGTCTTTTGTTATGTGTAGGTATAAGTATGTAGAGCTGAATGTGTTCTTCCTCTATTCTACTTCTGCACTGAGATGAGACTTGTTAGAGGAGCGAAGCTGATAATAAACTTTGGTTTATAAGTCACATCGCCTCGTTATTCCAAGCTCTTCTACAGAAGACGTGATTTCTGTGTAATGTTTAGCGGTGCTTCAGCTGTTTTAGCCAGCAGTCACACATTCGCTGCATCACAGTATCAATGACCTTTCGCTTTCGTTTATTTATTTCTTTAGATTTCTGCAAAGGAGCCTTGGGATAAACTTACATTACAGAGGATCAGGGTTTTCCTACCCCCCCCCCCTCACCAGAGGGATGCACTAATGGTTTAAAAAAAAAAAAAAAGATCAAATACTTGTGCATCTGAACGCTCTCGTTCTGCCATTTTCTTTGTATTCCTGGGCTGACGTCACTAATGCCCGCACCTATCGAGAGATGGCGGTACTGCAGCCTCACTAAGTGAAGGCTGGGCTATGACCAAATAAGGTCATTTATGGAGGCTGGTGACACACATTAAATCACGGGAATGGGTAGAATGGAATATTTTCATACAATCAGTTGATTGGTTCAATAAAAAAATGTCACTGTCCGAGGCCTTTAAAGTATGGAATTTAAAAGGGATTCAAAAGATTCGAGACTTATATTTGTTAGGTTGAATGAATGAATGAATGAATGAATTTATTTTATTTCGGATAGTACATTACAGGTTAAAAGAAACTGTATAATATAACAACAAGGTCAAATTAGACAAAGACTCCTTCTACTATACAATTCCACGTGAGTTATCCGAAATGGGTGATGGCTGAAGCTGCAGCTTATATTGCCCACCCATATTCCATCCAAGAATTCAAAGGAGAAAAAAGAGAAAACAAGACAAGAGCGATTACAATTTAAAACAAGGCTAAGACAAAATGTGACTGAGAGAAAAAGAAAAACTGAGCTAGTCTAAGTTAAGCGGTTACTATTCAAAAACAAATCTAAGACATAGTGTCACAAAGAAAAAAAAGAAAAAAAACTAAGCTACAACACAACACAGGCTGGAAATGTCAATCCTTATGTGAGTTTACATGTCGTCTTGTATATATGTTTGGAGTATTTCTTCCTTTAGTTTTTGTTTAAATTGTCCAAGCTTTGTACATGATTTTAATTCAGGTCCAAAATCGTTCCATAATCTGACTCCTTGCACTGAAATACAGTGTTGCTTGGTAGTTGTTCTCACTGTAGGCTTTTGAAATATACATGTTCCTCTGAAGTGATATCGTTTCTCCCTTGTTTGGAACAACTTTTGGATATTTGCGGGCAGTGATAGATTCTTCACTTTGAACATTATTATTGCGGTTTTAAAGTCAACCAGATCTTTCAACTTGAGAGTTTTTTGTTTAAGAAAAAGTGGGTTTGTTGGTTCCCTGTAAGCTGCTTTGTTGATTATTCTAATAGCTCTCTTTTGAAGCATAAAGAGTGGATATATGTTTGTTTTATATGTATTTCCCCATACTTCATTACAATATGTCATGTATGGGAGTATTAATGAATGATACAAGGTGTATAGTGTGGGTTGATTCAGCAAATTTTTCACTCTGTGTAATATTGCAATTGATTTGGATACTTTACCTTTTATATAATTAATATGTGGCTTCCAACACAGTTTGTTATCAATTATTACTCCAAGGAATTTAGTTCCGGATACCCTTTCAATCTCTACACCATTTACACTGAGTTTGGGTACTGGGTAGTTGTGATGGTTGTTAAAGACTATAAATTTTGTCTTGCTTAAATTGAGCGTTAATTTGTTTGAATCAAACCACAGTTTCAGCTTTCCTAATTCCTTTCCGAGTGTATCCAGAAGTTGTTCCAAATTGTTTCCACTGCATAGCAGATTAGTGTCATCAGCAAACAATATTAAGTCCATTTTTTCTGAAACTTTACATATATCATTTATATACATATTGAATAATAATGGTCCCAAAACTGAACCCTGTGGGACTCCACAGGTGACCTTCAGTAACTCTGAGTTTTTGCTGTTAACACATGCAAACTGATATCTATTCTTTAAGTAACTACTTAACCAGGACAGTGCTACCCCTCTAACACCACAATTTTGTAGTTTCTTTAATAATAGATTGTGATCTACTGTATCAAATGCTTTTTTAAGATCCAGGAATACTCCAACTGAATACTCTTTATTTTCAATGGCTGTTGATATTTTTTCTGTAAATTCCATTAAGGCATATGCTGTTGTCCTTTTGTGTCTGAACCCATATTGCTGCTCACACAATAAATCATTCTTCAGTATGAAGTTGTCAATTCTCTCATAGAATATTTTTTCAAGTATCTTGGAAAATTGCGGTAATAGTGAAATTGGTCTGTAGTTGGAGAGTTCCCCTCTGTCGCCTGTCTTGTATATCGGAATTACTTTAGCTATTTTCATTGCATTGGGAAATATACCTGATTGGAGAGACAGGTTACAGATATACGTCAGTGGTTTCACTATGCATTCGATAACAGTTTTGACTAGTAGCATGTCAATACCATCGCAGTCAGTAGATGTTTTACTTTTGAACGATTTAACAATTTCAATGACCTCTCTTTCGTCTGTGTTCTTTATGAAGATGGTGTCTTTTACAGCAGTGTTATTGCATATTGTATCACCTGTAGGCGCCGTAGTGGGTATTTCTTGGGCCAGTTTAGGTCCAATGTTAACAAAAAAGTTATTAAATTCATCTGCAGGTGAAGCTATATTCACATTCGGAGTCGATTTATTATTTTTTGGAATATTAGTTGGGTAGCTAGTATTTCTGCTTTTATTTCCAAGGATACTGTTGATTATTGTCCATGTATTTTTAATATTGTCTTTGTTTTTTTCCAGTTCTTTACTGTAATAGTCTCTTTTACTGCATCTTATTATACATATATGTTAACTTATTTTTGTATGTTTTATACCGTTGCTCTGCTTCTTTTGTCCTTTTCTTTATGAAAGCTTTATATAATAAATTTTTCTTTTTACACGCCTTTTGTAGTCCTTTGGTTAACCATGGTTTGTCAGCAAATTTGTGTTTAAGCTTTTTTTTAACTAATGGGCAGTTTTTTTCATAAAGAGTGGTTACAATGTTTATAAATGTGTCATAGGCTTCATTTACATCTGATACATAGACTTCTGTCCAGTCTTGCTTCAGCAAGTCCTCTTTAAAAGAACTGATTGCGTTTGGTGATTTGTGTCTGAACGATTTTGAGATTTTTTCTGGGTTGGGCCCCATGTGGCCATGGATAAGTGCAAAGATTGGCAAGTGGTCGCTTATATCATTTATCAATAATCCACTTTCTATTTTCTTATCGAGAACATTGACAAACAGGTTGTCAATAAGTGTAGCAGAGTGAACTGTGATTCTACTGGGATGTGTTATTGTGGGATATAGACTCATGCTGTACATAGAGTTCATGAACTCTGTAACTACATTTTGTTGATGTGGATTAAGTAGGTCAATATTGAAATCTCCACAAATTGCTACCATTTTCTTACTAGTAATATTATTGTACAGCTCAACTAATTTATCTCTGAATGTCTCAATGCAAGTTCCCGGCGTTCTGTATATGCAGCTTATGATTAGATTTTTTGTTTTGTCTAGGTCAATCTCAACAGTAACACATTCCAAAATCCCTGGTAGTGCTGAGGACATTTCATTTACAAGCTTACATCTATATAGGTCATCAATATACAGTGCAACACCACCACCCTTTTTTTGAGATCTGTTAATGTTAAACATCTGATATCCCTCTATTGCCATCAGGGGAGCCTGGTCTTCGTTAAGCCAGGTTTCCGAGACTGCAATGGCTGTGAATTTTCTGTTTAGCTGTTTTAAATAGTCCTGAATCTGTGAGAAGTTTTTGTTAAGACTTCTGCTATTGAAGTGTATTATTGACAGTTTACCATCTAATTGCACTTGACTTTTGAATTGCTTTTCAGTGTAATATTCACAGTGGTTATGAATATTATTGAAAAAGTGGTTATCAGGATCAATATCATTCTCCATCTCTTGTGGTTTATGTTCAGCATAGTGGCATATTTTTAGAGTTTGAGTTTCCTCACTCTGTGTTTCATAGTCATTGTTCATTTGTATTTATCTAAGTCAGTAGCATCTCTGATCATTATACTTTTTGCTTGCTTTTTGCTTGGTTCAGATAACATAATGTCTTTTGAAGAACTGAGGATCAAATTTAATCTTAATAGAACACATTTTTTAAAAATATCTTCAGCTTAGGAACTTTATTCGATCAAATCAAAATAATGCTCTCATTTGACCTACTTATTCATCCTTGGAAAAAGTCTTGACGAAAGATACTAAGAGAAAGGGTATTATTTCAGAGTTTTATAACTCATTGACATTATCCTCAAGTGAAAACTCACAGAAAAGACTGAATTACTGTATTGGAAAGAAGACCTGCAAACTGAAATTTCAGAGGAACAATGGGAATTGGCTTGTGCAGAAGCTCAAACCAAATCAATAAATGTACGTCTTAAATTGATACATTTTAAATGGTTAATGCGGATGTATGTTACACCGGTGGAGTTAAATAGATATAACAAAAACATACCAGATACGTGCACAAAATGTATGGAAAGTAAAGGAACCCTATTTCATTGTTTATGGGAATGTAGAAAAATTAGAATGTTTTGGGAAGAGGTGAGGGTAACAATTGGAAAAATAATTTCAAAACAAATCATATTGAATCCTAAACTGTTTTTGTTGGGTCTTTATCCAGAAAAGCATAACTTTAACAAGAGTGAGAGAGCATTCATAGACCTCAGTTTGCTTAACGCCAAAAAATGTATTGCACTATTGTGGAAAAAGACTCATAGACCAGATGTGACTCAGTGGTTAAGACAGATGTTAACAAACCTTCCACTAGAAAGAATAACATACATACTGAAATCAAAAGAAATTGTGTTTGAGAATATATGGAGACCTTTCATTGATTATGTAAAGAATTTAAACTTAACTTTTGAAGAAGAAGGTAAATGATGTGTAAATTCCAAACTGGTGAATGTATAGTATGTATACTTACGTAATGGATTGCCTAGACTAAAAAGAGGAGCATTGTTGAAGACTTGCCTTTGTTAGTGGTTGTTGGTGTTTTTAGTATTTTTTTTTTTTTAATTATTTTAGTGTTAGTGTTTGATTGTTTGTGTTTTGTTTGTAAAAAGGTTCAATAAAAATATTGTGGAAAACAAAATCGGCGATTGGTTGCTTCAATAAGTATCAGCCAATCAGTGGCCTTGTTACATTACATTACTGATCTCGCTGGGTAGCGCGTTCTGCGTGGTGGATTTGAGCAGCCGATCGAAAATACGACTCGCCGCTCATAACAGACCTCACCGCCCCCCCCTCTAAAATTTTCTCCTTGAATTTAGACGATTCACGAGAATGACCCTAGACATGATCAAATCCGAGGAATTCCTCGGATCCGTGGAGGATTCTCATCCCTGTATATAAGTGCAGGTTAGTTAGTAGTTAGTTAACCCCTTGCACTCCGGTCAATTTCACTAAAAACGCCAAAAATTAACGTGCCCAAATTAAATCCAAAGCTGTTCTTCAACCCTTTGCAGCATCTTCATGGGGTTGGTCTCATTTAAAAGAAAACACTTTGAATTTTTTGGCAAAACAGTCAAAATCTCTCTAAGTGCTCCGGCCACTGAGTTACAGTCATCTAAACATAGTGAACTTGAAGAAAATAAATTTGGCCTGGGTGTTTTTTTGGATACAAATGCTTGCAAATAACACACAGCTTCAGATCCGGGCTGGAAAATGCAACAGAAATGTAGAACCAAGTGTTATCCAGCTGAGGTCCAAATTTTGTAACAATACCACAAAAAAATGAATATATTACACAGCTTTATACTCAGGTACTTCCCAGGCGTTTTGGAACTGTGCCAAATTGTGCCAAATGACACAGTTTGGAAAAAACGTCTGTGTGGCGGTTTGGTGTAAACCCCCACAAACAGACTGGTCAAACACAGCGCTCGGCTAGAGCAAATAACAGAACAGTGAAATGTGTATTAATGTCTACAGGCAGCCCCGCTTCGTCTGGCTCACTTCTGTGATGTTAATGTTGCCTTTCATGCATTGTGTTCATGCATCCTGTCCTCACGGTGACCTAGGGACTGAGATCAATATGTCTCTCAAATGCAAATGTCTCATGCCTGTTCTGTTATCTCTTTTTCCTTCTGCTACCTCTGCACTAGATGAGACTTGTTAGGAGAGCTGATAAATAAACTTTGGTTTATATATCAAATCGCCTCATCATTTCAAGCTCTTCTACAGTCTGTAACTTTTGAATAATTCAATGTAGAAGCTTCGTTTTGGGCTCTAATGAAAGGTCACACTCAGGGCTGTCTCTGTGTGTGTGTGGGGGGGGGGGGGTTGTCCCCCCCCTCGCTACAGAGGACGGCCATCGGCCCTCGCTACATGACGGAATAGACTCATATGGCTATGAAGCGACCGCTGCGCAGTCACTGCGGCCCCCCCCCCCGCTACAGAAGAGGAGCGGGGGGGGGGGGGCGTTCACGGTCCGGACACGGCGAATTAACCGTTTATCGCGGCGCACGCACTTCGTACTTCGTGCGCCGCACAGCTGTAATTTACCGATTGGTCAAAAGTCATTTTGGATTACAATTTTCAGGAATAAATAATAATTTAGCGTATAACACCTTACCTCTTCACAGCAGCAGAGTCCTGGCGAACTTCTCTTCCTCACTGTCACACAAACGCGACGCTGGTCCGCTCGTGGATCCCGGTCAAAACATAATTCCATTATTGCAGTTTTGTGCTTCCATGATTGCGGTTTTTGGCGAACGATTTTTCAAAACAAATAACAGTAGTAATTAAAAAAAGACTGGCGAAGGCGTGTGTGTCACTCAGCCTCCATCGGTCTATGACCATGGAAGAAATCATAACGTCTACTCTGCTGGAACCCCCCAAAAAAAGCACCGCCTGTGGCCGAACATGCCGAACCGTGAATGGCACTCCCTGTCACACAGGTTGCATTTGTGGGTGATCTCGGTGCTGCTGGGTCTGTGGGGTTCTTCCTGCGGGTCCTTTTTTTCTCTGCAGCAGCAGCCAGTCTTCACCCAGCCTTAAAAAAAACAGCTCGCGAACTTCTCTGCTTCAATTGGCTCACTGCAGTCACAGCGTTGGGAGGCGGGTCCTTCTGGCTAGATTTTCATTCATTGGTTCTTCAAGGTTTCAGAAACCCAATTCAAGGCTCTTATTATTCGAATGAGAGGTCAATCAGATGAACTAATCTGTTCGCGGCTGTGTCTGCAGCTTTTATTTTCAGTGCGCGCTTGGACGCCATCACCATCTACATCACCACCATCAGGACCTCCATCATGCGTCCGAGAGCGCGCGCTCTCGTGCGCTCTAGGATGCAGAGACTTGCCCGTCCGCGGTACAACGGAGCGCAAGAGGTTAAACTGCTCCGGCACGTCCGTACCCCAGATGGAATCATGTGGCGTGAAAATGGCATCCTGTGATAGGTCTCTCTTCCCTCTGCTCGCCTGACCCGCTGACATAATCAGGGTGTTGTCAGTCATAAAGACGGGGCACATGTTCCTGTCCAATTCATAGGCAGATGGGAATACGTCTTATGACCACACAGCCACCAACCACCCGTCACCATATGTGCGTCATACATATTGAAGTTGCAGATAGCAGCACTGCAGAGCTCCAGCATGGTGACAGGTCCATAATGACAACGGTTAACCCGTGGCCACCACCTGCCTATCCGACTGGTCAGGGTACTAGCATGACAGGTGCGGTGTATACTGTACACTGCCTCACACCGAGAAAGGGGTAGGTCGCTCAGAGGGTTGTTACCACTTCCCTTCAGACAAAAAGAAAAAGTCCCTGATGACACTAACCTTGCCCTCACAGAGTAAGGGGTACCATAAGTTCTCTGATTGGTAGAGTGACGAAAGATTACACAAGAGTGATTCAAAATAATCTTTTTTGTATAGTCCCTTTTCATAGCCTTCTGTAAAAAACAGAGAGCTTTTGCTGATTCCATCATTTTAGATACAACAGCAGTCTGTCCAGCTGACGTTGGCACTAAGGAGCAAACATAACAATTGGAACGATTAGCTGCCCTGGCCGTATAATTAGCATACCTCCACCACATATTGGCAGCATATTCATGATCGTAATGCTCATGTACCTCTAGCCAATTATGCTGAATATGTGCAAGGTCCCTAGCACTACGATGTATGGTTTGTGGTGCAGCTAAAAGAAACCAAAGTAATAACATCACCCC
This sequence comes from Pholidichthys leucotaenia, assembly GCA_020510985.1. Taxonomy (NCBI): domain Eukaryota; kingdom Metazoa; phylum Chordata; class Actinopteri; order Cichliformes; family Pholidichthyidae; genus Pholidichthys; species Pholidichthys leucotaenia. Next base: position 400,567,034 of record CM035844.1, on the reverse strand, counting down.
TAGGATGATCATGCAAAGGAAACAACTACACCCTTTAATGACTGATTGTCTTTCTTGCACTTCTTTTCTCTCCATGATGGTCAACCACTTATCCCAAGCCGATACCGGATACCACACAGGGAATCGTCAGTTGACACTTGTATAGGGAAACAATTAAAAAAGTCTCTTGCTGAAAGTCTTTAATGGAATGAAGTTGAAAATATTTATTCAGTAGTCCCTAGCTGTGAGTTCAGAGTAGGGTAAAGTTTATAGTGTGTTAAATGCACCCAAGAGTCCCGCCCTTCAACTTTCACCGCTGCTGGCGTTGACAAAATAACTTTATGTGGTCTTTGCCAGGGTGAATCAGTCCAATTCTTCTTTTTGATGGCTTTGATGAGGACGAGGTCTCCTGGCTTGGCCAAGATCGGTGCAGTTTCCTCGTGAACCCTCCTGGGGACAGTAGCAGCGATAACATCTGTTAGTCAACATCCTTCTCATGTAATCTGCTAAACACACTTCTTCATCACCAGGACTGAACGACCTCAAAGATTGCAGCAAGTATGGTTTGCCATACATGATTTCAAATGGAGACAACCCCCCCTTTGGTTGGGATTATCCTCATGTAAAACAAAACTAATGGGAGGCAATAAATCCAATTTTGCCCTGTTTCTGCCATTGTTTTTCTGAGTCTTCCTTTAATAGTTCTGTTTGTGTGTTCCACCAATCCCGCAGACTGTGGGTGATAAGCTGAATGACTCTTCAAACTGATGTTCAGTGCTGTGCCTAAATGTGATATAACTTTATTTACAAAATGTGTACCATTATCTGAGTAAATTTTCTCAGGTATTCCAAACCTAGGTACAATTTCGGCAAGCAATTTCTTTGCCACTGTGATTGCATTTGGATGTGTGCAAGGAAAAGCTTCTGTCCATTTAGAAAACATATCACAAATGACCAAACAATATTTCTTTCCCTCACATTTATTCAGTTCAATAAAATCCATGCAAATGTTCTGAAATGGATAAGTAGAGGCTGGAAAAGTGCCTCTCTCAGGTTTGAAATTTCCCTGTGCATTATTTTTTGCACAGATCAGACATTTTTTACAAAACTGTGTGGCAAACTGGCTAAAACCATAGGTAGTAAAGGTTTTATTCAATGTAGATACCATCCCCCCTCTTGCTACATGCAAAACGCCATGAAGCAAGGTAGAGACTTGGTGAAACAGTTTGCGTGGTAGAATAGGCTTTCTTGCCTTACATTTGTAGAGCTTTGAGGTGTCATCAAAAATAGCTCCCTTCTTTATCTATTTGTAAATTTCAGCCTGTGGTGCTGCTTTTTGAGCCTCAACAAGAATATCATGTGATAGCTCTTCAGTCAGTGTCAGAATAGAATCAAATGTGCTTTGTCCAGGTTGCAAGCCTTGTGCACCCGCCTTTGCAGTTTGATCCGCAAAATGATTACCTTTAGAAACTGGATCATTGCCATTCGTATGAGCAGCACATTTGCATATGGCCAGTTGTGATGGAAGTTTGGCACTTTCAAGCAGCTCCAAAATGAGGTGTTTATGCTGAATAGGCTTCCCTGTTGATGTAATCATGCCTCTGTTTTTCCACTGCTGTGCAAAGTGGTGAATAGTAGAAAATGCATACTGGCTGTCAGTGTAAACTGTGAGTTTTTTTTATTTTGTCCCAATTTGCATGCTTCAGTTAGAGCAATCAATTCTGCAGCTTGTGCTGAAAAATGGGATGGTGTGGAAATGTGAAAATGACGAGGCAGAGTTTATCTCTCAAGTCAGTTTTATTCACATCTTCCAACATCACGAAGCAGAATAAAAGAGAACGACAAAGGGAACTCTCGTCCTTAAATACCAGGACTCTTACAGTTAACAGGTCACATGTCTCACAAAGCCATTGCATTATAAAGACAGCAACAATGCATCCTCTCTGCATGATATCACACCACTATCTACAATGCATCCTCTCATTAATCCTTTAATTATGTCCCACAGTCTCAAGCTTTGCATACCAAAGCTAACTCTCCTGCAGCTTCCTGTAATAACCACAGAAGCTCTGCCCTTGCTCTGGTCTAAAATGTGAGTCCAAAAGCAGGTCACGAATGTGTGTCCCCACACAAAGCCCCCCCAGCATTTTAGAACAAACAAGGGAAAAACAACATGCATGCCGTGATAGTATCAATACACATTAGTCCACCAGCTGCCTGGGCTTCCGTCTCCTGCCGTATCTGCTGTAGCTGGGGTTGGACATCTCCGCGGCGCTGTCACGCTGGGGGTTTGCCGTCTGGGGGTGGGAACCTTTTGTCAGCACCTGTGGGGGTTCTGGGGAAACATTACTCTGTGAAGCCCTCCGCGGGGCCCTCGCCAACAGCACTTGCTCATCTGCCACCACAAAAGCGGGTTTGAGTCTGTTTATGCCAACTTTCTCTTCCCTACCCCCCAAATCTAGCAAAAACTGCTTGTCCCCTGTTTCCAGCACTCTGAAGGGTCCGTCATAAGGCGGTCGCAGCGGGGTTCGGTGCGCATCGTGTCTGACAAAAACAAACTCTGCGTTCTTCAAAGTTTTAGGCACAAAAACGCGCGGAAAACTGTGGTGCGCGGGGCCGGGCAGCGTGTTTGATTCTATGTCAATCCGCAACAGCTGAGACGGGGAGGTGTCTGGCGCAGGGTTATCTGGGAGAAACTCCCCAGGGAGCCGGAGTGGCTGCGCAAACACGAGCTCTGCTGGGGAGGCTTCTAAGTCCTCTTTAGGCGCAGAACGCAACCCCAACAACACCCACGGTAACTTGTCTACCCAATTTGCACCTGTCAGTGACGCCCTGAGAGCTGCTTTCAATGACCTATGAAAACGTTCGCATAACCCGTTAGCCTGCGGATTGTACGCGGTTGTGCGGTGAATTGTGACACCCAGGCTGCGGGCCATTGTCGACCAAAGCTCGGAAACAAATTGAGGGCCTCTGTCGGACGTAACATCCAATGGAACGCCGAAGCGCGCCACCCAAGCTGTTAAAAACGCGCGCGCAACCTCCTCGGCCATGGTTGATGCCAGCGGGACCACTTCAGGCCAGCGTGTGGTGCGGTCCACCATTGTGAGAAGGTGTGTGCACCCTTGTGACAGCGGGAGGGGGCCCACGAGGTCCACATGAACGTGGTCGAACCTCTTGGCCGGAATGTGAAACGGCTCCAAAGGAGCTCTCGTGGGCCTGTGTACTTTGGCTCATTGACACGCCGTGCAGGCTGCTGCCCACTCTTTCACTTGCTTGCGGAGGCTCGGTCACACAAATTTTTCTCCTACCATTTTGACCGACGCGCGCACTCCCGGGTGCGCCAAAGAATGAATCGAGTCAAAAACGGGCCGGCACCACACAGCTGGTACTACTGGTCGTGGCCGACACGTGGAGACATCACAGATTAGGGGGGGCATACCGTCTTGCAGCACCCTGTTCTCCAGCCTTAACCCCGTTGGTCCAGACTGGAGCGCGTGCACGTCCGCGTCACTACCCTGCTCTGCGGCCATGGCTGCGTAATCTATTCCCACGCTGACTGGGGCCGCTACGGCGCGCGAGAGGCAGTCTGCCACTACATTGAGTTTGCCCGCCACATGTTGGATATCAGTGGTAAACTCTGATATCGCGGCCAGCTGTCTCTGCTGCCGGCTTGACCACGGTTCGGAAACCTTGGCCATCGCGAATGTGAGCGGTTTGTGGTCAACGAACGAGGTGAAAGAGCGTCCCTCCAGCCAGAACTGTAAGTGGCGAATGGCCAAATGGAGATCGAGCAGCTCCCTGTCAAACGCGCTGTATTTACGTTCGCTATCGCACAAGGTCCTGCTGAAAAAAGCAAGGGGCTGCCAAACCCCGGCTACATGTTGCTCCACGACCGCCCCTATGGCCACCTCTGAAGCGTCAGTGGTGAGCGCTATGCGGGCAGTTTGGTCTGGGTGTGCCAACAACGCAGCCCTTGCCAAAGCTGCTTTCACCTCCGAGAACGCTTGGTCCCGCTCCGGGGACCACTCGACCTTATCCGCGGGTTTCTTTTTTTTGAGCGCGGCATACAGCGGCTGCATGAGTTGCGCCGCGCGGGGGAGAAAACGGTTATAAAAATTCACCATTCCCAAAAACTCCTGCAACGCCCTGACCTTCTGTGGCCGGGGAAAATCTGCCACCGCGCGCACTTTATCAGGAAGCGGAACTGCTCCTTCGGGGGAGACATGGTGTCCTAAAAAATCGATCTGTGCCACCCCAAACTGACACTTCGCTGGGTTGATTATTAACCCGTGATCTCCCAACCTTCGGAAAACTGTGGCCAGGTGTTTTTCGTGTTCGTCTTCGGACGCGCTGGCTACTAAAATATCGTCCAAGTAGACGAACACGAAAGGGAGATCGCGAAGCACCGCGTCCATCATGCGTTGGAACATCTGAGCAGCCCCTTTAAGTCCAAATGGCATGCGCAAAAACTCGAAGAGGCCAAACGGAGTTATTACCGCTGTTTTGGGTATGTCCTCAGTGCGCACTGGGACTTGGTGGTAACCGCGGACCAAGTCTATTTTAGAAAAAACGCGCGCCCCTGCCAAATGAACGGAAAAATCTTGGATATGTGGCACTGGGTAGCGGTCGTGAGCTGTAGCATTGTTTAACCTGCGGAAATCCCCACAAGGTCGCCATGATCCGTCGGCTTTCGGGACCATGTGCAGCGGGGAAGCCCACGGACTGTTTGAACGTCTGATAATGCCCAACCTCTCCAGGGTGGTGAATTTCTCGCATGCTATGGCTAGTTTAGCTGCGTCCAAGCGCCGAGCTTTTGCAAAAACAGGCGGTCCGGTAGTGGTAATAAAATGCTCCACCCCTTGCTTAGCGACTGTTGCCGAAAATGTGGGGACCGTGAGAGCTGGGAACTGAGTGAGCAGTGTGTGGAACTTACCGCTTGCAGCTGTGACGTTGGCTTGTGCTGTAGGCGGGGCCACTCGCGCTGTACAGGGGATAGAGTCAAAAGAAAGTGCCTTAACCAAGCGCCTGTTAGCGAGATCAACCAACAAACCATGTGAGCACAGAAAATCAGCCCCCAACATATTGAAATTTACTGCTGCTACAACAAAAGTCCACTCAAATGTACGGCCGTGTAGAGACAGAAGCAGAGTCTTCTCACCGAAGGTCTTAATCTCCGAGCCGTTCGCTGCTGACACCCGGGGACCTCCGGAACCAGCCAGTCTGTCCGCGTAGGAAGGCATGATGAAACTCAACTGGGAGCCTGTGTCGACGAGGAACTGCCTCCCTGAGCGTGCGTCCGATAAATAGAGCAGCTTGTTCTCCTCCCCGAGGGCCGCGGCTGCTACCGACCCCCGGTCTTGGCGTTTCCCGAACGGGCACGGTGGTACACATTTGCGTGCCCTCTCTGCGAAGGGGCGATGGTAGAAACAAAGGACGTCCGATCCGCGTTCCCTGGCCCCTGCCGCCGCCATCGTCGGTGCGTCTGGTACCGCAACCTCTGGCCTCCTGTCGTCTCCGGTTGCCGCGCTGAGTTCTGCTGCAGCGGCCGCGGCTGCGCGCCGCTTGGTGGCGTTGACAATCCGCTGTGCTTCTCGACCCAGCGCGCGGTAGTCCCGTTGGGCCAACAGTGGCGAACTGGCCAGGGTCGCTCTCGCTGCTGACGGTATAGTCCTGAGGAAGAGGTGGGTGAAAATGAAGTGATCGTCGTCAGAGTCTTTCAACCTCAACAACTTCTCCATCAGGTTCACGGGCATGTCATTTTCCGACTCCATCAGCCCCAGGAGCCTCTCTGCTCGCTCCTCCGCCGAGGGGGTGAATTGCTGGATGAGTGCAGCCTTCAACGTGCCGTATTTGTCATTGTCCAGCGGCTGGTCGATCAGGCTCTCCACATGCTGGGCCGTGTTGTTGTCCAGCTTTGCGACTACGTGGTAGAAACTTGTGGCATCTACCGATATCCCCCGGAGGTTGAACTGCGCCTCAACCGCGTTGAACCAGGAGCGTGGATTGTTCTGCCAGAAGTCCGGTAGCTGGACTGTAGCAGCATTCGCTTGGCAGAGGGCTCCTGACGAGGCTGGCCCGGGGGAATTCTCCTCATGTATGATACGTCTTGGGGTCACCAGTGTGGAAATGTGAAAATGACGAGGCAGAGTTTATCTCTCAAGTCAGTTTTATTCACATCTTCCAACATCACGAAGCAGAATAAAAGAGAACGACAAAGGGAACTCTCGTCCTTAAATACCAGGACTCTTACAGTTAACAGGTCACATGTCTCACAAAACCATTGCATTATAAAGACAGCAACAATGCATCCTCTCTGCATGATATCACACCACTATCTACAATGCATCCTCTCAATCCTTTAATTATGTCCCACAGTCTCAAGCTTTGCATACCAAAGCTAACTCTCCTGCAGCTTCCTGTAATAACCACAAAAGCTCTGCCCTTGCTCTGGTCTAACATGTGAGTCCAAAAGCAGGTCACGAATGTGTGTCCCCACAATGGAAGTTTTTGGGCCTTCAAAACAGTGTAATGAGTGACAACTGCATAGCCAGACAAATTTGATCCATCACAATCACGTTTTGATGATCCATCCACAAACAATGTGAGATCTGAATTATCCAGAAGAATGTCTTGTAAATCAGGATGTGGCAGTACTTCATGTTCAATTTCTGCCAAACAGTCATGAGGTTCTCCTTCAGTGGAAACTGGCAAAAAACTCGCTGGATTTAACACTGTGCAACGCTCAATCGTTAAATGAGGCTAGGAAATTAATACTGTCATGCATGCGAGGTGTCTGGATGGTGAAAGAACTGATATCTTGCTCTGGGATAAAATGACAGACACTGCATGTGTGACCTTCAGGGTCAAGGGATGAAAAAGAACAATCCCTGCAGATGCTTGAACTGCCATGGATGCAGCTATTACAGCCTGCACGCATGGAGGAAGGGCCCTGGCAACCGCGTCTAGTCTTGTGGAATAATATGCCACTGGACGCATCTTTGTCCCAAATGGCTGAAGCAGCACTGATGTCATGTGCCCCTGTCGACAATCAGCCATTTGAATAAATGGCTTTTTTATAGTCAGGGAGTGCCAAAACTGCAGTGCTGACCAAAAGCTTTTTCATCCTGACAAATGCTTCCTCTGCTTCAGGTGTCCACTCAATCTTGTCCACCTGTGCCATTGGTTTTTTGTAAATGAGGTCAGACAATGGTTGCACTTCAAATGAATAATTTGCAATCCAGGAGCGACAATAGTTTAATGTCCCCAAAAATGACATCATGTCTCTTTTTGTGATTGGTTTAGGCGCTGCCAAAATAGCCTCTTTGCGAATAGGATCAACATGTCTCCCTTCTGCTGACAAAATGTGGCCTAAGTATTTCACTTCTGGCTTCCACAACTGCAGCTTTGCTTTGTTGACTTTGTGACCCTGCTCAGCTAAAAATTTCAACAAGGCAATGGTGTCTTTTTTGCAAGTGATTTCATCAGGGGATGCCATCAAAATGTCATCCAACATACAGGAGTAATTGACTCCCATGAGGTGGAACAAACTGGGCCAAATTTGCTGACATTGCCTGTGAAAAAATGGTTGGTGATTCACAATAGCCCTGTGGCAGCCTCGTAAATGTGTACCTCTTGCCTTCAAATGTGAATGCAAACCAAAACTGATGATCTGGGTGAATGGGAATGCTGAAAAAAGCATTACTGATGTCAATCACTGAAAAATTTCATTTGTGATTGTAGATCATTTAACAAAGTGTGAGGATCTGGGACTGTTACAGCCCTCGGAATGACAGCTTTATTCACTGCCTGAAAGTTCTGGACCATTCAGAATCAGAATCAGAATCAGAATCAGGTTTATTGCCATTGTTCATGTAGTACACAAACTAGGAATTTGTCTCGGTACAATGCTGCAACATTAAACATGATAAGATAAGAGAAATAAACTATACATGTAATAAAGTGTAGGATAAGATTAAGTGATACTGGTCAACAGTTAAAATATATATTAGCCAGCAGCAGATACTGTGGAGAACTATATAGTGCAGTCGGTAATGCAGGAAGAAAACAGTGATGATTGACATGAGTCTGGTTGAGCTGCTGTACATGGTGCACGAGAGTCACTTAGTGTTCAGCAGTCTAATGGCAGAGGGGAAGAAGCTGTTCATGTGACGGGAGGTTTTAGTCTGGATGGACCGAAGTCTTCTACCAGAGGGGAGGGGGGCAAACAGTACGTGACCAGGGTGTGAGGGATCGGCTATGATCCGGCCAGCACGCCTCCGGGTCCTGGAGATGTACAGATCCTGGAGAGATGGGAGCTTGCAGCCGATCACCTTCTCAGCAGTGCGCACGACGCGCTGCAGCCTTAGTCTGTCCCTGGCAGTGGCTCCTGCGTACCACACGGTTATGGAGGTGGTGAGGATGGACTCGATGATGGCTGTGTAGAACTGCACTAACACCATCCGGACCATTCTCCATAACACCAAGCTGCACCATTCTCCATCCGGAGGATGGTGCAGCTTTCTTCACTGGAAACAAAGGTGTATTGCATGGTGATTTCGGACATGATACTATAACCCCTGCATCTATCAGTTCCTGTATAACAGGTTTAATGCCTTCTTGTGCTTCTGGGTGGAGAGGATCTTGTCTCTGATAAGGCCTAAAATGAGAGTTTGCATTTATTGTTACCAATTCTGCATTTTTCATTAAGCCTACATCTGCCTTTCCTGTTGACCACAAGGAATTTGGAATTTCTGAGAGTTCATTTTCCTCTTCGTCTGTCAAAGGAAATAGTCATGCTTGTGATTCAGGGACGTCAATGCTGACGACTTTTTGGACCTGTGCCACCCAGTTCAAAGGCAGACAGTAGGTGTCAAGCTTTGGGCAGTACTGAACTTTTGGTTCAGGTGTGCTTTTCCAAGATTGATCACACTCCTCTGCTGTGTTCACAAACCTGCCAACATCCTTCCACTGCATGTGTTTAGGCTTGATCAGTGCAATGTGTGGTGACTCCCAGTGTTTGAAGTGGCTCTTATCTTCGTCTGATAACCTCACAGATGCTCCTACATAGCCCTTTGGTGACCAGTACAAATTTGCAATGACTATTCTGGAGGATGAGTTTGCAAAAAATGCTTTCTCAAATTTGTCATCTGGGCCACTCAGATATCTGTCAAACATGTTGCAATGGTATTGATTTGTGGCCTCCACAGTTGTAGGAACCTGTGTTTTGAAATGTTGCATTATTTTGGCTTCCAAGCCCTCAATCACTCCGGTTGGTCCGGCCGGTACCAAACGAAGCGAATATGAGTATCCTGGTACTGCAAAATCTTGCAAAATATGAATTTCTGATGCATGTGGGAAATGCGATGCCCTTATACCACCTTCTGTCCGAATTACGGTGATATTGAGAGTTGTGAGCAGATCCCTTCCCAATAAGTTAACTGGACACACTTGTGACAAAATGAATGAACCTTCTGCACTGCCCCCTGTAACAGGATCTTTTACTGTTACAATTTCAGAAAGACATTCCTTTTTTAGCTTACCATTAGCTGATTTAATGATCACTGTGTGTTCTGATTTTGTGGGCCCCCCAGCATCTAGGCCTGAAATGACAGATCTGCAAGCCCCAGTATCACAAAGAAATTTCAAAGGAGTTCCCCGAACTTCTAGAGTAACCTCTGGTAAACACTCTAGTGTCATGATTAGGTCAAAGTCAGGTAAATGAAATATGTCAACTGTGTCATTATCAGTTCCGGTAGCTATACTTAGCTTTGATTCGGTCAGTCACATGTTGGGATGTGATGAGTCTGGTTGTTGTTGTTGTGGCTGCTGAGCAGGGCGTAGTCCCCTCCCCTCTCTCCAGCCCCCCGAACGTGCAGGGCAATGCTTTTTCCAGCGGCCCTGTCGCCCATAGGCGTGACAATAGTCACAGCTTCACTGTTGGGAGTTTGCAGACCAGCACCACGGCCCCTCCTCCCTCCTCCACGCCGGAGACCCTGGAAAAATACAGAAGTGGGGGAAGCAAAGGCCTCCCCCTGAGGGTCAGCAATTACATAAACAGGAGTGGGCTTTGTTTTAGCCTTCCTTTCTTCCCTGTCCACACGCTCCCCCTCCAACCGTTCTGTTTGTTTTGCATATGTCAACACATCAGCAAAAGAACATGTAAGATACGTTACAAGGTGTTTGCGTACATACTGTGCTAAATTTGGATGCATGTTCTGTAGAAATACACTTTTCAAATGTTGCCAGTAAGGTTCTGAACCTGTATCTGCGGTAGGATTTTCCAAACCAGAATGACTGTCAAAAACATCCTGCAACCTACACCTATAGGCTTCAACACTTTCTGTTTTGAGTGACATTTTGAATGGCTGTTTAATCATGCTTTTTGTTCGAAATAAAGTATCTATCTATCTAATCTCCACTTGCTCCCAATGTGTTCATTTAATTCCCTCACCCGCTGAGCCAATACTGCATCATTTGGTGATAAGGGTTGATTTGCATCATCTTTGGGGTTCCAATTGCTTGAGACTGTAAACCAATCAGCTTTTAGGACCTTTCTGTATGCTCTCTCTGTTTCCTGGCCATTTAATTTAACTCTGAAGGAGGTTTGCCATCCCTTCAAAAAATTGAGTCGGCTTGTCTTGGGGGTGAGGGACTTCCTTCACCGCCTCACTGAAATCTCCATCAGTCCATGGCCTATAGACTAGCACAGTGGGAATATTTTGAATAGTAGCTTCACTGCCCTCAGCCGCTGGGCCAACATAAGCTGGGTTAGATAATTCAATCATAGGAAATTGTCCTATTTCTGCTGCATGTTCTTCTTCCTTAATGTGTTTATTTAAGGATGAGGATGTGTGTGCTTTTGAAGTGGCATAACGTGAAGGTGCATAAACACTTATCTCTTTTGCCAGACGAGAAGGCTGGACTTTAGGCTTGATATCTGGCATGTGTTGAAGGGAAGGAGGAGGAGGCTGGGGAGGAGCCAGGTCTGCCGCCGGGGCCGTGGGGGCCGTCACCATCTCAAGGTCCGGATACAGGGGAGGGGCCTCTCTACGCCACCTGCGCTGGCCGTTATCTTCCTCCTCACCTCGGAATTTTGAGAAAGAATGTGCATTAGTCAAACCCTTTTTATTACAAACATTCGAGTCTTTTGAGGTGTCTAAGTCAGCTTGGCGTTGCCTGGCAATTTGAAGCCATTGTTCAGCTTCAAAGAGTCCATATTTTAACTCTTTTCACCTACTGCCATCTGCTGCTAATTTAATGGCAGAAATCAAACTCTCACAATCTTTAACCCTGAGTTTCCCACTGAAATTGAATTTCTTTCTCCATTTTGCCAGAAACCTTGTGCTATTTCTGTCTTTTTTGTTCATAAATTTACCATCTCCTGACAAAACATAAATTTCATTCTCATCTTGCTGTGTTCTGCAACCCTTACAGCAAAATGAGGCATTATTTCTTCCTGTCTGAACACTTTAGGGCCTTTTCCACTAGCCCCGCTTAGCCCAACATGGGACAGCTCAGCACGCTTTGAAACTCTTTCCACTAGCCCCAACACGGTTTAACAAGTGCTATTTTCGTCCCTGCTCGAGGGCAGGGTACAACCGTGCTGAGTCGTGCCGTGTTGTGACATCAACAGCCTGGTCGCCGCTGATTGATCAGGTCGTAATGTCACGAAAGCGACCGTCTTCTGATGAATCTACACACGACCGCCATTTGCAATATTTCACGGACTAACTCGGTCATGGAGTAAATACGATATTAATACAGACAGCGTTGTAGGTTTTGTGGAACTCTACACCGTAGTCCAACGAAGAGGTGCGGAGTTTTCTCTGCTTGGTGGCAGATCCACAGTGAGAGGAGCGACCCGCACCGATACAGATGGCAGCCCAGCATAGAACCGGACTACGGACAAGCTGAAGACAAACGTGAGAGAACCATCGATGGTGAGTGATTTGTAATAATGTGCATCTGTTCACTTATTTATCCTGTTGGTGGTAAGCTCACTTTTTTTGAGCCATAAATACAGCGCTGTTCTGTGCTGGCTAACGAGTTTTAGCTAGTAGCTAGCTAGCTAGCTAGTACCAACTGCTGATTCGCGCTTGTTTTCTCCTAAGAATTCGCTTGTGAGAGCAAAACGATGAAATATGTTAATCCTGGTTAAAGTCCTGGTTTGTGTACGTATTGCACTTTGGTGCTGCGCATTAAATTGTGTGCAATTTAATGCTAGAATGTGTTTCCACATGCCAGGGGTTAGCTTCCCTCAGTGTTTATATTGTGGATACTGGTGAAATGGGACCACAGGAGCCGAAATCTCGTCATATCAAAATTGTTTTTTCAACCCAGTGATTTATAAAGTCATTCATATAATTTTCTAAAGTGTCAGAATAGACCCACACACCTATTCTGTGGATCCGGCAGTGCTTGTCAGGGAAACGAAGCATTTTTGTCACATCCCACCACTGACTTTCACAGGTGTATTTCCCTAATACAGGTACATCTCCAAAAATTAGAATGTCATGAAAAACTTCAATATTTTTTGTCACTCATTTCAGAAAGAGAAATCCGTATATAATATAGATTCATTACACAGACAGTGATATATTTCAAGCGTTTATTTTAATTTTGATGATTACGGCTTACAGCCCCTGAAAACCCCAAATTCAATTTGGCAAAAAATTAGAATATTACATAAATTTAACTTTAAAAAATAGTTTTTAAATATAAATGTTGGCCGCTGAGGTGTTGGTTAATACGGGCTGTAGCCGTAATCATCAATATTAAAATAAACACTTTCAATATATCACTGTCCCTGTAATGAATCTATATATGGGTTTCACTTTCTGAAATGAGTGAAAAAAATATTGAATTTTTTCATGGTATTCTAATTTTTGAGATGTGCCTGTATTAAGTGTTGAACTTGCTTGAACCTAACCACCATCCATTTCTGTCGTTCATCTAGGCAAGAGGAAAGCAGCCAGCCCACAGCGGACCTCGCCACTGTGGAACGTACTAAATCTTTTGCTTTTATAGGTAAAGTGTCAAAACCAAAGTAGCACAATTTCCACTTAATATAAAAGGGACTGAACTGAGATTTATTTGATTGTGTGAATATGGCACATCAACTGTAAAATAAACCGCTTGTTAATGTATTTATTTTTTTGTCAGATCACTTGTGTGATCCTTTGAGTTATGTTCATAACTGTATGTTTTGGCGAATGTGAGATGTTCAGTCGTCAATATAATTTACATAATTTACTTTATATGTGTAGTTTATAGTCTATCATCAATAAACTCATGCAGTAACAGGACACATTACAAATATTTGAGACCCATTGTAGTGCTTCCTTTTATATTTTAGCAATGCTAGTACAAAACACCGCCCACACATGAAGCCAGGGCAAGAAGAGACACTTTTACAGACAAGACAAACTATTATTGATAAAAACTTCATATTTTGACTGAGCGACTCCATACTCGGTGATGCACACCTTCAGTTAACCTCTTGCACTCAGTTGTACCGCGGGCGGGCAAGTCTCTGCGTCCCAGAGCGTACGAGAGCGTCCTCGTGCGCTCTTGGACGCATGATGGAGCTGCGGGAGCTGCGTATCCGTTCTTCCACTGCAGACACAGCCGCGAACAGATTAGATCATCTGATTGACCTCTCATTCGACTAATAAGAGCCTTGAATTGGGTTTCTGAAACCTTGACGAACCAATGACTGAAAACCTAGCAAGAAGGACCCGCCTACCAAAGCTGTGAATGCAGTGAGCCAATTGAAGCAGAGAAGTTCGCGAGCTGTTTTTTTTAAAGGCTGGGTGAAGACAGACTGATGCCTGCAGCAGATAAAAAAAGGACCCGCAGGAAGAACCCCACAGACCCAGCAGCACGGAGACCATCCACAAGTGGAACCTGTGTGACAGCGACTGCCATTCGCGCATCGGCATGTTCGGCCAGGCGGTGCTTATTTTGTTTTTGTCCCAGCAGAATAGACATTAGGATTGTCTTCTATGGTCATCATAGACCGACGGAGGCCGACGACGAAGGCTGAGTGACACACACGCGTTTGCCAGTCTATTTTTAATTACTACTGTTATTTGTTTTGAAAAATCGTTCGCCAAAAAACGCAATCATGGAAGCGCAAAACCGCGATAATGGAATTATATTTTGATCGAGTCGCGAGACCAGCGTCGCGTTCGTCTGACAATGAGGAAGAAGTTCGCCAGCTCCGCTTCTGCTGTGAAGAGGTAAGGTGTTCTAAGCTAAATTATTCTTTATCCCTGAAAATTGTAATCAAAATGACTTTTGACCGATCGGTAAATTACAGCTGTGCGTCATCGCTGCATAACGGACCGTGGCGCAACGGGCGATGTCTTTCCTCTGTAGCGAGGGGAGGGGGGGGGACAACCCCCCCCCACACATACACACACACACAGACACAGCCCTGAGTGTGACCTTTCATTAGAGCCCAAAATGAAGCTTCTACATTGAATCATTCAAAAGTTACAGACGTTTTTCCAAACTGTGCCATTTGGCACAATTTGACACAGTTCAAAAACGCCTGGGAACTGCCTGAAGAAAAAGCTGTGCAATATATTCATTTTTTGTAGTATTGTTAGAAAATTTGGACCTCAGCTGGATAACACTTGGTTTTACATTACTGTTGCATTTTCCAGCCCGGATCTGAAGCTGTGTGTTATTTGCAAGCATTTGTATCCAAAAAAACACCCAGGCCAAATTTATTTTCTTCAAGTTCACTATGTTTAGATGACTGTAACTCAGTGGCCGGAGCACTTAGAGAGATTATGACTGTTTTGCCAAAAAATTCAAAGTGTTTTCTTTTAAATGAGACCAACCCCATGAAGATGCTGCAAAGGGTTGAAGAACAGCTTTGGATTTAATTTGGGCACGCTATTTTTTGGCATTTTTAGGGAAATTGACCGGAGTGCAAGGGGCTAAAGTACTATATTCCATTGAAGTGAATGTATTAATTCATTCTGATTGCTGAGGCCACAGTAAAAACAGATGATTTTAAATGTAATCCAGCCCTTGTAAAATCTACTGAAGCGCAGCTACATGAAAACTGTGGTTAAATACAACAATGAAGTACTTTATTGTCACATTCAAATTGTAATCCCTCCTGTTTTGTTTTTCTTTTGAATTATTGGATGAAATATGGTGGGCCATATAAGCTGCAGCTTCAGCCATCACCCATTTCAGATAACCTATGTTGACCTGTATAATCAGAGGAGTTATTGTTTAATTTGACCTTGTTAGACTTTTTCCCCTTTGTTATATTATTCTATTTTCTTTTAATCTTTACTTTTAATCTATCCGAAATAAAGATTCATTCATTAATTCACATTCCACCACTGGCTTTTAGCAACAAGTGTATTTCCAAATATGTTTTAAACTTGCTTTAATTAACCACCACCCATTTGTCTTTTGTCTAGGCAAGAGGTTAACTGTCACCCCAACTGGACCTTGCCTCACTATTTACAGAGATGCAGGCTGAAGATCTGCTGAACCAGGACCAGTACGAGGGGCCGATCCAGTTGCTTCTCAGTGAGGCAGCATGGCTGCCGTGTGTGACCCATTTCAGTTTTTTTTTTACAGTTTGAATTTTGCACATTCTGAATAATCTGGAATTTGCTGCTGATTGTAATAAACAATTTAGTGACTTATGTGTTTGCATCATGATTTTCTATTTTGTCTGTTAAGACACCGGTGGGAAAAGAGTCAACTGTACAAAGGATTTATCGGTGACCTTGAAAATAATGGCTCATTTTTAAGAAAAAAGTAACCAAAACAATTATTTTATTAACTGAAGACTGTATTGTTGGATGTGCCACCGCAGAAGACCCTGCACACTTTAGTGACAGTACCAGTATATGGAGGAATTCTGGGTCATATTAAGATAAGATAAGATAAGATAAGCCTTTATTAGTCCCACAACGGGGAAATTCCAGGATTGCAACAGCACAGGGATAGCAACACTCAGAGCAACAATCAGAAGGCAAGGAAAAAAAAAAAAAAAAAAAAACAAGCAAGCAAGAGCAGCTAATATACATATGTACATATTACTATAAAATATATATATACACACACACACACACACAGACACACAGTGCAGAGCATTGTAGCTAGATGGAATAAATATGTAAATATATAAACACCCACAGTACGGAGCATTGTAGCTAGATGGAATAAATATATAGATATATAAATATAAACACACCCAGTGCTGAGCATTGTAGCTAGATGGAATAAATATATAGATATATAAATATAAACACACCCAGTGCAGAGCATTGTAGCTAGATGGAATAAATATGTAAATATATAAACACACACAGTGCAGAGCATTGTTGCTAGGTGGGATGAAACAGCATAACCGTCTACTTAGTTATCCTACATGGTATGATTATGTGCCCATACATATTCTCACCCTCCATAGCGACCGGTATGTTCCTAGTTGTATGCCGGAGAGGACCATTGTGTAAGTCTATTGCATCTTTTGCATTCAAAAAACTATTAGTTTGTTACGTCTTTTTGCTATCTCTGCGAGCAGCCCTGCTTAGGTTGTACAGTCTGACAGCCGTTGGTAGGAAGGACCTACGAAACCTCTCGGTTGTGCACCTGGGATGATGTAGTCTGCTGCTAAATGAGCTCCTCAGTGCATCCAGTATGTCCTGCATAGGGTGGAACTCGGACTCCAGCAGAGATGACAGTTTAGCCACCGTCCTTCTCTCTCCTATCTCCTCCATCGGATCAAGGCGTTGCCCCAGGACAGAGCTAGCTTTCTTAATCAGTTTGTTCAGTCTCTTCCTATCGGCTGCAGTAATGCCACTGCCCCAGCAGACCACTCCAAAAGTGATGGCTGATGCCACCACCGTGTCATAGAATGACTTCAGCAGCGCCCCTTGTACACCAAAAGACCTGAGTCTCCTCAGCAGGAACAGCCTGCACTGTCCCTTCTTGTAGAGTGCGTCAGTATTGTGTGACCAGTCTAGTTTATTGTTCAGATGAATACCCAGGTACTTGTAGGATGTCACCATCTCGATGTCTGTTCCCTGTATATTTACTGGTGCTGTGAGGGGCTGCCCATGCCTGTTAGCATCTGCTCTTCATCATAATGGGTTTGGGCGGGGGTGTCTAATCATGTGCCATGGAGGGCCAAGACCCTGCAGGCTTTACCTCCAACCAGTGTCTTCAACAGCAGATTCCACTGAACTTCTTCCACTGACTGATCAGTGAGAACACCTGCTGAAGAGACTGGGTAGAAGAGAGAACCTGCAGGGCCTTGGCCCCCCATGACGCATGATTGGAAGTCCCTGGATTAGGTTTAATGGGATTTAACATTTTAACACAAACTGCTTTATGGTTCATAATTCTGTTGACAAAAACCAAAAGTGATTTCTCAAACTGCTGGATTATTCTTAGACAGCTTTTCCAGTCTGTCAGTATTTAATTTATGCCACATGGTGGTAACCTTCACATATAAAAAAAGAGACATCTGCAAAAACTTCAGAGGTTTATTGTCAGTGCAATTCCCAGTGCAATACTACATGAATGCATGTATAATACATTGTTGATGCAGAGAATATACAGTATATTTCTACAGTACATGTATCTAGTAAATCAAGTATTTTCCATGTAACCTTGTGACTGAATTATTTTAATTGCTTTTAATCCTAGATCAAGTTTGTTTTGGCCTAAAATGCATCATAACTGTCAAATATATCTTATTATACCTAACTCAGTACTGTTTACTTTTTGAATATATATTTTGTGGCTAATATAGTTATTAACATGGCGATCAAGTTGTGTCAGTTGATCATTTTTTTTCTATGACACCACCTCAGACTCAGTGCTGCAGAAGCAGGTACGTCCATGATGTCTCAACAGTCTCTCCATGATTTTCACGCAGATCAGAGCAATTTGTTGCACAGGAAATAAACGTTTCTTCAGACATTCTTAAGCTCTATAACCACTGATCGTTTGTGAAGCTGTGCTGACATCAGTGACAGGCTGTGCTGAACGCCCAGACCGACTGTTTGATGCGGTAATTTCCCCACAACAGAGCCATCTGAAACACACACAGCATACATATTTTAGTACCTAACAGTGATAACTTGCAGACATTACAGTGTAGTACGACGTACTTATAGCAAACTAGCATTAGCAACATTAGCTTACCGTCATATATGACCTAGTTTGTATCCTCACGTCTTTGGCTCTCCCAGAAGCTGCAGAACTATTCCAGAGTGTTTCATCTTGCTGCCTGTACCCTTGTCTGGCGGTCCTTTTTTGGCATTTACGGTGAAAAAAGCCACAGATCGAGGAGTCGCCTTATACAGCTGCATGTGTTATGTTTTGCATGGGTCGCGTGTTTTACGTCATGGGAGTGTGGCGCCGCCTCGCTGTTATAGAAATCCCACCCACCCCAGCTTAACACGGTTGTAATGGAGACAAAAGCGAGCCGAACCGTGTCGAAGTGAATCGAGACGTGGCGAGGTGTGCTGGGCTAGTGGAAAAGTGCCTTTTGTGGCTGTCTTATGTCCTGCTTGCTGTAACAGCAACCCATGTTTGAAAGTTCTTTTTTTTCCCTTTTTTTTCCCCCAAGTTTTCACACACAAATCAGTGGCTACACAGCTTTTTCTATATATTTTTTTCCCAAGCTTTCTCTCTCTCTCTTTCTTTTTTCCTCTCTCTCAAGGACACACATACACAGAGTCACAAGACAGATACATACACACAGACAGAGAGGGCCCAGACACAATGTTCTCTTTTGCGTTATCTCCACAAGGTCATACAATAAATACTTTTAGGTTCATGCCAAAACCCAAAACAGCATGAGAATTACTTCAATTAATCTCCAGAACTGGCAACCTTAGCGGAAAAATCAGATATGGCAACCCTCACACCACCACTTGCAGCGTGAAGCTCCTCTTTTTTTTACACTGCCGTAAAAACACACCAGTAATTTTAAACACTTCCCAAAAGGGTAACAATTAACTAACCAACCCTTTTATGCTCCACAAATATCAGGAAAAAAATCACAACCTATTCACTCCGCCTCCGTGGGAACTCAGCCTCTCTGTGTTTCACACCGGAGCGGATTTCATGTAACACTGAGACAAAAACAAATTCAGACCGCAGTAAACTTTTATCTAGCGCTTCAACAAACTCACAAAATAAAATCTCCCCCCCCCCCCCCCTTCGGGGTTCATGTAGCCTCCCCACGAATGCTGAAGGTCCAAACACTGGACCATAAGCAGAAGTAGTCACAAGAAGCACGAATCTGTCCCCGAAATTCACTTCTCTAGGATCACGTGACTCTTCGACATAGGAACGAGACCACAAATCTTTCCCTTTTTTTTTTTTTTGCATATGCACTTCTAGACCTCCACTTGCTTGCTTACTTGAGCGTAGAAAGCAGCGAATTTCTAAGAATTACCCCAGGTCTTGAAATATCGGTCACCGTTTGCAAAGGAAAACCTCATTCCTCCCAAGGAATTATTGCAATATTCTCACCGTGGGTAAAAATAACTCATCAATTTAGCCGCTAGTTTCATTCTTTCAGCTTTTTCACAGTGTGCAATCGGTCTAGGGTATCATTCACTGGCCATAACAACAATAACAAAACTGAAATAAATTACTCACACTTGGTATCTGCCTCTATGAGTTCCGGTAGACCTGTCAGAACTCCACGCTGCTCCCCGACGTCACCAGGGCTTTTGAAGAGGGAAATTCAGTCTTTTCAGCGCTTCCCAGAAGTGTGGGCCTCTCTTCTTCTTTGACTGTGCACAGTCCAGTCTGGATCCATCGGAAAATGCTGTGGACCTCTTTATGTGGGTCCCTGTTCGGGCGCCAAAAATGTTAGATCAAAAATGAATTGATTGAGACTGAATCAATAATCAATAGGTGGTTTCCAAGTTCTGAGCCATTTATTCTCTTTCTGATCAGAAAAAGGAGGCAATCGGTCACAGCATAACGTGCCTCAGAGCTTGCTCACACCAACTCCCTAACGTGTTCAAGGATGTTGCTTCTTATACCCTGGGCAGGCATTCCTGACCTTATCTAAACCTAAAGACAGCTGGAGCCATCTTTCCAAGAGACTGCTTCTAATCTATGGACAGCACTGAACATTCTGCTATGATCTTTACATGACCTGGTCATCCTGACTTTGGGCATTCTAATCAGAACAGCTTGGTATGATAAAACAAAAACCTTCGTCATTATTTACAATCTTGCGCAGCCTAATCTTACACTGAGAAACAGACATTCTTTTCAAGCTCTGAGACAATGGAATAACACAGAGTATCAGACATTGGCTCGTTATATGCACCAGATACAGTTATAATATAAAATAGAATAATACAGCATTAAAATCATATAGAATAATCAATGAAACCTGAAAATATCCTATCAGCCAGTTAGCATTTTCAGACAGCTGCTTTGAAAACGTGACCCAAATTAAGATGGTGCTGTTTCAGTCATTATCCTGGGCCATCATGCATACAACTGGGCATGTCCTTCAACAGGTGAGTCTTTTTAATCACACCATTTACTCTGTGTAATGTACCGCTAGCCACCATTAGCCTTGTGGGATGTGGGTGGGCCTATTTACAGCTCCTGACGTTTGAAGGAAGAAAAGTGAAAATATTCTGACACGAAACTGTAAGACGATGAAATGTTTTTTTGTAGAAAAAAGGGGCATACGATACCGTTTTAGACAATGAAGACTTGTTTTCATAGTGATTTATATCTACTGGAGTGCGTCTTTAAATAAAATTCCCAGAAGCTGATTGTGATTGAGATCACCTCCAAAATCTGATGAAATGGTTTGAGGTCCATTACTAAACTCTCCTGAACATTTCATCAAAATCTATTAACTTTTTGAGTTATGCTGGTAAAACAACCGGGTGGAAAACATAACCTCTTTGGGTGTGATGACAAGAAAGACAGAAGACAAGATTTTTACACCTTTTAGTAAAAAAAAAAAAATGTACATTATAGTAGCATTGAATGTACTGTAATCAGCTCCGGTGACAAACTGTGTAAAGCGCTTACAGCTGTGAATATATAAAGAAATGTTAAATAATACACAAAAAAGCACATTTATGTACATCAATTCTTGAAAATGTCAAACCTTGACCTATAAACACCCCGTTCTTGACTTTTATGTCAATTTACTTTTAGTTTGTCATAGCATCATCTTTAGACACTTACAGCACAGAAACTCCCTGTCTAAATGTAACACGACACCCTATTGGATGTAACACCTGTTTTGCTAAATTCATTAAATCTTCCCACTTCAATCAACAATTTACAATAAACCTTGGTCAAATGAAGAGTTTACAGCTGTATTTTCTTTTCTATTTTCATGCTTCCACTTGACCGTTGATTGCCCCAGCAGGTGTTTGATTTATAATAAAAGCAGTCTATTGTGCTGATCAAAATAATCAAGTGTGAAGGCATGAAAACAATCACATATTTTTGCTGCAAGAGGCACAAAATTCACTCAATTTCTAATAAAAACCAGCACACCAACTGCCTACAAAAATCTATAAAGTAGACCCATTATGATTCATTTTATTTGTCATATTTGTTTAGTTTTGAATGGTGGGTAATCATAATCAGCATCTGCCAATATTACTACTTTTAGAACATCTCAGGCACATGGTCCTAATTTCAAACACATCAGCCCAGATTATTTGTTGCTCAAATGTTCTGTTTGTAAATGTCAGCAAATCCAAATGTCTTTGTTTGACAAGACAATGAAGTAACCCCCTCCACCAAAAAAAAAACAAAAAAACCCTGGACATGAACATAATAGGTCCACTTTAATATAGTCAGAAAGCAACTCATACCGGCTCGGACGTCACCCGGTTTAACAAGGTCAGCAGTTCCTGGCAGCGGAAGGCGAAGGACACAACTGTGTGGAGGAATCGGATCAGACCTAAATGAAACAGTCACTGTTGCCCCCGACAGACTGCTATGATGGTGATGATCAGAAGTGGGATTAAACATGATCAGGAACCACAAGGGAGTCTACCTGCAGAAATTTACTCCAACACTAACTTTGAGGAGTAAATTTCAGTGCATGAACTGAAGAAAAGAAAAACAAAGTCATCAACCTGCTCAAGCAGTAAATTAATCAAGGTAAGACATAAAACCCAAAGTTTTATATTGCAATGCTAAAACCTATAAGCACAGTGACACCAAATAAAACCAGAGTATCTTACATTGTAAAAAATAAAGTCCAAGGCACATCAGTCTAAAGTACAAAACTAAAATCTTGAAATGGCAGAGCTTAAGCTTGTGAAAAACTTTTAGAGTAACAACAGCAATATAAACAATAAAAGGCACTGGCTTTCATCACCACAACCAAAGGACCAAAACAAAGAGCAAACACTGAATTTAACAGTTTGGGACTGCCATGTTGGACAATGAACCTGCACAAGTCTGGTGGCCAAATTTGGACATTTTCTATCAAATGCAAACTCATCACATATTTTACAAAATTATGCCCTGCCTGATGTTATGCCAGATGTGCAAGGAGGACATTGAATAAACGATGGCAAACGACAGTTCTCTTACATTTTCACTTAATGTCCCAAAATGTTTCAAGGATTATGAGATAACATTAAGAACTTTCTTCCCCCCATTTGGTATATCTGACAATACTGCAGTTCACCATTTCTTAAAGTTGCATAAAAACCTCAAACAAAAGCTTAATCACGCATCATTCTTCACCCCATACCTCAAATCAGTGTTAGACGTAAGTCACAAATGAATGTTTTCTTAGAAATGTCGAAGGTCCTACAGTATTGTGTAGCAGGTGGTACGATGTGACGGAAGAGCTTGTTGTTGAGAAGTGATCAAGTTTGTCTTTGTGTCAGTCTGTTGGGTTCAAATACGTAAAAATTAATCGTGCTGTGTAGACCAAGCATCATGCCACAGCAGCTGCCGCCCTCCTTTCTCATCTTTCAAGACTGGGATCACACTTCTTCAAAGAAGGCCATCTGAGACATGTATGCCGAGTTTCTCTGCAAAACAAGAAAAGTATGAGCAGTTAGAGAGAGAAGCAGCAGACGTCAGAAACAATAAAATATGCACAGTGCTGAGTAAGATCTATCCCTTTGTGCAAGTTTACCTACACTGAGGAGATTAAGTGATTGATTCTGTCAATTAGCGGCATCACACAAAAACTAATAGAGGGAACTGCAAGAACATTTTAATAGGGGTCCAGCTTACCAGAATTTAAATGTGATTAAATTTTGGTGTTGATCCAAATGACATGTGGATAAAGGATTTTGTTTTTCCTTTTGCATTTTAAAAGCCTCTTCTAGCTGAGTAGAAATATAAGTCTGCTCAAACAGAGACACTGTCTCCATCTGCTGGTATAATAAGATACCAAACCACAGAGTGCTGCTACAGATACTCAATACCGCCCTTTGCTGGAGGTTTGTGGTTTTGGGCTGTCCTGTAATATGTTTTGCCGTCCTAAACATCTTAAGCCAGGGGTGTTCAAACTCTATTGTTGGGGGCCAAATACAGAACAAGAGCACTCTGCAGCAAGTGCAATATCCCCTGCCTCTGTTTGCTATGAAGACACGTCACTGAAGGAAAGCAGTTTTCAACTTTTCCAGAACATTAGGGCAGAACCAATTTATGATAAAGCCATCATCCATGAATATACAACAAAAATACAGTGATCCCTCACTTATCGCAGTTAATGGGTTCCAGAACCGACCGCGAAAAGTGAAAAACCGCGAAGTAGCGTCACCCCTAATGACGTCATCCATAAATAATACGTACGTTCATTCTCTCACTCTCTCTCTCTCATATGATATGTGTGTGTGTGTACGTGTACATACATACGTAGATGTAAATAAAGTGTACATAAATATGTTTTTAGAACTCTTATTCTTATAACAAGATACGTAACTCAAGATGAAGATGATTTACTTCACAGGTTAATGAGAGCTTTACTGCTCCTCAGGTGACGCCTCATCGTCAGGTGCTAGAGGCGCAGGATCATCGAGGGCAGCTTCCGATAGAGCTGGAGAAGCTGCAGGAGGCGGCGTAGTGGCTCGACGGGAAGACTATTTCGCACAAAATGGCACAAGAGAACAGCAAAAAGTTCCACGCTGCGAGACTACGTAACACGAGCGATAAAGAGCAATGAATGCGGTCTTCCTTCCCTTCATGGGTGCTCGGCAGGGAGAGGAGGTGGATGAAACGTCTCGGCCAATCAGCTTGCGGGGTGAAACGTCTCGGCCAATCAGCTTGCGAGATTTCCGAGCCGAGCCAACACGAGAACAGCGAACAGAGAGGTGGATTTTTGAGTTGTGCGGGCTCTCCGTGTTGATACCTGATGGTCTAATGTAGTCTCCCTGCCTTCTGCTAGCGCCCGCCCATTATTTCTCAATTTTGAATTTTTGATGAATATTTTTGAAAAATCCGCGATGCACTGAGGGCGCGAAAGGTGAAGCGCGAAGTAGCGAGGGATCACTGTAGTTGAATACAACCCCTAGACGTAGGTCAGGATCCCAAGGTGAACCTGTTTAGCAAGTTTGGTGACCATAGCTTTACTTGTCCTATAGTAATAGGGCACAGGAAATGCCAACCTTGACCTTTGACCTCAAACCCATAGTCAGAGGTTATAGGCTCAGGGTGAATCTGTGTACCAAGGTTGGTGACCATAGCTTTACTTGCTCTACAGTAATAGTGCAAAGGGAGTGTCAAGACTGACGTTTTGACCCCAAACCCATAGATGCAGGTCAGGGTCCCAAGGTGAACTTGTGTAGCAAGTTTGGTGACATTAGCTTTACTTATTTTATAGGGAATAGGCATAGGGAATGCCAACAATGCCAACAATGACATTTGACCTTTTGCCCAAAAACTCCCACAAAAATCATCCGATGAGTCAAATTGTAATATACGCATGTTCAGTGTATATTCAAGACTCAAAGATTTTAATAATATTATACAGTATGTACACACATGGACAAAATTGTTGGTACCCCTCTGTTAATGAAAGAAAAACCCACAATGGTCACAGAAATAACTTGAATCTGACCAAAGTGGTAATAAATAAAAATTCCATGAAAATTAACCAATGAAAATCAGACAATGCTTTTGAATTGTGGTTCAACAGAATTATTATAAAAAAACAAAGTCATGAAACAGGCCTGGACAAAAATGATGGTACCCTTAACTTAATATTTTGTTGCACAACCTTTTGAGGCAATCACTGCAATCAAACGATTTCTGTAACTGTTCTGCACCTCTCAACAGGTATTTTGGCCCACTCCTCATGAGCAAACTGCTCCACTTGTCTCAGGTTTGAAGGGTGCCTTCTCCAGACGGCATGTTTCAGCTCCTTCCACAGATGTTCAATAGGATTTAGATCAGGGCTCATAGAAGGCCACTTCAGAATAGTCCAATGTTTCGCGCTTAGCCATTCTTGGGTGTTCTTAGCTGTGTGTTTTGGGTCATTATCCTGTTGCAAGACCCGTGACCTGCAACTGAGACCAAGCTGTCTGACACTGGGCAGCACATTTCTCTCTAGAATACCTTGATAGTCTTGAGATTTCATTGTACCCTGCACAGATTCAAGACACCCTGTGCCAGATGCAGCAAAGCAACCCCAGAACATAACAGAACCTCCTCCGTGTTTCACAGTAGGGACAGTGTTCTATTCTTGGTATGCTTCATTTTTGTGTCTGTGAACATAAGAGCTGATGCGCCTTGCCAAAAAGTTCCAGTTTTGTCTCGTCTGTCCATAGGACATTCTCCCAGAAGCTTTGTGGCTTGTCAACATGCAGTTTGGCAAATTCCAGTCAGGCTTTTTTATGATTTGTTTTCAACAGTGGTGTCCTCCTTGGCCGTCTCCCATGAAGTCCACTTTGGCTCAAACAACGACGGATGGTGCGATCTGACACTGATGTACCTTGACCTTGGAGTTCACCATGAATGTGATGATCTTAAATTTCTGAATAATATGTGCAACTGTAGTCACAGGAACATCAAGCTACTTGGAAATGGTCTTATAGCCTTTACCTTTAACATGCTTGCCTATAATTTTCTTTCTAATCTCCTGAGACAACTCTCTCCTTTGCTTCCTCTGGGCCATGTTTAGTGTGGTACACACCATGTCAACAAACAGCACAGTGACTACTTGTCACCCTTTAAATAAGCCGACTGACTGATTACAAGTTTGTAGACACCTGTGATGTTAATTAGAGGATGCATCTTGGTTGAACATGTCCCTGTGGTCACATTATTTTCAATCTTTTCTAGGGGTACTATCATTTTTGTCCAGGCCTGTTTCATGAGTTTGTTTTTTAAAGTAATTCTGTTGAACCACAATTCAAAAGCACCGTCTGATTTTCATTGGTTAATTTTCATAGAATTTTCATTTATTACCACTTTTGTCAGATTCAAGTTATTTCTGTGACCATTGTGGGTTTTTCTTTCATTAACAGAGGGGTACCAACAATTTTGTCCACGGCTGTACAGGACATACAGGAGAACTGAAATGGTGTTTCTCTCTCTCTTCAGTGGTGTGCATAATATTAAAAAAAAGGAATAAGGCTGGAAAAACAACAACAGCAGTCTATGTACAGTAATGCTCCCGTAGTGCAAATAGTGACTAAAGATAGACCTAGACATCCCATACTGCAAATAAAGATAAACGATGAAACCCAGCAATCCTATATACAGAAAAGTAGTGCAATAATAAGATTCGTAGTTGCAAGTTCAATGCGGTAGTGTAGGTGCAGACAGTGACAGATAGGACTGCACATGATCAGTATTGCAATGACAGAGCAGCAGATATGGCATTTGTGCAAATGGTTGCAGTAAAATGCAGATACATACAACAGCAGATTTATTACTGTTGGTGTGCCAGTCTTTCTGTGCCAACAGCTGAGGTGGTTATTATGTGGGTGAGTGTGTTATGGTCCGGGGGGAAGGGGGGGTGGACAGAGTTCAGGGTCCTGATGAACAAAGCTCTTAGCAGTCTTATGGAGTGAGCCCTGAGGCTCCGATACCTTTTCCACAAGGGCAGAGGGCTGAAGAGGGAGTGTGAGGGATGGGAGGTGTCACCTGCAATACTGATGGCTCTGCGGGTGAGGTACATGTCCAAGAGGGGGGGCAGAGGAGCACCGATGATCTTGCTGGCTGCTTTCACTGTGCGTTGTAGTGTCTTCCGGTAGGAGGGGGTGCAGCTTCCATACCACACCGTGATGCAACTGGTGAGGGTGCTCTCAATGGTGCCCCAGTAGAATGAGCACATGATGGGGGTGGGACTTGTGCTCTCCTCAGTTTGTGGAGGAAATGGAGGAGAGTTTGAGCCTTCTTGGCCAGTGATGTGATGTTGCTGGACCAGGAGAGGTCTTCAGAGATGTGTCCCCACAGTAACTTGGTGCTACTCACTAGGGCTGTCGCGGTAGAGGAATTTCCCCTGCGGTGATGGTGGATAGCTCAACACCGCAATATGTGGTATTACTGCAAATGTTTTTAGGACCCTGTGGTCTCGTAATTTAAACAGGGTTCATAACTTATGTGGCAAATGATGGAAGCTGTGAGAAACTTGCTGCAGCTCCAATCTCAACTTTATGTGCGTGTGTGACAATTTCGCGGAGCTCCAGTCTTATGAGGCATGAACTGCTGATTCTGTTTAAAAAAACATGATCATTTTCATAAAGCAGTGGCGGGAACTCCAGTATTTCAACTACGGTGTGTGTGTGGACTGGAGACTGCATTGACATTCAGCTTGTTTAAACAGACAGCCTCCGTACAGGACCCTGCGTGGCTCTTGTCTCTGTGATTTTTGGATTTTTGCTGCTGTCCAAAAAAATCACGTTCAAACAAGCAATGCACTAAGCAGTAGTTGTTTCGCTGTCTGAGCTCACTTGTCAGGATCATAAACACTCCACTCAGAAGGAAATAACATGCTTTGTGCCCTTTCAGTGCTCACTGTCACGGCTGTATTTAACAAGGAGTCCAAACGCTTCCACCACTAACTGCCTGCTGGAGTCTGTATGGAGAGAGAGAGCCCCACCCGGTACTGACACCACCAGCACCCGGTGCTATGGAAGCTTCTACAGCACCGGGTGCTGCCGCCGTCAGTACCGGGTGCAAACATGCCGTTGGCAATAAAAATAAACACTTAACTCTTTGAGTGTGTCTGTTGCCGAATTGCAACATAACCCCTAGTGGTCAAGAGTGCTAAATATTTTTTGTCAATAAAATAGCTCAGATTTCCATGGCAATAACTTGAAAGTGGTAAGAGCTAATGGCTTACTGTCAATTAGAAAGATGTTAAATATGATCCAAAGTTTCAGATAGGAATAAATTTACGCATCTAATTTGCATAATGTCACGGCACCTCTTTAAATTCCATAACTCAGTCAAAACTGGACTTTGGACGTATTTACACAAAGAATGGTTCAGTCTTTTGACACCATTTTTTGTAGATTAGAAGTACCTCATCATCTTATCTTCAACGTATATGAACAAGAAATCAGTACATTAAAATAAAAAAAAGAACAAAACAGAAATTCCTCACTTACTTTTGACAAACGGGGGCTGGCTGGCTGCCATGGTCTCTGCAATTTCACCCATCGTGGTCATTATTTTGCATTCTGTCTGTCATTTAAAGCCTCTACCACATCTACAAAGGCTTATGATTATCCTAGATAAATTTCACTTGTATCCCACGACTATTTTCCGCATACAAAGCCGCCAAAGTGACGGTTTAGCTTTCTGGGCTAAAATTCTAAAAACAGGAAAAGGAAATGAGGAGTTCTTCTTCTTTGGCGTATTATGTGTCATCCATTGAGTCCTCCAATGGATGTCTGTCACCTTCTGAAACTGGAAAATCAGTACAAATCCCCAATGCAGCCGATCATGTCAGAGTGATAGGACAGGTGCAGCGCCGCGCTCTGCCACTAGGGGCACGCAAATTCACACACTCAGAGGGTTAACAATTTATTCATTAATCAATAGGGCACATCAGTGTACAACAAGATTTAGCCACACACACACACACACACAAAAAAAGTGAAAGCTGCAGTTGTTCGTTTTCCTCTGTGGTAGGCTTGTCCATAGTGCGGCATTATATAATTGCGGTTATCGCGACAGCCCTACTGCTTTCCACAGCTGCACCATCGATGATCAGAGGGGGATGTTGTGTGTGTCCCCTCCTGAAGTCGACCACAATCTCCTTGGTTTTTCCCACGTTCAGGAAGAGATTATTGTTTTTACACCACTGGATCAGTTGGCTCACCTCATTTCTGTAGTTGGCCTCCTCTTTGTTGGTGATGAGACCCACCACCGTCGTGTCATCTGCAAACTTGATGATGTGGTTGGTGCTGTAGGCTGGTACACAGTCATGAGTCAGCAGGGTGAAGAGCAGCGTGCTGAGCACACACCGTTGAGGGGGCCCCTGTGCTCAGTGTGATGGTCTTGGAGGTGTTGCTGCCAGCCCGCACGTTCTGTGGCCTCCCTGTGAGAAAGTCCAGCACCCAGTTACAGAGAAAGGTTTTGAGTCCCAAGTGTCTGAGTTTTTGTATTAGGTGCTGGGGGATGATTGTGTTGAATGCTGAACTGAAGTCCAAGAACAGCATATCAAACCCTGGTACCAAGTTTCAAAGCAATCAGACCAAAACTGTAGGAGTTGATTTCATGAAAGTGGGACAGATGGATGAATGGACGGACCCGCCCCATGACATAATCCCTCTTTGGGCAAATCACTCAATTCTGAGGAAATTTTATGGGATCACCCCATAATATGCAGTCCTAAAACAAATACTCTATCAAATTAAATCTGCTAATTAGTCTGCAGTTAAAAAAGAGAGCTTGCACACCTTGGTGAGCTGTTGCACCAACATGATGAACATGAATCATGGCTGCAACATGAGAAATTTCAGCTGAAACAAAGGAGAGGATTCTAAAGTTTCTTCAAGAAGGTAAATTATCACAGAATGTAGCTAAAGATGTTGGTTGTTCCCAGTCAGCTTTGTCTAAAGATCTAGACCCAGTACAAACAAAATGGGAAGGTTGTAAAAGGGAAGCATACTGATAGGCCAAGGAAGACATCAAAGCACTAAGATAGAAAAATTAAAGGAATACAGTACGTCTTGAAAACAGAAAATGCACAACAAATGAGGAACAAATGGGTGGAAACTGGAGTCAGTGTCTGTGACCGAACTGCAAGAAACTGCCTAAAGGAAATAGGCTTTACATACACAAAAGTCAAACAAAAGACATCAACACCGAAACAGAAAAAAAAAAAAAAACAAGGTTACAGTGGGCTAAAGAAAAGCAATCATGGACTGTGGACGACTGGATGAAAGTGATATTCAGTGATGAATCATGAATTTACATTGGGCAAGGTGATGATGCTGGAATTTTTGTTTGGTGCAGTTCCAAGAAAATTTATGAATACGACTGCCTGAAGAAAACATCCAAATTTCCACAGTCATAATGATATGGGACTGCATGTCAGGTAAAGGTATGGGGGAGATGGAAGTCATCACATCGCAAGGCACACTTGTTTTTTTCTTGCCTTCTGATTGTTGCTCTGAGTGTTGCTATCCCTGTGCTGTTGCAATCCTGGAATTTCCCCGTTGTGGGACTAATAAAGGCTTATCTTATCTTATCTTATCTTCAATAAATGCACAAATTTACAATAAAATTTTGGACACTTTTCTTATTCCATCAATTGAAAAGATGTTTGATGATGATAACGGTATTTCCCAGGATGATAATACATCTTGCCACAGGGTAAAAAGTGTGAAAAGTTTCCTTCAATAAACACACAATGCCAATGGACTGCAAGTAGTACGGACCTCAACTCCACTGGAAAATCTATGGTGGAAATTGAAGAAAATGGTCCATGACAAGACTCCAACCTGCAAAACTGATCTGGCAAAAGCAATACGAGGATGTTGGAGCTGGACTGATGAAGAATACTGTTTGTCAATAGTTAAGTCCATGCCTCAGAGAATTTAAGCTGTGATAAAAGCCAGAGGTGGTGCAACAAAGTGTGTAGTAGGGCTGGGCGATATGAAAAAAAAATCCAGTCGCAATAATTTTTTTTCAAATCAGTCGATATCAATATAGGCTGTGTGCCCACCAAGTGCGTTTTTTGTCCCCCGACTGCCCTGAGCCTCTTTTTCACAGTGCTGCGCTCTGGAAAAAAAAGTCTCTAAATAACAATGGACAGGAAATGTATTCTGCCATTGGCAGCAGTTCTGGATGCAAAATATGACACAGAAAAGAAAACAGGAGTCTGGGTACAGACATCAACCGGACTTGTACAGGAGAACTGGACACCGAATTTGTACCAGAGTTGCACCTTGACGATGCCCATTTCAAGTAGTATTTTAGATTGACTAGGAGTCAGTTTGAACATGTTTTGGAGAAGAATGACCTGCCAATTTCTCGGATGCAGACTAATTACAGAGAGCCCTTCTGAGGTGAGCAGTCTATGGTCAAAATTCCATTTATTCTTATATCTATTTTTATAAAACTCACGCTGAAATATGCTCAACACACGGTTTCCTAAACTCATAAATGACTGTCAGTAAATGATCACATTTCACATTGGAGCCATTTCCATGTTTTTGCAGTTATCAACTACAAATTCACATAGTACCCATATTATCTACCGCAACAAACTTAACACTCACCTGGTGTAACGGATGCCAACTAGTACTGTTCGGCGTAGAACGTTAGTAAACCTCCCTCCCGAAAGCCTCATACAGTATCGGTAGCGCTGAGCTATCGGTCGGACCTTTAGCTCAGCGCGATCGTGCTATGCCTCCCATGCTCGAACTGTGTGTAGTTGACTGAGAGGTCATGGGTTCGTGCCACCGAGTGGGCGAACTGCGCAGGATGATCTCTGTCACAATGGTGCCGTGACCCGGATGGGAGTGAGGTTTAAGGGGGAGAGTGTAACGGATGCCAACTAGTACTGTTCGGCGTAGAACGTTAGTAAACCTCCCTCCCGAAAGCCTCATACAGTATCGGTAGCGCTGAGCTATCGGTCGGACCTTTAGCTCAGCGCGATCGTGCTATGCCTCCCATGCTCGAACTGTGTGTAGTTGACTGAGAGGTCGTGGGTTCGTGCCACCGAGTGGGCGAACTGCGCAGGATGATCTCTGTCACACTGGCATGCCGACAGATGCGGACACGCTCCTCCAAGTGTTTGCTTTCAAATTTTGATCATGATATCCTTTTAGTGTCAGATCAAAGAGTACCGGGGTTTTTTTTGTTGTTTTTTTTTTGTTACTTATTTGTACCCGTAGGTAGACTTGGTTTTTTTGCAGTCTGGTGACAAGCCACCGGCTGCTGGTCGCTGCGTGCACGAGCGCCCTAAACCTACATGTTTTTGGTGTGCGGGAGGAAACCGGAGAAATCCCGGAGTAAACCCGCGCAACACGGGGAGAACATGCAAACTCCACACAGTTCACTGTTGGTCGGGGGCTGGGATCGAACCCACGATCTCATGATTCCCGCGGTCCCCCGGCCGAGGGTAAAACTGTGCTGCCACAGTGCTAAACCACTGCGCCACCGTGCAGCCACCAGGGTGCAACCCCACCAGGGTTGTTTGATGGAGCAAAGTTCAGCCTCTTCCCCGTCATCGTACCGTTCTCGTATTCCTGTACTGGCATCCTATGTCCCACCCTTCCTTAATTCTGAATGGCTGCTTAGAAAGCTTTGACATTGACGAGTGCAGCTGTAGTCTGAAAAGTTGAACTTTTTTCAGCCCTGAGCGCCACAACAAAAAGCGGCCACCGCTCAGAGCGCTTCAGCGCCGTAAATGCTGGACTACATAGATAATGAATAAAAAATAGTCACCCACAACAGAAAAAAAACACGTTTGGTGGAGACGCCCCCATATTATTCTTCTTTTGGCTGCTCCCTTTCAGGGTCGCGACAGCGGATCATCTGCCTCCACCTCACCCTATCACTTGCATCTTGCTCTGTAAAACCAACCCTCTCCATGTCCTCCTTCACTACATCCATGAATCTTCTCTGTGGTCTTCCTCTTTTCCTCCTGCCTGGCAGCTCCATCTTCAACATCCTTTGTCCAATATATCCACTATCCCTCCTCTGCACATGTCCAAACCATCTCAGCCTTGCCTCACTGTCTCCAAACCACTCAACCTGAGCTGTCCCTCTGATATACTCATTTCTAATCTTGTCCCTCCTAGTCATTCCCAATGAAAATCTTAGCATCTTCAACTCTGCCACCTCCAATGCCACCTCCTGTCTTTTTGTCAGCATCACCATCTCCAAACCATACATCATAGCAGGTCTCACTACCGTCTTGTAAATCTTCCCTTTCACTCTTGCTACTACCCTTCTGTCACAAATCACCCCAACACTCGTTTCCACCCACTCCACCCTGCCTGCACGCTCTTCTTCACATCTCTTGTGTATTTTTCATTTCTTTGGATGGTTGATCCCAGGTATTTAAACTCATCTACTTTCACTACCTCTACTCCTTCCATCTTCACCATTGCACCTGCCTCCCTCTCATTTACACTCAAGTATTCTGTCTTGTTTCTACTGACTTTCATTCTTCTTCTCTCCAGAACATACCACCACCTCTCCAGGTTCTCTTTCACCTGCGCCCTACTCTCACTACAGAGCACAATGTCGTCTGCAAAACATCATGGTCCACGGAAAGGCCTGCCTGACTTCATCTGTCTGCCTGTCCATCACCATGGCAAACAAGAAGGGGCTCAGAGCCGATCCCTGTGTAACTCCACCCCCACCTTGCACCCATCTGTTACTCCTACAGTAAACCTCACCACCATCCCGCTGTCCTCATACATGTCCTGCACCACCCTCACATACTTCTCTGCCATTTCTGACTTTTTGTCAGAAATGGCAGAGAAGTACCCCACAGTACCCCACTTCCTCTCTTGGTATATGATATGCTTTCTCTAGAGCCACAAAGATACAGTGCGACTAATTCTGATCTTCTCTATACTTCTCCATCAACACTCGTAGACCAAACAATGCATCTGTAATACCCTTTCTTGGCAGGAATCTGTACTGCTGCTCAATGACTGTCACCTCTTCCCTTAACCTGGCTTCAACAACTCTCTCGTATCTTCACAATGTGGCTGATCAACTTTATGCCTCTGTAGTTACTACAGCTCTGAGCACCATCTTTGTTCTTGAAAATTGGTACCAAAACACTTCTTCTCCACTCCTCAGGCATCCTCTCACTCTCCAAGATTGTGTTAAACAATCTGGTTAAAAAGTCCACTGCCATCTCTCCTAAACATCTCCATACCTACAGAGGTATGTCATCTGGGCCAACCGCCTTTCCATTCTTCATCCTCTTCAAAGCTGCCCTCACTTCTGCCTTGCTAATGTCGGGACTTCATTGTTCACTATCTTTCCTTCATCTATCCTCCTCTGTCTCTCTCATTTTCTTTATTCATCAGCTCTTCAAAGTACTCCTTCCACCTTCCCAACACACTCTCGCCATTTGTTAAAACATTACCATTTCTGACCTTAATCAACCTAACCAATAGTCAATATAGATACATGTATATATTGTGATATAAATCAAATCACTATTTTTGTCAAGCTTAAAGGTTTCTTTTTACTCCTAAGTGAGATGTGAAGATATCACAAGATTCATTTTGGTTTAAATATTTATTTTCTGTCAGAAGTTGAACATGACAAATGTACTGTAAAACATTATACAACTGTATTTCAAATAGTTGTAAAATAGGTATATATAATAGGGATGAACGATCTGCTGTACTGGTATCGGGTTCGATCCAGGCAAAATGGCTGGATCGGTATCAGTACAGAATAAAAATAATTTACCGATCCAACACATTAATAATAATAAAATGAAGGTGCGTTCATGCTCTCAGCCACGCTGTGCAGGGCTTCTGTAAGCACAGGCAACGAGTGTCACATCACTGGATCCTGTCTGTGGGACTCGCCTCAGTATGTTGCTGTGTGGTACCAGCATTTACAATTTTACACCACCAACTTGATAAAACACTTGTAAAAGTATCACGGCAAAGGAGTATGCTGAATTCTGTCAAGAACTGAGCAGAAGGACGTGTGTCATGTGTCGCATGCTGCTTTTCCAGCTCAGGGGACTGGACACTAAAAGTGAAACCTAAAAAGAACGAAACTGAAAGTAAAAACCAGACTGGAGCGTACCTTTTGGGGGATTCTTACAGTTGATGAAAGGTAGGTGACAGAAACATAAATAGCAATTTTTTTTTTGTATTTTGCTTGTATTTTGTATACTTTATTGATCCCAGAGGGTGCAAAGCTACATGAACATGAAATGGAACAGGAATGACTTCAAAACAAGAGCAACCTGAAAATCTAAGAATGAAACAGCGAATAATATCATAAACACTATTAAATAAACCGAGGACCAGAATACTTATGATAATAATAATGGATGGCAGGGAAGGGATGACAAAAGGGTTCCTTTATTTTCAGAGCTACAGCATTTTTTACCTCATGCATAAAGTGGCATTTTGAATTTCATCTGAATATTTACTTAAATACTCAGCTTCAAAGTTTTGTATAAACTTGCACTTAAAACTTCAGAATGCATGGTTACATGGTGCTGACCAGAGAAATGCTGCCAATGCAGCAAAGTTTAAAATAAAAAAAAAGCAGCAGCGTTGCTGAACTGAGTCAAATTTGTAATATATTCTTTGACTTTTAGATTTCTGTTTTATTTACGTGTACAAAATGCAACTAGTCATTAACAAAGTATGGCCTGTACTTCTGTTGTTTTAAATAAGAGAGACGGTATCGGGTTTGGATAGGTATCGGCCAATACTCACAGTCACAGTATCAGTCTTGAAAAAGTGGTATCAACTAAAATCTTAATTCTGATTCTTAATTCAGTCAAAAGCTTCCAGTGTTACAGGAGAACAACTGTTTCGCTACAGTCCATGTACAGCTGGGGAAGTACCGTCTGGGAAAAATATTTACAGCCAGGGAGTTGGTAACAAGGGTCAATTACTTTAACCAGCCGCTTAAATCTGTCATTTTCGACTGTGTTAATGGCAGCACGTCTTTTGCAATAAAGTAGGCTATTGCGTTTGTAATATCAGTGTCTTTATTTTTTTTTTTTTTGTCATAAGGCATGGCACTGGAGAAACTGGCAACTATTTTTTTTTGTATTTTGTATACTTCATTAATCCCAGAAGGAAATTCCACGGCACAGCGTCAGTCCTTTCACCATTCCGGTTCCGGCTCTGCCGGACCGGCGGCGCCACACGAGTCGGCTGCCTGTTGCAACAGCCTTTTTTTTTTAATCTTCCTTCTTCTTTCTACACCTTTCACTCTGTATATATATCATGGACGCACGGATCGCCCCGGGGGTCTCCCGGGTCGGCGGACGGAGCCACGGTTTGCAGCGGGAGACGTTACAGCGGGGAGGAGCTAGTGCTAGCTAGCACTTGGCCGCCGCCCAGTGCTAATGGGAAACTCGACATACCGGGAGCTGTAGCGAAAACGAAGCGGGTGCCGGGCTGGAGTTTAGGCGGCGTGAAAGAAATATAAGACAGAATAATAAAGAGCGATGGCAAGAACCAAGCAGACCGCCCGTAAAATCTACTGGAGGAAGAAGCCCCCCAGGAGACAGCTAGCCACCAGGGCTGCTCGGAGAGGCGCTCTGGCCACCGGCAGAGTGAAGAGGCCTCGCCGTCACAGGTCCGTGGCTCTGAGAGAGATCCGTTGCTACCAGAAATCCACGGAGCTGCTCATCCGTAAGCTGCCCGTCCAGCGCCTGGTGAGGGAGATCGCTCAGGACTTCAAGACCGTCCTGCGTTTCCTGAGTTTCGCCGTCATGGCTCTGCAGGAGACCAGCGAGGCCCACCTGGTGGTCTCTTCTTCGCTAAGGGGGTCACCATCATGCCCAAAGACTTCCAGCTGGCCCGCTGCATCCGCGGAGAGAGAGGTTAGACTTTCTGCTGCACATCCACCAGCCATAATGCTCTGCACTGTGTGTCTATATATATACATTTATAGTAATATGGACATATGTTTACTAGATGTTGTTTTTTCTTGCCTTCTGATTGTTGCTCTGAGTGTTGCTGTCCCTGTGCTGTTGCAATCCTGGAATTTCCCCATTGTGGGACTAATAAAGGCTCATCTTATCTTATCTTATTCACGCACACATTCACACCTAGGGCCACTTTAGAGTCTCCAATTAACCCAACTTGCATATTTTTGGCCTGTGGGAGGAAACCCGAGTACCTGGGGTAAATCCATGCAGACACAGGAAGAGCATGCAAACTTCACACAGAAGGGTCACTGATGATCAGGGGGTGGGACTGAACCCACGATGGTTAGGGGTGGAATTGATCCCGTGACCTTCTTACTGTGCTGCCGCAGTGCTAACCACTGTGCCACCGAGCTGCCCAACTATGGTCTGTTGTTGTTGCCCAGGTATCACACTGGTAGTTTCAGGAGGACTGACAGCACTTGCTTGGGTCTGGGACTGTAAAGTCTTGCATTCTGTGAGCTCAATAGGATGGCACTGTTTCAGATGGTAAAAAAAGATTTGTAGTGTTACCTGATTTTGTGGGGACACATGTGCGACACAGTTTGCAGTGCATGCTAAGCTGTTTCTTGTCAGACTTTAAATAGCCTAAATAATCTCCACACTACTGAATTCCTCCGATCCTTCTTTTCAACAATCTCCTTGTCTATTGAGCGGCATCCATTTCAGTGTCTTCTTTGGTAACACTGTCGCTTTTCATTAATATTTTCTGTCATCATTTTCTTTTTAATCACGCTCCAACTCCTACATGGCTGCGCTAGCCCAAACAATAGCAGGTGTGCTACTGCTCCGGCTGCTACTCCTACACACGCTGCTGTGTGTGTCAATTGAACGTGACTAACTGTATTCCAGCCACATGATTGGTTCGGTACGGTGTATTTTCATTAGCTTTTCATGTTGTCTGTCAAAACACGGAGTGAATGAGTTCTATTGACAGTCTATCGACCATGTCTTATATCTCTATCGAGGAAGTTGTTTTGCAATAATTATCGTTATTGTTTTATCGTCCAGCCCTAGGGTGTAGCAGTTTTTTTCATGATTCCATAATATTTTTCTCAGAATTGAGTGATTTCATATTTATTTCCCCTGCTTGATCTAATAAAAAATTGCAATTGACTACAACAAGTTCCTTTCATTCTTTTTTTTTTTTTAATGACCTTATTCCATTTTAGCTTAATAATTTCCCCACAGGCCACTTAAAAATGACCTGCAGGTCAAGGTTGGCCCCCAGGGAACACCCCTGTCTTATGTCAGGAACAGAAAATACAAGGGGGGGCTGAAAAGTTCATAGTGGTCATATTTGACCAAATGTGGTTTATTTTTCAACATAGTCTCCCCTTCAGTCCACACACTTCTTCCATTGGTGTTGCAGCGCTTAGATCCCTGCGGTTGAAAAATAAACCAAATTTGGTCAAATTTGACCACTATGAAATTTTCAGCCTCCCTTCGTACATACAAAAAGTTTTTTGTTTTTTTTATAAATTAGCATGAACTGGATATTCCCCGTGTGTTTCTGTGCCCTAATAATCCCAGGAGTATGTTGTCGAGGGCAACTTGCACCTGTTGAGGTCTCCCAAGACAAACAGGTTCTGAGTCAAAGGCCAGACTAAGGTCCAGTAGATCCCCATGAAGGAGTTACATCAAGGACCCTGTGTACCCAAAGGAGCTAAGTAGGTCTGCCTTCTGGTGGGCTCACCACCTGCAGAAGGGATCGTGGTGCTATGTGAACTGGGCAGCAGTCTGGGGTGCTCTGTTTGGACTGCGACCCCCGTAACCCGGACCTTCAGATGAGCGGTAGAAGATGGATGCATGCATGCATGCATGAGCTGGATATTGTGAAGTCAAGTGTTGGTTTGTTGCAAAATTCTGAACACTTTCATGCTGCTTTTAAATGCTCTGCTGCCTTTTTTCCGGAAAGGCCATGAAACATGACATGAAACTGCTAACTGTTGAATAATAGTGGAGAAATTAAAACTAATTTTAAAGATTTTTTTTGGGGGGGACTGCATTCAGTGTTAATGTTAGCATTCTTGGAATTAAAATGTATTTTATTAATAGTATGTAATCTTCATGTTAGTACTTTGTAATCTGCGTGCTTGTTTGTATATAAAGCTAATTTTTTTCTGTTGTGCTGTCCAGGTCACTCTTGAAAATGAGATTAATACCTGGTTAAACAGGATTAGTGAATAAAAAGAATAATAATCAGTGGTTATAGACTGGATCCCCCAGCTTATTCACTTGACTGAACGTTCTAGCAGGTAACCAGTCATCCGTAAAGTTAGCAGGACTTAGTGAAGTGATGAAACATACGTTGCTATGAGGTATGTAGACAGGCTCCTGGACGTATCCCCTCGCTTCACTGTGCATGTTGTAAAGGCTGGCCTGTTGTTGCTGTTGCTGCTCCTCCAGCTTCAGAGATTCGATCTCAGACTTCAGCTCCTTCAGCTGGTCCTGCAGGTGTTTACTCTTCTCCATGTACTCCAGCCTGTATTTATGCACCAACAAGATATCGTCAAGCAAGAGAGACAGAATGTCCTTCTAAAGTCTCGTTGCAGGGGATTTAAACTCCAGCTCACCTCTCTCTCTCAATTTCCATAGACAACCTTTTCATGTCGGAGTCCTTGAAGTCGAGGCGCATGGACGCTGATTCACAGGCAAAGTCAGCTGCTTCAGGAGGAGCAGGGGGAGCGGAGTAAGCAGCTATGAGCTAGAGGACGGGTAAAAAGATGTCAACATATAAATCATATTAAACAAGCAGTGTTATAGTTAAAGTTTTTACCCAAACATCTGACAGCCCCCACACTTACGAGCAACAAAAATACATTTTTCACCAAAAGAGAAACATCTATACAGTTGGTAGCTGCATGTTTACAATAACTTTGTTGGTTCCCCTTTGTATGAACTTCACTAGAATAAAAACACAGAATATTTGGAGTGAGAAACACTCATTCCTTTTTCCAAATAACAAACACATTAATGTTCTACTGCTTGTTTCTTGTCGAGTGTTCAATGTGAATGAATTATTGGTCTCCTAAATGTACATCTTCTCGGTCATGAAAGACATTGTGTGAAATCTAAGAATTCAGTAACCAAGAGAAATAAATGAGCCAATTAGAGGAACAATAATAACCCTCCCTAAAGATAACTCCTGCAATTAAACAAACACCTTTAATCGACAAGCTCATAAACTAACGGTAAAAAGAACAGCAGCTAATCAATGGCTTTTAGTATTGAAATGACTCCACTGTAATAACCTGGATCCATTTTCAGAAGATGTTCAATAACATCCTTGTAAATGTACCGTAAGAAAGCAGAATCATCAACACAGTAAATAAAGGAAAGCAGAACGCGAGAACAGAAAAGCAGTGTCATGATCACAGTACAGGGTATGTGGTTCTGGTGATCTCCAACAGCTTCTGTTTGGCTCGCCGTTCAGCATCCTTTGCCTCAGTCAGGTCCTGTTTCAGGTGATCTGCTTCCTTTAACCTAAAAGCAGAGGATTTATTTGGTAAAGTCTATGGTAAAGAGTAACCATTATCAATAGAGTTACAGTGCTGTGAAAAAGTATTTGCCCCTTCTTGATTTCTTATATCTTGGCATATTTGTCACAAAAGCTTCAGATCATCAAATAAATTTTAATATTTGACAAAGACAACCTGAGTAAATACAAAATGCAGTTTTTACATTTTTTTTTTTTTTGTCTTTCGACTGCTTCCTTTTGGGGTCACCACAGCGTATCACCTTATATCGCAATGATCCGCATGTTGATTTAGCAAGGATTTTTATGCTGGATGCCATTCCTGACACAACCCTGCCCATTTTATCCGGGCTTGGAACCGGCACAGGGAGTACACTGGCTTGTGCACCCCCTGTGGCTGGGGAACTAACCATTAATCAACTATTTAAGTGATTTCTTGACTCAAAAGGTCTGGCAGTAATCAGGCCTAGGTGAAGCTAGTTCAAATGAACTCTGCTTTAAAAAAAAAAGTGGTTAATCAATGATGTAACAAGGGGGCAATTACTTTTTCATACAGGACCAGGTAGGTTTGGATAGCTTTTCGTCCCTTAATAAATGAAATCATCATTTAAAAACTGCATTACGTGTTTACTCATTTTACCTTTGTCGAATATTAACATTTGTTTGATCTGAAACATTTAAGTGTGACAAATATGCTAAAATATGAGAAATCAGGAAGGGCCAAATACTTTGTCACAGGACTGTACTTTACTTCTGAGCAGAGGGGTAGCTATCAGGGCAAATGAAATATTTCAAGAAATAGAATTGAAAAAAAAATAGACTGAGTGATGCACTTTTAATTTCAGCTTTTCAATTAGAATAGAAAAACCCCAAACAATTTCTGTGATGCACACAAGTAGAAAATGTCAAATTTTAACTAAAATTCAAGTTATGTATGGCCTGCTCTTTACTTCTTTTAAGTACAAGTTTAGGGCATTTCCTGATTTCAATGTGCATAGTAAAATGCCCGACTGCTTTCTACATCAATTTTAAAATAAGAAATACTGGCAGTGGTATCCCTCAGCCTCTTTTTTTGTTGTTGAGATGTAGTTTATATACCATTTTGAACTTGACCTTTGACCCTGCAATCCCAAAAGCATAGGCAGAGGTCAGGGTAACAGGGTGAACATGTGTACAAAGTTTGGTGACCCTAGGCATCATTGTTGTTGAGATTTACTTCACAGGGCATTTTGATCTTGACCTTTGACCTTTTGTCCTCAAACCCATAGCTGTAGATGGGTGTTCCAAGAAGTTTGGAGACCCTAGCTTTTTTTTGTTGTTGAGATATAGTTTAAATAACAATGTGATCTTGACCTTTAACCTTGTAATCCCAAAACTATAGTCAGAGGTCAGGGTCACAGGGTGAACCTGTGTACCAAGTTTGGTGACCCTAGCTTTATCCGTTCTATAGTAATAGAACTGCTATTCCTGCTATTAAATTCAGATAAGACTGAAGTCATTCTTGTTGGCCCAAAAAACTTTAGAAATACCTTTCCAAATCAAACTCTTACTTTGGATGCGGTTACTCTTTCTCTTAATAGTTCTGTGAGGAACCTTGGGAGTTATTTTTGATCAAGATCTGTTTTTCAATTCACATATTGTCATGCCTCGCCGCTCATCAGCGGCGCCAGCTGCACGCACACCTGCACATCATCAGCGGCGAGGGATTTAAGCCGCCTCGCCCTGGGCTTCGGCCTGAAGCCGTCAGACTTCACTCGCTGGATTGCTGTGAGTTACCTCTTCCACTTCAGCAAGCATCGCGGTAAGAAGCACTTACCTTTTTCCCTTTCCAAGTCTGCTCCCCTGTGCACAGGTGGATTTCCCGGCGGCGGACCATTCCTCTCCGTCTCCATTCCCTCGCTGCTGCACCGGGCTCTCCAGGTTGCTGTCTACCGGACCTCGTCCTTGCTGTGCCAGCCACCTGCTCACTCCAAGTAAGCTCCTCTCCAACTTTTACATCTCCTGTGTTGGTGTGTGCCCGTCACCCTTCTCCCTGTGCTTTTCCCATAGGGTTGTCCGGCTGTACGGTCTCCTGCCTCTGTGCCCGAAGCAGACGCCACCACCAACACATTTACATCTCGCAGACACACATTCATACACCCTTGTTGTTAATAAAGCTATTTGAGCTACTCTGAGCCTGCGTGTGTGTCTTCTGAGCCGTGCACTATGTCAGTACGGCTTCAGCAGAGCGGCTCGGCAGACGGCGGGCTCGCACGCCGACTTACCACTCTCGAGGCTCAAGTGGACCAAATAGCTTACCAGCAACAGGTGATTCTAAACCAGTTTATCAGCATAACTAACCGATTGGACCGCTTGGACCCCCAACAGCCGTTCCCCCCGGCTCGTCAGGGTGGCGCGGCTCCTGCTGCTCCAGCGGCCGTCCAGCAGGCTCCGGGAGCACCGACTCGGCTCACGCCCATTCTGACCCCCGCCCGCTTTAGCGGTAAGCTCGGCGGAGCGCGGGGGTTCATAATGCAGTGTGAGTCCGTGTTTCACCGTGTACCCGGAGACTTTCCTTCAGATCATAGCCGAATTGGTTATATTGGGAATCTCCTAGAGGGGCGAGCACTAACCTGGACTTGCGCCATAATGGCGAGGCCCAGTTATGCCACCCTCACTTATGACCAATTCGTGAGACGATTCCTGGAGGTCTTTGATCATTCTCGTACCGAGACAGTCCAGGTCGATTGGCTTCTCAGCCTCCAGCAGGGAAGCCGGTCGGCAGCGGACTATGCGATCGACTTCCGGGTAGCAGCGGAGGAATTGGGCTGGGATGAACGCTCATTCTGCGGCCTTTTCCTCCGCAGTCTCAACAATGATCTGAAGGATGAACTGGCTGGGCGGGACATCCCGGAGACTCTAGCGGAGCTAACGTCTCTAGCTATCAGTTTGGATAACAGGCTGCGCGAGCGCTCCTCGGGGCGGAAGTCGTCTTCTTCTCGCCCTCGTGGAGCCTCGTCGCGCCAGTTCCAAGCTCGCCCCCTGGCGACACCACCACCATCGCGCCCCGAGGAGTCGGAGCCGATGGTGACGGGCTGGACAAAGCTTTCCCCTGCGGAGAGACAACGCCGCCGTGAGTTGAATCTCTGCATGTATTGCGGGGACAGTCAACACACGGTGGAGCTTTGTCCACAGAAGCCAAACGGCGGGGTCCGCGAGTCACTGTAGGGGGCCTCGCGGACATCAATCGGTTAAGTCCCCTCACCCAATTGAAGCTGCCCGTCCCGATTTTGTCACAACTCCACTGGGCATCTCACTCACGCACTGGTGGATTCGGGCGCGGAGGGCAGTTTTATTTCACAAAGCCTGGCAACCCGATTGGGCATCCGCTGCCAGGCACTAAGAACTCCTCTCTCCCTGGTCAACCTCTCCCGTGTCTCCCTGGGGAGAGTAACACATCAGACCGTCCCCGTTCCTGTTATCATCTCTGGGAACCACCGGGAGGAGATAACTTTCTATGTCCTTCCCAACTCTGTGTCGCCCGTCATCCTGGGGTACCCCTGGCTACGCCTCCACAACCCCGTCTTGGATTGGAAGTCCGCCAGGGTGTCGGCATGGAGCACATTTTGTATGAGCACCTGTTTACAGCCCGCTGCCTGCTCTCCGTCCTCTTCCCCAACACCTACGGACGCTGCGCCCCCGGACCTATCCCTGGTGCCATCGGAATTTCACGACCTGGGTATGGTATTCAGCAAGTCCAAGGCGATGTCTCTTCCTCCACACAGACCCTACGACTGTGCAATAAACATCTGCCAGGGGGCACCCTTACCCTCTGGGCGACTCTACAGCCTGTCGGCGCCGGAGAAGGAGACCATGAACACCTATCTCAAGGTGTCGCTGAGTGCTGGGATTATCCGTCCCTCGTCATCACCATTGGGGGCAGGATTCTTCTCCGTGGGCAAGAAGGACGGTTCCCTCCGTCCTTGCATCGACTATCGCACCCTAAACGACATTACGGAGAAGGATCGCTACACCCTGCCCCTCATGGACACCGCCTTCCACTCCCTCCAGGGGGCGACTTGGTTCACCAAGCTGGATCTACGCAGCGCATACCACCTCGTCCGGATCCGGGAGGGAGATGAGTGGAAGACAGCCTTCCGTACCCCGAAC
Organism: Pholidichthys leucotaenia; assembly: GCA_020510985.1. Lineage (NCBI taxonomy): Eukaryota > Metazoa > Chordata > Actinopteri > Cichliformes > Pholidichthyidae > Pholidichthys > Pholidichthys leucotaenia. Next base: position 400,522,338 of record CM035844.1, on the reverse strand, counting down.
GGCCACTTCGAGTACCTGGTGATGCCGTTCGGGTTGACCAACGCTCCAGCCGTCTTTCAGCGCCTAATTAATGACGTCCTCCGGGATTTCATTGGCCTTTTTGTGTTCGTCTACCTGGATGACATCCTCATCTTCTCCAAATCCAGGGACGAGCACCGGGTCCATGTGAGGCGGGTCCTCCAAAGACTGCTGGAGAATCGGTTGTATGTGAAGGCCGAAAAATGCGAATTCTACGCTAAGACAACATCCTTCCTCGGGTTCATCATCTCCCACGACCAGGTGCTTCCGGACCCAGTGAAGGTGAAGGCGGTGGTGGAATGGCCCACACCTGCATTGAGAAAACAGGTGCAGCAATTCATCAGGTTTGCAAATTTCTACCGCCACTTCATCCCTAATTTTGGCACCATCGTCGGCCCGTTGACCCGCCTCACGTCCCCTAAGATCCCGTTCCGGTGGACCGAAGAGGCCGCGGCTGCTTTTCAGGCGCTGAAGGCGGAGTTCTCCTCCTCCCGGGTCCTTAGCCAAGTCAACCCTGCGCTGCAGTGCATCGTGGAAGTGGACGCTTCGGACACGGGAGTGGGGGCGGACCTATCCCAGCGGTCGCCAGATGATGGAGTCAAACGGCCCTGCGCCTTCTTCTCTCGGCGCTTGTCCCCGGCGGAACGGAATTACGACGTGGGGGACAGAGAGCTCCTCGCCATCAAGCTCGCGCTGCAGGAGTGGCGTCACTGGCTAGAGGGGGCGGACCTGCCGTTCGTGGTCCTGACGGACCACAAGAACTTGGAGTACCTAAGATCTGCTAAGCGTCTGAACGCCCGCCAGGCGCGCTGGTCCTTGTTCTTTGCCAGGTTCCGATTCAACATCACTTTCAGGCCTGGCTCCAAGAACGGCCTGCCCGACGCCCTCTCTAGGCAATTTGCCCCTGAGGAGTCGGAGGACACGGTCCACACCATCCTACCCAGGTCGTGCGTCGTGGGAGCCGTCACCTGGGACACTGAAAGCAAGATCCAGAAGGCGCAGGAAGTGGAACCTGACCCTGGCGGCGGACCGGAGGGGAGGCTGTTCGTGCCATCCACGGTTCGGGGGGAGGTCATCCACTGGTTGCACACGTCCAAGCTCACCTGCCATCCTGGTTCCTCCCGGATGATCGACCTCCTCCAACGGTCCTTCTGGTGGCCGGGCCTGCGGAGGGACGCTGCCCGCTACGCCCGGGCCTGCCCAGTGTGTGCCACCAGCAAATCAGGTAATACCCCTCCAGCGGGTTTGCTCCAGCCTCTGCCCGTCCCTGGCAGGCCCTGGTCGCATATCGCCCTGGATTTCGTCACCAGACTCCCAGTCTCAAACACCTTCGACACCGTCCTGACCATCGTGGACCGCTTCTCCAAGGCGGCACACTTCATCCCCCTACGAGGTCTCCCAACCGCCCTGGAGACGGCGGACCTCCTAATCCAGCACGTGGTCAGGCTGCACGGGATTCCGGTGGACGTGGTCTCGGACCGGGGGCCCCAATTTTCCTCAGAGGTTTGGAGGTCATTCTGCAACGCCCTGGGAGCCAAGGTGAGCCTCTCCTCCGGCCATCACCCCCAAACCAACAGGCAGTGTGAGCGGACCAACCAGGAGCTGAAGGCTGCGCTCCGCTGCGTCACGGCGTCCAAACCTGCGTCCTGGAGTAACCACCTCGCCTGGGTTGAATACGCCCACAACACCGCTCGCTCTTCTGCTACAGGGATGTCCCCCTTTAAGGCGTCCCTGGGCTACGACCCCCCGCTGTTCCCGGCGCAGGAGAGTGAGGTAACTGTCCCCTCAGTTCGGGCGCATCTCAGGCAGTTCCGCTCCATCTGGGCGTCAGCGCGCAATGCGCTTTTACGCACGGCGGAGCGCAACAGAGCCGTGGCGGACCGGCACAGAAGACCTGCCCCAGCGTACTGAGTTGGTCAGCGTGTCTATGTGTCGACCCAGGACGTGATTTTAAAGGGCGAGAGGAGGAAGCTGGCACAGCGTTTTATGGGCCCATACCCCATCACCAGGATTATCAACCCGGTGGCTGTGCGTGTAGCTATTCCCCCCTCCCTCCGCATCCATCCCACCTTCCACGTATCCAAGGTGAAGCTGGCAGTCTCCGACCCCCTTTGCCCTCCTCCTGCTGCGCAACCCGCGCCCCGGATGATTGATGGCCATCCGGTCTGGCCTGTCTCCTCCATCCTGGACTCCCGGCGCCGGGGTCGTGGGTTGCAGTACTTGGTGGACTGGGAGGGCTATGGGCCTGAACATCGGCAGTGGGTACCCTCGTCGTTTGTGTTGGACCCATCCCTCATTACTGAGTTCCACCGAGCGCACCCGGAGAAACCATCGCCAGGAGGTGCTGCTAGAGGGGGGAGTACTGTCACACCTCGCCGCTCATCAGCAGCGCCAGCTGCACGCACACCTGCACATCATCAGCGGCGAGGGATTTAAGCCGCCTCGCCCTGGGCTTCGGCCTGAAGCCGTCAGACTTCACTCGCTGGATTGCTGTGAGTTACCTCTTCCACTTCAGCAAGCATCGCGGTAAGAAGCCCTTACCTTTTTCCCTTTCCAAATCTGCTCCCTTGTGCACAGGTGGATTTCCCGGCGGCGGACCATTCCTCTCCGTCTCCATTCCCTCGCTGCTGCACCGGGCTCTCCAGGTTGCTGTCTACCGGACCTTGTCCTTGCTGTGCCAGCCACCTGCTCACTCCAAGTAAGCTCCTCTCCAACTTTTACATCTCCTGTGTTGGTGTGTGCCCGTCACCCTTCTCCCTGTGCTTTTCCCATAGGGTTGTCCGGCTGTACGGTCTCCTGCCTCTGTGCCCGAAGCAGACGCCACCACCAACACATTTACATCTTGCAGACACACATTCATACACCCTTGTTGTTAATAAAGCTATTTGAGCTACTCTGAGCCTGTGTGTGTGTCTCCTGAGCCGTGCACTATGTCACATATTAAACTTGTTTCTAAGGCTGCCTTCTATCATTTGCGTAATATTGCCAAGATTAGGAGCATCTTGTCTCACAGTGATGCTGAGAAACTGATCCACGCTTTTGTTAGCTCTAGATTATTGTAACTCGTTATGATCAGGTTGTCCTAAAATATCTCTAAAAAGTCTTCAGTTGATCCAAAATGCTGCTGCAAGAGTTTTAACAGGTACTAGAAAGAGAGATCGTATCTTTCCGGTTTTGGCCTCCCTTCATTGGCTTCCCATAGAGTTCAGAATTAAGTTTAAAATCCTTCTTCTCACGTACAAAGCTCTTAACAATCAGGTCCCTTTTTATTTAAAAGATCAGATACTACCCTATCATCCTAATAGAGCATTACGCTCCCAAAATGCTGGATTACTTGTAATACCTAGAATCTCCAAAAGTACAATGGGAGGCAGAGCCTTCAGTTATCAAGCTCCTTTCCTGTGGAACCAGTTACCAATATGGATTCGGGAGTCAGACTCGATCTCTGTTTTTAAGAATAGGGTAAAATCCTTCCTTTTCGATATAGCCTACAATTAGGAGGGATCATGAGTCTTTAAACCCTCCCTTAGTTATGCTGCTAATAGATTTAGACAGCTAGGGGACCTCCAATAATGTACTGGGCTTCTCCCCTTTAATGTTTGCTCTCTACATGTCTGTTGTTCTCATCTTCTCTATCCCCTCACCCTCCCAGCCAGTCGCAGCAGATGACTCTCTGAGCCTGGTTCTGCGAGAGGTTTCTTCCTGTTAAAAGGGAATTTTTCCTCTCCACCGTCGCCAAGTGCTTGCTCACAGGGGATCGCCTGATTGCTGGGGTCTTTCTGCAACTGTGGGGGTTTCCCCTACATTTGAAAGTGCTATGAGATTACTGTTGTTGTGAAATAGTGCTACATAAATAAAGTTGAATTGAACTGAGCTGAATTAGTAGGGCATAGGAAAAGCTAAGCGTGACCTCTGATCCCAAGCCCCTAGTCAATTCAATTCAATTTTATTTATATAACGCCAAATCACAACACAGGTCATCTCAAGGCACTTTACAGAAAAGAGTGGGTTTAGGCCACACTCTCAGTTTACAGAAGTCAGCAGAGACCCCTAAGAGCAAATACTGCGGCGACACAGGCAAGGAAAAACTTCCCTTTAACGGGCAGAAACCTCGGGCAGAACCATAGCTCACAGAGGACAGCCATCCGCCTCGACCAGCTGGGTTGAGTAGCTACATTCAAAACAAACAAACAAATACAACATTCAAAGCCAAACAGTCCAGTACCAAGCGTGGCCAGGCTGCACATGCGAGCGAAGGCCTGGCAGGGGCAACATTTCTAACTAAAGGCCTTATCAAAGAGAAAAGATTTCAATTTGCTCTTGAATAAAGAGAGAGTGTCTGCCTCCCGAACTGAACTGGGAAGATGGTTCCACAGGAAGGGAGCTTGACAGCTGAAAGCTCTACCTCCCAATCTACTTCTAGATACCTTGGAGACCACTAGTAGTTTGGATCTTTGGGAGCGCAGAGCTCTGGTTGGATGATAGGGAACTAAGAGTTCTTGCAGGTAAGAAGGAGCCATACCATTAAGGGCTTTATAGGTTAAGAGCAATATCTTGAATTCAATTCTATACTTTATTGGGAGCCAATGTAAAGAAGCTAAGACTGGAGTAATGTGATATCTTCTCCCTGTTCTCATAAGGATATGTGCAGCTGCATTCTGAATGAGTTGGAGAAACTTTATGGACTTATTTGGGCAACCAGATAAAAGTGAGTTACAATAGTCAAGTCTAGAGGTGACAAAGGCGTGGACAAGTTTCTCTGCATCTTTATGAGACAGGATGGACCTAATTTTAGAAATATTACGCAGATGGAAGAAGGCGGTCTTAATGGTTTGCTATATATGGTATTCACTTATATAGCGCTTTTATTATCATCTCTTGATGACCAAAGCGCTTTACAGATCCTGCTATCCACCCATTCACGCACACATTCACACACTGATGGCGGCATGCTGCCTAACATGGTGCTTCCAGACCCACCAGGAGTAACTGGGAGTGAAGTGTCTTGCCCAGGGACACAACGGCAGGATACTGGGGAGAGCGGGATTTGAACCACCAACCATGTGGTTATTGGACGACCTGCTCTACCTCCTGAACCACTGCCGTCCCCAGACGGCCTATGAGAGTTGAAAGACACATCTTGGTCAAAGACAACTCCAAGATTCCTAACAGAAGACACAGAAGCCAGTGCAATGCCATCTAGTGTCGTTATCTTGCTAAAAAAAAAAAAAAAAAAAAGAGTACTTCTAGCATGTTTGGGGCCAAGAACAATGACTTCAGTTTTATCTGTATTCAGCAATAGAAAGCTGTAGTTCATCCAGGTTTTGATATCCTTAAGACACTCCTGGCGTAAACCCAACTGGCTGGGATCATCTGGACTGACGGATAAATACAATTGAGTGTCGTCAGCGTAACAATGAAAATGACTAGAATGCTTCCTCATAATGTCTCCCAAAGGCAGCATGTATAATGATGATAATAAACAAATGATGTATAATGATGATAATAAACAAACTGGTAACGTCTGATAGATAAGACTGTAACCATCATAGCGTTGTTCCATTCAAGCCAATTTGCTGTTCAAGTCTCTCGTTATGGCCTGAGCGCCGATTCTGTCCACACTCGGGTTGTCCAGTATTTTTCCCGTTCTTATCTGTTGTGGCCGTCCAGGGCCTTTATTGTGACAGCGTCACGGCGGGACTTCCGGCTGTCAGAGCCAACTGCGCCATGACAGCTGATTCACATTCCCTTTGATTACTTGCTCATTGTCTGATTACTCCTTAGCCCTATTTAAGGGAGCAGCTGAGGTTACTCCGGGCTGTGACCTCACACGTGTAGCGTTGGTCTCCCCAACGTTCGGCTGGAGTCCCTATTTCCCGGTGCCAGTCATCCTCTTCTTCTCCATATTATCCGTAAGTTTACTCCTGAACTTGTATGTGTTGCTACCGTGCCTTAGTTGTGCCTCGTTTGTGCTTTTGCCCCACGTGGCTCATTATTTTGTAATCATTTATCTTTCATTAATAAACATGCAAACTCATCGGCTGCCTATAGCGTCTCATTGATGGCCTGCGAGGGCCATCCCATGACAGTAGGTCACAGCCAAGCGAGACGCCGGTAACCGTGAGTTTGCATTGTTAGGGCTTGAAGTTTTTCCTTTTCTACGTACCAGTGTGCTGAGAGACGGCGTCACCATGCAAGGGCTATGCTATGAGCTTGGGCTACGAGCTAGTGATGGCCCTCATTGAGATAGATGATCTCCTTTCGCAAGCTCGTAGCGACTCCATTCCCAGCAACTCACGCTGGTACCTGGACCTCGCAGAGACGGTAATTAATCGCCATCCTCGCTACTCCGACCACCCTGAAATTACAACGAGGATGGTGGCGATCTCGGCACTCCGGGAGAAGATCCGTGGACTGGAGGGAAACTCCGGCAGGAACCCGAAGAAGAGACATCCCTGCTCCTTGCCTCGAAATCCAGTTCCTGTCACCTGGCCAGCCCAGGAATCTACACCACCCAAGTGCCGTTCCCAGAGGAGGAGGACATCAGCCGGGACTTCCCCGGAGGAGACTCAGTGGACGGTGTGGCTGTGGCTCGTTCTGCCTCCCATCCTACCGAAGTTATGAAGCATGTGACAGCGGCAGTCCGACTGGTGGAGATCAGTCCCGAGCTCCATGATTACCTCGAGTACGCTGAACTGCTTGCCTCTGTCTCCGCGCAGGAGCGGCGTTTCCCTGGCCTTACCTTCGCCTCGCCCTCAGCCGGTAAACAGCGTCACCATGCTCATAATGGGCCTCAGCGAGATCCCCATCCAGATCCAGTTCCGGGTGGCCAAAAGAACTCTGCCTCCCAGCCAGCTGTTGCCTCTGCATCATGTCAGAGGGGTAAGACTGCAGCCTCTGTCTCCGGGTCTTCCGTTCCTGCTGTTCCGTCAGCTCCTAGTCCCCGGACCGTCTCGGCTGCTCCTCCCTCCACCTCGACACTTTCCCCAGCTGCTGTGAGCTCCATGAACTCTGGCTGTCCCCCTTGCTGATCCTGTGCGAGCGGTTCCTCCTTGTCTTCCCAGGGGGCCCTCCGTCACCATCCAGAGGAAGAAGGAGAAGACCAAGCCCACTGCAGCAGTTTCCATTGACCCTCAGCGGAGCAGGCAAGTGCTTTTTCATTCTTTTCCCTCACAGTGTGAATTGCCTTGTCTGACTCCTGGGGGTGGAGTTAAGGGCTCACAGTCCTCCGAGCTCCCTCCACCTGCTGCAGTTGCTAATTGTGAACCTGCATCCTCTGTGTCTCCTTCCCCTGAGCGTCCCCCAGTGCCAGGATTACACCGCCGGACGAAGAAGGAGCCTGTGGCCCTGGAGAACCTGGTTCCAGCCCCGCAGCCACGTCACGGGCAGAGGAGGAGAGCGGACTGCCTTTTGGAGCTTGCACCGACGATCAAGCGTCCCCGGGTCTCCGTGGAGAGGCAGTTCGACCCAGCAGGCCACGGATCCCCTGCCACCACGTCGCGCGGGCCTTCGGCGTGGACTTCAGCGCCAGGGAATCCCCAGACTGTGACGACCATCATGCCGGCTGCGGAGCCCGCCGCAGTTGAGTGGGAAACAGGAGTGGACCTTCAGATCGTTGAACCTGGATCGTCGAAGTCCTGGACGGCGGTGGAGCCCGAGATCAGTCAAGTGCTCTATTTTGTTTTTCTCTTTTCCATTCTTGAGCATTATTGCCTGTCTCTCAGGGGAAACGAGCCGGGTGCGGCCAATCGCTGCATCAAAACTTGTCTCGCCGGGCGCTGCCAGTGATCCTGATCCCGGTTTTCTTTCTTCTCCTGAGCCTTCTCCCAGGGTCACCGGTGACGAGTTGGTTTCGGTCACTGTCCTGGAGGTTCCGGGTTCGTGTCTGGAGGTCATTCCTGGTGCTGCGCCAGCCCAGTCGGGGTCCGTCGTGAGTAATGTTTCGGCCCAGTCGGGGTCCATCGTGGGTAGTGTTTCAGCCCAGTCGGGGTCCGCCGTGGGTAATGTTCCGGCCCAGTCGGGGTCCGCTGTGGGTAATGTTCCGGCCCAGTCAGGGTCCGTCGTGGGTGCTACGCTGACCCAATCAGGGTCCGTCGTGGGTGCTGCGCCGGTCCAATCGGGACCCATCATGGGTGCTGTGCCGGCCCAATCGGGGTCCATCGAGGGTGCAGCGCGGTCCCGCTTGGGATCCAGCAGGAGCGCAGCGCCAGTCCAAGTGGAGTTCGGAGAAGGAGCTGCAGATGCTTCTCCGTTCAATGCCAGACTGGCCCCTCATCTTTTCCCTGTTCCTTTTCTTCCTCCACCAGGTGCCGCTGGGATTCCCTGTATTTGGCTCGGCTTCCCCTCGCTATCCCTCTCAGTAGGGAGGCCGCCTCCGAGTTCTCCCCTTCGGTCCTGGAGGCCTAATGACGCAGGTCGGCCACCGGGGAAACTGATTTGCCGGTTCGGCATTCTGGGTCGGCCACCGGACGGACTGCTTTCTCTGTTCGGCAACCTGGTCCAACCGCCAGAGGTACTGTTTCTCCAGGTCTGGGACTGGGGTAGACTGCCCGAACTAATTCTATTTCCCCTGCCAGCGATATGGAAGCTGGATGCAGGCAGACCTCCCTAACTATTTTTTCTTTGTTCTATTGGTACTCTGCCTGCTGACATCCCTGTAGTGTTTTTTTTTTTTTCTCTGTAAGGTTATGGATGCTCTTGTGTTTTTGTCTATGGACTATATTGAACTGATTCTTTATCGCCGCTCTGTAGCATGTCAAATTATTTTTTCTGGTCTTTGTTCCATTGTACTCTGCCTGCTGACATCCCTGTAGTGTTTTTTTCCTCCTCTGTAATGTTAGGGATGCTCTTGTTTTGTTTTGTTTTTTTATGTCTATTGACTATATTGGTCTGATTGTATATCGCCGCTCTGTAGCGGATTGGTTATTTTTTTCTGGTATTATGGGGTACTTTGCTTTGTGCCTGTATTTGTGCCTGTAGAAGCCACGGATCACTGGACTTAATGACTACAGACCTGTAGCGCTCACCTCTGTAGTCATGAAGTCCTTTGAGCGCCTGGTCCTGTCCCACCTCAAGTCCATCACCACCCCTCTCCTGGACCCGCTGCAGTTTGCCTACCGAGCCAACAGGTCTGTAGACGATGCAGTCAACCTGGCCCTCCACTCCATCCTGCAGCACCTGGACTCCCCGGGAACCTACGCCAGGATCCTGTTTGTGGACTTCAGCTCCGCATTCAACACCATCCGCCCCGCTCTGCTCCGGGACAAGCTGTCCCTGCTCAACGTGCCTGACTCCCTCTGCAGGTGGATCATCGACTTCCTGACGGACCGGAGGCAGCATGTGCGGCTGGGAAAGACTGTCTCAGACTATACTAGCATCAGCACCGGATCACCCCAGGGCTGTGTACTTTCCCCCCTACTCTTCTCCCTTTACACCAACTCCTGCACCTCCAGCCACCAGTCTGTCAAGTTGATCAAGTTTGCGGACGACACCACCCTCATCGGGCTCATCTCCAACGGCGACGAGTCCGCCTACAGGAGAGAGGTGGCCCAGCTGGCGTCCTGGTGCAGCAATAACAACCTGCAGCTGAACGCTCTGAAGACAGTGGAGATGATTGTAGACTTCAGGAAAGTCACTACTCCTCTGCCCCCCCTCACCCTCTCAGGCTCTCCCATCACCACTGCTGATTCCTTCCGCTTCCTAGGCACTACCATCACCAGGGACCTCAAATGGGAGCTGACCATCAGCTCACTCATCAAAAAAGCCCAGCAGAGGATGTTCTTCCTGCGGCAGCTGAGGAAGCTCAAGCTACCCACCAAGATGTTAGTGCAGTTCTACACAGCCATCATCGAGTCCATCCTCACCACCTCCATAACCGTGTGGTACGCAGGAGCCACTGCCAGGGACAGACTAAGGCTGCAGCGCGTCGTGCGCACTGCTGAGAAGGTGATCGGCTGCAAGCTCCCATCTCTCCAGGATCTGTACATCTCCAGGACCCGGAGGCGTGCTGGCCGGATCATAGCCGATCCCTCACACCCTGGTCACGTACTGTTTGCCCCCCTCCCCTCTGGTAGAAGACTTCGGTCCATCCAGACTAAAACCTCCCGTCACATGAACAGCTTCTTCCCCTCTGCCATTAGACTGCTGAACACTAAGTGACTTATTGACTCTCGTGCACCATGTACAGCAGCTCAACCAGACTCATGTCAATCATCACTGTTTTCTTCCTGCATTACCGACTGCACTATATAGTTCTCCACAGTATCTACTGCTGGCTAATATATATTTTAACTGTTGACCAGTATCACTTAATCTTATCCTACACTTTATTACATGTATAGTTTATTTCTCTTATCTTATCATGTTTAATGTTGCAGCATTGTACCGAGACAAATTCCTAGTTTGTGTACTACATGAACAATGGCAATAAACCTGATTCTGATTCTGATTCTATTTCAGTTGGGTTTTTTTTTTGTTCCCTCTGTATTTTGAGAGATGCTCTTTTGTTTTTCTTGTCCTCCTGACCCCGTTACATTTATTAGACTGTATACTTGGTGTGCTGTGCTGCTTGTAGCGGGCTGAGGTGTTTTTTTTTTTCCTCCTGGTATTTTGTGGGTGCAGTGCGGATGTACCTGGATTTATTCCTTTTTTGTGTTTTGGCTCTGGGTTTATAGTAGCCCGTCGTTTTTTTTCCCCCCATGTCTGAGCCTCTTCATTTTTGTATCATTCTTGCCCTCCTGGCCTGCTTCCCCCTCCACCCTCCCTGGGGGGGACGGGGTCCCGGTGGCCTTTTGGGGTGGGGCTTGGATGTTACTTTTGCGCCTGGAACGCGTCTTGTAAACGGGGGATGCTGTTATGGCCTGAGCACCGATTCTGTCCACGCTCGGGTTGTCCAGTATTTTTCCCGTTCTTATCTGTTGTGGCCGTCCAGGGCCTTTACTGTGACAGCGTCACAGCGGGACTTCCGGCTGTCAGAGCCAGCTGCGCCGTGATAGCTGGTTTGCATTCCCTTTGATTACTTGCTCACTGTCTGATTACTCCTTAGCCCTATTTAAGGGAGCAGCTGAGGTTACTCCAGGCTGCGACCTCACACGTGTAACGTTGGTCTCCCCAACGTTCGGCTGGAGTCCCTATTCCCCGGTGCCAGTCATCCTCTTCTTCTCCATATTATCCGTAAGTTTACTCCTGAACTTTTATGTGTTGCTACTGTGCCTTAGTCGTGCCTCTTGTTTGTGCTTTTGCCCCACGTGGCTCATTATTTTGTAATAATTTATCATTCATTAATAAACATGCAAATTCATCGGCTGCCTACAGCGTCTCACTGATGGCCCGCGAGGGCCATCCCATGACATCTCTAGCAGAATATAGTGGTCAATGGTATCAAAGGCAGCACTGAGGTTCAATAAAACAAGGATGGAGACAAGTCCTTTGTCAAATTCCATAAGGATGTCATCAGTAACTTTCACTAAGGCTGTCTCTGTGCTGTGATGTTTCCTAAAACCTGACTGAAATTTCTCAAATATAGAATTTTTTTCTAAAAAGGTGCATAGTTGATTGGCGACTACTTTTTCAAGGATCTAGGGAAAGTAGGGGAGGTTAGATATTGGTCTATAATTGAACAAAATCCCAGAATGAAGCAAAGGTTTTCTAAGTAGAGGTTTAATTACTGCCACTTTAAATGACTGCGGTACATGTCCTGTCAATAGGGACGTATTAATTATGTTCAAAAGAGATGGACTAATCAGAGACAGTGATTCCTTCGCTAGTGTAGCGGACTATCCAGAGGTCAGGATCTCAAGGGTGAACATGTGTACCAAGTTTGGTGACTGTAGCTTTACTCATTCTAAGGTAATAGTGCAAAGGAAATATTAACATCGAGTTTGACCTTTTGAAGCCAAACCCATAGACAGACAGCAGGGTGTAAGCTATCCATCTTAGACATGATGATATTGATTTGAAAAGGCCATGTCATTTCTTTCTCTAGTTACCTCATTCACAAGATTTTGGGAAAACTGACCTCGACCTAAAGGTCAGAGGTCACCCAAATTCAAACTTGTCTGAGATTAGGGCGGCGCGGTGGCGCAGTGGTTAGCGCTGCGGCAGCACAGCAACTCACCCTTGGTCATGGGATCCCTGGTTCGATCCCAGCCCCTGACCAACAGTGATCTGCGTGGAGTTTGCATGTTCTCCCCGTGTCTGCGTGGGTTTACTCCGGGATTTCTCCGGTTTCCTCCCACAGGCCAAAAACATGCAGGTTAGGTTAATTGGAGACTCTAAAGTGGCCCTAGGTGTGAATGTGTGTGTGAATGGTAGAGGGATAGCGCCGTACCGTGGCTACTTCATCCATCCAGGTGGATGCCCTCAATTTCCCCTCTAGGGATCAATAAAGTAAACAAAATTGGAAAAAAAAAAATTTCAAAGATACGCCCATGCTACCACTTTGAAAAGCCCACATCATTTTTCGAGTTATTGCGTTCACAAGGTTGGTATTGACGTGACCGCCGCCACCACTGCCCATCTTCCTGGCGGAGTGACGTAAAAGCATATGACTGTTACTTTTTCAAACCGTTGACCCTGCGTAAAGCTAAATCAGTGAACTCTTTGTAGGGACCAAATGTTATGGAAAACCCGAGGGATTTCCCGATGATCCCGGCAGTTTTAATGAAAATATTTCTACAGTACTGTAAATTATTTAGTTAATTCCCTTCCACAGCATTTGAGACACCATGTGGTGTAAAGGGACGGCAACTGTCCATTTTTATGACCCTAGGCCACACAGCTACAGTAAGCAGTGAAGCTATAGTGGAGGCATCAGTCCTCTGGTAGCTCTGTGTGTTAACTTTCCTTTCCCCATTCTATTATGCTAAGCAATGAGCTAGAAGGTGAAACCCTCAACCTCCTGGCTGTGGGGCAGATGCTCTACCATTAGGCCACCACTCCGGTTAAATACTGTAATACTGTAAATAACTGTCATAAATCTGGGTTTGGCTGTTCCAAACCCAGCTCTGACTTATTATGTTTTGCCCTATTTTCCACCTGGCGTTTCAGGGAGCTATTGGGCCTCCGCTCCCTGACAGCTTGGACATGCCCCTCCTCCTGTCAAGTGCAATCAGCTGTACTGTCACGGGTGTTCACACACATACACACACACACACACACACACGCTCCATTCATTCCCACTCATACGTGCATGCACGCTCTCACACACACCAGGCCCAATCAAGTTCAGCCCACGTGTTCTCGCACTGGCAATCTCTTCCCTCGTTAGCTTCAGGAGTATTTGTTTGCTGCATTTGTGGAAAGAGATTGTCGGAGCATTCACCTCCATACGCGGCAGCTAGCTCTCCATGTATGTGTTGTCATCACCTTCTTTGTATTCAGCCCAGCAATTTAAGTTCGGTTAACCCCTTGGTGTTATCGGCTGACCCTGTTTACCTTCTTCATCCTCCAGACTGCACGGATCGCCCCAGAATCGTTCCAGCCCCGTAAGTGTCACGATTGCCTTTCCCTTTGTGCTTATAGCAGCCCTGCAGCACTAGGCTTCCTATTGACCGGGCTGTAGAGCATCCGGCTGGCGCCCTGCATGTCTGGTGGCCTTAATGTCATCATCTGCATATTCTCTGTATTTTTGTGGTTAAGCTGAACAGTTAACTTTGTGACTAAGTTTAATAAAGATGGCACCTTCTACTCACGCAATTAGGTTTTTCATTCTCTCCCTCATGCGCCGTACAATGGCGCACAGGGGACTGTGACAGAATGCTCCGGACCGACAGAAAAAAAAACAGTAGAGTAGAAGTGTGTTTCTTCCTTTTTCTTTCAACACCTTTTTCCTTCCCCCCCGACCTTAAACATGGTGGTTCGGACGGAGAGGGAGCTGGAGCGGGAGCTGCGTTCGCTGTGTCTCCTAGAAGAGGTTTTTTTCATGGACACAGAAGCCCCGTCCCTTTCCGACTGTTCAACAGGCTCGGGACACCGCGAGGAGAGTTATGGAGCGAGACAGCCTCTGGGATCATCCGGAGGCAATGGAGATCCTCCGGGACATCTTCGCCACGTCATGTGAGGAATCGGCTGAGAATCTCCCAGTGCTCGAGGTCCTCGCAGCCACTTCGCTTCTTTCTCTCTCGGCCTCTTTTCATGGGTGACCCACTGCCCGGCATGGTGCTCTGCGTCCTGGATTATCTCATTCCCAAGTTGCCCAGGAGGAGGAGAGGGAGGAATCCCCGCCGCAAGAAGCGTCCAGCCCCTCATCTTGGAGGTGAAGCCGTGGCTCCTCCAGGAGATGGCTGAAAGATTAAAGGAACTTTCCCCGAGGGAGGAGGAGCTGCAACCCGATGAGGGATGCCAGGAGAGGAGAGAGGACACCTCGGAGGCCACTGGGGACCTCCAGTGCTAGGATAACAGGCAAGTTTCTTCTTTTTTAAATTTCACGGTCAGTGATCAATTTTGCCTGCCTCCTGGCCAGGAGACAGGGTGTGCAGTCCCCTGAGTGCTCCGCCCCAGCGGCATATAATGCCATCGTACCTGGTCTCTCCAACTCCTTTCTATGTGCCTCTACGAGCCCATCGGTCCTGGATCCAGGTCGCTCGGGGGAGGAGGAGCCAGAGGCCCGGGAGGGTCCAGCCCGTGGGCCAGCAGAAGGGTTGTCCACGGCCACCATGCCAGAGGAGCTGGAGGCGTGGAGGACGGCGCACAAGAGCACCAGGACTGCAACCACCACCACACCCGCTGCGGGGGCCGCTGCAGTGGAGTCATCCCCCGGACCAGACCTCCAGCAGATGAGACCCGGGGCGTCAGAGTCAGAGTCCTGGACGGTGGTAGAGCTTAAGCACAGACAAGTAACCTCTCCTGTAGTTCATTTGTCTATGGTGGAGGGATCTTGTCTGGCTCTTGGGGAGGGGAGTCAGATGCGGCTCTCAGCCGCATCTGGACCCCCCTCGCAGGACTCTGCCGCTGCCGGCAACCCTAACCATTCCTCCTCTCCTATCCCCTTCGAACTTCATCCTAGGGTCGCCGGAGAGGAGCTGTCACAACCTGAGTTGCCCACAGACGACGAGGCCGGCCCAGTTTTCCCAGAGGAGGCCAGCGGGGGTGAAGCACCGGACGGACCGGGTACACCCACGCACCCTAAATCGCCGGAGTCCTGGACAGCGCTGGAGCCAGAGTTCAGGAAAGTGTGCTCCATTATGTCAGTAATGTCAATGTCACACTGCCCGACTCATGGTAAGGTGGACCCGGGGAAGCTCACAGTAGCCCTCAGGGCTGCCACACCAGGCTCTGCCACTACTGGCGACCCTGACCCAGTTCCTCTTTATGCTCCCTTTGGGTTCGGAGTCCCCGACCGGGGTCGCCGAAGAGCTGCTGGCCTCATCGGAGGCCGCCGAGGATCAGGGTCCAGCATCAGGTGACAAAGAGCATCACCTCCCTCGCTGGGGAGGCCACCGCGGGAGCAATGAGGCCCCCAGTGGGGGTCACCTGCACCTCAGGTGCAGCAGCGCTCCAGCCAGGGTCCACCGCCGGTGCAGCCACGTCCCGGGCCGAGACCACGGCGGGTGCAGCCACGTCCCGGGCCGGGACCATCGCGGGTGCAGCCACGTGCCGGGCCCATCGTGGGTGCAGCCACATCCCGGGCCGGGACCATCACAGGTGCTACGGTTCCCCTGCCCCAAGCCTCGAATGGCAGGGGGGCTCCTGTTCTTTGGGTTGGCCGCCGATGTTCCCGAGTATGAAGGCTGCCTCTCCACCTTCCCCTCCGGTTCTAGTGGCTCCACCATGCTGGTCGGCCACCCGAGGGACTTGGCTTATGGGTCGGGTGGTCCATCAGCCCGGGCAGGCCACCGGACATTATCCTGCGGGCCGCCTGCCGGACTTGGGACTTGGGCAGGCCACCCAATCTGTCACTCCTCACCATGCTGGGGGCCTGGCATTCTGGTTGACCCCCTGAACTTTGGACTTCTGGGGAGGGGGATTAGTGCTCCAGGTAGGGAGTTGTTAGGAGGGTTTTGCTCATTATTTTGTTTTTTTACTGGTTGTGTTTTCACCGGTTGCTTCCCTCCTAACCGGTGTTCCCCCACCTACCACCCTGGGTTAGTGTTTGTTGCCGGGGGGGGGGGGGGGCGGTCCCTTGAGGGGTGTCATTTCTTTTCTTTTTGGCTGATGGTACTGGGGTGTCTGGTATCCACCCCTAGAGGAGGGGGCCTTGCTATGAATCTGGGTTTGGCTGTTCCAAACCCACCTCTGACTTATTGTTATGTTTTGCCCTATTTTCCACCTAGCGCTTCAGGGAGCTATTGGGCCTCCGCTCCCTGACAGCTTGGGCATGCTCCCTCCTCCTGTCAAGTGCCATCAGCTGTACTGTCATGGGTGTTCACACACATACACACTTCTACACACACACACCCACACACGCTCCATTCATTCCCACTCATACGCGCATGCACGCTCTCGCACACACCAGGCCCAATCAAGTTCAGCCCACATGTTCTCGCACCGGCAATCTCTTTCCTCGTTAGCTTCAGGAGTATTTGTTCACTGCATTTGTGGAAAGAGATTGTCGGAGCATTCACCTCCATACGCGGCAGCTAGCTCTCCACGTATGTGTTGTCATCACCTTCTTTGTATTTAGCCCAGCAATTTAAGTTTGGTTAACTCCTTGGTGTTATCGGCTGACCCTGTTTACCTTCTTCATCCTCCAGACTGCACGGATCGCCCCAGCCCCGTAAGTGTCATAATCGCCTTTCCCTTTGTGCTTATAGCAGTCCTTATAGAGACCTTTTTTGGTCTCCTTCTGCGATGGACTAATTACCTACAGTCGCCAGGAACTTCTAGGCACTGGACGCCAACTTAACTCCAACATCTCCAGCGCTTATTCCAGTAATCATACCACATCCCTGAAGAGATTGCCAGACCTCCAGGCACTCCATGGATTGTTATCGGGCCCCACAAGCGTCGCAGACAGCAAGAGAGGAAGCAGAAACGAGGTACTCACCAAATTTCACCAACACGTTAAGTGTCCGAAGAGGGGAAAGAACACTGGATCATATTTACAGCAACATTAAGCATGCCTACAGAGCTACTCCCCTCCCTCACCTTGAACAATCAGACCATCTCTCCCTGCTTGTAATATAGTATCCTGCATCTGCCTTACACCCCCCTTAGGAAAAGTCCCCCCCCCAACCAAACAATTAAAACGTGGCCTGAAAATGCTCTCCTCCAGCTAAAGGACAGCTTTGCCTGCACAGATTGAAAGATCTTTGAACAGCAGGACTTGGACTCCTACAGCGAGTCTGTCCTCTTCTACATTAAATGCTGTGTAGAAAATGTGACAGTCACCAAACACATCCGGGTCTTTCCAAACCAGTAACCCTGGATGACCAATGAGGTATAGGCTCTGATCAGAGCCAGCAACTCAGCCTTCAGGCAGAGGGACAACTCTCTGTACAGCACTGCTAAAGTCAACCTAAAAAGAACCTAAAAAAACCCTTAGAAATACCTTTCCAAATCAAACTTTCAGTTTGGATGCAGTTACTCTTTCTCTTAATAGCTCTGTGAGGAACCTTGGAATTATTTTTGATCAAGATCTGTCCTTCAATTCACATATTAAATTTGTTTCTAAGACTGCCTTCTATCATTTGCGTAATATTGCCAAGATTAGGAGCATCTTGTCTCAGAGTGATGCTGAGAAACTGATCCACGCTTTTGTTAGCTCAAGATTAGATTATTGTAATTCTTTATTATCAGGTTGTCCTAAAACATCTTTAAAAAGTCTTCAGCTGATCCAAAATACTGCAGCAAGAGTTTTAACAGGTACTAGAAAGAGAGATCATATCTCTCCGGTTCTGGCCTCCCTTCATTGGCTTCCCATAGAGTTTAGAATTAAGTTTAAAATCCTTCTTACTTACAAAGCTCTAAACAATCAGGCTCCTTTATATTTAAAAGATCTGATACTACTATATTATCCTAACAGAGCACGACGCTCCCAAAATGCAGGATTACTTGTAATACCTAGAATCTCCAAAAGTACAATGGGAGGCAGAGCCTTCAGTTATCAAGCTCCTCTCCTGTGGAACCAGCTGCCAATCTGGATTCGGGAGTCAGACTCGATCTCTGTTTTTAAGAATAGGGTTAAAACCTACCTTTTTGATATAGCCTACAATTAGGGAGGGATCATGTGTTTCTGAACCCTCCCTTAGTTATGCTGCTAATAGTCAGCCGGGGGACCTCCAGTAATGCACTGGGCCTCACTCCTTTCTTCACTCTCAATGAAATATTTTTTTTTTGCTGGTCATTAACATCTGTTTGTTCTCTCCCATAGATTGAGTCCCCATCGTGCTGTTTGCTCTCTACATGTCTGTTCTTTTCATCTTCTCTGTCCCCTCACCCCCCCAGCCAGTCACAGTAGATGACTGCCCCTCCCTGAGCCTGGTTCTGCTGGAGGTTTCTTCCTGTTAAAAGGGAGTTTTTCCTCTTCACCGTCGCCAAGTGCTTGCTCACAGGGGATCGCCTGATTGCTGGGGTCTTTGTGCAACTGTGGGGGTCCCCCCTACAGTTGAAAGTGCTGTGAGATGACTGTTGTTGTGAAATGGCGCTA
Organism: Pholidichthys leucotaenia; assembly: GCA_020510985.1. Classification (NCBI taxonomy): domain Eukaryota; kingdom Metazoa; phylum Chordata; class Actinopteri; order Cichliformes; family Pholidichthyidae; genus Pholidichthys; species Pholidichthys leucotaenia. The sequence goes on along the minus strand of CM035844.1, from coordinate 400,503,734 downwards.
TACAAATAAAGCTGAATTGAATTGAATTAGAAGAGGCCTAAAACTCGCCATGAATGCCTACAGGAGGAAGGTGGAGGGCTTCCTCACAGACAACAACACCCAACAGATGTGGAGAGGCATCCAGGCCCTCACCAACTACAAGGGCCAGTGCCTCCCCAACATCGGACAACAGCCTCACTCTGGCAGAGAAGCTTAACAGCTTCTTTGCCCAGTTTGAGCACACCTCCCTCACCAACTCGTCCCCCCTCCTCCTCCCCTCCCGCCTACCTCTCTACAGGTGCTACCTCGTGCACCTGTAGAGAGGTAGGCAAACTAGTGGGGGTCAAAGGAGCGGGGAAGACGGTCCCTGATGTGCTGGGACACCAGTCGCTCAAAACACTTCATGACTACAGACGTGAGTGCTATGGGTGTGTAGTCATTCATGCTGTCAGTTGTGGACTTTTTGGGGATGGGGATGATGGTGGAGGCCTTGAGGCAGGAGGGGATGGTGGCATGCGTCAGGGAGAAGTTGAACAGCTTGGCGAGGATCTCTGCCAGCTGGTCTGCACATGCTTTGAACACTGCTCCTGGGATGCCGTCGGGGCCAGCGGCTCTGCAAGGGTCCACCACTTTCAGCCTCCTCCCCTTCCCCCCTCCTTCTCTACAGGTGCACGAGGTAGAGGAGGAGGCTGAAAGTGGTGGACCCTTGCAGAGCCGCTGGCCCCGACGGCATCCCAGGAGCAGTGTTCAAAGCATGTGCAGACCAGCTGGCAGAGATCCTCGCCAAGCTGTTCAACCTCTCCCTGACGCATGCCACCATCCCCTCCTGCCTCAAGGCCTCCACCATCATCCCCATCCCCAAAAAGTCCACAACTGACAGCATGAATGACTACACACCCATAGCACTCACGTCTGTAGTCATGAAGTGTTTTGAGCGACTGGTGTCCCAGCACATCAGGGACCGTCTTCCCCGCTCCTTTGACCCCCACTAGTTTGCCTACAGGGAGAACTGGTCCACAAAAGACGCCATCGACACCACATTCCACAGAGCGCTGAGCCACCTGGAGAACCCAAGGAGCTACATGAGGATGCTCTTTGTGGACTACAGCTCAGCTTTCAGCACCATCATCCCAGACATTCTGATCAATAAACTGCATGTCCTTCCGATCCCCCCCACCCCCACCCCTGTTCCTGGATAAAAAACTTTCTCACCAACCGCCCACAGTCAGACTTGGCCCCCACCACTCCTCCACACTGTCTCTTAGCACTGGCTCCCCCCAGGGCTGCGTGCTAAGCCCTCTACTGTAATCTCTGTATATCTTTGACTGCATTCCAACCCAACCAACCACCATCATCATGAAGTATGGGGGTGACACCACCTTGGTCGGCCTCATCACTGATGACGATGAGAAGGCATACAGGGCGGAGGTAGAGAATTTGCTGCTGTGGTGCCAAGCAAACAACCTGAAACTGAATGTCCAAAAAACCAAAGAACTCATACTGAACTTCAGAATGAACAGACAGGACCGACCACACCTCCCTCTTCATAAATTGTGACCACGTGGAAACCGTCCCCACCTTCAGGTTCCTGGGTACCCACATCTCCTCTGACCTCTTCTGGTCTGTCAACACCAAGGCCCTGGTGAAGAAAGCCCAGCAGTGGCTGCACTTCCTCCATGTCCTGAGGAAGAACAACCTGGACCAGAAACTGCTGCTGGCCTTCTACCGCTGCTCAGTGGAGAGCGTGCTTGCCTACTGTCTGGGTGTGTGGTACGCCGGCTCCACGGCTGAGAACAGGAAGGTTGTGCAGAGGGTCATCAACACCGCCCAAAAAATCATCAGTGGTTCTCCGCCCTCCCTGAAGGACATCTCCAGATCCTCCTGTCTCAGAAAGATCAAGGCCATCACAGGAGACCCCTCACATCCTGCCCACCACCTGTTTGACCTGCTTCCCTTTGGACGATGGTTCAGATCAATTAGGTCCCACACCTCCAGACTAACATAGTTATCAGTCATCTCTGCTGGAGTCTGAGTCCCACCCCATGTGGGACACACTGAACGCACTGAGGAGCTCATTTAGCGGTAGGCTGTGCCATTCGTAGGTGCACGACAGAGAGGTTCCGCAGGTCCTTCCTGCCTATGGCTGTCAGACTTGATAACCTAACCAAGGCTGCTCGTACAGATTGTATTAAATGTACTAAACATAACAACTTTGCACAATAGAGATTATCCCATCCAGTACACAACTAGGACAATAACAATCATTATTGAGGGTGGCATCAACACTGATGATTAAAATGTGAAATATACTATCTGGGTACATATTCATATTCTGCAGGGTACTTTAATAAACTGTATTGCTGTTTATACTATTGAGCTGCAATGCTCCTGCAAAGTGTATATAAGTGTGTACATGTGTATATTCATTTACTGCTTTGGCTAACCAGTTCTTATCTTATTTAATATTGCTCTGAGTGCTGCTATCCCTTTGCTGCTGTAATCCTGGAATTGCCCCATTGAATCAGAATCAGAATCAGAATCAGCTTTATTGGCCAAGTATGCACAACACATACAAGGAATTTGACTTTGGCTAAAAACTTGCTCTCATTGTTCAGGTGGAGGATTTAAATAAGGATTCAATGACAACAGAGTATGTACAGTAAATTACAGTCTGTCCACGTTTCTATAAAAAGATGCAAATATATACAGGAATATATGCAGTTATTTACTCAGACTAACCACACTTTGCAGAAATATATGAAAAAATATACAGTCACACAGTATTTCAATGTGAACTCAGATTCAGTGATATAATGTGAATGAAGTAAAAAGCAGTGTGAGAGTTATGTGCAATGTAATAATGGATGAAAAGTCATGAGTACAGCAACAGGTAGGACTAGGTGAATGTTAGGAGTTCATCAGAGTGATGGCTTGAGGAAAGAAACTGTTCCTGTGACGGGTGGTTTTGACCTTCAGTGATCTGTAACGACGACCAGAAGATAGAAGTTCAAGCAGTTTGTGGCCGGGGTGTGATGGGTCAGCACAGATGTTTCCCGCCCGTTTCCTGGTTATGGACCGATATAAGTTCTCAATGGAGGGTAGGTCAGTACCAATGATCCTCTCCGCAGACTTAATGATCCGCTGCAGTCTGGTCTTGTCCTGTTAAGTGGCAGATCCAAACCAGACAGTGATGGAAAAGCAGAGGACAGATTGGATGATGGCGGTGTAGAAGACAACCAGCAGCTCCTGAGGCAAATCAAACTTCTTGAGCTGGCGCAGAAAAAACAACCTCTGCTGGGCCTTTTTCCGGACAGTGTCTATATGGGAGGACCACTTCAGGTTCCGGGAGATTGTGGTTCCTAGAAACTTGAAGGAGTCCACAGTGGACACTGTGCTGTTGAGGATGGTGAGTGGGGGGAATGAAGGGGGGTGTCGCCTGAAATCCACAGTCATCTCCACCGTTTTGGCTGGGTTAAGTTCAAGATGGTTCTGGCTGCACCAGAGGATCAGCTGCTCCACCTCCCGCCTGTATGCAGACTCATCATCATCCCGGATCAAACCGATGACTGTGGTGTCGTCCGCAAACTTCAGGAGCTTCACCGAAGGGTCCTCTGAGGTGCAGTCATTGGAGTAGAGGGAGAAGAGCAGTGGGGAAAGGACACATCCTTGGGGGGCACCAGTACTAATTTTTCGGGAGCTGGATGTAAATCTCCCTAGCTTCACCTGTTGCCACCTGTCAGTCAGAAAGCTGGAGATCCACTGGCAGGTGGAGGGGGGCACCTTGAGCTGGAGGAGTTTCTGATGAAGAATGCCTGGGATGATGGTGTTGAACGCTGAGCTGAAGTCGACAAACAGGATCCTGGCGTACGTCCCTGGGGAGTCGAGGTGTTGCAGGATGTAATGTAGTCCCATATTCACTGCATCATCCACTGACCTGTTTGACCGGTAGGCAAACTGCAGTGGGTCCATCAGGGGGCCTGTGATGACCTTCAGGTGGTTCAGCACCAATCTCTCCAAGGATTTCATGACCACAGAGGTCAGGGCAACAGGTCTGTAGTTGTTTAATTGTGGGACTAATAAAGACTTTTCTTATTTGATCTTATACTTAATTGTGCAGTAGTCTGGTGGTGCACCCACAATTTTGTTGTACTGTACAATACAATACAATACTGTACAACTGTACAATGACAATAAAGCCTATTCTAAAGTACAATTAATACAAATAAGTTATGAGTAAAGTAATTATTGATCATATTATGAAATGAACTGGTAGTCCACTTTGTGTGACTAATACATAAACTTCCAACTGTTCCTTAGAGTACCTTTAACTTGAAGTTTGAGTAGGCATAATTTTTTTTTGGGGGGGGGAAACCACAAAAAAAAACCCACCTTCCTTCTGGACCTCCCCCTTCCTTCCCTGTCCTAAACCACTCAACTTCTGTAGTGCACGTTGAGCAAAGCCTCTGGTCGATAAGACTTGTGATTGGATACAGACACCATCATAGGTGTGAAATTTTCTGCAGGCTGTAAAGAGCCCAGAAGAGGTACTGTGCTGTAGTTGCTCTGTCAGGCCACTTGCGTTACCAATTGCTATAAGATGACAACTAAATTACATCTAAATTTAAACTAATGAATCTGCCTACTCCAGCTTTAAGCCAAGTTCAGATGATACAACTTCAATCTCATCAATTCTGATATTCAGTTTACACTTTACAACCTTCTGACTATGAGGTTCTAATTAGCTTATACTATGTGACTGAGCAGAGGCTGGGGGTTACACATTATGTAATCTTTCACTCCAGTTGGTTCACAGGGTCTCCAAAACAACAATCTGACATGAAAACGTGTGAAAAATTACATGGAAAATGATGCAACCTTGACGGGAAAACAAGTGTTTTGTCCGCATGATTTTTCATAACCAATTATATTGTAAACAACTCTTTGCACTTGTTTTTGTTGGGTATCCACTTTAAAATACTTGTGCAAAGCACTTCTTCTCTCTTTTGCAATTGACCCCAAATATTTAACACATTAGATATCTGGCTGTAACTGGACAGCGAGCCAATCTGACCAAGTTTTGCAACAGTCACATCGAGGTGAGAAGTGTCTGGTGATTTCCTTCTGATCGAGGGCTTTTGGTCACAGACCACTCCAACTAGTTGCTGACCAAATTATCTTGTTTCAAGTCATGTAGTGTGAAAAGGTTTTAGTAATACTAGTGAAACTGATTTCAGACCTCCGCTCAGACTGCTCCACCAGTTTAACAGCCAGCTGCTCCGCCTCCCTCATCTTCTGCTCCATCAGCCTTTTCTCCTCCTTCGTCTTCATGGCTGTGACCTCCAATCTCTGCCTCTCCTGCTCCGCTTCTGCAGCCTTGTGAGCCAACAGTTTGGCTTCTTCTTCAGCAATTTGAGCTTTCTCTGCCAGCAAGTCTGCAGTCTCTTCAGATCGCAGCTGGAGAGCATGAATCATGAAGCTCAATCAGCATTTTCCAAAGCAAAATAAAGATAAGTTGCTGTAGAGTTTAGCATGGAGTGGGGAATCTAGCTATTTAAAATAAATGACATTATGGTTTCTTGGGATAAATATTCATCATGTTTCTGATGCAACAAGGTTCAACAACTTCAAAGACGAATGCCTCACCAGAGCCTCATTGGCCAGTCGTGCCTCATCCTGCAGTTGGAATAGCCTTCGCTCCATCTCCTCCTTTGCACGTTCTGCTTCCTCCCTCATCTGTTTTTCCCGTGCCAGGATCTGACGCTCCATCTAGATGGAGACCAGGAATCCAATTTAAAGCAAAACCAAATTATTCTGATGACTCACTGCTATACACAGGAGCTAGGAGAGCACCAACCTTCTTACGTGCCTTCTCCTCTTTGGCTTGAGCCTTCATCTGCTGCACTTCAATCGAATCCACCTTCCTCCTCCTCATAAATAGGTCATGGTTTCCAATGCACAACTGTAGGATCTGGAAAAACAAATGACATACACTACCGTTCAAAAGTTTGGGGTCACCCAGACAATTATTTTGTGTTTTCCATGAAAAGTCACACTTATTTACCACCATGAGTTGTAAAATGAATAGAAAATATAGTCAAGACATTGACAAGGTTAGAAATAATGATTTGTATTTGAAATAATAATTTTTTCCTTCAAACTTTGCTTTCGTCAAAGAATCCTCCATTGGTCTTTGTGACTAGAAAAGCGCTATATAAGTGCAGGTTAGTTAGTTAGTTAGTTAGTTGTAGCAATTACAGCATTGCAGACCTAACATGATTGCACAAGGGTTTTCTAATCATCAATTAGCCTTCTGACACAATGAGCAAACACATTGTACCATTAGAACACTGGAGTGATAGTTGCTGGAAATGGGCCTCTATACACCTATGTAGATATTGCACCAAAAACCAGACATTTGCAGCTAGAATAGTCATTTACCACATTAGCAATGTATAGAGTGTATTTCTGATTAGTTTAAAGTTATCTTCATTGAAAAAAAGTGCTTTTCTTTCAAAAATAGGGAAATTTCTAAGTGACCCCAAACTTTTGAACGGTAGTGTAAGTTTCAAATTTATATCGATTGTAACCTTATTATAAAATGGTCACAGCTGAATATTTACATAGGAGGAAAGGCACAAACCTACCAGTTTGTTAACACGTAGCTGTGATGAGTAAAACTTGAAAACGTCTTTCTTCTTGTCCAAAGGTTTGATTGTGAACTGCAAAAAGTGGAATTGAAATACTTATTTTAGCACAACTTGGATCCCTCTCTAGCAGAAGAGTTAAATATTCAGAGTAAAAATCTATTCATTAACAGATATTTTTTAACCGATAACTAGAGGTTTACATTAATAGGTTTACGGCTCTTTTTAATTAAAGACTGTAACTTTTTACCTCTTTTTCACTGTAAGAAATATTACGGATGCCACTCCAAGGAAAGGATTTGTTGGGGTTGAGTTTGCTGTTGGGGCTGTAGATGTGAAGGCCCTGAGCGTCCACTCCAAGCAGCAGATCCGTGTCCCTCTTATTTTGCTGTTGAAGTGAAAAGGTGTCAAAGGTTGTATTTAGATATTCAAAATGAGAAAAACAAGTCTTAGTTATTTCCACTCACAGTAATATTAAAGTAGCTAACTCCATACATCTCAAGGTCCTGAGCAATCTTTAGGTATTCCATCTCAGCTTCATCCCTGCATGATGATGTGGAAATTAGGGAAAATCTGTTACAACAATTTACAACAATTGCCCAAACGTTAAGTAATGAAGTGATGGCTGATGAAGAGCTGACTTTGTAACAGGCTGGTTAGTTTTAATATTGAAGAATGTGAATGCTTCTGTTGATGAAAGAGCAATAAAAGATTAAAGAGTAGACTGCAAAAAATTGTTTATACTAGCAATTTCATAATATTGTCATTTCAAAGGTCATAGTATTATTTCATAGGTCCTACATTGAGCATTTTCCAGGGATTAATCTTTAATTGTGACATCTTGAAGGACATATGTTATTTTAAAGATCAAAAATATTTTTGTATTTTTATAGCTCCTAAAACTGTTTAAAATCCTGTCTGAAACAGTCAGCTTCCAGCAAACTCCTTATTACCGAGCCTCTAATCTGACTGGGTAAGGGTTTTCTACATGGGCCAATCACAAGTACAGAGGCAGTCAGGGTGTGAAAACCACTTGTTTCTTTAAAGGGACACTCCCCCCCCCCCCAATTTTTTCTTGTTAACATATCTGTAATATGTTTGACTTACAAGCTATATCAAGAGCGAAATCACTCAAATGTGTTATGTCTGTGGTTTTTTTTAAAATCTCAGTTAAAACTCCTCCCCTTGGAAAAATGCAAGTTTAGACAGCGCCTTTTTGGTTACCCAACTACAACAGGTCCATAGTGTTGAGCCAATCCAAACTAAGAACTGTCTCTGATCTAACTGAAGTCAGCCCAGGGCTTCCAAGTGGCGGGCCACCACCCCTGAAGTTATGCCACCACGCTACGAGGAAATATAAATTTAAGAAAAATAAATGAAGGAATGACGCTCTGCAAGTGCGCACACGGAACAATGCACGTGATAGTCATCCGCGCGTCAGAGTTTGGAAGCGTCCCGCCCGCGTGACCGTCAGCCAGCAGGCAGAGTGTCTCTCTAGCGTCACTGTCCTACTAGAGGAGCATGAGCTTATTCATCATCATCATCATAGCAGCCTGTCGTGGGCGACAATGGCTGTTACATTAAACATGGAAAAAAAGCAGAAGCGGTATGTAAGCAGTGGAGGCATTTATCGTGGTTTTAATCCACTGGTAATCGGAACAATAATGAAGAGTGGCTTAGCTAACAGGTGTGGTTAGGATTCATATGCAGGGAAAGGCAAGCGTGACTTGAATCGCTGAGGATTTACTTCACCAGCCACTACAATATTAACTAATAATTTATGTTCATTATTAGGTACCTGACAAGTTAAGATGACCGAAATTCACAAAGTCAATGACTTTAATCCGTCAACATCCTCCAGCCTTTAGACAAACTAAACATGTCAACATTTTGGATTTTAAAAATAAGGGAGGTTTTTCCTGCTGTCTGGGTGGTGAGGAGAGCTCTAAGAAACTATAAATATAATAGAAATATTCTAACAGAAATAACAGAATCTTTGGTAATTTAAGTTAATTTATTTCATAAATATAATTTTATTAATATTTTTTTCTTTGAAATCAGAGTTAAAGTATTGTTCTGTTCTGGCTCTGCAAAATTATGGTCAAAAGTGTAAATTGTATAAGGAAAAAAGTCAAAATTTTACCATAATCCGTTTCAAATTTATATACTATAAAAAAAAAAAACCCGGTAATTTTATTAAAAAAAAAAAAGAGAGAGAGAGACAAAAATTAGCTCTAAAATGGGCAGCATGGTGGCGGAGTGGTTAGCACTGCGGCAGCACAGCAACTCACCCTTGGCCGGGGGATCCTGGGTTCAATCCCAGCCCCCAATCAACAGTGATCTGTGTGGAGTTTGCATGTTTTCCCCGTGTCTGCGTGGGTTTACTCCGGGATTTCTCCGGTTTCCTCCCACATGCCAAAAACATGTAAGTTAGGATAACTGGCATCAAAACTGGGGATTCTAAATTGTCCTTAGGTATGACTGTGAGAGTGAATGGTTGTCTGTCTCTCTGTGTTGGCCCTGTGATGGACTGGTGATCTGTCCAGGGTGGACCCTGCCTCTCATCCAAAAGATGCTGGGATAGGCTCCAGCCCCCCCACAACCCGAAAAGGATTAAGCACAAGAAGATGGATGGAAGATGGATGGATAATCCACAAGTTTATAATAAAGTCTCAAATCTCCAAGAACAGTCATTGAAAATTTAGATAAATTTACAGAGAAAATTAGGAAACTATAAGAAAATTGTTATACATTTTGGAGAAAAACCTCAAACCTTCAAGACTGAAGTCATTATTCAAGTTTTTAAGTGGGTGCTCTTTGTACCCTTAACTCGACTAGAAATTGTTGGTTGTCTACTTTTAATTATTAATTTCATAAGATAACACTGCTTTTACACGAGTAGAACTTGTGGCTACTATACCCACCTCTGATCATATAATTTAAATATGCATGAGTAAATTACTATTGTGAATGTTTTTTCCCCTTCTTTTTCCTACTCTTTCTCAATGGGAAAAAAAGAAACCCTAGAATAAAAATACAAAAAATACACATATTTTTGTCATTTATGTAAACCATGACAAAAAATCCTGCAGGACAAAATGTGACACTTGGTATTTTCTAACCTGTTTGAATACCAGCATAGATGGAGAGAGGACCTGAATTAGACAGAGCTCAGAGAGGGAAAGATGAGACAGAAGAGAGGAGCCAAGGAGAGGAAAGTGTTCAGGGCAGAGGGTCCAGGAGAGTAAGAACAGAGGAAGGAAAGATGACACCAGCAAAAAGTCCAAACACAAGATGTCTGGGCGGGATCCCAACTGGCTCAATATTCCAACATTCAAGCCTTGATTATACAATACTTCATGTGGTAAGTTTCATACAGTATGTAAAGTTACTGTGCAAAACTAAAACAAACAAAATAAATAGTATAAAATTAACATATTCTGGTTACAATAGTGCCATGTGTTTTCTGCCACCCCAGATCTTTGAGCCAGAGAAAATACTGTAGCCTACAGGGCCAGTTAACATTTTTGGACAGGTGCTTTGAAAACTTTTTTTTTTTTTTTTATTACTTATTTTGTACCCGTAGGCAGATTTGTTTTGCAGTCTGGTGACAAGCCACCAGCTGCCAGTCGCTGCATGCGCAAGCGCCCTGTATCCCTAACCTGCATGTTTTTGGCATGTGGGAGGAAACCGGAGAAATCCCGGAGTAAACCCACGCAACACGGGGAGAACATGCAAACTCCACACAGATCACTATTGGTCGGGGGCAGGGATCGAACCCACGATCTCACGATCCCCGCGATCTCCCGGCCGAGGGTAAACTGTACTGCCACAGTGCTAACCACTGCGCCACGGTGCAGCCCAAACTTGACCCAAATTAGGTGCGGTGGCGCAGTGGTTAGCACTGCACCAGCACAGCAACTCACCCTTGGCCATGGGATCCCTGGTTCGATCCCAGCCCCTGACCAACAGTGATCTGTGTGGAGTTTGCATGTTCTCCCCGTATCTGCGTGGGTTTACTCCGGGATTTCTCCGGTTTCCTCCCACAGGCCAAAAACATGCAGGTTAGGTTAATTGGAGACTCTAAAGTGGCCCTAGGTGTGAATGTGTGTGTGAATGGTTAAGGGATAGCGCCGTACCGTGGCTGCTTCATCCATCCAGGTGGATGCCCTCAATTTCCCCTCTGGGGATCAATAAAGTATACAAAATCAAAAAATCAAAATCAAATTAAGATGGGTTTTATCATTAAACCACTTTTAAGGACCGATGCAGGCCACCGTGAATACAACCTGGGCATGTCCTTCAACCGATAAATCTTTTTATCACAGGATTTATTCCATTTAATATAGCTACGCTATATTAAACGCTAGCCACCTTTAGCCTTGCGAGATGTGGGTGAGCCTATTCACAGATCCTGGTGTTTTTAGGAGGAGGAAAAGTGAAAAGATTTTAATTCAAATCTGTAAGACAATGAAAGGTTTTTTAGTAGAAAGAAGGGTATGATACCATTTTAGATAATGTATTTTTGTTTTTAAAGAGGATTTATATCCACCGGAGTCCATCTTTAAAAGTTAAAATAGCTAAACTCAGTGTGTATTTCTTTGAGAAGTGAGCATTTTAATACTTTAACATGTGGCCATTACCACCAGAGTGGTAGAGCCTAGGGGACGAAGTGGGTTCAAGTCCAGCCAGGTCACACCAAAGACCATATAAAAATGGTACGTCCTGCCTTCTAGCTTGGTGATCAGCATAATGGGGGGGGGGGGGGGTTGGTTACCCAGCCATAAGGGGAGCACAACCCAGTGTGCTCCCTGTGCCATTTAAGCATCAGTGTTGGGTCCATATTTATTCTGCTATCTCTATACATTGTCACACACATATTAAACACACTTCGTGCAAAGAGTCTAGGACAATTCTTTGGTAACACCACTAATGTGACCTCCTGAATCAGTCCTACCTGGCGATACCTCTGTGCTCTGCATACCAAGCTGTGATCTTTTCCTCCCACATGTCCGCTGTCATCTGGTACTGCATTAGAACCTAATGCAGGATCACCACACAGACATTACACATGAGTATACAGACATTACTTACTAGAAAACAACCAGCTCTTTATTGCTCAAACTTCTACAAAGTATTCTTACTCTTTTTGGCAAAAGCTCATCTTGTGCGAGAAAACCTGGCTTGTGAAAATTTCGGTCATAGTCCCCATACTGTGAAATTGAAAGAAACAAAGGGGGGAAAAAGCAAAAAGAAACAATGTTTCAAATCTGCATTATATTTTTTCACATAATCACCAAGTTCTGTAAATTAGTTTGCTGCAGAAGTCCTGCAAATGGTGTCTGGTGCTATCACAAAGTTAAAATTAAGACTTTTAAGACATTTTTCAGTCCACTTCATCAAATACAGTCGTGAAAAAATTAGTACACCTTGTATAAGCCTGTGTATTTTAACATATTTGGATATATGGATATTTGATATCAATGTTAAAAATACTGGGGGATTCATGTAATACAACTAAACAATTAAAAATGAATTAAAAGCTTTTTCAGATTTTCTGTAAAATGTAATTCTAAACAAATAGTGAGGAATAAATTGGGCCACCCCCACATTCATTCCCACTTACAATGGCTAAAATAAATGTTAAAAAATGCAAACAAAACAAAAACAAGGTTAGACATAGATATGTGAACATTTCTTAATAAAGAACTGAATATTTAATGGATTGTCCTAATTTTTTCACATGACTGTACAAGTCCCTACTTAAAGCCCTGTCACACCTTGACGATTCAGGCAGTGTTTGCTGACGTATCAAAATTTTTCTAAAAAGCTGGAATATGGCCAAAATTTTCAATTTTGGGTGTATGCATTGCATATCCATAACGAGTTGGACATATACATAATGTATTAGTAACTTATATAGCACGTTTCGATAACTTATACCAATGAATGCTTAGCGTGTTGCCGGCATTCACAACTTAAACTGCCATCGCCTCCCGATCCATGAATCCTAAATATGTGAGAGCATGAAGGCTCCATTATCTCGCTCATGGGCACACAAAAAGGTTTAAAAAGTCAGTCTCGGTTCAACTGAGATGATTCCTCCAAAGACCATCACATGGCGGGGGCATGACCAACCTAGCAGATCTGTCAAATCTGTCAGGTCGGTCACACCTATAGAAAGGATAAAACAGCTGATGTGACATGGCATGAACGTCAGATGACAGTCAAAACATGTCAAGGCATGAAACATCCCTTTACTTTGTCTGAATAGAAGAACAAGACCAGTTTGACATGGACATGTGCTCACTACAGAGTCTTGACAGTTTCCTCCTGTGAACCAATGCTGCCAATAATGCCATTATACGGTAGCTGTTAGTTAAAAACACGTTCAGTAAGCTACACATAGGTTCAAAGCGCGTTGTTCATAGGTTAGAAATAAATTTTGGGTACACTAGACATTATCTCAACATATTTTAACTTATGAGTAACATGTGTGAACGATAACATAACTTGCATATAACTTCTGGCCCACATATGTGGGATATATGATCCATATGCTGGATGATCCATACCTCGCCGTACTATGACATATACCAGCATGCTCTTAACTTACACAAAACTTACCGTCAACTTATTAGACATATGCCAGCATATTTGCAATTTTTTTTCCCCAATTTTTTTTTTTAAACGTCAGCATATGCTGCCTAAATTGTCAAGGTGTGACAGGGGATTAAGGAAAAAATTATGTGACCACATGACAATAACTGAGACCCATAAGTCGAGATCATAAATATGCATTTACCTAGGATTAGGGCTGGGTGATAAAACGATAATGATAATTATCGCGAAATAACTTTTCTTCAATAGAGACAAAACATTTTCGATAGAACTCATTTGTTCCGTGTTTTGACAGGCAACACAAAAAGCCAATGAAAATGAGAATTCATTCACCGAACCAATCATGTGGCTGGAAGTCATGTTCAACTGACACACACAACAGCGTGCGTAGGCGTGTACGACCAGCACGTAGCCAGGGCTTAGCTTAGTACACATGCTAATGTTTGGGCTAGCACAGCCGCGTAGGAGATGACAGAACACATTAACCCTCTGAGTGTGAAAATTTGCGCGCCCCTAGTGGCAGAGCGCGGTGCTGTGCCTGTCATCTCACTCTGACACGATTGGCTCCATTCAGGATTTGTACTGATTTGTACTGATCTGCCAGTTTCAGAAGGTGGCAGACATCCGTTGGAGGACTCCATGGATGACATGTAATACACCAAAGAAGAAGAACTCATCATTTCCTTATCCTGTTTTTAGCATTTTAGCCCAGAAAGCTAATATGGCGGCGATCAGTCATCGTCACAGTCACTGTCGGCTTTGTACGTGGAAAACAGCCACGGGATACAAGCGAAATTTATGTGGGATAATCATAAGACTTTGTAGATGTGGTAGAGACTGTAAATGACCGACAAGACGCAAAACAACCACCACGATGGGTGAAAACGCAGCGGCCACGCCAGCCAGCCAGCCCCCCTTTGTCAAACGTAAGAGAAGAATTTCTGTTTTTTTTAATGTATCGATTACCTGTTCATATACTTTGAAGATAAGATAATGAGGTACCTCTTGTGGGGAGCGTGAAATAAAGAGACTGAATTATTTCTCAGTTCAGGTTTATTGCAGAAATCACATCCCCAGCTTTTCTCTCAAGAACAGAAGAGAGTGAGCTGCATCAAAACCCCCACATTTATACATAAGACATCAAAGGCAGAATCACACATTGCTGTCAAACCCCCATTTGACAATATTTCTCCCCTCGAGTCTCTTAGTCCTCCGTCTGGCTCCAGGAGGTCAGGAAGTCCTTTCAGAGTCTTATCACGGCACCTCCGTCCTCCTGCCATTATCCCCAGGGGGTCCAGACGTATTGTCCCATCCAAGACGTGAGGTCAATCAACACATGCAGTCCTAAGCATCTCCTTTTGCTTATACAGTGGTACCTCTACTTACGAACGTCTCTACATACGGAATTTTCAGGTTACGAGACGCCTCAACGGGAAAATATTGCCTCTAGTTACGAACGAAATTTCAGGATACGAAAGGCAAAAAAGTACGCGCTTCTCGCAGCTTCCGTAGTTTACCGAACGTAAACATACCTGTAGCTGCTCTGCCATTGGCTATCGCCTAGCATCTTCCTGGTATCCCACTGGCCACGAAGTTTGTTTTTTTTTCCAAAACTTTATGCGTTTGGTTGATCTCGCCAAAGAATATGGCCGTAATACATCAACGATCAGCACGGTATTAAAACAAAACGAAGCACTTACAAGCCGACAAAAGCAAACGTCCTTGGATCAGAACATGAACCGCCGAAGGCAAACGGTGACGACGTCGACGACGATAGCAGTTAAAGGGTAAATGAACATAATTTTTATTATTCTTTCTCTTTTATTATTCTCTTTTATTATTCTTTCTCTCATTTTAAACTCTCATTTTATGTTTATTGTGCAGTAATCTAATTGTAACATGTATTTGTTACATGTTTTGATGCGTTTTTACGATTTATAAAAAATTTATGCCCGAATTTTGGGGGCTTGGAACGGATTACGGCATTTACATGTAAAACGCGCCTCTACTTACGAATTTTTCACGTTACGAGAATTCTTCCGGAACGAATTAAATTCGTAAGTAGAGGTACCACTGTACATATGTTGGCAAGAATATATGAGCCACATAACCCCCCCCCCCCCCCAAACGTCGAAGAATGGACAATAAAGCATAGTTCAAACAACATGGTAAAATCAACAGCATAGTCTACACAAGGTTCCAAGGTTGTCATAGCCAGGAGCGGCACTGGGGTTAAGCTCCCAGTGCTCATAAAATGCTCCTTATGGCGTGCGTCTCGAAAAGCCTCTGACAACTAAGTCCAACTCCTAGCCTGCCCGTGTGGTTTAGTCTCTAAGCCCGGCGGAACTGCTTTTACTAATAGGAGAAGGGGCGAGGGCGGATCTCTGGCGCCTTAAAACCAGATGCTTCGGGTAGATGGTGGCTCGTCAACCTGGAAAGGTAGCCCATCTAGGGGAAGGTAAACCCTGATTTCAAACCTCTGCTGCCTTGCGGCATACCCGGTCACGGGAAAGGCTTCGGGAGTCAACCCTGAGGAAAAATCCGGAGTCGGAGCCCCTAAGGCAGTTCTATGTTGTGCTCAACATCGTTCTGGCAGCTCCTGCAACGGCGCTGGTGCCAAACTGTAGCAGCCCTGCTGTTCCTTTGGATTCATCAGTGACGTGGAGAGGGGGGACATGCTGCATGGGCAACATCTTGTCCTCCATATCTTCCTGCCCAGGCTTGAATCCTACCAACGCCCAACGCTGGAAGGTAGAACACCGGATCACTGGAGAGGACACTCCAGCTTCGCCTTTGGCGTAGACAAAACACGGGGAATGACAGTTACCGGTTATAAGCCACTGCTCAATTGGCGTAGAGCGTGGCGCCAGGGGTTGTTCCCGACGGTGGGAGGGATCATCAGATCTCACTGGACAGCTACCGCCCGCCTCAAGCTGGGCAGCCCCCAGCCAATAAGGTGTTGTCCCGCCACAGCTTGCTTTCCTCATTGGGTGCATGGGGATAAGGAGAAATCCAAACAGCAGGCTGAGAACCTTTGCACCAGGCAAGACAATAAAACAAAAGAGACCAACTCTAAAACTGGGAACTTGGAACGTCCGCACTATGATGACAGGACTCGCTGCTAACCTCAAGGACATCAACGACACCAGGAAGACTGCCATCATCAATAATGAGCTGAAGAGACTGGGAGTGGATATCGCCACTCTCCAGGAAACACGGTTAGCTGATGCAGGCACACTGAGAGAGAAGGACTACACGTTCTAGTGGCAGGGAAAGGGCAGTGACGAACACAGGGAACACGGAGTGGGCTTCGCAGTGAAGAACACTTTGCTGAAGATGGTGGAACCGGGCAGCACTGGCTCTGCACGACTCCTCACCCTCCACCTGAACACCACTGAAGGCCCAGTCACCCTCGTCAGTGTGTATGCCCCAACACAGACAGCCACACCAGAGGCAAAAGACGAGTTCTACGAGAATATCGCAACAACTGTCAGGATCATCCCCAACTCTGAACAACTCACTCTCCTTGGAGACTTCAATGCCAGAGTGGGTGCTGACCACGACTCCTGGCCCTCCTGTCTTGGACCTTTTGGCGTGGGCAGAATGAACGACAACGGACAGCGGCTGCTCGAGTTCTGCACATATCACGATCTGTGCATCACAAACTCGTTCTTCAAGACCAAGCCCCAACACAAGGTTTCCTGGCAACATCCGCGCTCAAAGCACTGGCACCAGCTAGACTTGATCCTGACCAGGCGCACCTCACTGAAGAACGTGCTAATCACCCGTTCGTTCCAGAGTGCAGATTGCGACACAGACCATTCATTGGTGTGTTGCAAGGTCAAGCTGCAGCTGAAGAAATTCCATCGTGCTAGACAACCTGGAAAGGCACGGATTGACACCAGCAAGATGGCCCAAC
The DNA here is from genome assembly GCA_020510985.1 of Pholidichthys leucotaenia. Taxonomy (NCBI): domain Eukaryota; kingdom Metazoa; phylum Chordata; class Actinopteri; order Cichliformes; family Pholidichthyidae; genus Pholidichthys; species Pholidichthys leucotaenia. The sequence continues at coordinate 400,486,571 of CM035844.1, read as the reverse complement.
CAGAACTTGTTGAGCAGTTTGCCTCCACCTTTGAGAAGGAACTTGGTGTACCACAAGGAGGAGAATCTGCAAAGCAGAAGTGGGAAGAGCTGCGAAACACCATCTACCGCACAGCCTTGGCTACCTTTGGGAGGAAGACCTCGAAGTCACAGGACTGGTTTGATGCCAAGTTGACCGAGATGACCCCCGTCATTGAAGCCAAGCGCTCAGCACTTGCTGAGTACAAGAAGTACCCAAACGAGAAGAATCTCCAGATTCTCAGGGCTGCGAGAAGCAAAGTTCAGCAGACTGCTCGGCGCTGTGCCAACGAGTACTGGACTCAGCTCAGCCAAGACATTCAAACCGCTGCCATAACAGGGAACATCCGTGGTATGTACGATGGCATCAAGAAAGCACTTGGTCCGGCTCAGAGCAAGACGGCCCCCCTCAAATCTTCCACTGGGGAGATGATCACAGAGAAGAACAAGCAGATGGAGAGATGGGTGGAACACTACTCCGACCTCTACTCTAGACAGAACACCGTGACACCGTCAGCCCTTGATGCCATCGACTGCCTGCCATCCATGGACGAACCTGACGCCGAGCCAACCATCGACGAACTCAGTAAGGCCATTGATAGCTTGGCCGCTGGCAAGGCACCCGGCAACGACGGCATACCCCCTGACCTGATCAAGCACTGCAAGACCGCCCTACTGCTGCCATTGCATGACGTCCTCTGCCAGTGCTGGAAGGAAGGTGCCGTACCACAGGACATGAGGGATGCCAAGATCATCACCCTCTACAAAAACAAAGGGGAGAGAAGCGACTGCAACAACTACAGGGGCATTTCCCTCCTCAGCGTTGTTGGCAAAGTCTACGCACGAATTGTTCTCGTTCGTCTACAGAAGCTTGCCGAACGTGTCTACCCCGAGTCTCAGTGTGGCTTCCGCGCTGAGCGATCGACGGTAGACATGATATTCTCCATTCGCCAACTCCAGGAGAAAAGCAGAGAACAGAACATGCCTCTGTACGTCGCCTTCATCGACCTCACCAAAGCGTTCGATCTGGTCAGCAGAGAGGGCCTTTTCAAGATCCTGCCAAAGATAGGATGCCCACCAAAGTTGCAAAGCCTCATTGAATCGTTTCACACCAACATGCAGGGGATAGTGCAGCACGATGGCAACATCTCAGAGCCATTCAACATACGCAGCGGAGTGAAACAGGGCTGTGTACTTGCGCCAACCCTCTTTGGGATTTTCTTTGCTATGCTCCTGAGGCATGCCTTCAGCACAGCAACAGAGGGAATCTACCTGCACACAAGATCTGACGGCAGGCTTTTCAACCTCGCCCGCCTGAAAGCCAGAACCAAAGTACGCGAGGCTCTAATCAGAGACATGCTGTTCGCAGACGACGCTGCAGTTGCAACCCACACACACCAGGAGCTTCAGATCCTGATGGACCGCTTCTCCCAGGCATGCAAGGACTTCGGGCTTACCATCAGCCTGAAGAAGACTAACGTCTTGGCGCAAGGCACGGAAGTACCACCAACCATCACCATTGATGACTACAAGCTGGAGGTCGTGAATCAGTTCACGTACCTGGGGTCCACGATCAGCAACAACTTCTCCCTTGATACAGAGATCAACAAGAGAATTGGAAAATCAGCCTTCACACTCGCTCGCCTCACCACACGAGTGTGGGAGAATCCCAAACTCTCTGTCAAGACGAAGATGGCAGTGTACAACGCCTGCGTCATCAGCACACTGCTCTATGGGAGTGAGACGTGGACAACATACGCCCGGCAGGAAAAGAGACTGAACTCCTTCCACTTGCGCTGCATTCGCCACATCCTGGACATATCCTGGCAGGACAAAGTGCCCAACACAGAAGTTCTGTCCCGCGCTGGCCTTCCCTCCATGTTCACTCTACTCAGGCAGCGCAGGCTCCGCTGGCTAGGCCACGTTCACCGTATGGAGGATGGCAGAATCCCCAAAGACGTCCTCTATGGAGAACTGGCAACTGGCAGGAGAGACGTTGGCCGCCCACAGCTGCGCTTTAGAGACGTCTGCAAGAGAGACATGAAGGCCCTGGATATCAACACAGAGCGCTGGGAGGACCTTGCAACGGACCGCTCCAAATGGAGAGGCACCCTGACCAGACAGCTCAAGGCGGGTGAAGAGAGACTGACTGCTGCAGCAGATGAAAAAAGGACCCGCAGGAAGAACCGCCACAGACCCAGCAGCACGGAGACCACCCACAAGTGTGACCTGTGTGACAGGGACTGTCATTCGCGCATCGGCCTGTTCAGCCACAGGCGGTGCTGTTCCAGCAGAGTAGACGTTTAGGATTCTCTTCCATGGTCATCATAGACCGACGGAGGCCGACGAGTCTACACAACCTGATAAAAACACACATCAGTCTATACGCCGTCTGGGCTTCAAACGTCTTCCAAATTTGCTGTAAGCAGGCTTCACCGTCCCTGTGGCACTGTCCTGCAGAGAATCTGTTAACTGAGGAAGAGAATGATTATTTGATCCCTGTGGGGGCTCCAGGACATGCTCCCTGGGGGGTCTGCCACGTCGAGGTGCCCTCGCCACCCGTACAGACTCATCGTTCATCACACAAGCAGGCTTTAGTCTGTCAATACTAACTGTTTCCTTTCTGTCCCCCAAATCCAGCACAAAATGTTTATCACCTGTTTCCAGCACTCTAAATGGACCGTCATATGGCGGGCGGAGGCTGGGTCGCTGAGCCTCGTGTCTGACAAAAACAAACTCGGCATTTTTTAAAGCTTTGGGAACAAAAACACGCGGAAAAGTGTGATGAACGGGGCCGTTCTGATCAGTGGTCCCAGAGCCGGGGGGCGCCCCGGCGCCGGATGCTCTGGTAGGAACTCACCGGGCAGCCTGAGAGGTTGTGCAAAAACCAACTCCGCGGGAGAAGCATTTAAGTCCTCCTTGGGCGCAGAACGCAACCCCAATAAAACCCATGGTAGTTTGTTTACCCAATCTGCATCCGTAAGCGACACTCTGAGGGCTGCCTTCAAAGACCTGTGAAAACGCTTGCATAAACCATTAGCCGGGAGGGGTGATAAGCGGAAGTGCGGTGAATTGTCGCTCCTAAGCTGCTGGCCATCGCTGACCAAAGCTCAGACACAAATTGAGGTCCCCTGTCGGACGTAATATCCGACGGAACCCCGAAACGCGCTACCCAGGCCGTCAAAAAAGCACGAGCCACCTCTGCAGCCGTGGTCGATGCTAGTGGGACCACTTCCGGCCAGCGTGTGGTTCGGTCCACCATTGTCAAAAGATGTGTGGACCCCTGCGACGACGGTAGGGGGCCCACGAGGTCGACATGCACATGATCGAATCTCTTGGCCGGAATGTGGAACGGTTCTAAGGGGGCTTTTGTGTGCTTGTGAATTTTGGCCCGCTGGCAAGCCATGCAGGTTCTTGCCCACTCTTTCACGTGCTTGCGCAGGCTCGGCCAAACAAACTTCTCCGCAACCATTTTCACAGAAGCGCGCACCCCCGGGTGCGCCAGGGAGTGAACCAAGTCAAAAATGCGGTGGCGCCATGTGGCCGGTACCACCGGGCGCAGCCGCCCGGTAGATACATCACACATTAGGGGGGGCATACCGGTTTGCAAACTCCTGCTCTCCAGCCTTAACCCTGTTGGTCCAGACTGGAGCGCGCACACGTCCGCATCTCTACCCTGCTCCGCTGCCATGGCTGCATGAACTGGGGCCGCTTGCGCTTCCGCGCTGTTATTTTGCCCTGCAGCTGCGGTAGTATAACCTACCTCCACGCGGACTGGTGCTGTTACCGCGCGAGAGAGGCAGTCTGCCACTACATTGAGTTTACCCGCTACGTGCTGAATATCAGTAGTAAATTCGGAAATTGCGGCCAACTGCCTCTGCTGCCGGCCCGACCAAGGTTCCGAAATTTTGGCCATCGCAAAAGTGAGCGGCTTGTGGTCGACAAACGCGGTGAAACGCCGACCTTCCAGCCAGAACTGGAAATGGCGAATGGCTAAGTGGAGCGCTAACAGCTCCCTGCCAAACGTGCTGTATTTCCGCTCGGCCTCGCGCAAGGATCTGCTGAAGAAGGCCAGCGGCTGCCAAACCCCGGCAACATGCTGTTCCACAACCGCCCCATGGCCAAATCTGACGCGTCAGTGGTGAGCGCTATGCGGGCCGTTGGGTCTGGGTGAGCTAGCAGCGCAGCGTCTGCAAGGGCTTTTTTCACCTCCGCGAACGCGTGCTCCCGTTCTGGGGACCAATCGATCGTATTGGAGTGTTTTTGTTTTTTAAGCGTGGCAAATAATGGTTGCATGAGCTGCGCTGCGTGGGGTAGGAAATCGTTATAAAAATTTACCATTCTTAAAAACTTCTGTAGTGCTTTGACCGTTTGTGGCCGGGGAAACTCCGCCACTGCGCGCACCTTGTCTGGTAGAGGGACCACCCCTTCTGGGGAAACGCGGTGTCCCAAAAAATCGATTTGCGCCACGCCGAACCGGCACTTGGCTGGATTAATTATTAGCCCGTGTTCTCCCAACTTCTGAAAAACTGCTGTGAGGTGTTTCTCGTGTTCCTCCTCAGAAGTGCTGGCGACTAAAATGTCGTCGAGGTAGACGAACACAAAGGGGAGATCGCGTAACACAGCGTCCATCATGCATTGAAAAGTTTGCGCAGCGCCTTTGAGGCCAAACGGCATGCGTAAAAATTCAAAAAGTCCGAACGGGGTTATTACCGCTGTCTTGGGAATGTCCTCGGCTCGGACTGGGACCTGATGATAGCCGCGGACCAGGTCTATTTTAGAAAAAATGCGCGCCCCCGCTAGATGCACCGAGAAATCCTGGATGTGTGGGATTGGGTAGCGGTCATGCGCTATGGCATTGTTTAACCTGCGGTAATCACCACAAGGTCTCCACGAGCCGTCAGCTTTAGGGACCATATGCAGCGGAGAGGCCCATGGGCTCTTCGAACGTCGAATAATGCCCAGCCTTTCCAGGTTGGCGAATTCCTCGCGCGCTATGGAGAGTTTAGCTGCATCCAAACGCCGAGCTTTCGCGAAGACGGGTGGGTCAGCTGTGGTGATAAAGTGCTCCACCCCGTGTTTCGCAACTGTTGCCGAGAATGTGGGAACTGTGAGCGCTGGAAACTGGGTGAGGAGTGCGTGGAACTTACCGCCTGCTGTGGCGACGTTGGTCTGCACTGGTGGCGGGGAGACTCGAGCTGCACAAGGAATTGAATAAAAAGATAGTGCATTAACCAAGCGCCTGTTGGCAAGATCAACTAACAAACCATGTGAGCACAGAAAATCAGCACCCAACATGTTAAAACTCACCGCCGCTATAATAAAAGTCCATTCATAAGAGCGGCCGTACAAGAACAGAAGCAGAGTCCTTTCTCCGAAGGTCTTGATGCTCGAGCCGTTCGCCGCCGTTGCCCCATCACCATGGGGGCCCACCAGCCGGTCAGCGTAGGTCGGGGTGATGAAACTCACTTGGGCTCCGGTGTCTACGAGGAAGTGCCGCCCGGAGCTCGCATCCGTGAGGTAGAGCAGCTTATTCCGTTCGCCGAGAGCCGAAGCTGCTACCGACTCCCGGTTCTAGCGTTTCCCGAGGACTTAAAGTTGCACGGCGGCACACATCTGTGCGCCTTCTCTGCAAAGCGCCGATGGTAAAAGCAGAGGCCATCTCCTCCGCTGCGTCGGGACCGCGCCGCTGCCATCGTTGGTGGGATCGGTTCCGCTGTCCCCAGCTCATCGCTGCTCCCGGTCGCCGCACCAAGGTCTGCCGCTGCCGCTGTCTGCTCACCGCAGGAGTCGAGGAGCCGCTGCGCCTCTCGGGCTAGCGCACAGAAGTGCCGCTGGGTCACACAACGCATGCTGGACAGGGTCCCTCTCATCTGCATCGGGAGGTTTCTCAGGAAGATGTGCTTGAACAGGAAATCGTCGTTGTCCGTGTCCCTCAGCTGCAGCATGTCTTCCATCAGGTCGACTGGCCTGCGTCCTCCCCGGTCGTGCAGAGCCAGGAGTCTTCTAGCCCTCTCCTCGGGTGAGGGCGTGAAACATTGGATGAGGGCAGCCTTCAGCTCGCCGTATTTGTCGTCAGCGGGCGGCTGCTGCACCAGGCTCCGCATGCATCGCGCTGTGCAGTTGTCGAGCTTTGCGATGACGTGGTAGAATTTAGTGTCATCCGCCGTTATTCCCCCGAGTGCGAACTGTGCCTCGGCCTGGAGGAACCATGAGTCCGGGTTGTCCTGCCAGAATTCTGGTAACTTGATGGAGACGGCGCTCGCTCGGGCAGACTCCGACGAGTCTGGGTCGGGGAAATCGTCTCTAGGCATTCTCACGTTTCTGGTCACCAATGTGGGGAGCGTGAAATAAAGAGACTGAATTATTTCTCAATTCAGGTTTCTTGCAGAAATCACATCCCCAGCTTTTCTCTCAAGAACAGAAGAGAGTGAGCTGCATCAAAACCCCCACATTTATACATAAGACATCAAAGGCAGAATCACACATTGCTGTCAAACCCCCATTTGACAATATTTCTCCCCTCGAGTCTCTTAGTCCTCCGTCTGGCTCCAGGAGGTCAGGAAGTCCTTTCAGAGTCTTATCACGGCGCCTCCGTCCTCCTGCCATTATCCCCAGGGGGTCCTGACGTATTGTCCCATCCAAGATATGAGGTCAATCAACACATGCAGTCCTAAGCATCTCCTTTTGCTTATACATATGTTGGCAAGAATATATGAGCCACACCTCTGTACAAAAAAAACGGTGTCAAAAGACTGAATCATTCTTTGTGTAAATACGTCCAAAGTCCAGTTTTGACTGAGTTATGGAATTTAAAGAGGTGCCGTGACATTATGCAAATTAGATGCATAAATTTATTCCTATCTGAAACTTTGGATCATATTTTACATATTTCTAATTGACAGTAAGCCAATATCTCACCATTTTCAAGTTACAGCCTTGGAAATCTGAACTATTTTATTGACAAAAATATTTACCACTCTTGACCACTAGTGGTTATGTCGCAATTCGGCAACAGACACATTCAAAAGGTTAATGAAAAGTCCAGTGACAGCATTACCAAAGAAGACACCGAAACGGACGCCACCCAATGCTCAACAGACGAGGAGACTGTTGAAAAGAACAGTCTGAGGAATTCAATAATGTGGAGATATTTTGGCTATTTAAATTCTGACAAGAAGCAGCTTAGTCCCAGGGTTTCCTCTGGTAACGTTTCCATGTGGTGGGCCACCACCCTTGGACTTATGCCGCCACACCAAGGATATATTAATTTAAGAAAAAAATATGAAAGAATGACGATCCGCAAGCGTGCATCAAACAATGTACATGACTGTCATCCACGTGGAAGCACCCTGCCCGCCCACATGACTGTTCCAGTCGTCAGGCAGAGTGTCTCTTGAGTGCCACTGTCCAAGAGAAGCATGGGCTTATTAAAGTATTTTAAACACAGGAAAAAAGCAGAAGAGGTATGTAAGCAGTGGAGGCATTTATCGTGGTTTTAACCCGCTGGTAACGCGAACAATAATGAAGAGTCCCTCACCTAACAGGTGTGGTAAGGCTGAGAATGACTGATGAATCGCCGATGACTGACTTCACCAGCCACTACAATATTAATAACTAATTTATGTATATTATTATGTGCCTGGCAAGTTAAGATGACCGAAATTCACGAAGTCAATGACTTTTTAATCCGTCAACATCCTTCAAACAAACTAAAGGTGCCAACATTTGGATTTCAAAATAAGGGAGGTTTTTCCTGCTGTCTGGTTGATGAAAGTTCTAAAAAAAAAAAACTGTATATATGTATATAGAAATATTATAACAGAAATAACTGCATCTTTAGTCCTATTAATTAAAATTATATTTAAAGAATTAAATTATTAATAACCATATTTCTTTGAAATCAAAGTTAAAATTACTGTTCTGTTCTGGCTCTGCAAAATTATGGTCAAAAGTTTAAATTGTATGAGGAAAAAGTAAAATTTTTTAACACATTCTGTTTCAAATTTATTAAAAAAAAACAGTAATTTTATTTTAAAAAAAGACAAAAATTAGCCATAAAATAACCCACAAATTTATAATAGTCTCAAATGTACAAGAAAAGTCGTAATTTTACAAGAGGAAATTACAAATTTGAGGGAAATGATTGCAAATTTAGATAAATTTACAGAGAAAAGTAGAAAACTATAAGAAAATTGTTGTAAATTTTGGAGAAAAACCTCAAATCTTCAAGACTGAAGTCATTACTCAAGTTTTTAAGTGGGTGCCCTTTGTACCATTAACTAGAAATTTTTGGTTGTCTACTTTTAATTGTTAATTTAATAAGATAACACTGCTTTTACATGAGTAGAATTTCTGGCTACTATACCCACCTCTGATTGCCCCCCTCCCCTCAGGTAGAAGACTTCGGTCCATTCAGACAAAAACCTCGCGGCACATGAACAGCTTTTTCCCCTCTGCCATCAGACTGCTGAACACTAAGTGACTTATTGACTCTCGTGCACTATGTACAGCAGCTCATGTCGTTCATCACTGTTTTTCTATTGCATTATCGACTGCACTGTGGTACCCCATATTATCTGCTACTTGCTAATTTATTTAAATCTGCCTTGACTAGTATTACTCATTATTATTATTATTATTACTTATTATTCTACACTCATTGCATGTTTTTAGTCTTTTAGTTTTTGGGGTTTTTTTTTGTTTTTTTTTAGTTTATCTCTTTATCTCATCATGTTTTTAATGTTGCAGCATGGCACCGAGACAAATTCCTAGTTTGTGTACTACATGAACAATGGCAATAAATCTGATTCTGATTCTGATCATATAATTTAAGTATGAATGAGTAAATTACTATTATGAATATTTTTTCCCTTCCTTTTTTCACTCTCAATGGAAAAAAGAAACCCTAGAATGAAAATACAAAACATATACTTTTTTTTATCATTTATGTAAACCATGGCAAAAAAAAATCCTGCAGGACAAAATGTAACATTTGGTATTTTCTAACCTGGTTGTATACCACCATAGACAGAGAGAGAACCTGAATTAGACAGAGCTTAGAGAGGGCAAGATGAGACAGACAAGGTGAGCCAAGGAGAAGAAAGTGTTCAGACGGAGGGTCCAGGAGAGGTGAGAGCAGAGGAAGGAGAGAAGAATGACACCAGTAAAAAGTCCAAACACAGGACGTGTGGGTGGGACCCCAACTGGCCCAATATTCCAACATTCAAGCCTTGGTTGTACAATACTTCAAATGGTAAGCTTCATATGGAAAGTTATTGTGCAAAATAAAAAAAAGAAATAAATAGTATTAAAATTAACATATTCTGGTTACAACAGTGTCCTGCGTTTTCTGCCCTTCCCCACCGAAAAATATCTTTCCACCATGCCAAGGTCCTTAAGCCAGAGGAAAACACTGTTAGCATGCACTGCTAACTGTCAAGCACGTTCCCACAAAATCAGGTAACACTACAAACCTTTTTTACCATCTGAAGCAGTGCCATCCTGTTGAGCACACAGAATGTCGGATTTAAGTGGCTGATTAAAGTAACTGATGGTAGTTACCAACTCCCTGGCTGTAATTATTTCTCCCTGACGGCACTTCCACAGCTGTACACGGAATGTAGAGAAACTGTTGAAAATGAGCTGCAAAGTGTGCCATACTTCACTACTACGTCAGATTTATGGTCAAGTCTCGCATCTGAACCATATATGAGCCTGACTGCCCACTTCACTGATCAAGATTGGAATTTGTAAAGCAAATGTGACCCATGCTGGCAAAATGAGTCACAATGAGGAAATTTTCAAAACTGAGTTATTGTTATTTTCATATTCTGTATTGAAAGACTTTCAAAATGATATATAATTTGTAGGAATTGGGCCTTACAACATCTGGTTAGCAACAAGCCAATTTTGTTTATCTTGGCTGGTTTGAAAACTCGCATTCTATTGGTCCTGAGTTACGTCTTCTGGAATTCCATGTGTATTTTTAGAAAGTAGGCGTTCCAAGCTTTACAATAATACCAGAATCAGAATCAGAATCAGAATCAGGTTTATTGCCATTGTTCATGTAGTACACAAACTAGGAATTTGTCTCGGTACAATGCTGCAACATTAAACATGATAAGATAAGAGAAATAAACTATACATGTAATAAAGTGTAGGATAAGATTAAGTGATACTGGTCAACAGTTAAAATATATATTAGCCAGCAGCAGATACTGTGGAGAACTATATAGTGCAGTCGGTAATGCAGGAAGAAAACAGTGATGATTGACATGAGTCTGGTTGAGCTGCTGTACATGGTGCACGAGAGTCACTTAGTGTTCAGCAGTCTAATGGCAGAGGGGAAGAAGCTGTTCATGTGACGGGAGGTTTTAGTCTGGATGGACCGAAGTCTTCTACCAGAGGGGAGGGGGGCAAACAGTACGTGACCAGGGTGTGAGGGATCGGCTATGATCCGGCCAGCACGCCTCCGGGTCCTGGAGATGTACAGATCCTGGAGAGATGGGAGCTTGCAGCCGATCACCTTCTCAGCAGTGCGCACGACGCGCTGCAGCCTTAGTCTGTCCCTGGCAGTGGCTCCTGCGTACCACACGGTTATGGAGGTGGTGAGGATGGACTCGATGATGGCTGTGTAGAACTGCACTAACATCTTGGTGGGTAGCTTGAGCTTCCTCAGCTGCCGCAGGAAGAACATCCTCTGCTGGGCTTTTTTGATGAGTGAGCTGATGGTCAGCTCCCATTTGAGGTCCCTGGTGATGGTAGTGCCTAGGAAGTGGAAGGAATCAGCAGTGGTGATGGGAGAGCCTGAGAGGGTGAGGGGGGGCAGAGGAGTAGTGACTTTCCTGAAGTCTACAATCATCTCCACTGTCTTCAGAGCGTTCAGCTGCAGGTTGTTATTGCTGCACCAGGACGCCAGCTGGGCCACCTCTCTCCTGTAGGCGGACTCGTCGCCGTTGGAGATGAGCCCGATGAGGGTGGTGTCGTCCGCAAACTTGATCAACTTGACAGACTGGTGGCTGGAGGTGCAGGAGTTGGTGTAAAGGGAGAAGAGTAGGGGGGAAAGTACACAGCCCTGGGGTGATCCGGTGCTGATGCTAGTATAGTCTGAGACAGTCTTTCCCAGCCGCACATGCTGCCTCCGGTCCGTCAGGAAGTCGATGATCCACCTGCAGAGGGAGTCAGGCACGTTGAGCAGGGACAGCTTGTCCCGGAGCAGAGCGGGGCGGATGGTGTTGAATGCGGAGCTGAAGTCCACAAACAGGATCCTGGCGTAGGTTCCCAGGGAGTCCAGGTGCTGCAGGATGGAGTGGAGGGCCAGGTTGACTGCATCGTCTACAGACCTGTTGGCTCGGTAGGCAAACTGCAGCGGGTCCAGGAGAGGGGTGGTGATGGACTTGAGGTGGGACAGGACCAGGCGCTCAAAGGACTTCATGACTACAGAGGTGAGCGCTACAGGTCTGTAGTCATTAAGTCCAGTGATCCGTGGCTTCTTGGGGACAGGGATGATGGTGGAGGATTTGAGGCAGGATGGCACGTGGCATAACTTAAGGGAGGTGTTAAAAATGTCTGTGAATACAGGAGCCAGCTGTTTCGCACAGAGTCTCAGGGTGGAGGGAGACACGCCGTCTGGGCCGGGGGCCTTGCGCGGGTTCAGTCTGGAGAACTGTTTGAGCACATCCTGCTCACTGATGATAAGGGGAGGGGGGGAGGTGGGGGGGGTGCCTTAAATGAAGTAGGGAATGTGGAGGCTGTGGAGCTGGAGGGAGGGGGGGAGTTGGACACAGATGACGAGGTGTCAAAACGGGCATAGTGTTGGGACAGTCTCTGACAAAGGGCTTTGTCATCCTGACCTTTAGGAGCCTGAGGCCGATAGTTGGTGATTTGCCTCAGTCCTCTCCACACGGAAGCCGAATCATTAGCAGTGAACTGCTGCTGGAGTCTCTCTGAGTATAGAGATTTAGCCCTCTTCAGCTCTCTGTTAAACCGGTATTTAACCTCCCTGTAGCAGTCCCTGTCTCCACTTTTCAGCGCTGCTTCCTTCTCCTTCCTGATCTGTCTGAGCTTAGCTGTGAACCAGGGTTTGTCATTAGAGTAACTCACCCTGGTGCGTGATGGAAGAATGTTCTCTTCACAAAAGTGGATATATGAGTTCACAGTGTCCGTGTACTCATCCAGATCATGCGTGGCTCCTTTAAGCATGCCCCAGTCAGATATTTCCATGCACGTTTCCAGCTTCTCCTCAGCATCACTGGTCCGTATCTTCGTAGTGCTCACAACAGGTTTAGTGAGCTTCAATCTCTGTCTGTATGTGGGAATGAGGTGAACCATCATGTGATCAGATAATCCCAGCGCAGCGCGAGGAACAGCGCGATATGCGTCTTTCACTGTGGTGTAACAGTGATCCAGTGTGTTTAATCCTCTGGTGGGGCATTTAATAAACTGTTTGTAGCGGGGGAGATCGTGGCTCAGATTGCACTGATTAAAGTCGCCAGCCACAATAATCAGCGAGTCTGGGAAACTCCGCTCTGTGTGTTGAATGTGATCCGCGAGCACGCGCTGAGCTTCGCGCGTGTCCGCGTCGGGAGGGGCGTACACAGCGATCATTATGAAAGAAGCAAACTCCCGCGGGGAATAGAAGGGCTTGCAATTGATAACAAGAAATTCCAAGGCAGGAGAACAGTGTTTGGAAATTACCGTTACATCAGAGCACCAGCTACAGTTGATGTAGAAGCAGACGCCGCCTCCTGTGGTCTTGCCGGAAAGCTCTGTGTCACGATCAGCACGGAAGAGCTGGAAGCCGTCGAGGCGCAGCGCGCTGTCCGGTATATTTTCCCGGAGCCAGGTCTCAGTAAAGCAGAGGACAGCTGAGGAGGCGAGGTCCTTAAAACGCATCAGCAGTCTCAGTTCATCCACCTTGTTAGAGAGAGAGTTGGTATTGGACAGAAATATGCCAGGCAGCGCCGTTCGCGAGCCTCTCCTGCGAAGTCGTACGAGAGCGCCCGCTCGTCTACCTCTCTTCCGCCGTCTCACTTTCCGAGCCAAACAATAAACCAGATCGGCGGCAGGGGCTAGAAAAACTGGGAGGAGGTCCGTGGGGGTCAAAGTCCTGATATTTAAAAGTTCTTCACGGGTATAAGTGCAAGCAGACACACAATTGACAAACAAAAACAAACAAAGAGCGAAGCACCATGTCGACCGCTGTGGGCGCCATCTTGGATCGAAGATCCAGGCACTAACAGGGGTTTCCCCGGGACTTGCCGCCAGCGAGCAAAGAAATACACAAATTTTCTAAGGAAAACTGAAACAAAGGACTAATTTCTGAAGACATGACTTGTACAAAACCTTCAAATAAAGGTGATTTAAGGTATTTATTTGCTATTTTGACTATTTGGATCGGTAGATGATGCTTGTATGGACTCATTTTTGTCAAAATTTTAAATTCGGTCAAAATCATGATTTTTGACTTCTGGTGCCTGTAGCTCATAATTAGCCTGTGCGTATTTCAACTCATTTTGCCGGCACAGGTCACAAATGTCTTCAAACTTTCCTGAAGACCATACAGATGAAGTCATTGCCTTAGGACTGACTGAAGCACTTGCATCCTGGAGACTGAGTGAAGACAAGTCTGCATCACAACAGACAGTGGGACAAATATAGTGAAGGCCACATCACTAAACAAGTGGACACGGCTGCAGTCCTTTGGGCATGTACTTCACTCAGCTATTGGTAAGTTGGTGAGCAGAATATTATAAAATATTTATTATTTATGTTATATAATTATTTTATGTTTTATAGTTATTTGAAATACAGTTGTATAATGTTGTACACTACACTTGTCAGGTTCAACTTCTAACAGAAAATAAATATTTAAAATTAATCTTGTTATAGCTTCACATTTCAGGAGTAAAAAGGAACCTTTAAGCTTGACAAAAATAGTGATTTCATTTATATTGTAATATACATCGATATTGATCAATATGGGGAAAAAAATTATTGTGAATGGAATTTTTTCATATCGCTTAGCCCTACTTAGGATTGATTATTTCCACCTCAGAATTAACTCATTCAAAACATCTGAGAATAGCCCCTACCCCAACAACCAAAAGCTGCAACTTAATTACTTTTCGTATACTTTATTAATTAGAGGGCATTCACCTGGAAGGATAAGGCAACCAATGTGTGGCGTCAATCCCTTCACCATTCCCATCTAGGGCCACTTTACAGTCTCCAGTTAACCTAACTTGCATGTTTTTGGTCTGTGGGAGGAAACCGGAGTACCCAGGGTAAACCCACGCAGACACGGGGAGAACATGCAAACTCCACACAGAAGGGTCACCGATGGTCGGAGAGTGGGACTGAACCTACGATGGTCAGGGGTGGAATCGATCCCGTGACCTTTTTACTGTGCTGCCACAGTGCTAACAACTGCGCTACCAAGCTGCCAATAATTACAAAATTACAATTACTTCAGGAATTCAATAACTTTCAAACACTAACTGGACTGTTGTATAACTGTTTTTCAGACATTACTCTTTTACTAAACAACATTTCTAAATAAATAGTGTAAAATGATTACAATTTTTCAGCCATTTCAAAAGTTTGTTGTTTCTGATTGTATGGCTACATTCCACCTTCCAAATTAGGCAGTTCTAAAGTAATTTCATAATCAAATAAAGTTAGTATCCGTAGTTTGTAGTTATTTTGATCATATCTAATTCGGTAAACAAAAATATTATGAAAAATGTTCATCTGATAATATCAGAGATAAGTATGTCAGACCAGTACGTTAACGTCTGCTTTTACCATATTTGACCACTATATAAGTTAATCTTACAGGAGCTCAAATTTCTGAGTGAAAGCCAAGGTTAAAAAATAAAGAGAGAATGATACAGCAGAAGTGAAATAAATTCTATTGAGAATTCATGGAAAATCTTTCAACCATCAATGAAAATCTGCCCCCTAGTGGTCGTAGTTTTAAGAAATAACTTACACACTGCACCATTAATCAGTAAGATATACAAATTTACAAGAAAAATATTGGACATTCATGAGAAAAAATAGCTGCAAATTTGCATGAAAAAAAACAACTATTAAAAACCTTAATAAATTTACAACAACAATTTCACTATTAACTCAAGAAAAGAGCTATTGTGTTTATAACATCTTTAAGCTTCTTAAAAGGAACTCTGATTATATTGGCATGTTAGCTCTATATGCTTTATTTTTATGTTAGTAACATAACTACAATTTAATTTTTTTGAAAATAATTCCCAGTTTTATATATTTTTAAAAAACTTTATTACGATTTGTGTTTACGTCGCAATGCATTCTGGGTAGTGATGTAGAATGGTTGCAGCAGTTTTTTCTGTCTTATATAAGCCAAGAAGTGAAGCTACAAACTACTGCCATTTGTCAGTGAAAATGCCACATTGCGCCGCTTTTGGATGTAATTTCCTATCAAAGGGAAATAAAGAGAGCGGGGTGAACCTCCATAGCTTTCCTAAAGAGGGAAAGTGGAGGAAAAAGTGGGGCAGCAGCGGCTCAGCAGGTCATCTAATAACCCGATGGTTGGCGGTTCGCATCACGCTCTCCCCAGATATTCTGCCGTTGTGTCCCTGGGCAAGACACTTCACCCGCATTGCCTCCAGTGCCCATAACACTGGGTATGAATGTGTAAAAATGTTTAAATGCTCGGTGGTGGTCGGAGAGGCTGTTGGCGTGGATTGGCAGCCACATTTCCCTCACTCTGTCTGTGATCACGCTATAGCGTATGCCTGATAAAACTGACATATGTATTAATCACGCTGTGATAATAGCACACACCGCGCTCTACGCCAATTGAGTGGTGGCTTATAACCGGTAACTGTCATTCCCCGTGTTTTTTCTACACCAAAGGCGAAGATGGAGTGTCCTCTCCAGTGATCCGGTGTTCTACCTTCCAGCGTTGGCGTTGGTAGGATTCAAGCCTGGGCAGGAAGATATGGAGGACAAGATGTTGCCCATGCAGCATGTCCCCCCTCTCCACGTCACTGATGAATCCAAAGGAACAGCAGGGCTGCTACAGTTTGGCACCAGCGCCGTTGCAGGAGCTGCTAGAACGATGTTGAGCACAACATAGAACTGCCTTAGGGGCTCCGACTCCGGATTTTTCCTCAGGGTTGACTCCCGAAGCCTTTCCCGTGACCAGGTATGCCGCAAGGCAGCGGAGGTTTGAAATCAGGGTTTACCTTCCCCTAGATGGGCTACCTTCCCAGGTTGACGAGCCACCATCTACCCGAACCATCTGGTTTTAAGGCGCCAGAGATCCGCCCTCGCCCCTTCTCCTATTAGTAAAAGCAGTTCCGCCGGGCTTAGAGACTAAACCACACGGGCAGGCTAGGAGTTGGACTTAGTTGTCAGAGGCTTTTCGAGACGCACGCCATAAGGAGCATTTTATGAGCACTGGGAGCTTAACCCCAGTGCCGCTCCTGGCTATGACAACCTTGGAACCATGATCACAGAAAAGAACAAGCAGATGGAGAGATGGGTGGAACACTACTCCGACCTCTACTCCAGACAGAACACCGTGACACCGTCAGCCCTTGATGCCATCGACTGCCTGCCATCCATGGACGAACTTGACGCTGAGCCAACCATCGATGAACTCAGTAAGGCCATTGATAGCTTGGCCGCTGGCAAGGCACCCGGCAACGACGGCATACCCCCTGACCTGATCAAGCACTGCAAGACCGCCCTACTGCTGCCATTGCATGACGTCCTCTGCCAGTGTTGGAAGGAAGGTGCCGTACCACAGGACATGAGGGACGCCAAGAGCATCACCCTCTACAAAAACAAAGGGGAGAGAAGCGACTGCAACAACTACAGGGGCATCTCCCTCCTCAGCGTTGTTGGTAAAGTCTACGCACGAGTTGTTCTCGTTCGTCTGCAGAAGCTTGCCGAACGTGTCTACCCCGAGTCTCAGTGTGGCTTCCGCGCTGCGCGATCGACAATAGACATGATATTCTCCATCCGCCAACTCCAGGAGAAATGCAGAGAACAGAACATGCCCCTGTACGTCGCCTTCATCGACCTCACCAAAGCGTTTGATCTGGTCAGCAGAGAGGGCCTTTTCAAGATCCTGCCAAAGATAGGATGCCCACCAAAGTTGCAAAGCCTCATCGAATCGTTTCACACCAACATGCAGGGGATAGTGCAGCACGATGGCAACGTCTCAGAGCCATTCAACATACGCAGCGGAGTGAAACAGGGCTGTGTACTTGCGCCAACCCTCTTTGGGATTTTCTTTGCTATGCTCCTGAGGCATGCCTTCAGCACAGCAACAGAGGGAATCTACCTGCACACAAGATCTGACGGCAGGCTTTTCAACCTCGCCCGCCTGAAAGCCAGAACCAAAGTACGCGAGGCTCTAATCAGAGACATGCTGTTCGCAGATGACGCTGCAGTCGCAACCCACACACAGCAGGAGCTTCAGACCCTGATGGACCCCAGGCATGCAAGGACTTCGGGCTTACCATCAGCCTGAAGAAGACTAACGTCTTGGCGCAAGGCACGGAAGTACCACCAACCATCACCATCGACGACTACGAGCTGGAGGTCGTGAATCAGTTCACGTACCTGGGGTCCACGATCAGCAACAACTTCTCCCTTGATACAGAGATCAACAAGAGGATTGGAAAATCAGCCTTCACACTCGCTCGCCTCACCACACGAGTGTGGGAGAATCCCAAACTCTCTGTCAAGACGAAGATGGCAGTGTACAACGCCTGCGTCATCAGCACACTGCTCTATGGGAGTGAGACGTGGACAACATACGCCCGGCAGGAAAAGAGACTGAACTCCTTCCACTTGCGCTGCATTCGCCACATCCTGGACATATCCTGGCAGGACAAAGTGCCCAACACAGAAGTTCTGTCCCGCGCCGGCCTTCCCTCCATGTTCACTCTACTCAGGCAGCGCAGGCTCCGCTGGCTAGGCCACGTTCACCGTATGGAGGATAGCAGAATCCCCAAAGACGTCCTCTATGGAGAACTGGCAACTGGCAGGAGAGACGTTGGCCGCCCACAGCTGCGCTTTAGAGATGTCTGCAAGAGAGACATGAAGGAACTGGAGATCAACACAGAGCGCTGGGAGGACCTTGCAACGGACCGCTCCAAATGGAGAGGCACCCTGACCAGACAGCTCAAGGCGGGTAAAGAGAGACTGACTGCTGCGGCAGATGAAAAAAGGACCCGCAGGAAGAACCGCCACAGACCCAGCAGCACGGAGACCACCCACAAGTGCGACCTGTGTGACAGGGACTGCCATTCGCGCATCGGCCTGTTCAGCCACAGGCGGTGCTGTTCCAGCAGAGTAGACGTTTAGGATTCTCTTCCATGGTCATCATAGACCGACGGAGGCCGACGATAATAGCACAATATTGCTCAAAGCGCGCGCATGAGACATGTCTGTGATCGCACGCTTGTGTTGACCGTTCCTGCCTTTCCTCTCCTAACCATGGTTTTGGGACGCAGGGGAGATGTATCTTCCTCCGCGGTCAATTCCCGAGTAAATCTCGCTCTTGTGGTACACAGAAGCACAGGCCGTTTTGCTGAAGCGTTGGGGCTTTATTTATATACCGCACTGTTGTCAGCAACAAATTCTACCTGCTCCGGTCGACTCGCTCTTTCTACTTATCCGCACCAAATCACACACACCTTTCGGGGGGGGGGGGCGCCTCTGCTGCGCAAACGCCATCACTCACTCAAGTCCACGCACCGAGCTGCCCCATCCAAACACACGCACCACACACATCCCACAACACTTGATAAAGCTGACATATGTATTAATTATGCTGTGATATCGCTCAAAGCGCGTGCTTGGCTTGACATGTCGAAGATCTGGCTGGCAACAGTCAGAAAAAAAAAAAGTCGTCTGGATCGACTGTGGAGCGCTGCTTATGGACGTTCAACCCACATTCTGAGAAAGCAACAGAGAAATTGCTTTATGTTGCTCAGAGTCCATGTTTATTAGTTCAGCGCCCATCATGCTTGTAGACAATTTTTTGTGTTTGAGCATTCTATTGTAAGTAAATCAACAATATATAAGTTTCACCTTAAAATAATGCTTCCTCGAGCGCACACTTGAGACACTCAAAGCAGAAAGACACTCGCGGAGCGCAGTGAAACTAGCCCCCCCCCCCCCCCGAAAGGTGTGTGTGATTTGGTGCGGATAAGTAGAAAGAGCGAGTCGACCGGAGCAGGTAGAATTTGTTGCTGACAACAGTGCGGTATATAAATAAAGCCCCAACGCTTCAGCAAAACGGCCTGTGCTTCTGTGTACCACAAGAGTGAGGTTTACTCGGGGAATTGACCGCGGAGGAAGATACATCTCCCCTGCGTCCCAAAACCACGGTTAGGAGAGGAAAGGCAGGAACGGTCAACACAAGCGTGCGATCACAGACATGTCTCATGCGCGCGCTTTGAGCGATATTGTGCTATTATCACAGCGTGATTAATACATTTGTCAGTTTTATCAGGCATGCGCTATAGCACGTGATCACAGACAGAGTGACGGAAATGTGGCGGCCAATCCACGCCAACAGCCTCTCCGGCCACCACCGAGCATTTAAACATTTTTACACATTCATACCCAGTGTTATGGGCACTGGAGGCAATGCGGGTGAAGTGTCTTGCCCAGGGACACAACGGCAGGATATCTGGGGAGAGCGTGATGCGAACCACCAACCATCGGGTTATTAGACGACCTGCTCTACCTGCTGAGCCGCTGCCGCCCCACTTTTTCCTCCACTTTCCCTCTTTAAGAAAGCTATGGAGGCTTACCACGCTCTCTTTATTTCCCTTTGATTGGAAATTACATCTAAAAGCGGAGCAATGTGGCATTTTCACTGACAAATGGCAGTAGTTAGTAGCTTCGCCTCTTGGCTTGTATAAGACAGAAAAAACTGCTGCAACCATTCTACGTCACTACCCAGAATGCATTGCGACGTAAACACAAATGGCGATTTACATCGTAATAAAGTTTTTTAAAAATATAGAAAACTGGGAATTATTTTCAAAAAAATTAAATTATAGTTATGTTACTAACATAAAAATAAAGCACATAGAGCTAACATGCCAATATAATCAGAGTTCCTTTTAAGACCTTTCAAAGGTAGATCTAAAGTTTGTCAAGTTTCAGAATAATTATCGTTTTTTTTTTTTTATTACTTATCTTGTACCCGTAGGTAGATTTGTTTTGCAGTCTGGTGACAAGCCACCAGCTGCCGGTCGCTGCGTGCGCAAGCGCCCCGTATCCCTAACCTGCATGTTTTTGGCATGTGGGAGGAAACCGGAGAAATCCCAGAGTAAACCCACGCAACACGGGGAGAACATGCAAACTCCACACAGATCACTGTTGGCCGGGGGCAGGGATCGAACCCACGATCCCCCGGCCGAGGGTAAACTGTGCTGCCACAGTGCTAACCACTGCGCCACCGTGGGCGGTGGCGCAGTGGTTAGCACTAATTAGTGGTTAGCACTAATTAATTAGTCTTAATTCTAAACAAATTTAACACTTTGACAATTTGCAGACAGCCAGCTGTTATGAAGTTTGTATTTTATATATGTCAACATCAGGAATGCCTCACCATTTGTCCCATTTTGTCTATACTCAAGATTTATTTGGTGATAATAATATTTACCTCCACTGAGGGAGGAGGTAATGATTTTAGTGGCGTGGGTTGGTTTGTCTGTCTGTTCGCAACATAACTCAAAAAGTTCTGAACAGATTTTGATTAAATTTTCAGGAAAGGTGTGTAATGGCACGGGGAACAGATAATTAGATTTTAGTGCTGATCCGGATCATGATGTGCATGCAGGAATTTTTTTGGGGGAAATAATAATATTGAGCTTCCCCTTTAAAGATGGGTTCACACTATAATGTTTGGACTGACTTTTACTGACGTTTTGAAAAATCAGAGAAAATCAGAGAAATCAGTCCAAACGTTGGTGAAATTACATTTGTGAGCACACACCAACTTTTACAAACTTTTGCTAGCATTTGCCAGCATTGCATTCAGCATTGGCAAACTTTTGACAATTTAGGCTAGCGTATGTGTAGCCGTTGCCAACTTAGGTTAACTTAAGCTAAGAATACTCAGTGCAGTTCAGCTGACATCAGCGTCAGGTGACGCTCATATAAAGATCAGCATTTGTGGAGGCTTCCTGCCATCTGGACCTGCTTTTTGGGGTGGATTCACACTACAACGTTTGGACCAACTTTTACTGACATTTTGGCAAATGTCTGGCTCTGCTGACAAAATTTGATAAAAGTTAATCATAGTTGGTGTTTGTTGGCAAATGCTGACGAAAGTTGTATTCGTTGAAAATTGAAAATTTGGCGATGTTTTGAAATAAACATTGGTGAAAACTGTGCTCAGTTTCTAAAAGTTCCTGAGCGCTGGGCTAAGTTATGCAATGTTCGCCTAAGTCAGCCTAAGTTAAGCTCCATTGGTAAACGCTGACTGAAATGCTGGTGAAAACAGATGTTTTTAGATCAAAACTCAGTTCAGACATGCAGGAACAAAAGAGAAACAGAGAAGGGGAACTAAAAAAAAGAAAATACAGTGGGGCAAAAAAGTATTTAGTCGGCCATCAATTGTGCAAGTTCTCCCACTTAAAAGATGAGAGAGGTCTCCAATTTTCATCATAGGTATACCTCAACTATGAGTGACAAAATGAGAAAAAAAATCCAGAAAATCACATTGTCTGATGTTTAAAGAATTTATTTGCAAATTATGGTGGCAAATAAGTATTTGGTCACCTACAAACAAGCAAGATTTCTGGCTCTCACA
Source organism: Pholidichthys leucotaenia (assembly GCA_020510985.1). Classification (NCBI taxonomy): domain Eukaryota; kingdom Metazoa; phylum Chordata; class Actinopteri; order Cichliformes; family Pholidichthyidae; genus Pholidichthys; species Pholidichthys leucotaenia. Next base: position 400,464,719 of record CM035844.1, on the reverse strand, counting down.
GACCTGTAACTTCTTCTTTAAGAGGCTCCTCTGTCCTCCACTCGTTACCTGTATTAATGGCACCTGTTTGAACTCGTTATCAGTATAAAAGACACCTGTCCACAACCTCAAACAGTCAGACTCCAAACTATGGCCAAGACCAAAGAGCTGTCAAAGGACACCAGAAACAAAACTGTAGACCTGCACCAGGCTGGGAAGACTGAATCTGCAATAGGTAAGCAGCTTGGTGTGAAGAAATCAACTGTGGGAGCAATTATTAGAAAATGGAAGACAAACAAGACCACTGATAATCTCCCTCGATCTGGGGCTCCACGCAAGATCTCACCCCGTGGGGTCAAAATGATCACAAGAACGGTGAGCAAAAATCCCAGAACCACACGGGGGGGGGACCTAGTGAATGACCTGCAGAGAACTGGGACCAAAGTAACAAAGGCTACCATCAGTAACACACTACGCCACCAGGGACTCAAATCCTGCAGTGCCAGACATGTCCCCCTGCTTAAGCCAGTACATGTCCAGGCCTGTCTGAAGTTTGCTACAGAGCATTTGGATGATCCAGAAGAGGATTGGGAAAATGTCATATGGTCAGATGAAACCAAAATAGAATTTTTGGTAAAAACTCAACTTGTCGTGTTTGGAGGAGAAACAATGCTGAGTTGCATCCAAAGAACACCATACCTACTGTGAAGCATGGGGGTGGAAACATCATGCTTTGGGGCTGTTTTTCTGCAAAGGGACCAGGACGACTGATCCGTGTAAAGGAAAGAATGAATGGGGCCATGTATCGTGAGATTTTGAGTGAAAACCTCCTTCCATCAGCAAGGGCATTGAAGTTGAAACGTGGCTGGGTCTTTCAGCATGACAATGATCCCAAACACACCGCCCGGGCAACGAAGGAGTGGCTTCGTAAGAAGCATTTCAAGGTCCTGGAGTGGCCTAGCCAGTCTCCAGATCTCAACCCCATAGAAAATCTTTGGAGGGAGTTGAAAGTCTGTGTTGCCCAGCGACAGCCCCAAAACATCACTGCTCTAGAGGAGATCTGCATGGAGGAATGGGCCAAAATACCAGCAACAGTGTGTGAAAACCTTGTGAAGACTTACAGAAAACGTTTGACCTCTGTCATTGCCAACAAAGGGTATATAACAAAGTATTGAGATGAACTTTTGTTATTGACCAAATACTTATTTTCCACCATAATTTGCAAATAAATTCTTTATACATCAGACAATGTGATTTTCTGGATTTTTTTTTCTCATTTTGTCTCTCATAGTTGAGGTATACCTATGATGAAAATTGGAGACCTCTCTCATCTTTTAAGTGGGAGAACTTGCACAATTGGTGGCTGACTAAATACTTTTTGCCCCACAAGAGGACAATGCACACTGTTTGGTGATAACAAGGTGTGTATGACATGTTTTTTATTTTTATTTTTTTTAATGTACGGGATAATATATATTATGGGCATTTGATGGTGTGATGGGTGTGGCCTGGTGAGTGATTTGGGGTTTTGTGTCTTTGCGGTGTTATTTTTCTACCACTAGGCTGTGCTGTTGCACAACTGTGTCTTTTGCCAGTGCTGATTACTGGTTGCCTTGGAAACAGAGACTGATCTATTTTTTATTGTTTGTTTGTTTTTTTGCTGTCTGGAAAAACATTTTCTTGGTACGTGGAAGCCAGACTGGAATTTGCCAAACTGCATGTTGGCAAGCCACATGTTGACATTCTGGGAGAATGTCCTATGGACAGACGAGACAAAACTGGAACTTTTTGGCAAGGCACATCAGTGCTATGTTCACAGACGCAAAAATGAAGCATACCAAGAAAAGAACCCTGTTCCTACTGTGAAACATGGAGGAGGTTCTGTTATGTTCTGGGACTGCTTTGCTGCATCTGGCATAGGGTGTCTTGAATCTGTGCAGGGTACAATGAAATCTCAAGACTATCAAGGTATTCTAGAGAGAAATGTGCTGCCCAGTGTCAGACAGCTTGGTCTCAGTCGCAGGTTATGGGTCTTGCAACAGGATAATGACCCAAAACACACAGCTAAAAACACCCAAGAATGGCTAAGAGCCAAACATTGGACTATTCTGAAGTGGCCTTCTATGAGCCCTGATCTAAATCCTATTGAACATCTGTGGAAGGAGCTGAAACATGCCGTCTGGAGAAGGCACCCTTCAAACCTGAGACAACTGGAGCAGTTTGCTCATGAGGAGTGGGCCAAAATACCTGCTGAGAGGTGCAGAAGTCTCACTGACAGTTACAGAAATTGTTTGATTGCAGCGATTGCCTCAAAAGGTTGTGCAACAAAATATTAAGTTAAGGGTACCATCATTTTTGTCCAGGCCTGTTTCATCAGTTTGTTTTTTTAAAATAATTCTGTTGAACCACAATTCAAAAGCATTGTCTGATTTTCATTGGTTAATTTTCATAGAATTTTTATTAATTACCACTTTTGTCAGATTCAAGTTATTTCTGTGACCATTGTGGGTTTTTCTTTCATTAACAGAGGGGTACCAACAATTCTGTCCACGTCTGTATATTGTTTTTGCTGCTGTTTCTCTGTCTGTAAGCAGACAAAAACTCAAATGGATTTGGATGACATTTTCACCAGAGGTGACTCTTGGCCCAAAGATGAACTCAGTAGATGTTGGAGGTGATCCGTGAGTGCATACCTCCACCAAGGGCTTTGTATTTGTGCAGCTGGATTTCACAAAAACTACTAGATGAAATTTTCACCAGACATGGTCCTTGGGCTAGAGAAGAACCCATTACATTTTGGTGATGATCTGAGAAAACGTACCTCCACCAAGGCTCTTATGTTCTCTCAGAGTTTTGGCAACAATACTCCAAAACTACTGGATGGATTTGGATGAAATTTTCACCAGAGGTGGTTCTTGAGCTATCTCGCAATGGACAGATGGATAGTGATATGGATGGACAAAGGGTTTGGAGGGGACGACAAAGGAAGGGAGGGATGGAGCCTTGGCAGAGGTATGCGCTCTCTGAGTGCCCTCTAGTTTATTATGAATTTGCAGAACATGAGTGATGCCCTTACCTTGGCTTGGACAGCATATGATGCCAGCAGAACTGAGGCTTCAGGGGAACAAAATATCTCTTCATCTAATATTTGTTTTTTCACCTAAATAAGATTGTATTAAAAATAAGATTGTATTAAATTCCATTTTCTTGTTCACTTTTTTAAAGACAGAAAAAAATCTTTGTGAAAACAGAACTGAAATCTTGTAAAGAAAAAAAAAAATTAAGTTTACAGTTTTGATATGCACACACACAGTGGAAATAAAAAGTCAACACACCCCTGTTCAAATGCCAGACTTTCGTGATGTAAAAAAAATTAGACCAAGATAAATCATTTCAAAACTTTTTCCACCATTAATATGACCGATAACCTGTACAAGTCAATTGAAAAACTAACTGAAATCTTTTAAGGGGAAAAATAAAAAACTTACAATAACCTGGTTGCATAAATATGTACACCCTGTTATAACTGGGGATGTGGCTGTGTTCAGAATTAACCAATCTCATTCAAACTCATGTTAAACGGGAGTCAGCACATGCCTGCCACCATTTAAAGTGCCTCTGATTAACCCCAAATAAAGTTCAGCTGTTCTAGTAGGCTTTTCCTGACATTTTTGTAGTCACATCTTACAGCACAAGCCATGGTCCGCAGAGAGCTTCCAAAGCAACAGAGGGATCTCATTGTTCAAAGGTATCAGTCAGGAGAAGGGTACAAAAGAATTTCCAAGGAATTAAATCATCATCATCATCATAGCAGCCTGTCGTGGGCGACAATGGCTGTTTCATTTAGGTCTGATGAGATTCCTCCACACAGCTCTGCCCTTAGCCTTCTGCTGCCAGGAAATACAGTGGTGTGAAAAAGTGTTTGCCCCCTTCCTGTTAAAACATAAATTAACTGTGGTTTATCACATCTTTGGAAAGCTGAGTTCAGTTTCTGTAGCCACACCCAGGCCTGATTACTGCCACACCTGTTCTCAATCAAGAAATCACTTAAACAGGACCTGCCTGACAAAGTGAAGTAGACCAAAATATCCTCAAAAGCAAGACATCATGCTGCGAGCCAAAGAAATTCAGGAACAAATGAGAAACAAAGTAATTAAGATCTATCAGTCTGGAAAAGGTTATAAAGCCATTTCTAAAGCTTTGGGATTCCAACGAACCACAGTGAGAGCCATTATCCACAAATGGCGAAAACATGGGACAGTGGTGAATCTTCCCAGGAGTGGCCGGCTGACCAAAATTACCCCAAGAGCGCAGCGACAACTCGTCCAAGAGGTCACAAAAGACCCCACAACAACATCGAAAGAACTGCGGGCCTCACTTGCCTCAGTTAAGGTCAGTGTTCAGGACTCCACCATAAGAAAGAGACTGGACAAAAATGGCCTGCATGGCAGAGTTCCAAGACGAAAACCACTGCTAAGCAAAAAGAACATAAAGGCTCGTCTCAGTTTTGTCAGAAAACATCTCCCCAAGACTTTTGGGAAAATACTCTGTGGACTGACAAGACAAAAGTTGAACTTTGTGGAAGGTGTGTGTCCCATTACATCCGGCGTAAAAGTAACAGCGTTTCAGAAAAAGAACATCATACCAACAGTAAAATATGGTGGTGGTAGTGTGATGGCCTGGGGCTGTTTTGCTGCTTCAGGACCTGAAAGACTTGCTGTGGGAAATTGAACCATGAATTCTGCTGTCTACCAAAAAATCCTGAAGGAGAATGTCCGGCCATCTGTTCGTGACCTCAAGCTGAAGAGCACTTGGGTTCTGCAGCAGGATAATGGTCCAAAACACACCAGCAAGTCCACCTCCAAATGGCTTAAGAAAAACAAAATGAAGACTTTGGAGTGGCCTAATCAAAGTCCTGACCTGAATCAGATTGAGAAGCTGTGGCACAACCTTAAAAAGGCAGTTCATGCTTGAAAACCCTCCAATGTGGCTGAATTACAACAATTCTTCAAAGATGAGTGGGACAAAATTCCTCCACAGCGCTGTAAAATACTCATTGCCAGTTATCACAAATGCTTGATTGCAGCTGTTGCTGCTAATGGTGGCCCAACCAGTTATTAGGTTTAGGGGACAATCACTTTTTCACACAGGGCCATGTTGGTTTGGATATTTTTTTTCCCCCTTAATAATAAACACATTCATTTAAAAACTGCATTTTGTGTTTACTTGTCTTATCTTTGTCTAATATTTAAATTTGTTTGATGATCTGAAACATTTAAGTGTGACAAACACACACAAAAATGAGAAATCAGGAAGGGGGCAACACAGTGAAGACAGTTGTCATCAAGTGGAGAAAATATGGTACAACACTAAAATTACCAAGAACCGGACGTCCCTCCAAAACTGATGAAAAGACGAGAAGAAAACTGGTCAGGGAGGCTGCCAAGAGACTGACAGCAACACTGAAGGAGCTACAGGAATTTGTGGCAATTACTGGCTGTTTAGTGCATTCACAACAATCTCCCGTCTAGGGTGGCAAGACAGAATCCTTATCTTACAAAGAAAAACATCCAAGCTTGGCTACATTTTGAAAAAACACATTCCCAAACACGTGGGAAAATGTGTTTTGGTCCGAGAAACCAGCGTTGAACTTTTTGGCCATAATTCCAAACGGAATATTTGGTACAAACACAACACTGCTCATCGCCAAAAGAACACCATACCTACAGTGAAGTATGGTGGTGGTCCAAATACCAGTCAGTGTAGGCACTGAGTGTTGGCACAGTGTTGAAGTCAAAGGTGCTGCAACAAAGTATTAGTTTAAGGGTGTGCATATTTATGCAAACAGGTTATTGTAATTTTTAAATTTTCCCCCTTAAAATATTTCAGTTTGTTTTTCAATTGAGTTGTATAGGTTATAGGTCACATTAATGGTGGAAAAAGTTTTGAAATGATTTATCTTGGTCTCATTTTTTTTTTTTACATCACAAAAACCTGGCATTTGATCAGGGGTGTGTAGACTTTTTATATCTACTGTGAGTGTGTGCAGACACACAGACACACACACTACTCACAAAAAGTTGGGGATATTCAGCTTTTGGGTGAAACTTCGACTACACCTAAAATGCACAATAACCTTAACAGGTGAACTTAATTTGACCTTCCCTAACCTTTTGAATACACATGCCCATTCAATGTTTCAGTACTTTTTGTATAACTTGCTGTTCTCTAATAAGGTGCTTAACGGCAAAATTCACAACAGGTATTTGATCCATGAATTGACCAATAAATTTTCTAGTTCAATTAGAATTTGTATTTAAACGATCCTCTTCATCATGCTGTTCACATTTTGACATCATGAGACAAAGACGACACCCAATAATTGATCAATAGCACCTCACCATTGTGAGGCTTCAAACAGGATGTTCTCAGAGAAGTGGCCCCTGAGCTTAGAGTGTCATCAGCAGGTTGCAACAGAGATACAGAGAGACTGAAGAGTTACAGAAAGGCATAGAAGTGGACGTCCGTTGGCCACATCCCATGCTGATGACTGCTTCATTGCAAACAGTGCCCTGCGGAATTGGATGATGAATGCCACTCAACTCCAGGCACATTTAAAGGAAACCTGTATGGTCATTATAACAACATTAATCCTGCTTTAGGTATTACCTATAAACCAAAAATGTGGTTATTCAGTTACAATAACCCCCTAGAGTTAGTACAGCCGTGGACAAAATTGTTGGTACCCCTCTGTTAATGAAAGAAAAACCCATAATGGTCACAGAAATAACCTGAATCTGACAAAAGTGGTAATAAATAAAAATTCTATGAAAATTAACCAATGAAAATCAGACAGTGCTTTTGAATTGTGGTTCAACAGAATTATTTTAAAAAACAAACTCATGAAACAGGCCTGGACAAAAATGATGGTACCCTTAACTTAATATTTTGTTGCACAACCTTTTGAGGCAATCACTGCAATCAAACGATTTCTGTAACTGTCAATGAGACTTCTGCACCTCTCAGCAGGTATTTTGGCCCACTCCTCATGAGCAAACTGCTCCAGTTGTCTCAGGTTTGAAGGGTGCCTTCTCCAGACGGCATGTTTCAGCTCCTTCCACAGATGTTCAAAAGGATTTAGATCAGGGCTCATAGAAGGCCACTTCAGAATAGTCCAATGTTTGGCTCTTAGCCATTCTTGGGTGTTTTTAGCTGTGTGTTTTTGGGTCATTATCCAGTTGCAAGACCCATGATCTGCAACTGAGACCAAGCTGTCTGACACTGGGCAGCACATTTCTCTCTAGAATACCTTGATAGTCTTGAGATTTCATTGTACCCTGCACAGATTCAAGACACCCTGTGCCAGATGCAGCAAAGCAGCCCCACAACATAACAGAACCTCCTCCATGTTTCACAGTAGGGACAGTGTTCTTTTCTTGGTATGCTTCATTTTTGCGTCTGTGAACATAGCACTGATGTGCCTTGCCAAAAAGTTCCAGTTTTGTCGAGTCTATCCATAGGACATTCTCCCAGAAGCTTTGTAGCTTGTCAGCATACAGTTTGGCAAATTCCAGTCTGGCTTTTTTATGATTTGTTTTCAACAGTGGTGTCCTCCTTCGTCGTCTCCCATGAAGTCCACTTTGGCTCAAACAATGACGGATGGTGCGACCTGACACTGATGTACCTTGACCATGGAGTTCACCATGAATGTGTTTAGAGGTTGTTCTGGGCTCTTTTGTTACCATTCGTATTATCCGTCTCCTCCTGCGGCCACGTCCAGGAAGGTTGGCTACAGTCCCGTGGATCTTAAATTTCTGAATAATATGTGCAACTGTAGTCACAGGAACATCAAGCTGCTCGGAGATGGTCTTATAGCCTTTACCTTTAACATGCTTGTCTATAATTTTCTTTCTAATCTCATGAGACAACTCTCTCCTTTGCTTCCTCTGGGCCATGTTTAGTGTGGTACACACCATGTCACCAAACAGCACAGTGACTACTTGTCACCCTTTAAATAGGCCGACTGACTGATTACAAGTTTGTAGACACCTGTGATGTTAATTCAAGGACACATCTTGGTTGAACATGCCCCTATGGTCACATTATTTTCAATCTTTTCTAGGGGTACCATCATTTTTGTCCAGGCCTGTTTCATGAGTTTGTTTTTTTAAAATAACTTCTGTTGAACCACAATTCAAAAGCATTGTCTGATTTTCACTGGTTAATTTTCATAGAATTTTTATTTATTACCACTTTTGTCAGATTCAAGTTATTTCTGTGACCATTGTGGGTTTTTCTTTCATTAACAGAGGGGTACCAACAATTTTGTCCATGTGTATATACTGAATAATTTTATTCCATGAAAACCACTCAGCCAAAACCAATGGGGAGCAGCCATCGCCAGCCAGAAGTGATGTACAATCGTTGTTTCTGGCTTTACCGCGGAAGAGTAACATGTTTACTGCAAACGAGTAAATGTATTCAGCAGATGCTCAGTGGATTGAGATCCGAGCTGTAAATGGCGCAAAATCTGCACAGATATATACTGCACAAACTGTCCTTGGAAACGGCCTTCATTGATGGCATGATCCGCAGTTACCTACGCGGACCAGCAACTGAAGGGGACCTGACCAACAGGCAAGTTCCCAGTCACGTAAGTTCAGAACACGTTGAATAAATCTTGCTATACTAGAATTTTATTTCATCAAATTATATGCAGATAGATTTGCTTGTACATGGTTGTAAAAAATTACATAAAATTCTGATGTTAAAACTTTGTTGACTGCTATACTGCAGCCCAGTCAAACAAAGCACAAAGCAATGACTGTGCATCACTACCGGTGCTGAAACTGGCCATGGAGGAGGCAAGATGTCGCTGACCATGACTGAATGAGAGAGCAGTGACTTGAAACTCGCGCGTATTTGAGAAGGAATCGTAACCAAAATTACTGGATGGAACCACTAGTATCATATTTGATCCTTTGAAATAGCTTTTGATTAAAATTCACTACAGGTACCCTATAGGGGAGGTGAGAGGCACCCAAGTGTCACATCAGACCATTCAAAACCGTTCACATCAGCATGGTCTGTGTGCTAGACGACCTGCAAGGGTACCTGACTACACCACCAGGCACAGGTGTCATCGTCTTGCATGGGCCAGGGAGCATTTACGCTGGACAAGGGACATTTTGGCCTCAGTGCTGTTCTCTGATGAAAGTCGATTCACGCTGAACAGAAATGATGGCGGCGAATGATGTGTGAGACGTCAAGGAGAGCCCTATGTATCAGCCACTGTTGTCACCAGACGAGCCTTTGGTGGCAGTGGTGTTACAGTCTGGGCAGGTGTGTCTAGTCAATCCAGAACTGCCCTACACCTTGTGAATGGTACAGTGGCAAGCCGATACAACCTGAATAAATGGTAAATTGCGTTCACTTATATAGTGCATTTCACTCATCTCTGGATGGCCAAAGCACTTTACAGATCCTGCTACCCACCCATTCACGCACACATTCATACCCTGATGGTGGTAGAACTGCCATGCAAGGTGCTGGCCTGACCCACCAGGAGCAACTGGGGTTTCAGTGTCTTGCTCAAGGACACTTCGACATGCAGACTGCAGACACAGCCGGAATCGAACACCTGACCCTCCGATCAGAAGTCGGCCACACTACACCTGCGCCACAGCCACCCTCAATAACATCATTAATCCAGTCATTGTGCCCCTGCATAAGCAACACAGGCCCAATTTCATCTTCATGGACAACAATGCTCCAGCTCATCATGGTTGCATCATTAAGGGACAGCTGCTGGAGGCTGGGGTACCTCAAATGGAGTGGCCTGCACTTTCTCCAGACCTGAATCCCATAAAAAACCTATAGGATCAGCTGAGTCACCGTGCAGAGGCTCGTAACCCTGCACCCCACAACCTCAATGACCTGAGGGCCGCCCTTCAAGAAGAGTGGAGCACCATGCCTCAGCAGACAATAATTCAACTTGTGAACAGCATGAGACGTCATTGTCAAGCTATAATTGATGCTCAAGGACACATGACAACTTATTGAGACATTGACATTTTTTGTTGTGGTCTACCCACCACTGTTGTTGGCTTTTGTTTCAATAAACTGTTTAAGATGAGGAACTCACCATTGCATGCTTCTACTTAAATGCCCTACTTTCATGATATAATATCACTGTAGCGTGAACTTTTTACATTTTCCATAAATTTCATCCGAAAGACAAAGATCCCTAACTTTTTGTGAGTAGTGTATATATACATACATACAGTATATAGCGATAGTGCATCCAGAAAGTATTGACAGCGTTTCACTTTTTGTGCATTTTGTTAATGTTATAGCCTTATTCCAAAATGGATTAAATTCATTTTTTTTCCTCAAAATTTTACACACAATACCCCATAATGACAACGTGAAAAAAGTTTTTTTTTGGAATTTTTTTGCAAATTTATTAAAAATAAAAAGCTAAGAAATCACATGTACACAAGTATTCACAGCCTTTGCCATGAAGCTCAAAATTGGGCTCAGGTGCATCCTGTTCCCACTGATCCTCCTTGAGACGTTTCTACAGCTTAACTGGAGTCCACCTGTGGTAAATTCAGTTGATTGGACATCATTTGGAAAGGCACACACCGGGCAGCACGGTGGTGCAGTGGTTAACACTGTTGCCTAACAGCTAGAAGGTTCCAGGTTCAAATCCCCAGGCTGGCAGGGGTAGGAACCTTTCTGTGTGGAGTCTGCATGTTCTCCCTGTGCTGCGTGGGTTTACTTCGGGGGCTTCGGTTTCCTCCCACAATCCAAAGACATGCATGTTAGGTTAATTGGTTGTCCTAAATTGTCCCTAGATATCCGTCTCCTATAGGCCCTTAGAATAGAGGGTTAGTACTAGTGAAGCGCTTTGAGTGGTCTTTGAGACTAGAAAAGCGCTATATACAGTAAGTACAGGTCCCTTACCCCCCACACACACACCCTTATCCCCTTCTGTCTATATAAGGTCCCACAGTTGATAGTGCATGTCAGAGCACAAACCAAGCATAAAGTCAAACGAACTGTCTGTAGACCTCCGAGACAGGATTGTCTTGAGGCACAAATCTGAGGAAGGGTACAGAAAAATTTCTGCTGCTTTGAAGGTCCTAATGAGCACAGTGGTCTGGATGATGGAGACCAGGGCTCTTCCTAAAGCTGGGCAGCTGCCTAAACTGAGCGATCGGGGAAGAAGGGCCTTAGTCAGGGAGGTGACCAAGAACCTGATCATCACTCTGTCAGAGCTCCAGCATTCCTTTGAGGAGAGGTGACAACGTTCCAGAAGGACAACCATCTCTGCAGCAATCCACCAATCATGCCTGTATGGTAGAGTGGCCAGACGGAAGCCACTCCTTAGTAAAAGCCACGTGGCAGGACTTCCGGTTATGGCTGCCACGTAGGACGGACGTGTCTCGCTCTGCTCTGCTCCTGGAAAAAAAAAATCGGCAAATAACTCTCTCATTTGGGACAGAACGTATCCCAGCATTTGGGCGAGGATATGTCGGCGAAGCCTAAGGCTGGAAAACCAGGTAGAGGAAAAAGCGAGCCGCCGAAACAGTCAAAATTAACGGACTTTCAGGTCTGTGACGCAGTAAACAAAACTCCATATATGGCGGAGGAGGGTGGCAACGGTGCGATGTCTGCGCGGGGAGGCGCAGATGCGCTGATGGCTGCCATGAGTTCAATGAGAGCGGACTTTTCCTCTAGATTTGATGGGATTATGACAGCGTTGGAAGGAATAAGAAAGGAATTGGGTGACTGTGTAGAACGAACGGCGCAGATGGAGCTCCGTCTCGCTAGTGCTGAAGATGACGTCACCCGTCTTCAATTAAAGGTGCGCACTTTGGAAAAAAAAAATAAATCTCTGGAAGATAATATTTTGGATTTGGAATCTCGGTCGAGACAGAATAATTTGAGGCTGGTGGGTCTTCCAGAGGAATCAGAAGGTCGGGACGTATGTTCCTTTCTGGAAAAGTGGATTCCGGAGGTGCTGGGCAGCGAGGAGTTGCAATCAGCAGTGGTTCTGGAAAAAGCACATCGTATTGGCCCACGGAGAGATAAGGGACCGCCGAGGACCTTAATTATGAAGTTTCTTAGCAACAGAGACAGGATGAAGATCTTCAACGCTGCACGAGCTAAAAAAGGAGAGATTAAACACCAGGACCAGCAGGTGCGGTTCTACCCAGATTTGGCCACAGGAATCCAGCAATTGAGGAAGCAGTTTGATCCCGTACGTAAGGAGCTGCGCAACCTTGGGATTCGTCATGGTGTAATCTATCCTGCGAGACTGCTGACCACGTATGAGGGCAGAACCCACATCTTCAAGACCCCAGAGGAGGCGCAGGAGTTCATCAAGAAGATCAAAGAAGAAGAAGAGACTGGTGGGAGCTAAGCATGAACAAAATATAAGGTAGAATAATTAAGCATTTGCACAGGCATCTGACTGACTTGAAGTAAAGAGTAAGTTTACAAAATATAGATTGTATTATATATTAAAAAAACAAAACAAAAACAAAACAAATAAAAAAAAAAAAACTATGATGTACAAAGTTGTTAAAAATTTTGGAGTTAAGTTGGAAAACTACAGAGGAGAGTTAATGCTACGTCATTAAAAGCAGTAGAGTTAGGGTGATTGGGAGGATGAAGAAGGAGTGGCTTAGGCTGTTCCCCGTGGGTGTGGAACGGTCGATGGCTATATCGGGAGACAGAATTTTTCTTTTGATTTTGGGGGGTTTGCCACAAGTGTGGGAAGGGGAAATTTGTTTGTGTGTAGTGTGTAGGATGAATGTTCAACCACTCATGTTTTTGCTTCTCTGTATGAGCATGTTTACACTGCAAGGTAATCCCAAACTCTCTATTGATCATGGACCAAAGTGTTAATCTTAATTTAACTTCATGGAATTGCAGAGGTCTACAAAATTTAAAAAAACTTAAACAAGTTATGAATAAAATAAAGGACATGGGTTCAAGAATTGTGTTTTTACAAGAAACTCATCTGATAGAGGAGGATGTTAAAAGAATTAGGAGTAGATGGCAGGGAAGTGTATTCACCTCTTCATTTTCATCCCGAGCCAGGGGAGTTATGACTCTCATACATAAATCAGTTCCTTTTCAAGTGAAAAATGTAATTGGAGACAAATTTGGAAGATATGTAATCATTCAAGGTTCTTTGCTATTAGAAAATATAAATCTTGTGAACTTATATGGTCCCAATATAGATGATCAGAAGTTCTTTGCTAATTTATTTCTCATCTTATCATCACTTACAGGGCAACATATAATAGCAGGGGATTTTAATTGTACATTGAATCCAGGTGTGGATAGATCAACAGGACTGGATTGTACGCACATTGGATGTAGGATGACTATTAATCATTTTATGAAAGAATTGAGATTGTTAGATATATGGAGAGAAATGAAACCACAAGTTAAAGCCTATTCTTGTTATTCCAGTACCTACAAGACATTCTCACGTATTGATTATTTTTTGATTTCCACAGAATTAAGGTCCAAGATTCAAAACTGCTTTTATGATAACATCGTGATCTCTGATCATGCACCCTGTTGTCTAATATATGTAGATAAAAAATTGACAAAGGAATCAGGTAGATGGCAATTTCAGCATAAATGGCTTCAGGATGAGGAATTTGTCAAGTATATAGAAAAACAGATAGACGAGTTCTTTGACATCAATACTACACAAACATCAGCATGTGTAAAGTGGGAGGCTTTCAAAGCTTTTATTAGGGGACATATTATTAGTTATACAGGATCAAAATCTAAGAAGACTCGAGAGGAGAGAGCTAAATTGGAACATAAAATAAAAAGTCTTCAGGAAAAAGTGTATGCAGGAAGTGACCCAAGGTTGGAGAATGAATTACTGATTTTGAGAGCTGAATACGACAAAAAATCAGCGAATAGAGCTGCCTCGAGTCTTCTAAGATTGAAACAATCTTTTTATGAACAAGGTGAAAAATCAGGAAAATTATTAGCATGGCAGATTAAACAATTGGAAATTAAAACACCAATTACCAGTATTATAAGTAACGGACAGGTAGTTATAGATCCTTTAGAAATTAATAGAGCCTTTAGAGATTACTATGAAAAATTATATGATACCAAAAATGAACCTGATTTAACAAAACTAAATGGGTTTTTGAACGAACTATCTATACCGTGTATTCCAAATGAAAACAGGGAGATATTGGAGTCTAAAATTAGTCAAGAAGAAGTTGGGCTAGCCATTGACAATATGAAATCAGGAAAAAGTGCAGGACCAGATGGTCTTCCAGTTGACCTTTATAAAAAATTTAAGAATAAATTAATAAAACCTTTTTTGGAAATGGTTTTAGAAGCATTTCAAAATAATAATTTACCATCATACATAAATAATGCCTTAATTATACTGCTGCCAAAACCAGGTAAGCCCTCTAATAAATGTGAAAATATGAGACCAATAAGCCTATTAAACGCCGATCTTAAGATAATCTGTAAAATTTTAGCAAGACGAATACAAGAAATTTTACCAAATATTATTAATCGAGATCAGAATGGCTTTATAAAGGGTAGACAAGGCTTCCATAATGTAAGAAGACTATTTAATATTATTTATTTTAATAAAGAAGCACCAGATACAGCTCTCCTATCATTGGACGCCGAAAAGGCCTTTGATAGAGTTGAATGGCCCTTTCTTTTTGAAGTCCTACAAAGGTTTGGACTTGGAAATAATTTCATAAAATGGGTTCAAATAATATACAATAATGCTACAGCAGAAATCCTAACAAATAACAATATTTCAAAACCAATAAAAATCAATAGAGGATGTCGACAAGGCTGTCCACTTTCACCTTTACTGTTTACTATGGCAATTGAACCTTTAGCGATAGCGATACGTTTACATTCACAAATATATGGAATTAAAGTTGGGCCAACAGAACATAAAATCTCCCTGTACGCCGATGATATAATTTTGTTTATGTCGAATCTAAAAAAATCAATTCCAACCTTGTTGAATTTAATAAAGAATTTGGGGGAAATATCAGGATATAAAATAAATAAAACTAAATCTTCAATATTAATGCTAAATGAGACCCAGAGAAATTACCCAGCCCCTGAGGCAAATCAATTCAATGTTGTAAATCAGTTTAAATATTTAGGAATCCAAATTATGCCTAAGCTAGAATCAGTCGCCAGCGTCAACTATGAAGCCTTAATGTCAGATATCAATGAGTTAACTCAGAGATGGATGTCACTACCAATGTCGATGATCAGGAGAATCAATATACTTAAAAGTAATATTTTACCTAAAATACTTTATTTATTTCAATACATTCCCTTATCACCACCTTTAGATCTATTCTCAAGAATAAAAAAAAAGTTAGTGGAATTTATATGGAACAACAGGAGGGCTAGATTACGTTTGTCTTTATTATATTTACCATTTGATCGTGGAGGTCTGAAATGTCCAAATTTTATGTTGTATTATTGGTCGGCACAACTGAGGTCTATGACATATTATTTTTCATCAAATGATCTCCCTCACTGGACTGAAATGGAATCATACAATTTACCTTTACCTCTTCCCATATTCATATACTCAGATTCGGCAAAAAAATTACAAAAACAAGTTAAAAATCCATTTGTAAAGCATATGATCAAAATATGGTGTGAAGCTAAAAACTATTTAAAAGAACCACAGTTATTGTCACAATTTAGTCCAATATGGGGTAATCAATATTTTAAACCAGGGAGAGCGGACGCTGTATTTAAAGTATGGAATTTAAAAGGGATACAAAAGATTCAGGATTTATATTTGCCATGTGCAGACAACATAATGTCTTTTGAAGAGCTGAGGATCAAATTTAATCTCAATAGAACACATTTTTTTAAATATCTTCAACTTAGAAACTTTATTCGATCAAATCAAAATAAAGCTCTCACTCGACCTATTTATTCATCCTTGGAAAAAATGATGATGAAAGATAGTAAAAGAAAGGGTATTATTTCAGAGTTTTATAACTCATTGACACTATCTTCAAGTGAAAATTCACTGAAAAGATTAAACTACTGGAAAGAAGATCTGCAAATTGAAATTTCGGAGGAACAATGGGAATTGGCTTGTACAGAAGCTCAAACCAAATCAATAAATGCACGCCTTAAATTGATACATTTCAAATGGTTAATGCGGATGTATGTTACACCGGAGGAGTTAAATAGATATAACAAAAATATACCAGATACATGCACAAAATGCATGGAAAGTAAAGGAACCCTATTTCATTGTTTATGGGAATGTAGATTAATAAGAATGTTTTGGAAAGAGGTGAGGGTAACAATTGAAAAAATAATCTCAAAACAAATCATACTGAATCCTAAACTGTTTTTGTTGGGTCTGTACCCAGAAAAGCATAATTTTAATAAAAGTGAAAGAACATTCATAGACCTCAGTTTGCTTAATGCCAAAAAATGTATTGCACTATTATGGAAAAAGACTCATAGACCAGATGTGACTCAGTGGTTAAGACAGATGTTAACAAACCTTCCATTAGAAAGAATAACATATATACTGAAATCAAAGGAAATTGTGTTTGAGAATATATGGAGACCTTTTATTGATTATGTAAAAAATTTAAACATAACTCTTGAAGAAGAAGGTGAATGATGTGTGTGGACCTTGTAAATTCCAAACTGGTGAACATAATATGTATACTTATGTATTGGATTGTCTAGACTAAACAGAGGAGCATTGTTGAAGACTTGATTTTGTTGGTGGTTGTTGGTGTTTTTAGTGCATTTTTTTTTTTTGTAGTACTTTAGCGTTAGTGTTTGATTGTTTGTATCATGTTTGTTAAAAAAAAAAAAAAGGTTCAATAAAGATATTGTGGAAAAAAAAAAAGCCACGTGGCAGCCCACCTTGAGTTTGCCAAAAGGCACCTGAAGGACTCTCAGACCATGAGAAAAAAAAATTCTCTGGTCTGATGAGACAAAGATCAAACTCTTTGGCGTGAATGCCAGGCGTCATATTTGGAGAAAACCAGGCACCGCTCATCACCAGGCCAATATCATCTCTACAGTGAAGCATGGTGGTGGCAGCATCATGCTGTGGGGATGTTTTTCAGTGGCAGGAACTGGGAGACTAGTCAGGATAGAGGGAAAGATGAATGCAGCAATGTACAGAGACATCCTGGATGAAAACCTGCTCCAGAGCGCGCTTGACCTCAGACTGGGGCGACGGTTCATCTTTCAGCAGGACAACGACCCTAAGCACACAGCCAGGATATCAAAGGAGTGGCTTCAGGACATCTCTGTGAATGTCCTTGAGTGGCCCAGCCAGAGCCCAGACTTGAATCCAATTGAACATCTCTGGAGAGATCTGAAAATGGCTGTGCACCAATGCTTCCCATCCAACCTGATGGAGCCTGAGAGATGCAGCAAAGAGGAATGGGAGAAACTGCCCAAAGATAGGGGTGCCAAGCTTGTGGCATCATATTCAAAAAGACTTGAGGCTGTAATTGCTGCCAAAGGTGCATCTACAAAGTGTTGAGCAAAGGCTGTGAATACTTATGTACATGTGATTTCTTAGTTTTACATTTTTAATAAATTTGCAAAAATCTCAAAAAAAACACCTTTTTTCATGTTGTCATTATGGGGTGTTGTGTGTACAATTTTGAGGAAAACAATGAATTTAATCCCTTTTGGAATAAGGCTGTAACATAACAAAATCTGGAAAAAGTGAAGCGCTGTGAATACTTTGCATTACATGCAGTGTGCGTGTGTGTAATTTATTTATTTTAACGAGTAGAATAATGGTGTTTTGAGACAACCTGTAAGAAGAAGAGGTGTTGAGTAATTTCCTGGACCAGTTCCTCTTCTACTTTTTCAGGGAAGAATTTAGCCAGGAAGTGAAATGTTATCGGAGAGTCCTTGGGAACCTCTTGGTCCAAAACCTTCATTAAAAAACAACCAACAGAAAAAGAGAAACAAAACGTTGCTGTTAGACCAGACTCAACCATTAATTTGGCAACTAGTAAAACACTGACTTTCTGTGGTTAGCAATGTGATGGTTTTCATTCCATTTATAATTTAACTACGTACAAATTTTCCTATACAGATTTAAAGTATTCTCAAAATTGGGCAGCAATTAAATATCAGTATCAGAAGTCCTTAATGTTTACCATCCGGTCAGCTTAAGGTGGAGCAGCTGTCCTGTCTTATTTAAGACAGATTACATTTTTTCCCAATAAAAATTATTAGTCCTCCAAGGAGAAATACAACAGGAAAATATGACAGGATATGATAAATGGTTTAACATAAAGAAAATAGACATATTAAAATTTGAAATTAAATGAATTAGGTATATACCATACACTATATACATAAATATCAATACAATTTTCTGTTTTTAGGTTCTCTAACATGCTCCAATTTTACCAATTTGACTACAGCTGACAATGAAAGTTTTTCGTTAGGTGAGAAAAAAGAGATAAGAGTTGAGAGCGAGTTTTAGAAAAACTCTGGTTCTCTGGTGACATGGCCAGCCTTCAGCTGTGCCTTGGCATCTACTGTATATTTAGAAAATCTGTGTGCCTTAAACACACTAAGGAAGGATTTATGTCAAAATATGTAAGTGTTGTTCTTTTCAGTCAATTAAAAAAAGATGATGCGACTGCCTTGAATAATTTTTCCATGGATGTGCTACCTTTCTAGAATTAAAGACAAGACAGGTTTTTTTTTGGTTTGTTTTTTTGGTTCTGCCCTGGATATGTACTACATGCAGGAACTGGTTGATGTGTCCTTACATAGAGCTCAAAGAGGATGCAGAGCAAAAAATACTAGTGGCTGCCAGTGGTACCCCTCAAGTTCTTTCTTTGTTGTGGAGATATAGTCTATATGGCATTATGACCTTGACCTTGCATTCCCAAAAGCATAGTGATTGTTCAGGGTCACAGGGTGAACCTGTGTACAAAGTGTGGTGACCCTAGCTTTACTTGTTCTATAGTAATAGTGCAAAGGGAATGTTAACATTGACCTTTGGGCCTCAAACCCATAGTCAGAGGTCAGGGAGTCCAATGGTTGTCTTAGATACAATGCTGAGATCAATTTGAAAAGCCGACATCATTTATTTCACATTCATAAGGTTTAGGGCAGGGGTCACCAACACAGTGCCCGCGGGCACCAGGTCGCCTGCAGGGACCACAAGTCACCCGTGAGCCTGTTCTGAAAATAGCACTCGTCACCAATGAGCTCTTAAAAGTTGTGTTGCCATTATTTTTGAATCACACTTGCCATGAGACGTACCGAGGTTCCACATGGACCATGTTGAGTGACGGACATGAAGTCACTCCTCTCTTCTCATGAAGTAACTGCCTCGTGCCATACATGTAAACAGTGCATCTTGTGGCTGCCTTACTAGTGAATGTCGAGGCTGGCTGTACAGAGAAGCCAGAAATACGTGAACGAACAAAGGTAAGTGAATAAGACGAAAACAGCATCGGATATGCTTTTGGCAGTATGTTGAACTTGTTAACTCATTTGAAACGGCACTACGTGAACGTGAATATTCATTGCAGCACAAAAAAAAGAAAAAACCTAGCGCGGTACAAGTGCAGCTTCCTGTGACATTTAGACAGCCTCTTGGGGCTCTTCAGATCAAGCCAAAGTAATAACAAATGCCTTTGGTGTTTTTATGGCAGTGGATCCAAGGCCATCTTCAGTTGCTGAGAACACCAGGTTTAAACACATGCTGAAGTTAGCTGAGCCCCAGTATGAAGTTTCTTCTTGTGCCCTCTTCAGCCAGAAAATAATTCCATCCTTTTAAGAACAAGCTAAACCTGTTAATGCTGCACTTTAGGCCTGTGTTTTTCAAGGGTGCCTGGCTAAGTTTCTTCTTAATTGTCAAAAAAATTGCAAATAATTTGCTGTTGTTGTGCATGGGTCCCTTCACAACCAATACACAACAATGACACATTTGCAATTTTTTTTGACCAATTAACAAGTGAAATTAGATAATCTCTCATAGAAACCTGAACATACCAGACCACCCTGGTTAAAATCACTGCTTCAGGCAATAAGGAATAAAAGAATAATTCAGACTATTCAAGCTTCTATTGTTGCACTTGTTTACATCGTTCATTTGCTAAAAAGACAATTTACTTTATTGTATACATTTCATTTATTGGAGAATTGACTGCTGGCAGTTTGCAGTTTTTTTGTCAATACTGTTCCTGCTTATAAAAAAGACAAGCAGTTTTATGTTTTGCATTTTTTTCCTTATTGTACCAAAAATGAACCAAACTGTCACCTTAAAACCAAGGTACGTACCGAACCATGATTTTAGCGCACTGTTACCCCCCTAATATACATATACTCTGACTTACTCTGGTTCAAAAAGTTAAAATAGACAGGTTTTCCACATTCCACGACCATATGACATCCAAAAAATGAGGTGAGAATGACATCACTTCCATGTTAACTGCCTTCCAGAAAAACCTATCACTTTGGTGTTTTTACAGGCAAATTATTGTGCACTGTATCGTTTTGGGTCAGCTAACAACTAGCTAACAAGACAGTCAAGTGCTGTATTTGAAATTTCCCTTGTTCACTACATGGCACCCTACATTTAAATTCATTCCCTTTCAAATGCAGGGCACTTTGTAGTGAACAAGTGGAAATTTCGAAAGCTGCAAGAGTTTTTTGACATTTTTTTTGCAGAAATTAAGTTAAAGCATTAAGTGGCGTCATTCTAACCTCATTGCTCTGACATCCCACGTTCCTGGAACATGGCATCATTACACATGATGGGGGACTCACAAGAACTATTTGCTCCACTACAATATTTATTGTTACACATAATGTATATAGTTCAATAAGAAATATATGTAAATATATAATGTAGGGAAATGATGTTTAATACATGTGTATACAACATATTTATTGTATGTATTTACCGAGGCAAATCAGGTCTTAAAATTGCTCTCTTAGTGAGACCTTACACTGTGTATTATATCAAACATGCATTTGCATAATGAAAACTGTCTAGGTTTGCTCCTTGGGCACCACACACACACACACACACACACACACACACACACAGAGTGCTAACAAATCAGCAATTACCGGCTGACAGGTGTTAGACAGTATCCACCAGATGAGTTTACTATATCACCCAAACCAACTATAAATAAACAAGCAAGGCGTCGCAGATTCATTCTGTCAACTTACTCTCTTTTCTGGTTTCAGCCAGGCATAAGTGTCCTTGACTGTGTACCTGAGTCCAAAAAACCAGGTCTCCCTCAGACCAACAGTACGGCACACCAGATCAAACAGGTCTTTACCTTTCCATTTTACCTGAGGGGGGGAAAAAACAATACAACAGTGAGTAAAAAGACTGAACACTAAGATGTCCCCTCACAACTGCACATATTTGATTGAGAGTGCAAAATAACAAGCTATCCTCTTTTTGTAAGATGAAAAATATTAGCATGTGAGAAAATATTAAGGAAAAAATGTTTTAAAGGAGCGTTAGATCAAATCACCTTAAAGTAAGATCACAGAAATCCATCTTACACAGGATGAGTACAGCTATTATCTAGACCAGGGGTCACCAACCTTTTTGAAACCAAGAGCTACTCCATGGGTATCGAGTCATGTGAAGGGCACCAGCTTGACACACTCCTCTAAAATAACAAATTGTGTATATATATATACGTATATTACACATACATAAATAAATAATTATCAATAACTTGGAGTGGGTAACAGACAAGATCAATATTCAACACTTTATTTTTATTAATCTCAGCAATTGTTCAGATGATCACTTCTACATTTCATTAAAAAATGTCCAGTTTTCACCAGTCCCTTTTAACCATAAAAAACTAAACCCTTTTAATTCATGAACTATGCTGAACCATGTTTGAAAAAGTTATGCAACATTTAAGAAAAATCAACTTTCATATTAAATAAATCTTATCACATTTTTAACTGAACAAATCTGCTGCAATTCTGCTCAAAATCTGTCACATTTAATAAACACACTTTTGTGTGTTCTTCTTCACTGGAATTATATCCATACAGTTCTTGCCAAGAATCATGCTGGAGTAATAACCAGCACCGCGGCAGCAGTTTACCCTCGGCCGCGGGATTGCGGGGATCGTGGGTTGGATCCCTGCCCCCGGCCAACAGTGATCTGTGTGGGGTTTGCATGTCCTCCCCGTGTTTGCGTGGGTTTCCTCCCGCATGCCAAAGACATGCAGGTTAGGGAGTTGAGGCTTGTCACCGGACTGCAGAACAAGTCTACCTACGGGTACAAAAAAAAAAAAAAAAAAAAAAAAAAAAAAGAGTGGGCAGCAGTTTCATGACGCGTATTGAAGTTTGTTTTTTTTTTTCAAAAACTTTATTGACAACAAGGTCCACATAGTGCCGCTTCGCCGTCACCCCGCAAATGAAACACACGCAGCTTCCTTTCACGGTAGTAAAAAAGAACTCTTCCTCCCGCTCACTTTGAAAATGATAAATTTTGTCTTTTTTTTTTTCCATGTTTTTGGGCTAGGAAACTGCACTGCGTTCACCATCTTCACTGCCCGCTAGCTTACGCTCCACAAGCGCGAAGGTTTTGTCATGCGCACGATACTGACCTTTGAACTAGGTCAGAGTTCACCTTAACTTTACGTATAATAAATATATTTTCTTTTTTTTTTTTATTTTTAAGACATTGTCATTTTAAAATCTATATAAATGCAAGTGTGATTTTAAAAAATAGCGGCAGAAAAAATTACATCTTAGACGCAGCTCACTTGCGAGTTGTGCTATTTTTAGAACAGGCCTGCGGGCGACTCATGTGGTCCTTGCGGGCGACATGGTGCCCGCGGGCACCGCGTTGGTGACCCCTGATCTAGACTGCCAATTAGCTTATGTATACTGTAGGTGATTAGACAAGATATGATAAATTAATCACTGCAGCGGAGTCTGCTCTGTCATTTCTTTTTCATACAACAGCTAATTCCAACCAAGCAATTTGATTGGACAATAGGGATTCCAGGAGTTACTATAATCCATGATAACTGCTCTCCAATTTCATTGGATATATATCACTCCGCTTCAAAAATGTTCTAGTAACCTTTAATTACTAACAGTAATTTTCTATCAATTCTCTGACAAGTGCAGTACTGTTTTGGACACCTTAATTTCCACAGTGAGGCACTGTTTGACAAGAAATTATACATCCATGACCCAGAAGTCCCACCCTTTTGAAAAGGTTTACCTCCGTCTACCCCGGCCCTGCTGTCATTTTAAACTCCTTAAGTGATTTCACGTTTGTTTAAAAAAAATAGACAGCGCTAGAGTTTGATTTATTGTCTCAATTAACAAACCACAATACCTTTGTGATGATGGACTCTTTGCTTCATCTGAAAATGCAAAGAAAAGCAAACAAAATATGCTAAATCGCTAACATGCTAACTACTAGCTACCGGTTAACTACTGGTGGTTCTGGCGACCGGTGCTATTTATTAACTGGTGAAGGTAAACAGGTGTGCCTGTGTTTCGCTATTAAAACATGTTTTTCATGTAACCTCCAAATAAATGTGCATTCTTCTACTGTGAAATGGCTCGTCTGTCAATTTTTCACCCAGAACACAAAAACAGTAAATTATATTCCTACCCGTTTCATTGCTTTGTGTTTTTCCCATAGCTGCTGTTAGATTAACATGTGACAGCAGCTGCTACAGATGTGGTTTGGGGCTGGGGAAAATAGGTGACCGTGCTGATGCCTATCCAAAATTATGCTAAGGTAAATAAAGTCTGATAAATGCTCGTGTTCTCATTATTTATGTTTATTTCTCATACAGCTGAGATGTACGAAATCCAACCCTCCACACACACACAAAAGCAGATTAATGTTATTAGCTTCTCCATTAGCAGTGTGATCGCTGTACACCAGATTATCCTGCGACAGCAATAGAGCAATGTGTAGACCTACAGTAGTGTGAAAAAGTGTTTGCCCCCTTCCTGATTTCTCTTTTTTTTTGTATGTTTGTCACACTAAAATGTTTCAGATCATCAAACAAATTTAAATGTTAGACAAAGATAACCCAAGTAAACACAAAATGTAGTTTTTAAATGAAGGTGTTTATTGTTTAGGGTAAAAAAAAAAACAAATCCAAACCTACATGGCCCTGTGTGAAAAAGTGCCCCCCCCCCATTAAAGCATAAGTTAACTGTGTTAACTTATCACATCTTTGGAAGGCTGAGTTCAATTTCTCTAGCCACACCCAGGCCTGATTACTGTCACACCTGTTCTCAATCAAGAAATCACTTAAACAGGACCTGCCTGATGAAGTGAAGTAGACCAAAAGATCCTCAAAAGCCAGATATCATGCTGCGATCCAAAGAAATTCAGGATCAAATAACAAAAAAAAAGTAATTGAAATCTATCAGTCTGGAAAAGGTTATAAAGCCATTTCTAAAGCTTTGGGACTCCAGCGAACCACAGTGAGGGCTATTATATCCACAAATGATGAAATCATGAAACAGTGATGAACCTTCCCAGGAGTGGCCGTCCGACCACAATTACCCCAACAGCACAGCAACAACTCGTCCAAGAGGTCACAAAAGACCCCACAACAACATCCAAAGAACTGCGGGCCTCACTTGCCTCAGTTAAGGTCAGTGTTCAGGACTCCATCATAAGAAAGAGACGGGGCAAAAATGGCCTGCATGGCAGAGTTCCAAGACGAAAACCACCACTGAGCAAAAACAACAAAGGCTTGTCTCAGTTTTGCCAGAAAACATCTTGATGATCCCCAAGACCTTTGGGAAAATACTCTGTGGACTAATGAGACAAAAGTTGAAGTTTTTGGAAGATGTGTGTCCCATTACATTCGGCGTAAAAGTAACACAGTATTTCAGAATACCAACAGTAAAATATGGTGGTGGTAGTGTGATGGGCTGGGGCTGTTTAGCTGCTTCAGGACCTGGAAGACTTGCTGTGGGAAATGGAACCATGAATTCTGCTGTCTAATAAAAAATCCTGAAGGAAAATGTCCGGCCATCTGTTCGTGACCTCAAGCTGAAGCACACTTGGGTTCTGCAACAGGACAATGATTCAAAACACACCAGCAAGTCCACCTCTGAATGGCTCAAGAAAAACAAAATGAAGGCTTTGGAGTGGCCTAGTCAAAGTCCTGACCTGAATCTGATTGAAATGCTGTGGCATGACCTTAAAAAAGCAGTTCATGCTCAAAAACCCTTCAATGTGGCTGAATTACAACAATTCTGCAAAGATGAGTGGGCCAAAATTCTTTCACAGCGCTGTAAAAGACTCATTGCCAGTTATCGTAAATGCTTAATTGCAGTTGTTGCTGCTAAGGTTGGCCCAACCAGTTATTAGGTTTGGGGGCAATCACTTTTTCACACAGGGCCATGTAGGTTTGGATTTTTTTTCCCTTATTAATAAACACCTTCATATAAAAACTGCATTTTGTGTTTACTTGTGTTATCTTTGTCTAATGTTTAAATTTGTTTGATGATCTGAAACATTTAAAAGTGACATACAAAAAAAGGAGGCAAACACTTTTTCACACCACTGTATTTGTTGATTTACTTATATTGCATATTAATTATAAAAACATTTAAATCTCAAACTTTTTAAATAATTGTTTCAGTTACTTTATGGTAAATATATGTATATCTAAGACATTTAATCCCCAGATTACTAAAAGTTTAATATAAAAAAGACATAATCACCGATAAACTAAAAAAAACAAAAAACTACTGCCAGTTGTACTCAAACCTATGCTGATTCTGGCTTAATTGACTCATTAGAGATGTTTTTCCTGCATGTGCTATAGAGCATCAACTTTAGGCTATGGTTTGTTTTATCCAGCCACAATTTTACATCAACACGTGGCATTGTGAAACATTTCTCCCTATAATGTTGAAAATAAACCCAACTTTTTGTCACACTCCTCCTCCCTTTGTTGTGTCAAATATTTAAGTCTTGCAGGTGTAGACCATGCAGACTTTATTGTAAAATATAACTGTGAAAATATAATACAAATGAAGCCATCCCATAGCTGTCGCATTTTAATCTGGGTTTGCCCTGATTAAAATGTGACAAGCTGCTTCGTTCTTGCTATATTTTCACTATAACAAGGTGTCAAATATGGTCTGCATTCACACCCAAATTAAATAAGTCAGAAAAGGGTGGAGCTAGTCCATACATAGAAGTGGGTTCATATTCAAAGTTATATAGAAAACTATTTTGAAACTCTGCATGTTGACTAAAAATGAAAAGACTATGCAAAAGGTTCTAAAGGTGTGATTTGTGTGTCATCATCCACGTTATATGATGAACCGGAGTGGTAGCCTAGAGACACAGCATCTGCCCCACAACCGGGAGGCCGGGGTTCAAATCCCGGCCGCGTCATGCCAAAGGCCATAAAAATCAAACTTTCTGCCGTCTAGCTTGGTGCGCAGCAAAAATGGAATGAAGGAGGGAAATGTTGGTTACCCAGCCACAGGGGATGCACAAGTCAATGTACTCCCTGTGCCGGTCCCAAGCCCGGATAAAAATGGGCAGGGTTGTGTCAGGAAGGGCATCCGGTGTAAAACTCAGCTCCAACCTATGGATATGGCAGATATATCGATGTCTGTCACAGCGACCCCACCAGAACGTGAGAATAAAGCTAAAAAAAGAAAAAAAAAATCCACATTTTATGATGGTTTGAATACTGCTTTTGACTGATATCATATTGACTTATTTTATGAGGAAAAAAGGTGGAGTCCTTGGATTTTACTATAACTTGATTGAAGCAATTAAAATATTTGTAAATTTTCAGCGGTGCAAATAGGTGTGTAATTATTAAATGTAACATTTCATAATTCAGATGTATAATGGCGAAACAAATAATGTAATTTTTTTCACAAAGTTTATAAAGTTTTTCCATTAAAAGTACATTTAATCCTCCCACACACATGCACGCATGCACACACCATGGTCTCACTGAATGGCAGCTGTACTGCTGTCACAGGATAATCTGGTGTACAGAGATGCTGCCAACGAAGAAACTAATAACATTAATCTGCATTTGTTTGTGTGTGTGTGGGGGGGGGGGGGGTTAAATCTTAACTGTATGAGAAATAAACATAAAGAGAGCACAAGCATTTGTCAGAATTTATTTACTTTAGCAAAACTTTGGCCAGGCATCAGCACGGTCACCTATTTTCCCCAGCCCCAAAGCACACCTGTAGCAGCTGCTGTTACAAATTAATCTAACAGCAGCTACGGACAAACACAACCCAACAAAATGGGTAGGAATAGAATTTACCGTTTTGGTGCTCTGGGTGAAAAAATTATAGACGAACCACTACACAGTAGAAGAATTCACAACGTTTATTTCGAGGTTACGTGAAAAACACGTTTTAATAATGAAACACATGCACATCTGTTTCGTCGTCGGCCTCCGTCGGTCTATGATGACCATGGAAGAGAATCCTAAACGTCTACTGTACTCTGCTGGAACAGCACCGCTTGTGGCTGAACAGGCCGATGCGCACCGGTGTTCTACCTTCCAGCGTTGGGCGTTGGTAGGATTCAAGCCTGGGCAGGAAGATATGGAGGACAAGATGTTGCCCATGCAGCATGTCCCCCCTCTCCATGTCACTGATGAATCCAAAGGAACAGCAGGGCTGCTACAGTTTGGCACCAGCGCCGTTGCAGGAGCTGCCAGAACGATGTTGAGCACAACAGAGAACTGCCTTAGGGGCTCCGACTCCGGATTTTTCCTCAGGGTTGACTCCCGAAGCCTTTCCTGTGACCGGGTGTGCCGCAAGGCAGCGGAGGTTTGAAATCAGGGTTTACCTTCCCCTAGATGGGCTACCTTCCCAGGTTGACGAGCCACCATCTACCCGAACCATCTGGTTTTAAGGCGCCAGAGATCCGCCCTCGCCCCTTCTCCTATTAGTAAAAGCAGTTCCGCCGGGCTTAGAGACTAAACCACACGGGCAGGCTAGGAGTTGGACTTAGTTGTCAGAGGCTTTTCGAGACGCACGCCGTAAGGAGCATTTTATGAACACTGGGAGCTTAACCCCAGTGCCGCTCCTGGCTATGACAACCTTGGAACCATCTGTTAAGATAAATAAACATCTGTTTACCTTCACCAATTAATACGCAACACCTGTATTGGACACATTTTGATCTAGGGTGTTCAGCAGTACCGACTAAACAGGTATGTTTTATAAACGCTTATTACTTTTGCACTTGACATTATTTAATTTGTTTACATGTGTGTGAAATGACAACAGACGTCTTCATGCTGACTGAGATGTTTAGCAGCAGTTACTGGCTACATTTAGAAGGGACTATTTTTTTCTCAGCTGTGCAAAATAACTGGTTAAACAAGCAAATCGTAATATTTTGTCCAGTACTGCTGCCATTTAATAAATTATGCTTGCAGAACTGTTGTATAAAAGCAACATTACACTTAAGTTCGTTATGGTATCATGAATCACACCAAGTTACTATATTCACAATGCCGAACTCATTCTCAAGTAATATTGCTTAATCAAGAGGCTGAATGGCTGTGCAGGGGTACTAAGGTGTGTTAGATGTTTCAGATGGTTCTGCAACTATTGACTTACTCAAACCAAACCTGGCCTTTCTTTAGCATGCTTACAATAAAACTGTAGTTGTGGATATAATGAGAATCATTATAAGATAAGCGTTTATTAGTCCCAAATGGAGAAACTCCAGGACTGCAAAAGCACAGGGATAGCAACACTCAGAGCAATAATTCAGAAGATAATAAGAGCAGTGAATATACAGAAATATACACAGTGCGGAGCATTGTAGCTAGATGGAATAAACAGCATAACGGTCTATTCAGTTGCCCATACATTATGTTTAGTGCCTAAGCACTGCCCGTACAAGCCCACTCAGTAAACTATCACGGACCAAGCAATCCATCCATCCATCCATCCATCCATCTTCTACCACTTTTCCGGAGGTCCGGGTCGCAGAGGCAGCAGTTCAAGCAGAGAAGCCCAGACTTCCCTCTCCCCAGCCACCTGCTCCTGCTCTTCAGAGGGGATACCAAGGCGTTCCCAGACCAGCTGGGAGACATAGTCTCTCCACCGAGTCCTGGGTCTGCCCCGGGGTCTCCTCCCAGTAGGACGTACCTGAAACACCTCAAGTGGGAGGCGTCCAGGAGGCATCCTAATCAGATGCCCATACCACCTCAACTGACTCCTTTCAATGTGGAGGAGCAGCGGTTCTACTCTGAGCCTCTCCTGGATGACTGAACTCCTCACCCTATCTCTGAGGGTGAGTCCAGCAATCCTACGGAGAAAGCTCATTTCAGCCGCTTGTATCCACGATCTCGTTCTTTCGGTCATTACCCAAAGCTCGTGACCATAGGTGAGAGTATATCAAAGTAAATGCTTTAAATTTTAGGAATTATTATGCTTTGAAATCAAGCAAATTACATATATAGTAAAAACCAAAAATAAATGCGTGTGGGTATTTGAAAACAATTTAAAATACAGTTATGTAGCGCAATTGTAAAATTACAAATAATTTAATCTGTAGATTTTCCTTTAATTATGCGTTTTTTAAGAATTTTTTTTTATTTTGATAAATAAATCTAAAAGTGTATACCTCACAGCTGAACTCCATTTCAGCGTCCATGGTGATAACTTTGACTTTAAAAGTCTTTGGCTGTTTCTTCTTCAGCCCTAGAATAGACATTCTGACTTCCTGACAAACCTGTGGAAAGATAAAACTGAGACACTTTCACGACAAAACGTGAATTTTTTGAATCATATGAGAGCCGTGAGGTATTTTCCCTATACAGTGAGAAAATACCTCACAGTTCAAGTGACTTCTTTATTATACCATGCGATTAAAATGAAGGTCAGCGTCATTACCAAGTGAGTAAAAAGTTGGAAACTTGTACCGTCCAGCAGGCTCGAGAGAGGCAGGGAGTTTTTTGTAGTCACACCGATGCTACGCTAACTCAGCGTTAGCTTTATGCCACAAAAACGGAGCACAAAAAGTTGGAGAAGGAGCGAAACTTTTGCGAGACCTCCATGGTAATTATGTCGAAATAAAAGACTTGCTAGAGTTAAAGCTGCTCCAGATTAAACATGGAAGCAACTTCGACAGCGGGGTTGCCAGTTGTGTTTAGCTGCTTAGCTTGTTAAGATTCAGGACTTTCCAGACTTTTGTTTTGACTTCAGCAACATGAGTAGCAGAGCGGGATAACTGCTACTGCGCATGCGCACCATCTTGGCGTCTGGGATGCCTCCTTCATGGCTGTCGGGATTATTCAAATCACAGTGTGTGCTTGTGAAAGCAGCACGACCCCGGTGTCATATGGGCAGAAAATACCTATTTGGTTCATTTGATTGTCTTTGACAACATATTTCTGTCACTGAAATGTAAATTCAAGGTTAAAATCTATAAATAAATAAATAAATTATTAGAAGTGAGAAATGCCAATTTAGACATTTGCTTTGAAAGTAATTGTAGAGGGTGCGAAGGAAAAGGATGTGGAGGCGAGGCACGAGTGTAGGTCAGCACAGATTCTTTATTTACCCTCTAACATGAGCACAGATTATTTACCCTCTAACATGAGTACAGCCTGCTGGCCCCAGTGAGGTCGCTGGGGCCCGGTTAGTCGTGGTGAGAGTAGAAGTGAGAGTAGTGAGAGTTGAGAGTGTAAGAGCTAAGAGAGAGAGATGAGGGAGAGCAGCTCTTTTATACTGTTATACATACAGAGAGAATGCATGGCACATTAGCATATCACTGCCATTGGTCAATACACATGATTAGCATGACATTGGTTGGCACAAACATGGCACAAAGATGCTTGCATTCAGTCCCGTCTGACTGACTCCTGTGGTTCTTTTGGTCGTGTGTCAATTGTCCTCTGCTTCCTCCGAGCCCCTGCTGGGTGACTGCTGGGTGTGAGGAATGCTTCAGAGAAATGTCCCAGAGGAATGTCTCCCCGCTGTGTTTAGTGTCACCACAATATATATATATATATATATATATATATATATATATATATATATATATATATATATATATATATATATTGTGGAGTGTGTAAATGACAAGGCAGATTTGTCTCAGGCAGTTTATTACACATCTCACACATGAGCATAGTAGAAGGAGGACATCTCAGACAGAACTCTTCTCTTAAATACTCAGGTCTTTCTACATATCAAAGGTCACATTGCATGCACTACCTTAATCCCTTAACATCCCCCTCGCAGTCTCTGGCACACAAAAGATCACACTTTCACAACTTCCTGTTATCTCCAAGGAAACTCTGCTCTTTGTTCTTATCTAAGATGCTACACATTATGTTTCCCCATGGGCGCCCCCCCCCCGAGCATATTGGATCGAACAAAAGAATAACAGTCCGTATACTGTGACAGAATCATTAAACATCAATCCACATGCTGCTTGGGCTTCAGGATTCACCGCCTCCGCGGCGCTGTCATGCTGGGGAGCTGCTGTTTGGGGGTGAAAACCTTTTGTCTGTCCCTGTGGGTGTTCTGGGGAAATTTTACTCTGGGAAGCTCTCCGTGGGGGTCTTCCACGCCGAGGGACCCTCGCCAACAGCACTTGCTCGTCCGCCACCACAAAAGCGGGTTTGAGTCTGTTAATGCCAACCTTTTCCCTCCTACCCCCCAAATCTAGCAAAAAATGCTTGTCCCCTGTTTCCAGCACTCTGAACGGCCCATCATAAGGTGGTCGCAGTGGGGGGCGATGTGCGTTGTGTCTGACAAAAACAAACTCCGAGTTTTTCAAAGTCTTAGGCACAAAAACACGTGGAAAACTGTGGTGAACAGGGCCCGGCAGCGTGCCTGTGTCAATGCTACGCTGCAACAGCTGAGACGGGGAGCTGGCCGGCGCAGGATTATCTGGAAGAAACTCCCCGGGCAGCCGAAGCAGCTGCGCAAAAACGAGTTCAGCCGGGGAAGCTTCCAAGTCCTCTTTAGGCGCAGAACGTAACCCCAATAAAACCCATGGTAGCTTGTCTACCCAATTTGCATCCATCAGTGACACCCTGAGAGCCGCTTTCAATGACCTATGAAAACGTTTGCATAACCCATTAGCCTGTGGATTGTACGTGGTTGTGCGGTGAATTGCGACACCCAGGCTGCGGGCCATTTGTTGACCAAAGTTCGGAAACAAATTGAGGGCCTCTGTCGGACGTAATGTCCGACGGGACTCCAAAACGCACCACTCATGCTGTTAAAAACGCGCGCGCCACCTCCTTGGCTGTGGTTGACGCCAGTGGAACCGCCTCAGGCCAGCGCGTGGTGCGGTCCACCATTGTCAGAAGGTGCGTGCACCCCTGTGATGGCGGAAGGGGGCCCACGAGGTCCACGTGAACATGGTCGAACCTCTTAGCCGGGATGTGAAACGGCTCCAAGGGAGCTCTCGTGTGTCTGTGTACTTTGGCTCGTTGGCACGCCATGCAGGCTGCTACCCGTTCTTTCACTTGTTTGTGAAGGCTTGGCCACACACATTTCTCTCCTACCATCTTGACCGACGCGCGCACTCCCGGGTGCGCTAAAGAATGAATCGAGTCAAAAACGCTGCGGCGCCACGCGGCCGGTACCACGGGACGCGGTCACCCCGTGGAGACATCGCAGATTAGGGGGGGCATACCGTCTTGCAGCACCCTGTTCTCCAGCCTTAACCCTGTTGGTCCAGACTGGAGCACGCGCACATCCGCGTCACTAACCTGCTCCGCAGCCATGGCTGGGTAATCTATCCCCACGCGGACCGGGGCAGCCACGGCACGCGAGAGGCAGTCTGCCACTACATTCAGTTTACCTGACACATGCTGAATATCAGTAGTAAACTCTGAGATCGCGGCCAGCTGTCTCTGCTGCCGGCCCGACCACAGTTCTGAAACCTTGGCCATCGCGAATGTTAGTGGCTTGAGGTCAACGGACGCGGTGAAACAGCGTCCTTCCAGCCAGAACCGGAAGTGGCGAATGGCCAAGTGGAGAGCCAGCAACTCCCTGTCGAATGCGCTGTATTTACATTCACTATCGCGCAAAGTCCTGCTGAAAGAGGCGAGCGGCTGCCAAGCCCCGGCTACACGTTGCTCCACGACCACTCCTATGACCACATCTGACGCGTCAGTAGTGAGCACTATGCGGGCCGTTGGGTCTGGATGTGCCAACAACGCAGCATTTGCCAGGGCTGCCTTGACTTCCGAGAACGCCCGCTCTCGCTCCGGGGACCATTCAGTCTTATTCGCGGGTTTCTGTTTTTTGAGCGCGGCGTACAGTGGTTGCATGAGCTGCACTGCGCGGGGGAGGAAACGGTTATAAAAATTCACCATTCCCAAAAACTCCTGTAACACCCTGACCGTTTGCGGTCGGGGAAAATCTGCTACCGCGCGCACTTTGTCAGGCAGCGGAACCGCTCCTTCGGGAGAGACGCGGTGCCCCAAGAAATCGATCTGCGTCACCCCGAACTGACACTTCGCTGGGTTGATTATTAAACCGTGCTCTCCCAACCTCTGGAAAACTGCTGTGAGGTGGGTTTCGTGTTCGTCTTCGGATGCGCTGGCTACCAAGATATCGTCCAGGTAGACGAATACGAAAGGGAGATCGCGCAGCACCGCATCCATCATGCGTTGGAACGTCTGTGCCGCCCCTTTAAGCCTGAATGGCATGCGCAAAAACTCAAATAGACCAAACGGAGTTATCACCGCTGTTTTGGGTATGTCCTCAGCGCGCACTGGAACTTGGTGGTAACCGCGGACCAAGTCTATTTTAGAAAAAAACGCGCGCCCCTGCCAAGTGAATGGAAAAATCCTGGATGTGAGGAATTGGGTAGCGGTCGTGCACTGTGGCGTTGTTCAACCTGCGGAAATCCCCGCAAGGCCGCCACGAACCGTTAGCTTTAGGGACCATGTGTAGCAGGGAAGCCCATGGGCTGTTTGAACGCCTGATGATGCCCAACCTCTCCAGGTTGGCGAACTCCTCACGCGCTATGGCCAGTTTAGCTGCGTCCAAGCGCCGAGGTTTTGCAAAAATGGGCGGCCCGGTGGTGGTAATAAAATGTTCCACCCCGTGTTTAGCGACGGCTGCTGAAAATGTCGGGACCGTGAGTGCTGGGAACTGAGTGAGCAGTGTGTGGAACTTACTGCTTGCAGCTGTGACGTTGGCTTGTGCTGTTGGCCGGGACGCTCGAGCTGTACAGGGAATAGAATCAAAAGACAGTGCATTAACCAGGCGCCTGTTAGCGACATCAACCAACAAACCATGTGAGCACAAAAAATCAGCCCCCAATATATTGAAATTCAATGCTGCTATGACAAAAGTCCACTCAAATGCACGGCTGTGTAGTGACAGAAGTAGAGTCCTCTCACCAAAGGTCTTAATCTCCGAGCCGTTTGCTGCTGCCATCTGGGGGCTGCTGGAACCTGCCAGCCAGTCGGCGTAGGACGGCATGATGAAACTCAACTGTGCGCCGGTGTCCACGAGGAAATGCCTCCCCGAGCATGTGTCCGTCAAGTAGAGCAGCTTGTTCTCCTCCCCGAGGGCCGCAGCTGCTACCGACCCCCGGTCTTGGCGTTTCCCAAGCGCTTGAACTGGCACGGTGGTATACATTTCCGTGCCTTCTTTGCAAAGCGGCGATGGTAGAAACAAAGGATGTCTCCTCCGCGTTCCTTGGCCCCCGCCGCTGCTGTCGTCGGTGGTTCTGCTACCGCCGTCAATGGCTCCTCCCCCTCTCCGGCCATTGTGCCGAGCTCCGTCGCTGCCGCCGTGGTCGTGAGCTCTCTGCTGGCCATGATGATCCGGTGTGCTTCCTGGGCCAGCGCACGGTAGTCCCGCTTGGCTAGCAACGGCGAATTGGCCAGGGCCGCTCTCGTTGCTGACGGAAGGTTCCGGAGGAAGAGGTGGGTAAAAATGAAGTGGTCATCATCCGAGCCCTTCAACCTCAGCATCCTCTCCATCAGGTCAATAGCCATGCAATCTCCTAACCCGGTCTGCATCAGGAGTCTCTCTGCTCTCTCCTCAACGGAGAGTGTGTAGTGCTGGATAAGCGCGGCCTTCAACGCACCGTATTTGTCGCTGGTTGGTGGCTGGTCCAGCAGGCTCTCCACATGCTGAGCCGTGTGGGTGTCGAGCTTTGCGACCACATGGTAGAATTTTGTGTCATCCACCGATATCCCCCGGAGGACGAACTGCGCCTCAACCAGGTGGAACCAGGAGCGCGGATTGTGCTGCCAAAAATCCGGTAGCTGGATTGCAACGGCATACGCTTGGCTGGGGGCTCCCAACAAGGCTGGCTCCGGGGGACTCTCTGCGTGTTGTGTGCTTCGTCTTGGGTCACCAGTGTGGAGTGTGTAAATGATGAGGCAGATTTGTCTCAGGCAGTTTATTACACATCTCACACATTAGCATAGTAGAAAGAGGACATCTCAGACAGAACTCTTCTCTTAAATACTCAGGTCTTTCTACATATCAAAGGTCACATTGCATTCACATCAAAGGTCACATTGCATGCACTTCCTTAATCCCTTAACATCCCCCTCGCAGTCTCTGGCACACAAAAGATCACACTTTCACAACTTCCTGTTATCTCCAAGGAAACTCTGCTCTTTGTTCTTATCTAAGATGCTACACATTATGTTTCCCCATGGGCGGCCACAATATATATATATATATATATATACTGTATATATATATATATATATATATATATATTGTAGCACCTTGTGTGAGCCAGATTATCTAGCATCTCAGACAGGAGACAGTGGATAAGCATGGGAGAACAAAGAGCAGGAGGTTCCTGGTGAGATAGCAGGAAGGAGTCAGGGATGAAGGGGGTTGAATGCAGTGTGATGCAAATGTCGTGTTGTGTGTGATGTAAATGCCATGAAACTTAAGAGGAGAGTTTGTGCTTAAATGTTCAGTCTGTTCTTTGCTTGAAAGATGTGAGTGTGTAATAATTTGTCTGAAATGAATCTGCCTCTGATTTCACACACTCCACACTGGTGACCTAAGACGTATTATGGAACACGAGGCAAGATCCCCGGAACCGGCCCGGTCAGGAAGCTACAGCGAGGTGGCAGCCATCCCACAGACAGCCCGGACTGGAACCTGCAGCCACGCGTGTGCAGTTTCAGTCAAGCTACTGGATTTCTGGCAGCACAGCCCACGCTCTTGGTTCCACCTCACCGAGGCCCAGTTCGCCCTCCGGGGAGTAACGGCAGATGATACCAGATTCTACCATGTGGTCGCAGTGCTCGACACCCGCACAGCTCAGCAGGTAGCGAGCCTGCTCGATCAGCCACCAGCCAGCAGTAAATACGAGGCTCTCAAGGCTGCGCTCATCCAGCGCGACACGCTCTCGGACTGTGAGAGGGCAGAGAGGCTCCTGACGCGGACCGAGTTAGGAGATGGTTTGGCCATAGACCTGATGGAGAAGATGCTGGCGTTAATGGGCACGGACGACGGGCACTTTCTGTTTGCCCACCTCTTCCTCCGGAACCTTCCGACAGTGGCGAGAGCGGTTCTGGCCAATTCACCATGGCTGGCTGCGCGCGACTACCGTGCGCTAGCCCAGGAGGCAGACCGGATCATCCTCATCACCAGGGCGATCACAGTCAACGCGGCAGCGGCGGAGCCCAGCGAGACGACCAGAGGAGGCGAGGAGCCACCGACGGTAGCAGCACGGGGGCCAAGGAGCGCCAGAGAGACACGCTCTGTTTCTACCACCTCCGCTTCAGAGAGAACGCACGCAGATGTGCGCCACCGTGCCAATTCAAGCGCTCGGGAAAACGCCAAGGCCGGGGGTCGGTAGCAGCTGCGACCCTCGGTGAAGAGAACAAGCTGCTCTACTTGACGGATGCACGCTTGGGGAGGCATTTCCTCATGAACACCAGAGCCCAGAAGAGCTTCATCTGGCCAACCTATGCTGACCGGCTGGCAGGATCTAGCGCCCCCGGGATGTTGGCAGCAAACGGCTTGGATATTAAGACCTTTGGTGAGAGGACTCTGCTCTTATCTCTACACGGCCGTACATATGAGTGGACTTTTGTCGTAGCAGCACTGAATTACCATATCCTGGGGGCTAATTTTCTGTGGGCACATGGTTTATTGGTTGATGTTGCTAACAGGCACCTGGTTAATGCACTGTCCTTTGACTCTCTCCCCTGTATAGCTCGAGTGACCCAGCCAACAGCACAAGCCAACATCACAGCTACAGGCGGTAAGTTCCACACACTGCTCACTCAGTTCCCAGCACTCACGGTCCCGACGTTTTCGGCGGCCATCGCTAAACACGGGGTGGAGCACTTTATCACCACCTCCGGGCCGCCCGTTTTTGCAAGACCTCGGCGCTTGGACGCAGCTAAACTGGCCATAGCGCGTGAGGAGTTCGCCAACCTGGAAAGGTTGGACATCATCAGGCACTCGAACAGCCCATGGGCATCCTCGCTACACATGGTCCCTAAGGCTGGGGGATCGTGGCGACCATGCGGGGATTTCCGCAGGTTGAACAACGCCACAGCGCACGACCGCTACCCAATTCCCCACATACAGGATTTTTCCATTCACCTTGCCGGAGCACGCATTTTTTTCCAAAAATAGACCTGGTCCGCGGTTACCACCAAGTCCCAGTGCACGCTGAGGACGTACCCAAAACAGCGGTTATAACTCCGTTTGGTCTATTCAAGTTCCTGCGCATGCCATTCAGGTTAAAAGGAGCGGCACAGACGTTCCAGCGCATGATGGATGCAGTGCTGCGCGATCTCCCGCTTGTGTTCGTCTACCTGGACGATATCCTGGTAGCCAGTGCGTCCGAAGACGAACACGAAACCCACCTCACGACGGTTTTCCGGAGGTTGGAGGAGCACGGGTTAATAATCAACCGTACACCGCGCTCAAGAAACAGAAACCCACGGATAGGGTCGAATGGACCCCGGAGCGAGAGCGGGCGTTCTCGAAAGTTAAAGCAGCCCTGGCAAACGCCGCACTGCTGGCGCATCCAGACCCGACGGCCCACATAGCGCTCACCACCGACGCTTCAGACGTGGCCATAGGGGCTGTCGTGGAGCAGCGCGTCACCGGGGCTTGGCAGCCGCTTGCCTTTTTCAGCAGAACTTTGCGCAACAGCGAACGTAACTACAACGCGTTCGACAGAGAGTTGCTGGCTCTTCACCTGGCCATACGCCACTTCCAGTTCTGGCTGGAAGGGCGCAGCTTCACCGCGTTCGTGGACCACAAGCCACTGACATTCGCGATGGCCAAGGTTTCAGAACCGTGGTCGGGCCGGCAGCAGAGACAGCTGGCCGCGATCTCAGAGTTTACTACCGATATTCAGCATGTGTCTGGTAAACTGAATGTAGTGGCGGACTGCCTCTTGCGCGCCGTGGTGGCCCCGGTCTGTGTGGGGATAGATTACGCAGCCATGGCTGCGGAGCAGATTAGCGATGCAGACGTGTGCGCGCTCCAGTCTGGACCAACAGGGTTAAGGCTGGAGAGCAGGGTGCTGCAGGATGGCGGCCCCTCCCCCAATCTATAATGTCTCCACGGGTCGCCCGCGTCCGGTGGTCCCGGCCGCGTGGCGCCGCCGCGTGTTTGAGTCGGTTCACACTCTGGTGCACCCAGGAGTACGCGCGTCAGTCAAAATAGTGGGAGAGAAGTTTGTGTGGCCAAGCCTATGCAAACAAGTGAAAGAGTGGGCTGCAGCCTGTGTGGCGTGCCAACGAGCCAAGGTACACAGACACACGAAGGCTCCCTTGGAGCCGTTTCGTATTCCGGCTAAGAGGTTCGACCATGTTCATGTGGACCTCGTGGGCCCCCTCCCGCCATCACAGGGGTGCACGCACCTTCTGACAGTGGTGGACCGCACCACGCGCTGGCCAGAAGCGGTTCCGCTGGCGGCAACCACGGCCGCAGACGTAGCGCGCGCTTTTTTAACAGCATGGGTGGCGCGTTTTAGAGTCCCGTCGGACATTACGTCCGGCAGGGGCCCTCAATTTGTTTCCGAACTCTGGTCCGCGATGACCCGCAGCCTGGGTGTTACAATTCACCGCACAACCGCGTACAACCCACAGGCCAATGGGTTATGCGAGCGTTTTCATAGATCACTGAAAGCAGCACTCAGGGCTTCATTGACGGATGCAAATTGGGTAGACAGGCTTCCGTGGGTTTTATTGGGGTTGCGCTCCGCGCCGAAAGAGGATCTGGAAGCTTCCCCGGCAGAGCTCGTTTTTGCGCAGCCACTACGGCTGCCTGGGGAATTTCTGCCAGATAATCCCGCGCCGAGCAGCTCCCGGTCTCAACTTTTGCAGCGTAGCGCAAACACAGGCACGCTGCAGGGTCCTGCCCACCACAGTTTTCCGCATGTTTTCGTGCCTAAAACTTTGAAGAGCGCGGAGTTCGTGTTTGTCAGACACGACGCCCACCGCCCTCCATTGCGCCCACCCTATGATGGACCGTTCAGAGTGCTGGAAACAGGGGATAAGCATTTTTTGCTAGACTTGGGGGGTAGGAGGGAAAAAATTGGCATAGACAGACTCAAACCTGCTTTCGTTGTGGCGGACGAGCAAGTGCTGTTGGCTAAGGCCCCTCGGCGTGGAAGACCCCCACGGAGAGCTCCCCAGGGAAACAATTCGCCAGAGCAGCCACACGGACAGACCGAAGTGCCCCCCCCCCCAGCCACAGCCCACCCGCAGTCAGACACACTCCCAGCAGCCCCCCACCGGCACAGCAGCACCGTGGAGGCGGTAAACCCCAGTTATAGCAGATACGGGAGGAGACAGAAGCCCAAGCAGCATGTGGACTGATATTCAATTGTTCTATCACAGCATGTGGTCTGTTATTCTATTGTTCTATCTAAGATCCTGGGGGGGGGGGGGTGTAGCACCTTGGGGGAGCCAGATTATCTAGCATCTCAGACAGGAGACTGTGGATAAGCATGGGAGAACAAAGAGCAGGAGGTTCCTGGTGAGATAGCAGGAAGGAGTCAGGGATGAAGGGGGTTGAATAAGATAAGATAAGATAAGATAAGCCTTTATTAGTCCCACAACGGGGAAATTCCAGGATTGCAACAGCACAGGGATAGCAACACTCAGAGCAACAATCAGAAGGCAAGAAAAAAAACAAGCAAGCAAGAGCAGCTAATATACATATGTACGTATTACTATAAAATATATATATATACACACACACACAGACACACAGTGCAGAGCATTGTAGCTGGATGGAATAAATATATGAATATATGAACACACAGTGCAGAGCATTGTAGCTAGATGGAATAAATATGTAAATATATAAACCCCCACAGTACGGAGCATTGCAGCTAGGTGGAATAAATATGCAAGTATATAAACACACACAGTGCGGAGCAATGTAGCTAGATGGAATAATATGTAGATATATAAATATATAAACACACCCAGTGCTGAGCATTGTAGCTAGATGGAATAAATATGTAAATATATAAACACACACAGTGCAGAGCATTGTTGCTAGATGGAATGAAACAGCATAACCGTCTACTTAGTTATCCTACATGGTATGATTATGTGCCCATACATATTCTCACCCTCCATAGCGACCGGTATGTTCCTAGTTGTATGCCGGAGGGGACCATTGTGTAAGTCTATTGCATCTTTTGCATTCAAAAAACTATTAGTTTGTTACGTCTTTTTGCTATCTCTGCGAGCAGCCCTGCTTAGGTTGTACAGTCTGACAGCCGTTGGTAGGAAGGACCTACGAAACCTCTCGGTTGTGCACCTGGGATGATGTAGTCTGCTGCTAAATGAGCTCCTCAGTGCATCCAGTATGTCCTGCATAGGGTGGAACTCGGACTCCAGCAGAGATGACAGTTTAGCCACCGTCCTTCTCTCTCCTATCTCCTCCATCGGATCAAGGCGCTGCCCCAGGACAGAGCTAGCTTTCTTAATCAGTTTGTTCAGTCTCTTCCTATCGGCTGCAGTAATGCCACTGCCCCAGCAGACCACTCCAAAAGTGATGGCTGATGCCACCACCGTGTCATAGAATGACTTCAGCAGCGCCCCTTGTACACCAAAAGACCTGAGTCTCCTCAGCAGGAACAGCCTGCGCTGTCCCTTCTTGTAGAGTGCATCAGTATTGTGTGACCAGTCTAGTTTATTGTTCAGATGAACACCCAGGTACTTATAGGATGTCACCATCTCGATGTCTGTTCCCTGTATATTTACTGGTACTGTGAGGGGCTGCCCATGCCTGCGGCAGTCCACCACCAGCTCCTTAGTTTTCCTCGAGTTGATCTGGAGGCAGTTCCGATGGCACCAGTCCACGAAGTCCTGGATAAGCCCTCTGTACTCAGCTTCATCTCCATTGGAGATGAGGCCAACGATCGCAGAGTCATCAGAGAACTTCTGTAGATGGCAGTGTGTTGTGTTGTGTGAGAAGTCCGCAGTATAAAGAGTGAACAGGAAGGGAGCCAGCACCGTTCCCTGGGGGGCCCCCGTGCTACTGATGATCGTGTCGGACACACAGTCCCGGGTTCTCACAAACTGAGGCCGGTTCGTGAGGTAGTCCAGGATCCATGATGACAGGTGCTGGTCCACCCCTGCGCGCAGCAGCTTGTCCTTCAGGATCATCGGTTGGATGGTGTTGAAAGCACTGGAGAAGTCAAAGAACATGATCCTCACCATATTCCCGGGCTTCTCCAGGTGGGACAGAGAACGGTGAAGGAGGAAGATCACCGCATCCTCCACCCCAATGCCATGCTGGTAGGCGAACTGGAGTGGATCCATCGCTGGTTCCACCAGGGGGCGGAGGTGAGCAAGGATCAGTCTCTCCAGGGTCTTCATCAAGTGGGACGTCAAGGCCACCGGTCTGTAGCTGTTCAGGTCTTTGGGGTGGGAAGTTTTTGGTACAGGTACCACACAAGATGTTTTCCACAGCTGTGGTACCCTCCCCAGTTTCAGGCTCATGTTGAAGATATACGTCACAATCCCACACAGCTGGTCTGCACAGGACTTGAGGAGCTTTGCGCTGATGCCGTCCGGTCCCGGCGCCTTCCTCGCCTTGATCTTCCTCAGCTCCGTCCTCACCTGGGTCCTGGTCAGGGTCAGGATGGGGGGCTGTGTGTTGGGAGTGGGGGGGTGTTGGTGGAGTGGGGAGTGGGCAGCAGGACTTGATTTCTTTAGAGGCAGCAGTGGTTGTTGTGCAGTCAGGGGGGAGGGCGGTTGGTCAAATCTACTGAAAAACAGATTCAGGTTGTTCGCCCACTCCCTGCCCCCTGTGGCCTGGGGGGAGGTATTCTGGAGCCCCGAGATGGTTTTGAGGTTTCTCCAGACCCCGCTGATGTCGCTCTGTTGCAGCTTGTCCTCCATCTTCTTCCTGAAGCTGTCCTTGCCTTCTCTGATCTTTCTCCTCAGCTCCCTCTGTACGGACTTCAGCATCTCCCTGTTCCCCGACCTGAAGATCCTCTTCTTCTCTCTCAGAAGTGTTTTTATCTCAGGGTTGATCCAGGGTTTGTTGTTTGAGTGACGCCGTATGGTCTTGGTAGGAACGGATTTGTCCACACAGAAGCTGAGGTAGCCCGTGAAGGTGTGAATGAGGCCATCGATGTCCTCACCATGTGGATCGCAGAGCTGCTTCCAGGCGGTGGCTTCAAAACAGCCCTTTAGGGTGTCCATTGTCTCCTCAGACCATAACTCCACAGTGTGCATGGCATGAATGCAGTCTGTTCTTTGCTTGAAAGATGTGAGTGTGTAATAAATCGTCTGAAATGAATCTGCCTCTGATTTCAGACACTCCACTATATATATATATATATATATATATATATATATATATATATATATATATACATACTGTATATATATATATATATATATATATATATATATATATATATATATATATATGCAGACTCTCAGCTGTAATTTGAGAGTATTCACATCCAAATTGGAGCAAGGGTTTAGGAATTACAGCTCTTTAATTCGTAGCCGCCTCTTTTTCAAGGGACCAAAAGTAATTGGACAATTGACTCAGAAGGCTGCAAAAAAAAAAATAACAAGGCTGCATGGGCTCTTCCCTCGTTAACCTGTCATCGATTAAGCAGTTAAAAGGTCTGGAGTTGATTCCAGGTGTGGCGTTTGCATTTGGAAGCTGTTGCTGTGAACACACAACATGCTGTCAAAGGAGCTCTCAATGGAGGTGAAACAGACCATCCTGAGGCTGAAAAAAAAGAAGAAATCCATCAGAGAGATAGCAGAAATGTCAGGAGTGGCCAGTTGCAAATTAGCTAATAGCTATACACTCTATGTGCAACACATCAGATTGATTGTCTTTGATTAATTGTCTATGTCAAATAAACTAATCTACTACTACTACTACATCAACAGTGAGACGCAGGGCTCACTCCAGCGCGCTGCCACAGTGCTGAGTGAGCTTCGTGATGGAGGATGAATAAAGCACCCTTTTAACCTTCAGTTCACCGTGTCCGCCTGCACTTATTTGATCCTTGCCTCCACACTGGTGACCCTTATTCGTATCCTCCACTATATATATATATATATATATATATATATATATATATATATATATATATATATATATATATATACTGTATATATATATATATATACACACAGTATGTGGACAAAGTCCAATTTTCATTGGAAAGTTGGACTCTGCCAGGGCTGCCCTTTGTCACTGATCTCGTTCATAATTTTTATGGACAGAACTTCTAGGCGCAGCCAAGGAACAGAAGGTGTCATGTTCAGTGACCATAGGATCTCATCTCTACTGTTTGCAAATGATGTTATCCTGTTGGCTTCATCGAGCAATATCTACAGGTCTTACTGGGATGGTTTGCTGCTGAGTTTGAAGCGACTGGGTTGAGAACAGCCTTGAGCTACAGATTAACCTTTTTT
The DNA here is from genome assembly GCA_020510985.1 of Pholidichthys leucotaenia. Taxonomy (NCBI): domain Eukaryota; kingdom Metazoa; phylum Chordata; class Actinopteri; order Cichliformes; family Pholidichthyidae; genus Pholidichthys; species Pholidichthys leucotaenia. The sequence continues at coordinate 400,420,776 of CM035844.1, read as the reverse complement.
GAAGGTAGTCTGGGTTAGGATGCGAAGTCTGGATCACTTTTTCACTTTGACATTGCAAGCAGGCCTTGGCAGAGGTATGCACTCCCTGAGTGCCCTCTTGTTTTAACAAGTTATGGATGAAAACAGTTACAAGAAGTTATGAATGGCTGAAAACAAGTGCTGTGGAGTTTTGTTTTCCTGCCAGTCTGCATTGAGGGAATAACCAACCACTTCCTGGTCCATGTTTGCTGCAGCTGCAAGGTCTGTGAATCTTTTAGTCTTTTTTTTTTAATCTTTTCTTACTTGAAATAAAAAAAAGAAAGTCTAACCTTTTTTAAAATTTCACTCATCTATCTTGACTATGAAAAAAGACGCCCCCCCACACCGTTATCTCGTTTGTATTTTAAAGTGACACATCAGTGAAAATCTTTTTTTTTTCTTGTTAGCATGCCGATAACATGTTTTTTTTAAATGACTTTCAAGATATCTAGACTGAAATCTCTCTTATGTGTCATGTCTGTGTTTTTCTTCTGGGAAACTTCAGTTAAGTTCTTTCCAGTTCAGACCACAGGGTTTGGACAAAGGTTTTTGTGATGTCACTATAACAGGTGAACCAATCAGAACTAAGCACTGAGTGTTTAAATTTGCCATTTTGCAGACTTCTGTGTCCTGGTGGGTGGTGATGTGGGTAGACCTAATTAAATCCTTCCATCTGATGGAGGAGGAAGAGGGAAAAGATTTTTACAAGCAACTGTAAGTCAATGAAAGTTTTTTTTTTTTTTTGTGGAAAAAAGGGCATAAGATACAATTTAGATTTGTTTTAAGGGCATTTATATCCACTGCAGTGCATCTTAAAAATGAAACTCAAATAACCACCCATTTTTTGTCTTTAGACACGTATTTCCAAAAAGAAAAGTTAATGACCAAAAGATACACAGACTTTTTATCCCTGAACAAAGCTACAATACACAAAATGCCAGTGACACGAAAATCATGCCACATACAAACTTATATAAAGAGTAAATAATAAAAAACTGTTGGTAAAAAGACCTACAGGTTAATACAACTTGTTCAAAATACCAAATGTTTTCTAAAACATTTTAAATATTTATAAGATAGCCTGTCCCCAACCTCTCTGGGTTGGGGACAGGCTCCTGCCCCAAGTGGAGGAGTTTAAGTATCTTGGGCTCTTATTCACAAGTGAGGGGAGAATGGAGCGAGAGATTGACAGACGGCTTGGAGCAGCATCTGCAGTGATGTGGATGTTGTACCGGTCTGTTGTGGTGAAGAGGGAGCTGAGCTCTAAGGCAAAGCTGTCGATTTACCGATCAATCTACGTTCCTACTCTCACCTATGGTCACGAGCTTTGGGTAATGACCGAAAGAATGACATCATGGATACAAGCGGCTGAAATGAACTTTCTTTGTAGGATTGCTGGACTCACCCTCAGAGATAGGGTGAGGAGCTCAGTCATCTGGGAGAGGCTCAGAGTAGAACCGCTGCTCCTCCACATTGAAAGGAGCCAGTTGAGGTGGTATGGGCATCTGATCAGGATACATCCTGGACGTCTCCCTCTTGAGGTGTTTCGGGCACGTCCCGCTGGGAGGAGACCCCGGGGCAGACCCAGGACTCGGTGGAGAGACTATGTCTCCCAGCTGTCCTGAGAACGCCTTGGTATCCTCTCTGAAGAGCTGGAGCAGGTGGCTGGGGAGAGGGAAGTCTGGGCTTCTCTGCTTAAACTGCAACCTGGACCTCCGGAAAAGCGGTAGAAGATGGATAAGATAGCTTTGATTGTGGAATGAATGTTATTCATGTAGCTATTGAGTATTTGCTCTAATCACCTTTAAAATGCTTATACATAATTTTCATATGCATTAGACAGGTTTAAAATTCTGAAAAAGTTATATTTCCGTGCATCATAGCTTTATTTACATGAAAACGTGCACTGAATATTAGAGGACAGTTGATGAGTAGTTTGAAATCAGAATTAATTCAAAATCTATAATCTTAATCATAATCTGAGTGTGTAATGAATATCATATATGAAAATGTGTCTTTCTTTTAATTTGAAAAAAAAAATGTTTTTTTATTTTTTGAGATGCATAATTTTATATATGCATAAATGAGGTTTAAAATATCAAATACATATTTTATGTGCATGACAAAAGTATTTTACAAGTAAAGTATAAGAAAATACTAGCGAACATCTGGTATGTAGGCAGGGGTAGGAACCTTTCTGTGTGGACTTTGCATGTTCTCCCTGTGCTGCGTGGGTTTGCTCCGGGGGCTCTGGTTTCCTCCCACAATCCAAAGACATGCATGCTAGGTTAATTGGTTGTTCTAAATTGTCCCTAGATATCCGTCTCCTATAGGCCCTTAGAATAGAGGGTTAGTACTAGTGAAGCGCTGTGAGTGGTCTTTGAGACTAGAAAAGCTCTGTATAAGTACAGGTCCTTATCCCCATATCCCTATAAATCGGAGCTTTTATCGAGGAGCTGGGATGCCAAAAACATGCAAGCTAGGTAAACTGGCATCAAACTGGGGATTCTAAATTGTCCTTAGGTCTGACTGTGAGAGTGAATGGTTGTCTGTCTGTCTGTGTTGGTCCTGTGATGGACTGGCGATCTGTCCAGGGTGGACCCTGCCTCTAGACTCCAGCCCCCCGCCACCTGAAAAGGATGGGCTGCACGGTGGCGCAGTGGTTAGCACTGCAGCAGCACAGTTTACCCTTGGCCGGGGGATTGTGGGGATCGTGGGATCGTGGGTTCGATCCCAGCCCCCGACCAACAGTGATCTGTGTGGAGTTTGCATGTTCTCCCCGTGTTGCGTGGGTTTACTCCGGGATTTCTCCGGTTTCCTCCCACATGCCAAAAACATGCATGTTAGGTTAATTGGCTGTTCTAAATTGTCCCTAGATATTTGTTTCCTATAGGCCCTTGAATAGAGGGTTAGCATTAATGAAAGTGCTTTGAGTGGTCTTTGTGACTAGAAAAGCGCTATATAAGTGCAGGTTAGTTAGTTAGATTAAGCGGAAGAAGATGGATGGATGGATGGATGGATGGGTGGGTCACATCTCCAGCAGCGTGGATGGGGTTTACTTCACTGTCCCACCGGTCCCACCTAGCAACATGGTGGTGCTCGGACACGCTGGGCACACGTCACAGCGGTATGGCGCTATGAACTGTGGGTAATTGCTTTACATCACGGATAGGGGGTCATAAAAGGCTCAAAAGTCAGCCCTCAGCTTGGATAACAGACTGTGTAAAAACTTGAACGCGTCTCCAAATCCACGAGCAAGGGTGGAGCACATAGACTGGATTCGGTTCTCCTGTCTAAAGTGGACCGTGAGCTCGGCAGAATCGGTGTGAGAGGTAGGAGCCGGCGCGGACTGCTGCTAGCAACCAAATCCCTCCAGGGTGACCAGCAGATCGTGTCATTTATAAGAGGTTAGATTCCCGAGGATCAGTAATGTCGTGTTATTAAAACACTGCGTGAGTCCAACTGTAGTTTTTAACGTCACTTTTTATTGCACCAAATGTCAACCTCCTGCTAGTCTGTCACTCTCCCGCCAGTCGCCCCCGTGACGTCATCCCTGCGCGACTTTGTAGTTCTTTCTAAATAACTCAATTACACCACAAGTAATATCATAATCTTACTGTACAGTGTGTGGATGTGCTGAGAACAAAGTTCTCTTATCGTCAAACTGGAGAAACTAGTTGCTTCAGTTATTTTTTCTTTATTGTCTCATGTGACAATGTAAAGGTAGTCAAATTTCAAAACACTTTCTTTAGGTTAAGTAATCCCTGTTTATTTAGTTTGACAAATACCTATAATAAATGTAAATTGCATTTTGCATTTTCAGTTTATTGAGAGTTAATTTGACTGCCATTGTTAGGCCAAATCAGAAAAAGTTAGTAAGTAAGCTGCACTGTTATTGAAGTGAAGTACAGTTGCCTGTATGCATAAGAATTAATAGTAATCTGGTGATTTATATGGGCAATAATGCATAACTTGTTGTGACTACATGACTTTATTGTCCTTTATTTTTTTAGCAGTGCTTTCTAAATAATGGCAGCTGTCACTAACACTATTGAAAATGTGAGAGCGGTTATTATGTCGGCCCATAACAGCAGCACTGCAAGAGAAAAGGTTGGCTTCTATAACTCCTGGGCAGAGAACTATGAACAAGTAAGATAATATTACTCTGACTGTTTGTCCAATCACTTTCTTTATTACTCTTTCCTATCACTGCCTGTATGAATGTCAGTATCATGGACAATATTTTTTACCTCCGCCAAGGAGGTAATGTTTTTTTTTGTCTGTTTGTTTGCCTGTTAGCAACATTACTCAAAAAGTAGGGAACAGATTTCAGTGAAAATTTCAGGGAAGGTTGGAAATGAACCAAGAAACAAACAATTGGTTTTTGGTGTTGATCCAGATCACTAGCCATGTTTACATGGACACAAGTAACCAAATTAAAAGCCTGATAAGAATAAAAATGCTTCATGTAAACACGCCAATCTGAATATTTTGACCCGATCACAGTCATTCGGATCAAAATTTCCTTCTGATTGAGACAGGTGGGTTATGCCAATTGTTAATCCGATTGCTGTGCATATAAATACTTATTCCAAAGTTTGGGTAGAAAATATGTTTACTGCGCATGTCTGTACGTCAGCCACATGTCGACGTGACGTATTTCCGCTTTTACAGCAGCTGGTGAAAGACATGGCAGGAGTAAAACAGAACTGGTCTGTATCGTCCTGCTGTCTGTCTCTGTCCGTCATATGCAAATGTATTTTACTGCTGGACTTGTAGCTTCATTACAGAGACCAGCGGAAGTAAAAGTGCAGTCTGAATAACACAGTACAGGTCCATTTCAAAAAGAGAAAGACACGAAGCGGGGTTTGTTTACATCGGAAGTTGCTTCTTCTTCTACTGTCTCCGGAATATCAGATAATTGTGCGCGTGTCAAAATGATTTAGTCCATTCAAACATGTGACACGTGTAAATGCACGTCCTAATCAGATCAGCTTTTTCAGGATCCATGTGAACAGTACAGTTCTGATCTGAACTGTAATCAGATTGAAGAAATTTAGCACATGTAACTGTGGCTACTGTCTGGATCCAGGAATTTTTAAAAAATGAATGATTGTTTTATTCATGTTGCGCTTTTCATGTACTTTCCCTTTAAGACGTGTCCGTGGGCATGTATTTCAGCACCCCAGAAGCACTACCCTCTTAGTGTTGTTTGGAAGCAGTCAAACACTGCAGAAAGAGTAAAACAGCTTGTGACAGAAAAACAAATGTGGTCTCCATCCACATAGCATGTGATGATTGACTCTTTATTTCATCTATAGATGCCAAGAAAAAGTGAGCAAAGTGCACGGTTTAAGATCTGCCCGCCGAGTTACAGTATCTCACAGAAATGAGTACATCCCTCACATTTTTGTAAATATTTTATTATATCTTTTCATGGGACAACACTGAAGATATGACACTTTGATACAATGTAAAGTAGTCAGTGTACAGCTTGTATAACAGTGTAAATTTGCTGTCCCCTCAAAATAACTCAACACACAGCCATTAATGTCTAAACTGCTGGCAACAAAAGTGAGTACACTCCTAAGTGAAAATGTCCAAATTGTGCCTAAAGTGTCAATATTTTGTGTGGCCACCATTATTTTCCAGCACTGCCTCAACTCTCTTGGGCATGGAGTTCACTAGAGCTTCACAGGTTGTTACTGGAATCCTCTTCCACTCCTCCATGACGACGTCACGGAGCTGGTGGATGTTGGAGACCTTGTGCTCCTCCACCTTCCATTTGGGGATGCCCCACAGATGCTCAATAGGGTTTAGGTTTGGAGACATGGTTGGCCAGTCCATCACCTTGACCCTCAGTTTCTTTAGCAAGACAGTGATCATCTTGGAGGTGTGTTTGGAGTCGTTATCATGTTGGAATACTGCCCTGCAACCCAGTTTCCGAAGGGAGGGGATCATGCTCTGCTTCAGTATGTCACAGTACATGTTGGCATTCATGGTTCCCTCAATGAACTGTAGCTCCCCAGTGTCGTCAGTACTCATGCAGTCCCAAACCATGACACTCCCACCACCATTCTTCTTTGTACTCCTCACCTGGTTGCCGCCACACACGCTTGACACCATCTGAACCAAATAAGTTTATCTTGGTCTCATCAGACCACAGGACATGGTTCCAGTAATCTAACTAACTAACTAACTAACCTGCACTTATATAGCGCTTTTCTAGTCACAAAGACCACTCAAAGCGCTTTCATTAATGCTAACCCTCTATTCTAAGGGCCTATAGGAAACAGATATCTAGGGACAATTTAGAACAGCCAATTAACCTAACATGCATGTTTTTGGCATGTGGGAGGAAACCGGAGAAATCCCGGAGTAAACCCACGCAACACGGGGAGAACATGCAAACTCCACACAGATCACTGTTGGTCGGGGGCTGGGATCGAACCCACGATCCCACGATCCCCACAATCCCCCGGCCAAGGGTAAACTGTGCTGCCGCAGTGCTAATCCATGTCCTTAGTCTGCTTGTCTTCAGCAAACTGTTTGCAGGCTTTCTTGTGCATCATCTTTAAAAGGGGCTTCCTTCTGGGATGACAGCCATGCAGACCAATCTGCAGCAATGCTGGCAGCACTCATACATCTATTTTCAAAAGATAACCTCTGGATATGACGCTGAGCACGTGCACTCAACTTCTTTGGTCGACCATGGCGAGGCCTGTTCTGAGTGGAACCTGTCCTGTTAAACTGCTGTATGGCTTTGGCTGCTGTGCTGCAGCTCATTTTCAGGGTGTTGGCAACTAGGCCTAGGCCTAGGCCATCTTTATGTAGAGCAACAATTCTTTTTTTCAGATCCTCAGAGAGTTCTTTGCCATGAGGTGTCTTGCTGAACTTCCAGTGACCAGTATGAGAGAGTGTGAGAGCGATAACGCCAAATTTAACACATCTGCTTCCCATTCACACCTGAGACCTTGTAACACTAATGAGTCACATGACACCGGGGAGGGAAAATGGCTAATTAGGCACAATTTGGACATTTTCACTTAGGGGTGTACTCACTTTTGTTGCCAGCAGTTTAGACATTAATGGCTGTGTGTTGAGTTATTTTGAGGGGACAGCACATTTACACTGTTATACGAGCTGCACACTGACTACTTTACATCGTATCAGTCATATCTTCAGTGTTGTCCCATGAAAAGATATAATAAAATATTTACAAAAATGTGAGGGGTGTACTCACTTTTGTGAGATACTGTACACGCGTGGGCACGTTCCTCTGTGGAGGATTTTAACACATTGTAAAATTGTTTGAGATAATTGTATCACTCGGTACAGAACTTTTTTCACCACCAGTTTTAGAGAAGTTTTCATTTTTAATAATGTTGATAGCTGTTCACTAAAGTGTATGTAAGTGAAAAGTGTTTTGTACATTTCTAACTCATGTCAAGTGTTTTTAGCTTGTTTGTCTAAGAAGGTGTCTGGTTTTTTGTTTCTCTGGGGAAAAAAAGGATTTGCATTTCACTCTGGTTAAATTTCCCTTTTGCTGGTACACCAGAATTTCTGTAATTAATTTTCCTGATTGTATTATTTGTTATTTCAATAAATCTTATAAAAGGAAACTTGAATTATTATTATTATTATTCATCAATATCAAATACAGAAATGTTGCATTTATATAAATATTGCATCAAAAATAATGTCATATGGGAAAAGGGAGAATGCCTTAGTGGAGATCCGCACTCTTGAGTGCTTTCTAGTAGTCTACTGTATATTCTTAATCTTGTGTGGTTCAATTTGCCTTTTTAAAATTAAGATGACATCGATATTGTCATAATCACGGATGTATTTATTACATTTCTTGATGTATTACAGTCTTTTATCTTGTGTTTGTTCTCATTTTTCAGCATGAAAATGGATAAAAACATTTCTTATATTGTGTATAACTGTTTCAAAAACAGTTGGCAGTGTTTTTTCAATTCCATATACAGTTGAAACCATAAGTTTATACTGTATACAATGTAGAAAAAGGCACAACCTTTTTTTCCTCACTGTCTGACATTAAATCAGACTAAAATTTTCCTGTTTTAGGTCAGTTAGGATCAATTTCTATTTGCTAAATTATTTTTTTAGAGAATTTTTTTATTGCTTTCTTCAAAGTCAGAAGTTTACATACACTCATATCAGAAAGAGAATTGTGGCTCTCCACAAGTCTGGATCATCCTTGGGTACAATTTCTAGATGCCTAAAGGTGCCACAGTCATCTGTTCAAAAAACTACACTGTGGTGTCACAATAGGACAGAGCACTCCACCCAGTATTTGGCGTTGGCGGGGGAGACGGTAGTTAGAGATGGTAATGGGGAAAGAGGCAGGAGGTGCCAGTGAAAGGCACCAGAGCGCTAGGGGGGATGAAGTCAAATTAAAATGTGCATTTCGCCCCCGCTGTGCCAGGTTCACACCTGAGGACGCAGGGGTCGGAATGTATTGTACTAAGTCTTACTCTATGACGTGTATGCTAATGTGTATGTTGATGTGTGTACATGGTTGGTAATTTGTATGTTAATGTGTTCACCCTGGGTGCCAGAGGTGGGAAGAAAATGTATAAAGGAGTTTGCTTTGGCACTCACAGTTAATCTGTTCTGTGTTGGAGGAATAAAGTTCTGTGTCGTCAGCTCGTGTCTCATCTGCTTTCATCCTCCACATTGGTGACCTAGAGACGTGAAATGGGAAACGGACCGAGCACCACCATGGAGACACTCCCGCTGGAGTCTCCCACCGCTGCATGCGTCGTTGCAGTCAGACTCATGGACTTTTGGCTTCACGACCCGGCCACTTGATTTATTCTCGTGGAAGCCCAGTTTGCCCTCTGCGGAGTTGTGGCAGACAACATGAAGTACCATCATGTGGTGGCATCACTGGACGCAAGTGCCACACAGCGTGCAATGTGTCTACTCCAAGCCCCGCCAGCCCAAGGAAAATACGGTGCTTTGAAGCTGCTGCTGCTGCGCCGTTATACCCTTTCAGATGCAGAGAGGGCAGAAAAGCTCCTCACCTGCTTGGAGCAAGGAGACAGATCGGCTGTGGACCTGATGGAGAGCATGCTTGTGTTGATGGGCGCGGACGATGGATCTTTCCTTTTCCCCCACCTCTTCCTCAGAAACCTAGTGGCTTCTGCAAGAGTGATTCTCGCTAACTCACCACTGCTGTTGGCCAGGGACTACCGCGCGCTGGCAGAGGAGGCAGACTGCATCATCCTGGCAAACAAGACTTTCAGCGTTCAGGCAGTGAGACCGGGATCTCCGGCGGAGCTAAGCGAGGTTGATTAGCTGTTGGTGGTGGCCGGGACGGCCACCCAGAGAGACAGAATCAGGACGCTGTGTTTTTATCACCGCCGTTTTTGCAAGGAAGCGCAATGTTGTCTGCCGCCGTGCCACTTCAAGAAGCCGGGAAACGGGACAGCCAGCGGTCAGTAGCACCGGCGACCGCTGGCGACAGGGAGAAGCTGCTTTTCATCACGGACACATGTTTGGGGAGACATTTTCTGGTAGACTCAGGCTCCCAGAAGAGCCTCATTTTGCCAGTCAGTGCAGAAGGCTGTGGGCCGTCTTTAATGGCTGCAAACGGATCCCGCATCAGGACGTTTGGAGAATGGACGGTGACTGTGTGTTTACACAGATGCAGTTACCAGTGGGACTTTGTGGTAGCTGCATGTTCGGTCCCCATCTTAGGTGCTGATTTTCTGTGTGCTCATGGACTACTTGTTGATGTTGCCAACAGGCGTTTAGTGGCCACTGTATCTTTTTCCTCCTTGCCCTGCACAGCTTGGGGAGTTGGGCCACCAACACACGCAGATATTCTAGCTCCAGGGGAGTAAGTACCAGTGTTTGCTTTCCGAGTTTCCGGCACTCACGGTTCCCACTTGTTCCACTACGGTAACCAAGCACAGGGTTGAGCATTTTATCATCACAAAAGGTCCGCCTGTGTTTGCGTGCCCTCGCCACCTGGATGCGGCTAAACTAGCCATCGTGCGCGAGGAGTTTGCTAACTTAGAATGCTTAGGCATTGTTAGGCGCTCCAACAGCCCTTGGGCATCCCCACTGCACACGGTGCCCAAGTCCGATGGGTCATGGCGGCCGTGCAGCGATTTCCAATGCTTAAACAATGCCACGGAATATGATCATTACCCTATCCCGCACAGCCAGGATTTTTCCGTGCACCTGGCCAGGACGCGCATTTTTTCAAAAGTGGATCTGGTCTGCGGTTTCCACCAGGTCCCAGTGCACGCAGAGGACGTCCCCAAAATGGCGGTAATAACTCCCTTTGGTCTTTTTCGAGTTTTTGCACATGCCATTCGAGTTAAAGGGCGCAGCACAAACTTTCCAAAGGATGATGGACGCAGTGCCCCGTGACTTGCCGTTCATTTTCGTTTACTTGGACGACATTTTGGTGGCTAGTGCGTCAGAGCAGGAGCACCTCACCCATCTCAAACAAGTTTTCCAACATTTGGAAGTGCACGGGCTGATTGTTAACCCAGTGAAGTGTCAGTTCGGGCTGCCAGTAATCGTATCTCACTGGCGGGTGCGATCCCACTGCCGGATAAGGTGCGTGCAGTGTCAGATTTTCTGCGTCCACAGACCGTGAGGGCACTTCAGGAATTTTTGGGGATGGTCAGTTTTTACAACCGCTTCCTCCCCCACGCAGCCCAGCTGCTGCAGCCACTGTACGGCACGCTCAAAAAAAATGAAACCCCTGGATAGCCTTGACTGGAACCCCGATTGGGTCCAGGCCTTCACAGGCGCCAAAACAGTGCTTGCCAATGCAGCTTTGCTGGCCCACCTGGCCCCGTCAGCACGAATAGCACTCACCACAAACGCATCGGATGTCGTGGTAGGGGCCGTGGTGGAGCAGTACGTCTCCAGCTTGTTGCAGCCCCTCGCCTTTTTCAGCCGTACTTTGCAACACAGCGAGCATAAGTATAGTGCTTTCGACGGGGAGTTGTTGGCTCTCCACCTTACTACGTGTCATTTTCAGTTCTGGCTCGAGGGTTGCAAGTTTACCGCATTTGTCGATCACAAACCGCTGACCTACACGATGTCCAAAGTCTCAGAACCGTGGTCAGCTCGGCAACAACAGCACTTGGCCACATTTTCGGAGTTCACGACCAACATCCAACATGTAGCTGGTAAATTGAACATTATGGCAGACTGCTTGTCATGCGCTGGTCTCTCTGGTATACAGGGACATCAATTTTTCAGTAGTGGCCATCGACCAAACCGGGGATGCAGACATTTGCATACTGAAGTCCGCAGCTACCAGATTAAAACTTGAGAGCAGGGTAATACAAAAAGGGTTCCCCCCCCCCCCCCTTGCTCTGCGATGTCTCCACCAGCCGATCCCGCCCGATGGTTCCGAGCTCTTGGCGGCGCCATGTTTTTGAGTCCGTCCATTCCCTTTCACATCCCAGCATGTGAGCCTTGGTTAGACTAGTGGGGTTCAAATTCGTCTGGCCTCATTTATGCAAGGATGTGAAAGAATGCGGCATGCAGCGGCATACAGCGTGCGTTGTGTGCCAACGGGCTAAGGTGCACAAGCACACCAAAGCCCCCCTCGAGCCTTTTCAAATTCCAGCCATGAGGTTCAACCACGTACACGTGGATTTAGTGAGTCCCCTTCCACTGTCGCTGGGATTCACACACCTTTTAACAGTCGTGGACCGCACTACGTGTTGGCCAGAGGTGGTTCCGCTGAGTTCCACCACATCTGCCAAGGTAGCCCGCGCGTTTTTGTCAGCTTGGGCCGCATGTTTCGGATCCATGTCGGACATCACTTCTGACAGGGGTCCGCAATTTGTTTCGGAACTCTGGTCCCCGATGGCCAGCAGCCAGGGGGTCAAAATCCACCGTGCCACTGCGTACAACCCACAGGCTAACGGTTTGTGCGAGTGCTTTCACGGGTCACTTAAAGCAGCGCTCAGAGCCTCGCTAACGGACGCAAATTGGGTCGACCACCTGCCTTGGGTCCTGTTGGGATTGCGCTCCACACCTAAGGAAGATTTGGCTTCCCCGGCAGAACTCGTTTTTTCTCAGCTGTTGCGAATCCTGGGGGAATTTTTGCCAGAGAGCCCTGCGTTCGGTACTGATCTGCCCGCACACCTTTTTTCCAGTACAGGGGCTGCCAGTGTTATGGGCCCGGTGCACCATTGTTTTCCCCGCACTTTTGTTCCAAAGCGCTTTGAGAACGCCAAATTTGTTTTTGTTAGGCGCGACGCCCACAGAATCCTGCTGCGTCCGCCGTACGATGGCCCGTTCAGAGTGTTAGAAACTGGGGAGAAACATTTTGTGTTAGACTAGGGGGGGGGGGCGTAAGGAAACAGTCTGCATAGACGGGCTGAAGCCCGCTTATGTGTTAGCAGACGAGCAGGTGGTGTTGGCTTAAGTTTCCCGGCAAGGGCGCCCACCTATGGTGGGTCTACAGGTTTGTGTTCCCCCTGCAGAGAATGGTTTTCACAAAACTAACTCTTTCCCCTCCCCACCCTTTCCCCCTCCAGAGACCAACCTTTCCTTCCACCCACCTTGACAAGAAGGCGCTTCGACTGGCCCGGCGGCTCCACGCTACAGCCGCTACGGGCGCTTGCTCAAGCCCAAAGGTCCAGAGGGTTAGGACCCCTTCTGGATGTTCGGGGGTGGGGGGGGGCTGTGTGGTGACACAATAGGACAGAGCACTCCACCCAGTGCTTGGGGTTGGTGGGGAGAAGCTAGTTAGAGATGGTAATGGGGAAAGAGGCGAGAGGTGCCAGTGAAAGGTGCCAGAGCGCTAGGGGGGGATGAAGTCAAATAAAGATGTGCCTTTCGCCCCCGCTGTGCCAGGTTCACACCTGAGGACGCAGGGGTGCGAATGTATTGTACTAAGCCTTGCTCTGTGACGTGTATGTTAATGTATGTGTTGATGTACAGTACGTTCATGCTTGGTAACTTGTATATTAATGTGTTTACCCTGGGTGCCAGAGGCGGGAAGAAAATGCACAAAGAGTTCACTTTGGCACTCACAGTTAATCTGTTCTGTGTTGGAGGAGGAATAAAGTTCTGTGTTGTCAGCTCGTGTCTCGTCTGCTCTCTTTCTCCACAACACACAAGTATGAATACCATGGGAATGTCCAACCATCACACCACTCAGGAAGGAGATGGGTCCTGTGTCCTAGAGATGATCATGTCTTGGTGCGAAATGTTCATATCAACCCCAGAACAAAGGCAAAAGACCTTGTGAAAATGCTGGCTGAAGCTGGTAAAAGAGTGTCATTATCCACAGTGAAACGAGTGCTGTACTGACATGGGCTGAAAGGTCACTCGGTGAAGAAGAAGCCATTACTCCAAAGCAACATAAAAAAGCCAGATTACAGTTTGCAAATGCAAACAGGGACCAGAGGTTGCGTTAACTGAAAATTGTCCTCCATTGAGAGATTTTTTTCAGCAATGACTGAAAATTTGGAAAGCAGTCTGTCATTTGACAAATTACACTGAGGGTGATCTAATTAAATTCAATTAAAATGACAGAGAATAATAGATTATGACAGAATTTTCACAAGCCCGTCTGTCAGAATGACAGATAACAAAAAATTCTAATGCAACCTCTGACAGGGACAAATACCTTAATGTTTGGAGACATGTTCTGTGGTCCTGATGAAACTAAAATTGAACTGTTTGGCCATGATGACCGCCGTTACATTTGGAGGTAAAAGGGGGAAGCTTGCAAGCCTGAGAACACCATCCCAACCGTGAAGTACGGGGTGGCAGCATCATGTTGTGGGATGTTTTGCTGCAGGAGGGACTGGTGCACTTCACAAAATAGATAGCATCATGAGGAAAGAACATGTGGAAATATTGAAGCAACATTTCAAGACATCATCCAGGAAGTTGAAGTGTTGGTGTGACAGAGATCATCCTGCGCAGTTCGCCCCACACGGGACACGAACCCGCGACCTCTCAGTCAACTACACAGTTCGAGCATGGGAGACACAGCACGATCGCGCTGAGCTAAAGGTCCGACCGGTAGCTCAGCGCTACCATCTGGGGCTCACAGCACCACTTTTAACTAACTGAGGTCATCAGCGCAGTTCGCCCTACACAGGACGCGAACCCGCGACCTCACAGTTAACTGGTCAGAGACACGCACAGCACGATCGTGCTGAGCTAAAGGTCCGACCGATAGCTCAGCGCTACCGATACTGTATGAGGCTTTGGGAGGGAGGTTTACTAACGTTCTACGCCGAACAGTACTAGTTGGCATCCGTTACACTGGCACAAATGGGTTTTCCAAATGGACAATGGACCTAAGCATACCGCCAAAATAGCTACAAAGTGGTTTAAGGACAACAAAGTCAGTGTTCTGGAGTGGCCATCACAAATCTCCAATTTCAGTCCCATAGAAAATTTGTGGACAGAGTTGAAAAGACGTGTGTGAGCAAGACAGCCTACAAACCTGACTCAGCTACACCAGTTCTGGCAGGAGGAATGAGCCAAAATTCCAGCAAACTACTGTGAGAAGCTTGTGGAAGGGTGCACAAGCGTTTGACCCAAGTCATGCAGGTTAAAAGCAATGCTACCAAATAATAAGGAAATGTATGTAATCTCCTGACTTTGAAGAAAGTAATAAAACATCTCTAAAAATTATTCACCAAATATAAAAATTATTTAGCAAATGGAAATAATTTTGTTAATCCTGACCTAAAATAAGAAAAGTTTAGTCTGATTTAATGTCAGTGAGAAAAAAAATGTCTTTTTATACAGTGTATGTAAACTTCTGGTTTCAACTGTATATTCATTATAAAGGAAACAAATCAAAATGCAGTGCACGTTTACTGTATGTAATGGATGGTTTTATGCCAAAGTCAGACCTGTAAATGTGTTGATACACCTGTACATATTTGCTTTTTTGTGGTCATCTGTCTCAAAACCCATTGCTCTTTTTCGTGAATCTTTTGAGTAGGATGTGTCTGTTTTGGACTACCGTGCACCAACTCTGGCAGCTGAATGCATCTCATCCCATTTCAGCGGTGACCCCAAAGCGGTTGCTGTGTTGGATGTGGCCTGTGGTACTGGACTAGTGGCCAAGCAGGTAGAGCAGCCATTTTGGCTGTATTAATCTGTAATTTAAAGTGTGTGTGTTTACATATGTACTTTGTACAGACATTTCTGCTGTTGTAAAGACTTTTTCCCTTTCTGGACTTGCAGACCCCATCACTGTGAATTGGACTGTTATTTATTAAAATGTGCCTCTGTTGTATAGATGAAGAAGTGTGGATTTGGACACTTTGTGGGTATTGATGGGAGCAAATGTATGTTGGAGTTGGCCAGAGACACTGGATTGTATCTGGAACTGAAGCAGTCCATTCTGGGAGATGAGCCACTACCTATCCAATCAGGTAATTAAATCTAAATGAATTAATGTAGGTCATAAATCATGGTGATTTAGCCAGTAGCTTCAAGGCAAAGTGCTATTATACTCTACATGGAAACTGTCCTCCAAGAAAAAAAAAAACAGCTATAGGATGGGTTTATTTATTTGTTTTTTTCTTTGAGCAGATGTTACAACTTGCAGTTAAGTTTTGAAAAAAGCATTCTCTACGTCATGCGTCCTGGCAGAGTGTTGCAATGTAATACGTTTTCTGGTTCTAACCAGGGCTTGACATTAACACCCACCAACTCGCCAGTTGCGGGTAGATTACAGCTGGTAAGACAGCGACTCCCACTAAC
The DNA here is from genome assembly GCA_020510985.1 of Pholidichthys leucotaenia. Lineage (NCBI taxonomy): Eukaryota > Metazoa > Chordata > Actinopteri > Cichliformes > Pholidichthyidae > Pholidichthys > Pholidichthys leucotaenia. The sequence goes on along the minus strand of CM035844.1, from coordinate 400,405,008 downwards.
CATTTTGGTGGGTTGTAGTTTTCTTTGATGGCATCTAAAGTAATAAATTTATCCACAATGTGTGACTACGAATTACAATTCCCATAAGCACTGTCTGCACACAGCATGCGCTCATTGGCCCACTGTCACTGTGGACGGAGTCGGGCTGGAGCCCGGTAAAGGAGAAGCCGCGGGCCGTCTCCTTCCTGGGTCGGTCTTCTGTCCTGCCCCAGTTCACACCACAGCCCAGTGGGAAAAAATGCCATGGTGGGTGGCAACTTCTCATACCAAGTGCAGAGTGGAATCAAACTCCATTGCCGTTTCTCCTGACTACAAAGTGAACTCACCGTGGACAGACAGACAGCAGCCGGCAGAACACGCCTGTCCTTGCTCTCATCCATCAGATAATTGGGACAACTGCCCCTGATCCTCCGTTGGCCCAGTAGTGAGTAGCTCCCAACATCAGCACCTACCTCTGTGGTTAAACATGATTATTTTTAGAGCAAGTAGCTCCCGTTTACTGTCCACAGTTGTGCAGTTTTCTAACAGCAGAGAAAACGTGATCACTTTGATATGTTGCTGTAAAGAACAAATGAAGCTCCTGAGGCGAACATTCATTTATCTATATTTCTGTTTTATTTCATCTTATTCATTTCCATATCATTGTGATATGCAGCTATTCCATGGAAGAAAATCCTCTAAATATGTATTTTTAATGGGCTGCTCCAGGGGTATCAAACATATGGCCCGTGGACCAAAAATTGCCCTCCAGGGGGTCCAAGTTTTTCTCTGTGAATTTACAGCTTCCATTCTTGTAAATTTCTGTCTTTTTCTACTGATTAGAATTATTCATGTAAATTTGGGTCATTTTTCTCCATAAGGGGCAGCTCGGTGATGCAGTGGTTTGCACTGTGGCAGCACAGTAAGCAGGTCACGGGATCGATTCCACCCCTGACCATCGTGGGATTGATCCCACCCCCTGACCATCGGTGACCCTTCTGTGTGGAGTTTGCATGTTCTCCCCATGTCTGCGTGGGTTGACCCCTTGATTTCAAGGGGTAGACGAAGAGGTAGGGGTACAAATGAGAATTGGGACGGACCCCAAATCTAACTGTACTTCACTCTCACATTGCAAATTTTTTTTGCGACTGTTTTACAGCATTTACTGCTGGTAATAAATAATTAGACGGTCTTTCTCTTTCTATTTTTATGTATGTTTAAGGGTCATTTACATTTTAAAAGGCTGTAAATTTAATTCAGCTAAATTTTGACATTCAGTAGTCAAATTTGATCATATTAAACATAATTTTCCAGCCACAATTAGTGAAAAAGTTGAGTGGCTAGTAACTTTGGAAAATCACTAATCACTGTGGCCAGTCAGCAAAACGGTTAATGTCAAGCCCTGGTCCTAACATTACCCTGACCTCCAAGTAGTGTTAGTGTGTCAACATAAAAAAAATGTGTGTTTAATAGGACTTAAAACAGATACAGAAGTAACACAGATCATGTACAACTAAAAGAAACAGAACACTGGGATCCAAACTCAGGACTCCTGCACAGGAGACTGCTATTATTTCCATCCGCCATCCCCTCCTACTTCCGTATGCGTATTTAAGCACTTGTAAAACAGTGAGATGTCATGAAATTCAAAGTGATCCATTTGCAGTATTTGGAGACTGTCACACTAGAGGTCAGTGCTAAAAACACACAGCTGTCGGAGGAGGAAAAGATAACAATAATGCTAACGGCAATAACTGATGGATGTGCATATAAGTTAATTATAATAAAATCAACATAACCACTGGAAATAAGACATATGCTTTGGTGTGTTTCACATGTTCATAGAGTCCATGCATTGTTATTTGAAATGGAATGACGTAAACAACATGATGGTTAGGCTAGGCTAAGAATGTGAATAACATCAACCATGGTACACTGCATACATAAATTAATCAAAAAATAAACCTGATCACAAGTGGGAGTCTTCTTCCTCCTCCTCCTCCTCCTCCAGCTGCTCCCTTTAGGGGTGGCCACAGCGGATCATCTTCCTCCACCTCACCCTATCCCTTGCATCTTCCTCTGTAACATCAACCCTCTCCATGTCCTCCTTCACTACATCCATGTATCTTCTCTGTGGTCTTCCTCTTTTTGGGCTGCCAGGCAGGAGGAGGCCTTTCTTACTTTGTCTCCAATCTGCTCAACCTGAACTGTCCCTCTGATATACTCATTTCTAATCTTGTCCCTCCTATTCACTCCCAATGAAAATCTCAGCATCTTCCACTCTGCCACCTCCAGCTCCATTTCCTGTCTTTTTGTCAGTGCCTCCACCTCATAGCCCAGACATATGAAGAAGATGGGAGATTGTTGTCACATGTACTTAACAGCCAGTACTTGCCAGAAATTCCTGCATCTCCTTCAGTGTTGCTGTTGGCCTCTTGGCTGCTTCCCTGACCAGTTTTCTTCTCCTGTTTTCATCATTTTTGGAGGTACGTCCTGTTCTTGGTAGTGTCACTGTTGTCATATTTTCTCCACTTGATGATGACTGTCTTCACTGTGTTCCGTGGTATATTTAATGCCTTGAAATTCTTTTGTTCCCTTCTCCTGACTGATACCTTTGAACAAGGAGATCCCTCTGATGCATTGGAAGCTTTCTGCAGACCATGCCTTGTGCTGTAAGATGTGACTACAAAAATGTCAGGAAAAGCTTACTAGAACAGCTGGACTTTATTTAGGGTTAATCAGATGCACTTTAAATGGTAGCAGGTGTGTGCTGACTCCCATTTAACATGAGTTTGAATGTGATTGGTTAATTCTGAACCCAGCCACATCCCCAGTTATAAGAGGGTGTGCATATTTATGCAACCAGGCTTTTATTTTTAATTTTTCCAATTAAAAGATTTCAGTTTGTTTTTCAATTGGGTTGTACAGGTTATACGTAACATTAATGGTGGAAAAAGTTTTGAAATGATTTTTCTTTGTCTCATTTTTTTTACATCACAAAAACCTGGCATTTGAACAGAGCCATGTAGACTTTTTATATCCACTGTATGTTTCGGTGTGAGTCACGTGTTTTAGAGCCTATTTAGTGTTATTTGGAATGGGGAAATGTTTGATAAGAGATGTAAACAAACAGTAATTACACTACACAATGCCATCAAGGTTAACAAATGATAGCCACAGGATCCTGCGTACATAAGTTAAATAAAAGTTATTAAAAAGATAATAACTGGGAGTAAGATATATGTTTTGATGTTATTTGCAGGTTCCTTAGAGCCCACATAGTGTTATTTGGCCACATTTAAATGTTTAATCACTTGAGTAAACAATGCACTAGCTTTGCAATCCAGTGACTCGCTCCAATAAGCCTTTGTGGCACAACAGCGCTTGACGTAACATTCCCAAGTAATAGAGGTGGACGAAAGGCTTCAAGGGGTGGGCACTGGAAAAGTCAGTGAGTCTGAGAATAAACAGGAGGGGATCAGCTACCACTGCTGATTTGAGTTGTTCACTTATTTAAATCAAGACATCTCTGTTTGTGTGTCTGTATGTCTGTGTCTGTGTTCCTCGGGTATCTCTCAAACCGTTCATCACACTGACCTAAGATTTTAAACGTGCTTTGCTGAAGCGACGAGGGTGTGCATCACCGAATATGGAGTCACTCAGTCAAAATGTGTAATTTTTATCAATAAAAGTTTAGCCACCACTGTGTGACCGCTCTATGTCTTCACCTCCTGGCTTCAAGAAGGGTGGGCGGGGTTTCGGATTGACTCCGTGCTCATTGGAGAATACGTCACATCATGGCCATGCTGATTGGACAATACACGGCATCACGATTATGCTGATTGGGTAACAGAGTATCACGGTCTGTCAGTCGCCACAATGCTTCACAAACAAAGATTTTAGAAGTGCTTTGCTGCTGAGGTTACGAGGGTGTGCATCCACGAGTATGGAGCTGCTTGGTCAAAATATATACCATAAAGTTGTGTTGGTCTAATGGATACTCGCCATACAGAACGGGGGGTATGGGTGTGTGTGTGTGTGGGGGTGCTGCCGGGGACCCGTAGTGCCGCAATGACATCACTGCCACACGGGTAAAGCAGCAGCCAAGACTCCCGTTAACCAGCCAACACCAGTGTCCCACCATGCACTCCATGAACGTTCGGGGGGTGAGACGCGCTCAGCCTGCCCTGTCAGTGGTAGACGACAGTCCCGACTGCTGCTTCATTGTGGAGCCGAATGACCACATCAACTGCATATTACATGCAGGCACATGCTTTGACTAAACAACAAGATGCAAAAATGTCCAAATAACGAAATAAATTATTTTTATTTAAATATTTACAGACATACGTGCTATGTCTGTAATAATGGTCGGAGTCGGTCTTATGCCATGCAGCAAACTGGCTATATTAAGAAACACAGTCAAATATATGCAGGTGCCACAGCCCGCCTGATGTCACCACCAGGGCGGCTGCAGCAAGCCCTAAGTGCCAAGCACACACACACAACAGTCACACACCACATTCCCCTCCCCCTTACAAAAGTCCAAAACACATATACACAATTTAGACCCACCCCAATTTAGGACCAGAATCATGCACTAAGAAAATAATGGGGAACAATGAGCAATAATGGCCTATCACACTCACCCCAAAACAACTGAAAACTAGGGTGAACAGGTTATTCTGCCGCTTATCCTTAAAGAAAAAGTCCATCTACAAACAAAAGTGACTGTCGTGTTCCTACGCTAAAAAACAAAAAAAATTAATTCCCAACAACACATAACATTCACATGCGCACGACACACATCCAACACTAATAATAAACACGTGCGCATATGGACCATTAAACACCATATACACATATTTACATTGAAAAATTTATGTTACTCCAGTGTCCACGGGCAGCCAAAGGTAAAACTGGCTCGGAGGCCCAGGGCAGCCCCAAGGCATGCGCGCTCCTGGCCACCGCTTGCCCCCGGGATCGAAGCCGACCTCCCCGGCGAGAATGTCTCTTCTCCTCACCCTCGACCGCTTCCCTCGTCTGGACCGGCAGTGCTGCTGCCCGGCACACAGTCCCTCCGTGCCTTTTGGTCCGCTCCTGACTGCCTTCAACACTGCTGCGGCTGCCGCCGCTGTAGCCCCAAATACTCTGGCCCTCTGTGGCCGAACTCTGGAGAAAACCAAAACTCGCTCGTTGGTGCCGCTCCTTGACCCAGGCGCCTCGCCGCTGCTCCTGGCACCCTCGTCCAAGGCGTTCCGCTGCGCTGTCTCTGTGTCCAGTTGTCGCTGCTGCTTCCCGGGACTTTCAGCATCACCCTCGTTGGTGTCACTCGTTGACCTAGGCGCCTCGACGCTGCGCCCAGCACCGTTGTCCAAGGTACTCCACTGTGCTGTCTCTGCGGCCGGCTGTCGCTGCTCCGACTTCCGCATGCTGAGCTCCTCGGCTGGCTTGCTGTCTTCAGTGACCAGGGACTCCCCCACTCGTAGCCTCGGTTCTACCTCGAAGTCTTGCTGGTAGCTCGTAGCTTGATTTTAGTGCGCACTTAGCTTCGTGGCTAACTTCCTCATAGACACTGACTGAGCCGCTAGCTTCCCCGAGCTAGCTAGCTAAGTTTCTTTTGGCGTCAACAGCTCCATTACCCGCAGTTTTGTGGTCCTTGTATGTTCGGCAAAATATTTGACCAGCCGCCCGATAGCATCCGCATAAGACTCTGTTTCTCCCAACATAGAAAGAATTTTCTGACCCTCTTTGCAGAGATGGTGGGCCAGAAGTGCTCGTCTTTGTACTCCGTCGAGCTTACTTAAGCCCAACACTGTGATGTAACCCTCGAACATGGCCAGCCAGTTTGGCCACTGGATCGCTGGTTCTCCCGGATATTCCAGAAATGGTAATAGTGGTGGAGTTAGCCCATACGCCCCCATAGTTTTTCCTCGTCGCCAAAATGTTATGTCTGTAATAATGGTCGGAGTCGGTCTTATGCTATGCAGCAAACTGGCTTTATTAAGAAACACAGTCAAATATATACAGGTGCTGCAGCCCGCCTGATGTCACCACCAGGGTGGCTACGGAAAGCCCTCAGGGCCAAGCACACACACACACACACACAGACACACACACACACAACAGTCACACACCACAATATGGCCAACACTGATGCAAAACTGGCAGCCAAATGGGTCATTCTGCTGTGTGTGAGAGAGAGAGAGAGTTTTTGAGTTTTAAAAAATGGCTTTATTGTACAATTCAAAAATGTAAGAACACCAATATCATGCCCCCAAGTGTGTCACATCTCAAAAGTGCAAACATAACTCATCCCCCGAGAGAGAGAGAGAGAATCGGCGCTGTACGTGGATGCCCTGAATTTCACTCTGGTGATCAATAAAGTATACAAGATATAAATAATAATAACAGTGTTCAGTGTTTTGTACTTATAATATTGCTAAAATATAAAAGGATGCACTGGTCTCTAATATTTGTAAATATGTTCTGTTATAGTACTGCATGACTGTTCTTGATGATAGACTATAAGCTACACATATAAACTAAATTATAATGGTGACTGAACAACTCCCATTCCCCAAAGTGCAACATTTATGACTATAACTCATAAAAGATCACACAAATAAGTGATCTTCCATCCATCCATCTTCTACCACTTAATCCTTTACGGGTTGCGGGGGGGGGGGTGGGGTGGGGCTGGAGCCTATCCCAGCATCTTTGGGCGAGAGGCAGGGTCCACCCTGGACAGATTGCCAGTCCATCGCAGCAAATAAGTGATCTGACAAAAAAAAAAAAAAATACACAAGCAGTTCTTAAACAGTGCCTAATATTGGATGTCCCATTCATTTTCAATTATTCTGTAATTAATATTCACACAGTCAAGCAAATCTCAGTTCAGTTCCTTTCATATTTGTCAAAGTCTAACATGTGTGATTGTCTACATATAGGCTACACCTCTGTATTCCACTTTCAAACACAGCCTACATTTGGGCCTGTAAAGCCTGATTGGGCTGCCTGCTTCAGCTAGGAATACTTGCTTTCTATGGGCATGCACTAGTTAATAAAGTACAAAATTTATCTTACAGCACCTTTAAAACAATCAGTCTATTTGGCCATACTGCTTGGAGAAGTCGTTGGTCTACAGTATATATAGCTCAGGAAAAAATCAAGAGACCAAAATGACCACTGCAAAATTTTCACTTTATCTAATTTTACTATTTATATGCATATGTGTTTGAGTAAATGACAGTTGGCCAAAACAACAAAAAAGATGTTTGTTTTCGATGTGCTTTTTGATCAAATAATGCAAAGAAAACAAGTTTGTGTTAATTCTTAAGCACTACAATACTTAAGTTTTAACTTAGGAAAAACTCAGAAATCTGTATTTGTGTAATAACTGATTTTTATTCACAGCTTTCATGCTTCTTGCTATGCTTAGATGAAGATCTAATCAGTACCTCCTTTAGTAGACTGAGGTGTCCTTGTGTTGGAATTCAGTAGATCCTCAAATTGAATGGCTGCTTACATGTAGAGATGCTAATTAACCCTGACAGAATAATGGTGATCAACAAAAATCTTTTGCTTTTCAACCCATTCCAATAGATTCATTTGATGTGGTTGTGATCGTTGGAGCTCTGAGTGTCGGTCAGGTCCCTGTTTGTGTGGTCAGAGAGTTGTGCAAGTCTGCCAAACCAGGTGAGTATTTTTTTTCCCCCCTCATTTTCATTTCTGACGGCTGTAAATTTTCCTTCTGTAAATAAAACTGCACTTTCACTTCCTCCCACTAGGTGGCTACATTTGCATGACAACCAGAGGTAACCGAGGCAATCTGGAGTATAAAGCCATGCTTGAGTCAGAGCTGAAGCAGATGGAGAAAGAGGGCCTGTGGACTTGTGTAAAGGTCACAGAGGTGGAAGAGTGGGAGAGAGGGGTGTCTGAACAGGAGGATGGCTACATATCTGGAGCTGTGTACCTTTATAAGAAACAATAATATCATACAGAACACTACAGTATGAGATACTCTGACATCATTCCAGCAGAGGTGCCAAATTACATTATTCATGAAAGTAAAAAGATTATTTGAATAAACCTAATTCAGATGATACAGAGTTAAGAGCCATCCACACCAAGCACGATAAAGATAACGATAACTACAAATTTACAGTTTTAAAAATCGTTCTAACTCAAGTAGCTGGCAGAGTCCACACTACAACTGTAACTATAACAAAAGTGGCAGACAGTATGGTTGGGATCACTTTCAGAGCGATTTTATGAACAATTTCTTTGCCCAAGGTACAGGTCTATTAAAAAATCCTTTAAGATTGATTGTAGCGGTGGCATAAATGGTCTCATCGAGCAGCAGGAGAAACGGAGGTGTGGTGTGAAGCTGGTGTCTGGATCATGCAGCTCATGTTTGCCTCTGCTGTTATACAGGGATATTGTTCATGAGTGTAGACAAGATATGATATATTTCTATGAAATAAAAATGTTTTTAACATGTTACATTTATTTTTATTCATTTTCTATCATAGTAATCATAATTTTTCAACCAGATTATTATTGCTTTACTTTTTAATGCACATCACCACCATACAATGTCAGTGTCATTAGCACGGACATCTACCCCACCAGAGGCTCAGGTGGCTTACGTCTCTCAGTATTTGTGTAACCAAATATTATTCAAATACACTTTGTTTATTCAATCTAATAAAACTTTTCTCTACACTACTGCTTCAAGTTTGGGGTCACTTAGAAATTTCCTTATTTTTGAAAGAAAAGCACTGTTTTTTTCAATGAAGATAACTTTAATCAGAAATACACTCTAATATCTAATATACATTGCTAATGTGGTAAATGACTATTCTAGCTGCAAATGTCTGGTTGTTGGTGCAATATCTACATAGGTGTATAGAGGCCCATTTCCAGCAACCATCACTCCAGTGTTCTAATGGTACAATGTGTTTGCTCATTGCGTCAGAAGGCTAATGGATGATTAGGAAACCCTTGTGCAATCATGTTAGCACAGCTGAAAACAGTTTAGCTGGTTAGAGAAGCTATAAAACTGACCTTCCTTTGAGCAGGTTGAGTATCTGGAAAAAATTATTATTTCAAATACAAATCATTATTTCTAACCTTGTCAGTGTCTTGACTATATTTTCTATTCATTTTACAACTCATGGTGGTAAATAAGTGTGACTTTTCATGGAAAACACAAAATAATTGTCTGGGTGACCCCAAACTTTTGAACGGTAGTGTATATTTTCAGATTATCAGCCAAAAATTTATTTCATTTTTGTATTTTCCAAGGTGGATTGTCCTCTATGGGTTGGGGACAGACTCCTGCCCCAAGTGGAGGAGTTTAAGTATCTTGGGGTCTTGTTCACAAGTGAGGGGAAAATGGAGCGAGAGATTGACAGACGGATTGGAGCAGCATCTGCAGTGATGCGGACGTTGTACCGGTCTGTTGTGGTGAAGAGGGAGCTTAGTTCTAAGGCAAAGCTGTCGATTTACCAGTCAATCTATGTTCCTACTCTCACCTATGGTCACGAGCTTTGGGTAATGACCGAAAGAACGAGATCGCAGATACAAGCGGCTGAAATGAGCTTTCTCTGTAGGATTGCTGGACTCACCCTCAGAGATGGGGTGAGGAGCTCAGTCATCCGGGAGAGGCTCAGAGTAGAACCGCTGCTCCTCCACATTGAAAGGAGTCAGTTGAGGTGGTATGGACATCTGATTAGGATGCCTCCTGGACGCCTCCCACTTGAGGTGTTTCAGGCACGTCCCACTGGGAGGAGACCCCGGGGCAGACCCAGGACTCGGTGGAGAGACTGTGTCTCCCAGCTGGTCTTGGAACGCCTTGGTATCCCCTCTAAAGAGCTGGAGCAGGTGGCTGAGGAGAGGGAAGTCTGGGCTTCTCTGCTTGAACTGCTGCCTCCGTGACCCAGACCTCTGGAAAAGCAGTAGAAGATGGATGGATGGATGGATCTTTGTTGAAAAGGATAAATGACAGTCTAGAAATATTTTTGTTTTTTTCTTAATTTTTCCTTGCAGTTTTTTTTTTTACTGCTTTTTACAACATTCCACAAGTAAGTATTTGTCCTAACACTAAATGTACATTGAAGTAAAACGATATTTTGCATTCAGGACAACTGGCTTCAATATATGATGACTACACCAGGATACAGTCCATTTTCAGACTTGAATAAAAGTTCCCAAACGTGTTCCATCTGCATGATTCACTGAAACTAATTGTTGAATCATCTGCAAACTCATGATGCTTTCTCATCTAACACAACACACCTGCACTGCAACTACTTTCTGTCAAACCTGTTTGTCCCACATTTCTTTTAAAGGTGGCAACTGAACTGAACATTGAGTCTGTCTACAATGTCCTTTTCAAATGATGGCTCACAATTTTTGCATTTTCAATCCATTAAAATAAGTAAAGATGAGTATTCACTTTCTGAACAAAGCACAATCGTTTATTGAAAAGACTATGTCTTAATAATATAGAAATGGCAAAAGTATATTTACAGAAATTCCTTTTGTAACAAAGACAGTTCAGTTTTAGTTTTTATCAAATGAGAAGGCTAAAAAGTTAAGTATTTTAATGCTAATCTATTTAAATACATAATTTCCTTCATTGCTTGTGTTACGACAATCTTCCATCATCCTTTAAAAAATGGCACTAAAAAGCTGACATCTTTGTAAAATTTAACATAAAGTCAACGTAAAGGCTTAGTTGAGGTCATAGTTAATTCATACTTCACATCATTTAGTGGTTATTGGCTTGTAATGACGACACCAATTTTGGTCCATGCAGCATAAAAAGTCTTTTTTCTTTCATGTTGATGAATGTAGTCCACTCTTTTTCCACTGTGTCCTTCACATAAAATATGATCACAGTTACATGTCAGTTAACAGTGACCAACGTCTGTCTTCTATATAACAGTTCACTGAAGTGTATTGGGCGTAAACCGAAGTACGTATATTAATGTGTATTTTTTGAATGTGCTCATAAATACGTTTTTGCTGCATTTGCTGCTACATCTTCGTTACCACTGTGGACTGATAAAGTCTCTTCCAACTCTTGTTTAAGCTGGGACTTTGTAGACGGAGCCTCGCTGTGCTCAGATCTCACAGATTCCGGTCTCTTCATCTGTGATTTTGTCGATGGGGCCCATGATCTCTCCGACTCTTGTCTCGAGCCCTGCTCAGACCCCTCCTCCAATGGAGATGCAGTGTACGCCGGAGGTGTGGGGGATGCCCGCTCTATGCTTTGAGGCCTGGCGAACTCTGCTCCAACAGGCATGGCCTTCACTGATGGTACCCTGCTGTGATGAGAATCAACGTGACTGGACCCATTGGCAGAACGGACAGTCACGTAGCGAACAGAGGGGCTCTTGTCTGTGTCGTGGGCGTCTAGGGGGCAGGATGAGCTGATGAACAGACCGCCTCCCAGAATAAGCAGAAACGATGCTCCCCAGCCGATGTAGAGGCAGGCACCAAGTTCTCTCTTCTGAGCATCTAAGGCGGCGCTGTAAAATTTCCTCACCACGGATGCAGCTGACCAAGATGTGGCGATCAAACAAAAGAGTCCTGTAGTTATCAACACTGCCCCTGCCGCAACTGCCACTTTGCCTTTAACCCTGCCTCCTTCTTCATCTAAGAAGCGGGTGCACTTCCCTCCGACAAAAGCCAGGATGAGGCCTGTGCCACCAATTATGATTGCCAGGATCATGAGAGCCCTTGCAGCCTGCAAGTCGGGGCCGAGGGCGAGGAGGGACTCATAAGGCTTACACTGCATCTGCCCTGTGCTCTGGACCACACAGGTCATCCAGATGCCCTCCCAGACGGTCTGAGAGGTGACAATGGAGCTGCCCACAAAGGCCGTGACCTTCCATATTGGCATGGCGCAGGTGATGATGACACCAGCCCAACCCAGGAGACACAGGGCGCTGGCCAACATCTGCGTTCCCAGTGAGGCCATGGTGAACAACTGGAAGGAGAATCGTTGAAGCGGTTAAAAAAAATCTTCACAGACCTTGACGTTGGAGCCTGTTCTGCTCGTGTTTCTGGTCACTCTCTTCTTCTGACTCTCTGTGTCACTGATCTTTCTCAACATGTGCTGCCATGTCTGATGGACTCATTCTTGCTTCATTTTATTCTCGCTGTAGTGGCAGTGTTGCAGAGTGTCTGCCTAGTTGCTACCTTGCCTCTATGCAACTTTTACATGGCTGCGGGTGTGTCGCTCTAAAGGCTCAATTCATTTGTTTACAATCTTTCTGTCCCTCCCCTCTCATATCTCTGCTCATCCCCCTCTCCCTCTGGTGCTCTCTGCCTTCGTTTCTCTACCTGGGAGTGTGTTTTTTTCTTCTTTTTTGTCAAATGAGCAGCTGCCTGCTGGTCATGTGCAGAAGTACCACACCTACTCTGTTGAGAAAAAGAAGAGGGAGGAGGTTGAGAAATAGATGAGGAGAGCGGAAGAGAGAGACCGAAGAGTTGCAGTGACATCATCTAGTTCCTGTCTCAACACCTGGCGCGTTGATTATTTTGAAAGCAGCAACCATTAAACAAAGCTGAAAGGACAACAGGCCTCTGGGCAGAAAATAGGTTTATGGGATGCACTCATGAGGAGACGCATCAGCTTTGGTATTCTATCGCATCTTTCTAAAGGAATTACAATTAGTGGAGCTTGTTTTGATCTTACATGTTCAGTCAGCTGTCTGTGTGTGCATGTACAGTATATGCAAGATGTCACTGTTAAAAAACAAAGCAAAATGCACAACACACCGCCGTAAGAGACTGTCGTCCTCAGTTTCACTCTAACACCATCCTTGTAAAACCTGTTTGGAGTATGCAAAACCCCTCCCCATTTACTTACACACACACAGAATGATCCATGTAAAATGAGAGCAATGCCATTAACACACGTTGTAATAGCAAGTTTCAGTGAAACAGCACCATGCAGCCAAACAAATGTACAACTGTTGGGTGTTTATAAAATCGTCTGAAGAAGTTGTTGGAATAATGGCAGCGTGTGTTCGGACAGATGAAAGTTTGCCGATCAGAAGGATAAAAGTTTTTCAGGGAATGAGGCTTATGTGTTTGTGTTTGAAAACCCTTTTAAAAAGGCAAAAGGAATACAAATAAAAAATGAAGTAGAAAGATGAGTGTATGGACAGAAATCTTCATCTCATATTCATTTATAAAAGAGTTCAATCAAATATCAGCACAAACTCATTGACATTTTAATGAACATTTGAAATGTCCTTGTTGAAATTGACCTTGTTGTTATATTATACAGTTTCTTTTAACCTGTAATGTACTATCCGAAATAAATAAATTCATTCATTCATTCATTCAAATGTTCTTTGCAGTTACTTCCAGGCTGTTCAGATGGAATTTCTGCTGCTTCACTGTCATTGCTTTGTGTGGTGGAGTGCTGGTACTTCTCGTTTGGCGGGCAACTGCTGCACAGCGCTGCCCCTCCAATCAGAAGCTGAAGCCCAGCCAATGTAGAGTGATGCAGCCATCTTAGATGACTGAATAAGCCTGTAAATGGCAATGTTGTTATCGCTGACTCTGCTGGCAGTCCAGGAAACAGAGATGAGCACCAGAAGTCCACTGAGGATGAAAAAGATTCCAGCGGTGATCATCACTTTGGCCTTGGGCCGTCCACACTTGGTGCCAACGATACAACTTAAAACACCCAAAGTTGCAAGTATGATGGCGATGACCATCATTGGTCTGGAGGCCTGCATGTCCTGGGGCGAGAGCTCTGATGTGATGCAGAACTTGCACTGCCTCTGGGCTGTCTATGTGTGACACAGGCCATCCACAAACCCTCCCAGATGGGCACAGAAGCTGCGATAATTGGATAGTAGGTACTCAAGCTCCAAAATGGCAGAGCACATGTTTCTATTGCAGTGAGAAATCCTCCAAGGGAAATGTCCACAATCCCCTTATGCATGTTGGCTTGTTGATATGTTGGCTTTTTTGTTTTGTCACTTACAGATAAAATTTTAAATCTGACATCAGATTCACCTACCTGCAAGAGGGCTTGGTGCAGTTACGGGGTAATAACAAAGATACCTTTTACCTTAGGGAAGAAGGAGGAATCATGGCGTTAATGTCAGTGCTGGAGGGAGCACAAAAGAGGAGGGATGAGTAGCAAACAAGGTGTGTCTGTGTGTGTGTGTGTTAAAGCAATGAGGGTTTAAAAACAGTAAAGAGGCACGGAGATCTGACTAAAGCACTGTTTTTCAACCAGGGTGCACTGGTACTTTCAGGTTTTACATAGATTGATAGACGTACTTTATTAATCCCAAACTGGTAAATTACAGTGTAACAGCAGCATGACAGTAGACAACCAAGTGACAGAAACAACCACGGCATAATGGACAAAGGGACTACCCACGGAAAGTAAAACTGCTAAAAACTTAAATACATCATAGATGAATAGATGGTGACTTGTGTAGGTACACGAATCATACCCGCTGTACAATGCAGGACTATCAGGTGCAGGGTGAAATGTGAGGCACCACTTAGACTGCAAGGTGCAGTATGGCAGCGTACAGTCGTTATGACCAGGATACAACATTAGAGTGAGTTATTGTACAGTGAAATGGCATGTGGCAGGAAAGATTTCCTGACAATTTCCTTTTGTGGGAAATTGTCTAATTTTACTTATTAATTGGTTCCCCCCCACCCAAAAAAAAAAGAAAATAATTTGCCATTGTTGTACATGGGTGCATGAGTGTTTACAGAACCCATGCACAACAACGACAAGTTATTTGCAATTTTTTGGACCATATAAGAAGTGAAGTTAGACAATTTCCCACAGAAACCTTATTTCTATTGACACATTTTATGAGTTATTGTAGAAAACCAATATCTTGTCTTTTTTTTCTTCTAAAACCTGAGTATTTTTAACTTCATTTTGTCATATTTTCTTGATAGATTTTGTGATTCATATTAGCTCTTACATACTGTTTATATATGCCTTCACAGTATGGTTTAGGTCAAAATTGACCTGGGCCAAAAATTCCTTCATAGTACTGTAAGTGTCTGTACCAAATTTTGAAGTACAGATCTATTTAGAATATCTAAATAGCTTATCGCACATTAATAAATGTATGATTAATCCTGATTAAATATTTCAGAGAGCATGGGGAGGGTATTTTATTTTTTAATTTTACATTTGTTTTTGGAGAAAAACATCTACTATTACAAAGCATGTCCTGTTTGACATTAGACATAAAAAAAACTTAAAAGCAAAAGTGATTTAAATATATTTTGTTGAATCTGAAAATGGCAAGAGTGTTCTGGAATGGCTTCAGTTTATAATATAATCCTGTTTAACTACCTATTAAATGCTGTCTTTACTGCTATATCACAAGAAATCATAATTATCAAAAACTAGTGCATTGCCCGTAGAGAGCAAGTATTCTTGTCTGAAACAGGCAGCCCAGTCAGGCTTTCCAGGCCCAAATGTAGGCTGTGTTTGAAAGTGGAATTCAAAGAGGTGTAGCCTATACTGTATGTAGGCAATCACACATGTTAGACTTTGACAGATATGAAAGGGACTGAACACCACTAAGATTTATTTGATTGTGTGAATATTAACTACAGAATTACTGAAAATGAATGGGACATCCAATGTTAGCGACTATTTCAGAACCCTTGTTTCTTTGTTTGTCAGACTTATTTGTCTGATCTTTTATGACTTATATTTATTAGCGTTGTATCTTGCACTTTTGGGGAATGGGAGTTGTTCAGTCATTATAATTGTTTTAGTTTATATGTGTAGTTTATAGTCTATTGTCAATAAAATGGTAAATGGCGTTCGCTTATATAGCGCTTTTTCTCATCTCTAGATGACCAAAGCGCTTTCCAGATCCTGCTATCCACCCATTCACACACTGATGGCAGCAGAGCAGCCACGCACCGGTGCATATAAATTCATGCAATACTATAACAGGACATGTTTACAAATATTTGAGACCCATTGTAGTGCATCCTTTTATATTTTAGCAATATTACAAAACACCAACATTATTATACACAGCAGAATGACCTGTTTGGCTGCAACTGTTGCATCAGTGTTGCCCATTTGTCAGAAAATAAAATGATTTGTTTCGTTATTTGGGCGTTTTTGTGTGTTTGGTCATGGTCGTCATTTAGTCAAAACGTGCATATGTGTCCGCATATGATTTGCAATTGATCTAGCTATTCCACTCCACAATCATGGTGGTATTATTATTAACTTTTAATTTTTAGATAGCCATGCGAGCACACCAGCACCGGGAGGAGTGCTATCGGGAACCCGTGGTCCTGCAAAGGACAGCGGTGGCACATGGGTGAAGCAGTAGCTGAGACTCCTGTTAACTGGGTAGTCTGGGCTTGGCTCTCTGCAAAGGACTGTGGTCTGCCGGTCTGGCTGCTGCTTCTCCAATACCAGTGTTCCCTGCCCGACCCCGGGTCCCCACCAACGCACCTCGTGTTCTCCACATATGCTGAATTATTCTTTAGAACTACGCAATCACAGCGACATTATAGTATGATTTTTTAAGCACTGAATCTTCAGTATTCTCTTTTCTTGTCACATTTGTCGCTTTTCACTTCCTTGTTTTGTTCTCTGAGCACTGTGGTGACTGGTGGTGATGCTGCCTATTATCCAATCAGTCCAATCCAAAACCCCACCCACGCTTCTAGAAAACAGAGCGGTGGCTAAACTTTTATTGATAAAAATTACATATTTTGATTGAACAACTCCATACTCGGGGATGCACACCCTCGTAATCTCAGCAAAGCACTTATAAAACCCGAGGTCACTCTGACGAACGGTTTGAGAGATATGTGCTGAACACGCAGACACAGGCTCACAGACAGAGATTCCTTGCAGTTATAGATAGATAATTCAACATTTACCACTTAGAATGCAAAACATTAAAATAAAATGCTTGTTTCCAATTAGTGTCTTCATTCAAAGCAGTGGTAGGAAACTGCATATGGAACTTGGACGTGTGTTTGACACATTTACAGCAAGTTGTTCCTGTTTTGCAGTCCTTTTTTACAGGGCAGAAGTTGCATCTCCTTCTGTCCCCTTGTGTTTGCTTCTTGTGTGACTTTTAGATCAGGGCCAGACTCACTTTGAGCGGTACAGTGGTTAGCACTGTTGCCTCGCAGCTACAAGGTTCCAGGTTCAAATCCCCGGGCTGGCAGTGGTGGAACCTTTCTGTGTGGAGTTTGCACGTTCCCCCTGTGCTGAGTGGGTTTATTCCAGGGGCTCAGGTTTTCTCCCACAATCCAAAGACATACATGTTATGTAAGTTATTTTCTCTGATAGGCCCTTATAATAGAGGGTTAGTGAAGCACTTTGTGTGGTTTTTGGGACTAGAAAACGTGCTATATAAGTACAGGTGCTTATTCCTCAGATCACTGTACAGTTTTGCATTCAAGGAGGCACAAGGTCCAAGTTTATTTCTCAATTTGTCTCTGACTACTCTCACGGCTATGAAGAAAAACAGGAGCTGCAAGGCTGCGTAGCGGCTGTGAGAAAAAAGGAGCTGCAGCTGTGTGAGGGACTTGGCGTGTTGGCTTTAGGTGCGCGCGCGCAGCCCTAGAGCCCTCGGGGACAGCTGACGGCTGAATTCCCTTTGTGCGCCGTGGCTGAGACCCATACAAAATCCTGTGAGCGAGCTGCGTGCGTGCTTCAGGTGTGTGAGCAGCCCTGAAGGTTCTGTTTGCAGCGGCGAAGGACGATGGCGGTCTGTGGAGCCGTTATTGTCCCGTGCGTGGTGCGCCGTCCTCGTAACCCCCCGGTGTGCGCGCGGGGGTTCGGTGCGTGGGTGGTCCACTGTTGAGAGGCGAGTCAGGGTCAGGGAGCTTGATGGAGATCAGCGTCGTCGGCGCCGATGGTCCTCCCTGTCTTGGCTGTTGCTGTAGTTCGCTGGTGCCGGGTCATGGTGCGTTCTGGTCCAAGCGCTGCGTTCTCCGTCGTGCGCGCTCGTGTCGATGCAGAGGAGCGGTGGGAGGGAGTAGACGGTCTTTGTCCCTCGGGCTTGTGTCGATGCGGAGGAGCGGTGAGAGGGAGTAGACGATCTTTGTCCCTCGGGCTCGTGTCGATGCGGAGGAGTGGTGAGAGGGAGGAGGAGCGGTGAGAGGGAGAAGACGTTCTGTGTCCCTCGGCCGGTCCAACGTGGATGTCCCAATCTCAGGCGAGGGTTGCACCATGAAGCTTTCTGCGGCTTTCCCGGTCATGGGTGATCTCCGGAGAGTTCGCCTGGTGTTGGTTCTGCGTCGAGGTCTCCCTGTAGCCGAAGGGAGGGCAGTCCATTTGCGTCAGGCTGCTGCGTTCGCTTGTCGTTGGAGAGTCACCGCCGGGGGCTGCCAGCGTGTTCTTTTCTTGGGGTCACCAGTGTGGCGGCATGAAATAATAAGCAGCGAACTGAGGTTTAAAAGTGGGTTTTATTTCATTCCGCCATCACAGAACTCACTCCAGCGCTGTGCAGGCGTGCCGGAGCGAGCTCTCAGGCTCTCGTCAGGAGACAGGGAATGCGTCTAGTCAGAAGCAGTAGTCAGAGAGAGAGAGAGTTACAGAGCAATATGCAGTTTAAATACCCCACTACAGACAATGCATGAATGGCACATTAACATCACAGTAACTGCAGGAAGGCATGGGACATTTGCATCACAGTACAGGGCAGGAAGGCATGAACACCTGCATTTGAATCACACATATCAGCAGCAGGATACTGGCAGGAAGGAGCTAGACAAAGAGAAGCTGCCTATTGATCTCAATACACACATCTCATTGTTCTGCTAATTGCTCCAGCTGAGCGCTCTGCTTGTCCCAGTATGTTGTGGGGGTTACCCACAGTGACGACCTAATAGTATTGAATGCAAAAGATGCAACAAACTTACACAAAATGGTCCCCTCCAGTATACAACTGGGACAATATCAATCACTACGGAGGGTGACAATATGTATGGGTACATATTCATACTATGTGGGGTAACTAAATAGATTGTTAAGCTGTTTATTCCTTCTAGCTACAATGCTCCGTGTAGAGGAGCTGGAAATGATGAGGCGATTTTGTATTAAAAACAGAGTCTTTAATGAACAGCTCTTCTATCTTGTCTCATCTGGTGCAGAGCTTGGCAGAAGGAAAAGAGGCAGATTTCTGCCCAGCTCGCTGGTTAAATACAGGCACACATCAAAGACATGCATTACACAAGCTGACATCCCCCGTTATCTTAATCCCCCCATTGTTCTGTTATCCCCTCTCTTCGTCTTGGGAGGTGATGGGAATTCCTCTCCTCGCCTTGGGGGGCGAAGGTGTCTAGTCCGTCTCCGCCGCCGCGTCCTGGGACGTCTTTGATCTTCACACGGCGGGTGAGATTCCTTTGTCCTTTCCGAGGTGTGAAGTTCCTTACATATGCTGTCACCAAACATTTCCACATGCTCTAACATATGTAGGTATGGAATATATGAGTAATATATACCACAGGCCCCCCAAACAACTAGGAAAGGACACAGAAAGATTCACAGTCTAGGGTAATTACTACGACATACTACGTGTTACAGCTGTTGCCACAGAAGAAACTTTCAAGCAGCCATGCTCCTAAGAGAGTTCAGTGGTAAACATAACAGCATAGTACAATCATAAGTCAGTCCTAAACTGTTGCAGCACAATTAGTGAATAATTGCGGAGTGGTTGGTATCAGTCCCTGTGCTGTCTGGGTTTTAATCTTCTCCCAAAACTGCTGTAGGTTGGTTTAGGCGTCCTGCTGGGACCTTCTTGTGAGGAATCTGCAGTGTGGGAAGGAGAGAGATTATTTGTTCCCTGCCTGGGGGCTGAGACTTTTCCCTTGGGGGGTCTACCTCGTCGAGGTGCTCGTGCCAACTGTGCAGGTTCGTCTCTCAACAAGAAGGCAGGTTTGAGTCTGTCAATGCGGACCGTTTCATTTCTATCCCCATAATCAAGCACAAAGTGTTTGTCACCATTTTCCAGCACTCTGTACGGGTCATCGTATACTGGGCGTAACGTTGGTTTAAGGGCTTCATGCTTAACAAAAACAAACTCGGCGTTTTTTAAAGTTTGAGGAACAAAAACTCGTGGAAAGGAGTGATAAGCTGGACCGTGGAGAGAGTCCGGTCCGTTACTGCCTAAAAACCTTGGGACTGGGAGGTGCCCTGGTTCCGGGTTCTCCGGTAAAAATTCACCTGGGAGTCTGATAGGCTGAGCAAAGACTAATTCTGCAGGGGAAGCGTCTAAATCCTCTTTAGGTGCCGCACGCAAACCCAATAAAACCCAGGGAAGTTTATTTACCCAATTTGTGTCCGTTAATGAGGCTCTGAGGGCGGCCTTTAAGGACCTGTGAAAACGCTCGCATAACCCATTAGCCTGAGGGTGATAAGCGGTGGTGCGATGAATTGTTGCCCCTAAACTGTTGGACATGGCTGACCAGAGCTCTGAGACAAATTGAGGCCCCCTATCTGACGTGATGTCTGATGGGACGCTGAAACGTGCCACCCAATTTGTTAGAAAAACGCGAGCGACTTCCTCCGCTGTAGTTGCCGCTAGAGGGACTGCCTCTGGCCAGCGCGTGGTGCGGTCTATCATTGTTAGCAGGTGTGTGAAACCTTGGGAGGAAGGTAGTGGCCCCACGAGGTCGACATGAATGTGGTCGAACCTTCTAGCAGGGATTGAAAAAGGCTCCAGAGGGGCTTTTGTGTGTCTGTATTTTGGCGCGTTGACAAGGAATTCAAGTTTTTGCCCATTCTTTTACGTTTTTGCGCAGGCCTGGCCACACAAACTTTTCGGCGACCATTTTAACCGAGGCGCGCACACCTGGGTGCGCGAGGGAGTGAATTGCGTCGAAAATGCGGCGGCGCCAAGCAGCTGGTACTAACGGGCGAGGTCGGCCGGTTGAAACCTCGCATATTAGGGGGGGCACGCCGTCGCGCAACCCTTTTTTCTCCAGCCTTAACCCTGTTGGTCCAGACAGGAGCGCGCGCACGTCCACATCACTGCCTTGTTCTTCCGCCATGGCTGCATAATCTATCCCTTCATGGATAGGTGCTGCGTATGTGTCTGCGTTAGTGAAAAGTTCCGCTGCTGAGGCAGTGTAATCTGTCTCCTCGTGCTCTGGTGGTGCCACAGCGCAAGAGAGACAGTCCGCTACTACGTTAAGTTTGCCCGCTACATGTCGAATGTCTGTGGTGAACTCTGAAATCGCGGCTAGCTGTCTTTGTTGTCTGCCCGACCATGGTTCTGAAATTTTAGCCATAGCAAAAGTGAGCGGTTTATGGTCCACAAAAGCCGTGAAACTCCGCCCTTCTAACCAAAACTGGAAGTGGCGGATGGACAAATGGAGCGCCAGCAGCTCCCTATCAAAAGTGCTGTATTTGCGTTCCGTCGGGTTTAGCGATTTGCTAAAGAATGCTAAAGGTTGCCAGACCCCGCTGACAAGTTGTTCTACAACTGCCCCTATGGCCAGGTCTGAAGCATCTATGGTTAGAGCAATGCGGGCCGAGGGATCTGGGTGGACTAACATTGTGGCGTTAGCTAGGGCATTTTTTACTTCTGCGAAAGCGCGTTCGCGCTCCGGGGTCCATTCGACCGCGTTGGAAGCTTTCTTTTTTCTGAGCGCGTCATACAGGGGCTGCATGAGCTGAGCTGCATGGGGGAGGAAACGGTTGTAAAAATTAACCATCCCCAAAAATTCCTGTAGCGATTTGACCGTTTGGGGCCGTGGAAAACCTTCTATCGCATGAACTTTGTCTGGAAGCGGAACTGCCCCTTTCGAGGAGACTCTATGTCCCAAAAAATCAATTTGCGATACGCCGAATTTGCATTTGGCTGGATTAATTATTAGTCCGTGCTCTTCTAGCCTCTGAAAAACGGTAGTGAGGTGCTGCTCGTGCTCTTCCTCGGATGAGCTGGCTACCAGCATGTCGTCGAGGTAGACGAAAAAAAAGGGGAGGTCGCGTAGGACTGCGTCCATCATACGTTGAAAAGTTTGAGCAGCGCCTTTGAGGCCGAACGGCATTCGCAGGAATTCAAAAAGGCCGAAAGGGGTTATAACCGCTGTTTTAGGAATGTCTTCAGCTCGGACTGGGACTTGGTGATAACCGCGGACTAAGTCTATCTTTGAAAAAATGCGCGCACCCGCTAAATGCAGTGAAAAGTCCTGTATGTGAGGGATGGGGTAGCGGTCATGCGCTGTAGCGTTGTTTAACCTGCCGTAATCTCCGCATGGTCTCCAAGAACCGTCGGTTTTCGGAACCATGTGAAGTGGTGAAGCCCAAGGGCTCTTCGAGCGTCTAACAATGCCCAATTTTTCGAGAGCTGCAAACTCGTCCCTTGCTATGTTGAGCTTGGCCGCGTCTAAGCGGCGAGTTTTGGCAAAAACGGGAGGTCCCGTTGTTGGAATGAAGTGTTTAACCCCGTGTTTGGCTACAGTGGCTGAGAATTTGGGGGTTGTGAGTGCTGGAAATTGGGTGAGGAGTTGCTCAAACTTACCTCCTGCCGTGGTGACGTTGGCCTGCACAGGTGGTGGAGAGACTCGAGCTGAGCATGGAATAGAAGCAAAAGATAGTGCATTAACCAGGCGCCTATTTGCTAGATCCACTAATAACCCGTGTGCACACAGAAAATCTGCACCTAACAAGTTAAAACTCACCGCCGCTACAACAAATGTCCATCTGTAGCTGCGGCCGTGAATGAGGAGGTGCAGGCTCTTTTCCCCGAACGTGTCGATGTCAGAACCGTTGGCTGCCACTGCTCTGTTGCCTCGGGTGCCCATGGCTCGATCTGCGTGGGAGGGCATGACGAAACTCAGCTGAGCTCCCGTGTCGATGAGGAACTGCTTGCCTGTGTGTCCATCCGTCACGTATAACAGCTTATTTTTCTCGCCGAGAACCGCTGCTGTTAACGGCCCTCGGCTTTGGCGTTTCCCGACATCGTAAACTTGCAGGGGGGAACACATTTTTGGGCTTTCTCGGCGAAGCGGTGGTGATAATAACAGACGTCATTCTGTTTGTTGCGCTTGGGCCGCGCCGCTGTCACTGTGGGTTGAGTCTGCTCCGTGGGTTGTGGCTCTCCAAGGCTCGGGGCGTCAGTTTTGAGGTCTGCGGATGCCGCTGTGGGTGTCAGTTCCCTGCAGGCGTTGACGAGCCGATAAGCCTCGTTGGCCAGTGTGCGGAAGTCCTGATGATTGTTGCACTTCATCCTGGCGAGTGTCCCTCTCATGTGTGGTGGTAGCGTGCTGAGGAAAATAAATTGGAAGAGGAAATTATCATTGTCCTCCTCCTTGAGCTGCAGCAAATCCTCCATGAGGGTCTTTGGATTTCCCCCTCTGTGGCCGTAGACCGCCAGGATCTTCTCGGCTCTTTCCTCCGCTGATGGGACGTAATTCGCCACGATGGTCGCCTTGAGTGTCTCATACTTGTCCCGGGCCGGTGGTCGCCGGATCAAGCTCCACACACACCTCGAAGTGGCGGAGTCGAGTTTGGAGACGATATGGTAGAATTTAGTATCGTCTGCCGTGATGCCCGCCAGTATGAACTGGGCTTCAGCTTGTTGAAACCAAGAGGCCGGGTCTTTTCGCCAGAAATCTGGCAGTTGAACAGCGACGGCGTTTGTGCACATCATCACTGTTGTGCTCGCCGGGTGAGAGTGCCTTGCCTCGGCTCTCACGGCGGTGCTGGAGCTCGGTTGAGCTCTCTCGGTACCCTCTGCCGGGGGAAACAGCTGTCCGCTTGTTCCCTCGTCTGCGTCGTCGCTGGCGTATGCCAGAGTCGCCACGGATGAGTCGCTTGAAGAACGCCTCCGGTCCATACTCGCGTCAAGGTCACCAGTGTAGAGGAGCTGGAAATGATGAGGCGATTTTGTATTAAAAACAGAGTCTTTGGGACGCCATGGCGACTGCAGCTTAACACTGAAGCTCTCAGACCCAATCCAGGATAACACCTTGAAAATCAAACTTAACGGATTTTTGGAGGAGTGAAAATCAAAAGACAAAATCATCATGTCTAAAGGAAAACAGAAGAAACTGAAATTCTCCAGGCCAGGACACGTATCGGCCGGAGAATCTGAACTGGAAGATCTCCGTTCAGAAGACGAGGAACTGGTGATAGCTAACAAAAGGGTTAGCCTGAAATCACTATTTGAGGAGCTACGACGATTTCGCCGAGAAGTTACAGCCGAATTTCGGGAATTCAGAGAAGAATTGAAAAGGACAAACAGCAGAGTGGACCAGGCCGAGAACCGAATCTTGGAAACAGAGGATCGAATAAAAGTGCTCGAAGATTCTGTGCTGGACCTACGCAAAAGACAAGCAGCTATAGAGGCTAAGCTAACCCACCAAGAAGGAAGACAAAGAAGAGACAACATAAGAATTCATGGTCTGATAGAAGGAACCGAAAATGGTTTTAACTCAATGGCAGAATGCGTGGAATCCTTACTAAGAGAGAAATTGGATATTCCACAAACCACCGACTTGAAGATAGAAAAGGCACATCGTTCATTAGCCGCTAGGCCGGCGGTGGAAGCGCCCCCACGTTCGGTGTTGGTAAGATTTTCCAATTTCAAAATAAAACAAGAGGTTGTAAGACTGGCCTGGCAGAAAAAAGGATTTATGCACCAGGAGAGAAAAGTCTACGTGGAACACGATTACGCCCCGGAGGTCCTTAAAAAGCGCAGGGAATACAATGACGCGAAAAAGGTGTTAAGAGAGAAGAAATTGCGCTTTCAGACTCCATTTCCTGCGAAGTTAAGGGTCTTCTACGGCGATGAAACGTGTCTCTATAATTCGGCGGAAGAAGCAACAGCTGACATGGCGAAAAGAGGGCTCCCGGTAACGGTATTTAAACCCGCAGCAGACCCGAGTGAGAAGATCAAAGCGCAAACATGGACAACACAAAGACCTTCAAAATCCACGGACCAGCAGCGGGAAACCCAGCGCCAGAGCGTCGCGGATAAACTATCCGTTTTCAGGTTGGAATAGCGACCTTTTTTTTTTTTTTTTCTTTTCTCTTGAATCAATCCGCACATCCAACCCCCCTCATACAAGGTAACAAACATTAAAGGAGATGCGTATTCAGCATGTGGTAAAACATTTCATGGAACAATCATATTATTTGAAACAAATAAGTCTTTGTAATAAAAAAAAAACAAAAAACAAACTTGTTAAAATAGAAATGTGACAATAATCCACATGTTCTCCTCATACTAACAAAGACTGTTTTTGTGTGAATGTTTGATGTGATGGGGGTGGGAGGGTGCACACAATTTCACAGGGTTTAGGCATAAAAGGAAAAAAAAAATCATTACAAGTTTGGATTGGGTTCTGAAACTCACGTTAAAAGCATGGGACTACTTTCAGTGGTAAGAGAGGGCCCTCAACACGTAACAGAGTTTGAGGAATTTCCCTCAGGGCCTTCACTCCATCAAGGCTCTTACAGGGTCTTTAAAAAGACCTCAGCTCAGGAAGTTCTTATGACAGCTTTTTGTTTTAAAGTTTTTTACACAATGTTCTTAATGTTTTTCTTGTTTTTAATGTTCTTTCAGTTTCTGAGTAGCACAAATGAGGGCCACCACACAGTTATACTAAACAAAGCAACACAATGGAGAAACAGGGTGTAACCAAAATAATTTCATATAATGTAAAAGGAATCCTGAATCCAGTTAAAAGATCCAAGATTCTAGGCAAAATGAAAAAAGACAAAGCAGGAATAATATTTTTACAAGAAACCCACCTAACAGACATGGAACACAATAAACTCAGTAGACAAGGGTTTAAAATGATCTCTTCATCTTCATATAAATCAGGGAGGAGGAGGGGAGTAGCGACATTGATATCAACCAAAATTACATTTGAAAAAAAATCAGAACACAAAGATAAAGAAGGGAGATACAGTTTGGTAACTGGGCGGCTAGAGGGAGAAGATATCACCCTGCTGAATGTGTATGCTCCCCCAGGGGCTAACTGGAAATTTTATAAAAATGTATTCGACCTAATGATAACTAAAGCTCAAGGTTTAGTGATATGTGGTGGGGACTTCAATCTTAGACTGAATCCATACTGGGATGCTTCTGGTAATTCCCCACATCAAAATAACACCCAAAACAGGAAGACTCGGATGCTACTAAAAGAAATGGGAATCTGTGACGTGTGGAGGGAACTCAACCCCAGTGTAAAAGACTATACATTTTACTCAACTCCACATTCATCTTACTCAAGGATTGACTATTTTTTTATGTTTAATAGAGACATTGGAAGAGTAAAAACATGTAAAATAGGACTGATGGATCTCTCCGACCACAGTCCGATCTACATGGACTTAAATATCCAAAAATACACAAATAATACATTTTCTTGGAGGTTAAATTCAAATGTCCTGAAAGGACCATTGAAAGATGAATTGGAATCAGATATTCTCAGATATTTGGAAGATAACGATAATGGAGAAGTATCACCTTTTTTCTCTCGGCGCCACACGAGTCGGCTGCCTTTTGCAACAGCGGCTCGATTCCGAGTCTTTTTCCCTTCCTCTCTCTTTTGATCCGTCTTTTTTTTTCACCCCACTTATATCACGGACACACAGATCGTCCTAAATGTCTCCTGAGCCGGTGGACGGAGCCACTGTCTATAGCAGGATACGATACAGCAGAGAACAGCTGCTAGCATTCAACCGCCACCCGGTCCCATTGGAAAAACTCGACATACCGAGAGAACTGAGGCGAAAACGCCGCGGCTGCCGGGCTGGAGTAAGGCGGAGGACAAAAAATATAAGGTACAGACCCTCCCTTCCATCTGTTGTCATGGGAAATGTACGGTCGATACTGGGAAAGTTAGATGAGCTAGCGGCTATCTCCCGTTATGATAGCACATACCGGGAGTGCTCTCTCCTTTTGTTTACTGAGACGTGGCTAACTGAACTAGCAGCAGATGCTAACATTGAGCTGGAGGGTTTTCACATGATACGAGCTGACCGAACACCAGACAGTGGCAAGGCTAGGGGCGGTGGAGTGATAATGTATGTTAACAACAACTGGTGCAGACCGGGACATATCACTGTTAAACAACGACACTGCAGCAAAGACATTGAGTTGCTAGCTGTTAGCATGAGGCCTACATATCTCCCGAGAGAACACTCACACGTGATCTGCATTGTTGTTTATGCAAATCCGACGGCGAACGCTGGGACAGCACGTGACGTCATCCATTCAGTAACCAGCAGGCTGCAGACAGAACACCCAGATGCTCTTCTCCTCATCTCAGGCGATTTCAACCATGTTTCACTGTCTCCCATTCTACCCACGTTCACCCAGTATGTCACATGCCACACTAGAGACAATAAAACACTGGATTTATTCTACGCAAACACTAAGGAGGCGTACACCTCATCACAACTCCCCCCACTCGGGAGATCGGATCACAACTTGGTTCATCTCCGGCCGGTGTACAAACCCCTAGTGCACAGACAACCTCCGGCCATGCACACTGTGGAGTTATGGTCTGAGGAGACAATGGACACCCTAAAGGGCTGTTTTGAAGCCACCGCCTGGAAGCAGCTCTGCGATCCACATGGTGAGGACATCGATGGCCTCATTCACACCTTCACGGGCTACCTCAGCTTCTGTGTGGACAAATCCGTTCCCACCAAGACCATACGGCGTCACTCAAACAACAAACCCTGGATCAACCCTGAGATAAAAACACTTCTGAGAGAGAAGAAGAGGATCTTCAGGTCAGGGAACAGGGAGATGCTGAAGTCCGTACAGAGGGAGCTGAGGAGAAAGATCAGAGAAGGCAAGGACAGCTTCAGGAAGAAGATGGAGGACAAGCTGCAACAGCGGGGTCTGGAGAAACCTCAAAACCATCTCGGGGCTCCAGAATACCTCCCCCCAGGCCACAGGGGGCAGGGAGTGGGCGAACAACCTGAATCTGTTTTTCAATAGATTTGACCAACCGCCCTCCCCCCTGACTGCACAACAACCACTGCTGCCTCTAAAGAAATCAAGTCCTGCTGCCCACTCCCCACTCCACCAACACCCCCCCACTCCCAACACACAGCCCCCCATCCTGACCCTGACCAGGACCCAGGTGAGGACGGAGCTGAGGAAGATCAAGGCGAGGAAGGCGCCGGGACCGGACGGCATCAGCGCAAAGCTCCTCAAGTCCTGTGCAGACCAGCTGTGTGGGATTGTGACGTATATCTTCAACATGAGCCTGAAACTGGGGAGGGTACCACAGCTGTGGAAAACATCTTGTGTGGTACCTGTACCAAAAACTTCCCACCCCAAAGACCTGAACAGCTACAGACCGGTGGCCTTGACGTCCCACTTGATGAAGACCCTGGAGAGACTGCTCCTTGCTCACCTCCGCCCCCTGGTGGAACCAGCGATGGATCCACTCCAGTTCGCCTACCAGCATGGCATTGGGGTGGAGGATGCGGTGATCTTCCTCCTTCACCGTTCTCTGTCCCACCTGGAGAAGCCCGGGAATATGGTGAGGATCATGTTCTTTGACTTCTCCAGTGCTTTCAACACCATCCAACCGATGATCCTGAAGGACAAGCTGCTGCGCGCAGGGGTGGACCAGCACCTGTCATCATGGATCCTGGACTACCTCACGAACCGGCCTCAGTTTGTGAGAACCCGGGACTGTGTGTCCGACACGATCATCAGTAGCACGGGGGCCCCCCAGGGAACGGTGCTGGCTCCCTTCCTGTTCACTCTTTATACTGCGGACTTCTCACACAACACAACACACTGCCATCTACAGAAGTTCTCTGATGACTCTGCGATCGTTGGCCTCATCTCCAATGGAGATGAAGCTGAGTACAGAGGGCTTATCCAGGACTTCGTGGACTGGTGCCATCGGAACTGCCTCCAGATCAACGCGAGGAAAACTAAGGAGCTGGTGGTGGACTGCCGCAGGCATGGGCAGCCCCTCACAGTACCAGTAAATATACAGGGAACAGACATCGAGATGGTGACATCCTATAAGTACCTGGGTATTCATCTGAACAATAAACTAGACTGGTCACACAATACTGATGCACTCTACAAGAAGGGACAGCGCAGGCTGTTCCTGCTGAGGAGACTCAGGTCTTTTGGTGTACAAGGGGCGCTGCTGAAGTCATTCTATGACACGGTGGTGGCATCAGCCATCACTTTTGGAGTGGTCTGCTGGGGCAGTGGCATTACTGCAGCCGATAGGAAGAGACTGAACAAACTGATTAAGAAAGCTAGCTCTGTCCTGGGGCAGCGCCTTGATCCGATGGAGGAGATAGGAGAGAGAAGGACGGTGGCTAAACTGTCATCTCTGCTGGAGTCCGAGTTCCACCCTATGCAGGACATACTGAATGCACTGAGGAGCTCATTTAGCAGCAGACTACATCATCCCAGGTGCACAACCGAGAGGTTTCGTAGGTCCTTCCTACCAACGGCTGTCAGACTGTACAACCTAAGCAGGGCTGCTCGCAGAGATAGCAAAAAGACGTAACAAACTAATAGTTTTTTGAATGCAAAAGATGCAATAGACTTACACAATGGTCCCCTCCGGCATACAACTAGGAACATACCGGTCGCTATGGAGGGTGAGAATATGTATGGGCACATAATCATACCATGTAGGATAACTAAGTAGACGGTTATGCTGTTTCATTCCATCTAGCAACAATGCTCTGCACTGTGTGTGTTTATATATTTGCATATTTATTCCATCTAGCTACAATGCTCAGCACTGGGTGTGTTTATATATTTATATATCTACATATTATTCCATCTAGCTACATTGCTCCGCACTGTGTGTGTTTATATACTTGCATATTTATTCCACCTAGCTGCAATGCTCCATACTGTGGGTGTTTATATATTTACATATTTATTCCATCTAGCTACAATGCTCTGCACTGTGTGTTCATATATTCATATATTTATTCCATCCAGCTACAATGCTCTGCACTGTGTGTCTGTGTGTGTGTGTATATATATATATTTTATAGTAATACGTACATATGTTTATTAGCTGCTCTTGCTTGCTTGTTTTTTTTCTTGCCTTCTGATTGTTGCTCTGAGTGTTGCTATCCCTGTGCTGTTGCAATCCTGGAATTTCCCCGTTGTGGGACTAATAAAGGCTTATCTTATCTTATCTTATCTTATCTTATCTTTAATACTGTGGGATGCATGCAAAGCTGTAATAAGAGGAAAGATTATTGCAAAACTGGCAACCCAAAAGAAACTAAGACAAGAAAAACTATCCACATTAGAGTCAGAACTTAGGAACCTAGAAAAAGAACACAAAGGCAACACTCATTCTACTGACTTGCTCAAGATTAAGGAAATTAAAAACCAAATAAATGAGATCTACACAATAGAAATCCAGAAGAAACTTACATTTCTGAAACAAAAATACTATGAAGCAGGCAGTAAATCGGCAAAATTGCTAGCCTATAAATTGAGGAAACATCAAACAGAAAGAGCAATCTACAAAATCAGAGACCCAGTATCAAAGGAAATGAAATTCAGAATTCAGGATATTCTTAAAAACTTCGAGAATTACTATAAGAACTTATACTCCCACAAAAAACATAAAAACGCATCCGAGGCATTCCTAAACACATTAAACCTTCCCCAACTTATGGAGTCACAAAATAAAACACTACTGTCAGAAATACATCCTAAAGAATTGGAAAAAGCAATTATGAAACTTAAAGCTAACAAATCCCCAGGAGCTGATGGCTATACAGCAGAGTGGTACAAAACCTTTAAACAGCAACTATCTCCTCTCCTCCTGAAAACATTTAATTATGTCCTCCACACAGGGGAAATCCCCCCCTCCTGGAGAGAAGGGGTCATTGCAGTTATACCTAAACCTGAAAAGGATAAACTAGAGTGCTCCAACTACAGACCAATCAGTGTACTAAATCAGGACTATAAGCTTTTTACCATTATCCTTGCCAAAAGGTTAGAAAATATACTGACAGACCTAATTCATTTAGACCAAACAGGTTTTATAAGACAAAGACAGACACAAGACAACATTCGACGCACTTTACACATAATTCATCATATAAAAAAATATAACTTAAATGCAGTCATATTGGGATTAGATGCTGAAAAAGCATTCGATTCGGTTGACTGGTCTTTTCTATATAGAATCTTATCCAGTTTCAATTTTCATAACAACTTCATTAGAACTACTGTATACAGGCATTATATAAAAAACCAACAGCTAAAATAAGGATTAACGGTAATTTATCATCATCTTTTGAATTGGAAAGAGGATGTCGTCAGGGCTGCCCCCTGTCTCCACTGCTCTTTGCAATCTTCATAGAACCTCTGAGCCAATGGATAAGACAAAACCAAAAAATTCAAGGTATTACACTTGGTCAGAAGGAACATAAAATAGCACTCTTTGCTGATGACATTTTAATATACCTAGGGCAGCCGAACACTTCTTTACCAGAACTAACCTCAGTTTTTTCAGAATATGGAGATTTATCAGGGTACAAATTAAACATGCATAAAACCCAAGTTTTAACATTCAACTATGACCCAAATCATTATTCACTAAGCAAACTCAAAACTAACTGGGAGTCGGAATCTATGAAATATCTGGGGGTCAATATCCCGAAACAACTCAACAAAATTATATCACTAAACTATGATCCACTGGTGACAAAAATAAAATCCGACCTAGCAAGATGGAATATGATACCATTCTTGGGTACTGCACAAAGAATTGAAGCAGTCAAAATGAATATACTTCCACGTCTTCTATACCTTTTCCAAACAATACCGGTAGAACCTCCCAAAAAAACATGGCAGGAGCTGGACAGAAGGATCTCAAGATTCATATGGCAGGGCAAGAGACCTAGAATCAGATATAGAACCCTACAGCTAAACAAAGACAAAGGTGGGCTCGCGCTGCCAAATATCAGGGACTACTTTAAAGCCGCATAAATTAAAACTTTAGTAGAGATATGTAACCCAGTCTACACTGCACAATGGAAGGAGATCGAATGCCAAATAACAAGTGACATCCCCCTACAGGCGATAATAGGGAACAATGCCTTACCTAAGCTTTTGAATAACACTAACCCGTGGATAGAGACCCCGCTAAAAATTTGGTTTAAGATAGTCAGAGAGAATCAAACTAAAGAGCCCTATCGACTTCTGCAATGGATTGCCTATGATCAGGACTTTACTCCTAATAAAACAGACACCAGATTTAAAAAGTGGAAGGAGAAAGGGCTGATAAAATATTACGATTTTTTTAAAGGGCAAATCTTAAGAAGTTTTGAAGATTTGAAAAAACAAGGCCTAATAAATCAAGACCTTTACAGGTTCTTCCAGCTTAGACACCACATAAGCAATATACTTAAAAAGGAGGATTTGGAAAGGGCCCAGTCAGGTGTTCTGAAGGTCTTCTTAATGGCATATAAAGGGATCCCAGGGATCAGATACATTTCTAAAATATACCAAGGTCTTCAAGACTTAAAAGGAGACAACACATCTTATATAAAAGAGAGATGGGAAAAAGAGGGGAATTTCACTTTACAACTGGAAATATGGGAAAAGCTAAATAAACAGCAATGGAAAAGTACCTCATCCCTGCAGTGGAGAGAATTTGGATGGAAAAACTTGGCAAGATTTTTCAGAACACCTGCACAAAACAAATTTACCCATAAGGGATTGAACTGTTGGCGCTTGTGTGGTGAAAAGACTGCAAATCATTTTCATGTGTTTTGGTCATGCCCAGTTATCCACCAATACTGGACCAATGTACAGACAATATTGGGGAAAATATTCAAAATTACAGTTCCCTTTTCTTTTGTAACTTTGTATTTGGGTTTACTACCGGACTCACTGGAAAGACGAGGAGAAAAATACTTATTCAATGTTTTAATATTGGCAAGCAAAAAAGCTCTAACTAAAAAATGGATGTTGAAGGACTGTCCTACACCTGAAGATTGGACTAACGTGATCCAAGACATTTACTCGATGGAAAAGTTGACATTCGCACTGAGACAGGACATGGATGGGTTCATGAACTTTTGGCAACCCTGGACCGCATATGTGTCTTCCATTAGATCTAATCTTTGACAAATACCATTTCAATAATGGTTCCGCTCTTTGTTCCAACCCTACTCAGATGCTCTTTTATCTTTATTTACTTACTTTTTCTTTTTGTTTGTTTTTTACTGGTTTGTTTGTTTGTTTTGTTATTTGTTTTTTGTTTTTTTTCTCTTTAATTTCACTTTTTCTTTCACTTTAAAAAAAAAAAAAGGGGGTGTTGTAAGAATTAATCTTCCAGTGTTGTCAGATATCAGAAAATAAGGGAACATGTGATGAAAATGTAAACAATGCATTGCTGTAACGACCTGTATACCCTTTACAAAAACTTAAATAAAAAAATAAAAAAAAACAGAGTCTTTAATGAACAGCTCTTCTATCTTGTCTCATCTGGTGCAGAGCTTGGCAGAAGGAAAAGAGGCAGATTTCTGCCCAGCTGGCTGGTTAAATACAGGCACACATCAAAGACATGCATTACACAAGCTGACATCCCCCGTTATCTTAATCCCCCCATTGTTCTGTTATCCCCTCTCTTCGTCTTGGGAGGTGATGGGAATTCCTCTCCTCGCCTTGGGGGGCGAAGGTGTCTAGTCCGTCTCCGCCGCCGCGTCCTGGGACGTCTTTGATCTTCACACGGCGGGTGAGATTCCTTTGTCCTTTCCAAGGTGTGAAGTTCCTTACATATGCTGTCACCAAACATTTCCACATGCTCTAACATATGTAGGTATGGAATATATGAGTAATATATACCACACTCCGCACTATATACATATATATATATATATATATACTGTATATATATATATATATATATATATATTGATCCCTGCCCCTGGCCAACAGTGATCTGTGTGGAGTTTGCATGTTCTCCCCGTGTTGCGTGGGTTTACTCCGTGATTTCTCCGGTTTCCTCCCACATGCCAAAAACAGGCAGGTTAGGGATACGGGGCGCTTGCGCACGCAGCGACCGGCAGCTGGTGGCTTGTCACCAGACTGCAAAACAAATCTACCTACGGGTACAAAAGAAGTACAAAAAGAAATTATATATATATATATTTATGTGTACATATGTATATTCACTGCTCTTATTTTATTTTCTTATCTTCTAAATTATTGCTCTGAGTGTTGCTATCCCTGTGCTGTTGCAATCCTGGAATTTCCCCATTGTGGGACTAATAAAGGCTTATCTTATTTTATCTTATTATTTACGGAATTATTGAAAATGAATGGGACATCTGACATTAGCCACTGTTTAAGAAGCCTTGTTTATTTGTTTGTCAGACTTATGTGTGTGATCGTTTATGAGTTATATTCAGTGTTTCCTCTGGCTTAAAGACCTTGGCGTGGTGGCAACATAATTTTTCTTTGGGGGGGAGAGTAAACACATGACACTATTGTTACCGGAATATGTTAATTTTATACTATTTATTTCTTTTCTTTAATTTTGCACGGTAACTTTGCATATGGAACTTACCATATGAAGTATTGTACAACCAAGGCTTGAATGTTGGAATATTGGGCCAGCTGGGGTCCCACCCAAACATCCTGTGTTTGGACTTTTTACTGGTGTCATCCTTCTCTCCTTCCTCTGCTCTCACCTCTCCTGGACTCTCTGCCTGAACACTTTCCTCTCCTTGGCTCCTCTCTTCTGTCTCATCTTCCCCTCTCTGAGCCCTGTCTAATTCAAGTTCTCTCTCTGTCTATGGTGGTATACAAACAGGTTGGAAAATATCAAGTGTCTTGTTTTGTCTTGCAGGATGTTTTTGTCATGATTTACATAAACTAGTCCATACCCGTGCATGCCCGTAGAGGGGATGCATTGGAACAGAGTTCTTGCCAGTTACAGGACAGTTGCTATAGCAACACAGCACTGAGTGGCAATCACATGTGACAGCTTTTGTATGCAGCAAAACATAAAAATCACACAAAATATGCCCTGCCATCTGGGGCTGTTTGCCCCTGCTTGTTACTTCTTCTCCTGCCTGTGACAGATTCCTCCACGCAGCTCTGTAATTCGCCTTCCGCTGTCAGGAACTCCTGACCTTGTTAACCCGGGCGACGTCCGAGTCAGTATGAGTTGCTCTCTGACTGACCATATCATGAAACTGCTTGCAAAGTATTTGAGTACCGCTAGGTTTTTTCTGGACTAGTGACACATTCTTGGCAGATAGAAGTATTATCAGTGGCAAAGACAGGCCAAGACAAACTCCAGTAGAGTAAGACTCCAGTATCTGTTGTAGTGACTGACCAGATGATAGGTTTGTTTATCTCTGCTCTTTGTGTAGTGCATGTCATGATGCACCGACTGGCAAAAGTCCACCACAGACCTTGTGACAGATGTGCTTATCTGCCAGGATGTCCAGTCTCACCCCGTGTAACTGGGAGTGGTCCATCAAAGACCTGGTTTTACCCACGAGGCATTTTTCTCCCTCCGAGATGTGCAAGACAGTCGACTCCCTCATCAAACTTCTGTGTGGCAGAAAAATAAGATAAGATTGTAGAGGATGTGCTCAAGGATGAGGCTGAGTTTATTTCTAAGGTTCAGCTTTAGTAACAGAACACATACTCTAACAATTTCCAAGCAAGAAAAGAGACAGATCAATATCACATCACTCTTTTATATCCCGGAACATCGAAACTCAAGTCACATGGTGTCTAAGCAAACATACAGTCACATGGTACTTAATCCCAGTCACAATATAACCCTTTTGATCTTCCACCATTGTCCCTTAGCCTTCGATGGTCCGGAAATCCCTCCAGGGTGTCTCTCTGAGACAAAGGCCAAATCTCACACCTTCTCGATATCTCCTGCAGACTCAGTCCTTTTGTCCCTCGAGACGTGCAGCACACAATAAACATACAGCAATACATTTGTGGAAAATATGTACCCAACATATGTGCCACATGACCCCCCCCAAACGTCTAATATGGGACAAACATAATCAGAGATGCATGACATAAAAACATTTCTATATATCAAATATCAATCCACCAGTTGCCTAGGTCTAAACCTCCTGCCGTATCTGCTGTAAGCCGGCCTTGCTGCTTCTGCAGCGTCCTCCTGCACCTGTGGATTAGAACTGTTAGCCAATCTCTGTGGGTGTTCTGGAGAATGCCTTCTCGGAGGTCTGCCGCGACGGGGGGCCCTCACCAACTGCACTTGTTCATCCGCCAACACAAAAGCGGGTTTGAGTCTGTTTATACAAATCAACTCCTTTCTGTCTCCCAAATCTAGCAAAAAATGCTTCTCTCCTGTTTCCAGCACTCTGAAAGGTCCATCATATGGCGGCCGCAAGTTTGGACGATGAGCATCATGTCCAACAAAAACAAACTCCGCATTTTTTAAAGCCTTCGGCACAAAAACGCGTGGAAAACTGTTATGAACTGGGCCAGGAAGCGTCAGTGGTGAGCGCCATGAGGCCGTTGGGACTGGGTGTGCCAACAAAACCGCGTTTGCCAGGGCTGATTTGACTTGGGAGAATGCGCGCTCCCGCTCAGGAGACCATTCGATTTTATTTGTGGGTTTTTGTTTCTTTAGTGCAGCGTACAATGGTTGCATGAGCTGCGCTGTGCTTGGGAGGAAATGGTTATAAAAATTAACCATTCCCAAAAACTCCTGTAACGCTTTGACCGTTTGAGGTCGGGGAAAATCTGTTATTGCTCGTACTTTATCGGGCAGAGGGACCGCTCCTTCTGGCGAAACGCGATGCCCCAAAAAATCAATTTGCGCCATCCCAAACTGACACTTCTCTGGGTTAATTATTAACCCATGCTCTGCCAGCCTCCGAAAAACCACTGTGAGGTGGCTTTCGTGTTCGTCTTCGGACGTGCTGGCTACCAAAATGTCATCCAAGTAGACGAACACAAAAGGGAGGTCACGTAGAACCGCGTCCATCATACGCTGGAACGTCTGCGTGGCGCCCTTGAGCCCAAAAGGCATGCGCAAAAACTCAAAAAGCCCGAAAGGAGTTATTACCGCTGTTTTGGGTATATCCTGAGCGCGCACTGGGACCTGATGGTAACCACGCGCCAAGTCTATTTTAGAAAAAATGCGCGCCCCCGCCAAATGAACCGAAAAATCTTGGATGTGCGGAATCGGGTAGCGGTCGTGTGCTGAGGCATTATTCAACCTGCGGAAATCACCGCAAGGTCGCCACGAACCATCAGCCTTTGGGACCATGTGTAGCGGTGAAGCCCAGGGGCTTTTAGAACGTCTAATGATGCCCAGTTTTTCCAAGTTGGCGAACTCCTTGCGCGCTATGGCCAGTTTAGCTGAGTCCAAGCGCCGAGCTTTTGCAAAAACGGGCAGCCCGGTGGTAGTGATAAATTGTTCCACCCAATGTTTAGCTACTGTCGACGAAAACGTTGGGACTGTGAGTGCTGGGAACTGAATGAGTAGTGCGTGGAACTTACCACCCGCAGCTGTGACGTTGGCCTGTGCAGTCGGCGGGGCCACCCGGGCTGTGCAGGGAATAGAGTGAAAAGACATTAACCAGACGTCTATTAGCAAGATCAACCAATAAACTATGTGAGTACAAAAAATCAGCACCTAACATGTTGAAATTGACTGCCGCTATGACGAAAGTCCATTCAAATGTACGGCCGTGGAAAGAGAGAGACAGGGTCTTCTCCCCGAAGGTCTTAATCGCCGAGCCGTTCACTGCTGACACCACTGGAAGGCGCCAGCCGGTCAGCGTAGGAAGGTGTGATGAAACTCAGCTGGGAGCCTGTGTCCACGAGGAAGTGCCTCCCCGATCGCGTGTCCCACAGGTAGAGCAGCTTGTTCTCTTCACTGAGAGCCGCAGCTGCTACCGACTCCCGGTCTTGGCGTTTCCCGAGTGCTTGAACTGGCACGGTGGAATGCACTTGCGTGCCCTCTCGGCAAAACGGCGATGGTAAAAGCAAAGGATGTCGCCCGTTTCGCGTCTCCTGGCCTCCGCCGCTGCTGTCGTCGGTGAGTCTGGTGCTGCAGCCTCTGGCCCCCTGCCATCTCCGGATGTTGCGCCCAGCTCCGCTGCTGCGGTCGTGGCCGTGTGTCGCCTATGGGCGTCGACGAGTCGCTGCGCCTCCTGGCCCAGCTCGTGGTAGTCTCGGTGGGCCAGCAGCTGTGAACTGGCCAGGGTAACTCTCACCGCTGAGGGTAGTGTCCTGAGGAAAAGGTGGGCGAAGATAAAACCATCATCTTTGGAGTCTCTCAAACTCAGCATCTTCGCCATCAGGTCTGCAGGTCTCTCAACCTCGCCCTCAGTCAACGCCAGGAGCTTCTCTGCTCGCTCTCCCAGCGAGGGGGTGAAGGAACGGATGAGAGCAGCCTTCAATGCGCCATACTTGTCGTCGTCTGGCGGGTGGTTAATCAGGCTCTCTACTCGCTGGGCTGTGTGGCTGTCCAGCTTTGCGACCACATGGTAGAATTTCGTGGCGTCTGCCGAAACTCCCCGAAGATGGAACTGTGCCTCGACTGCGTTAAACCAGGAGCGCGGGCTATGCTGCCAGAAATCAGGTAGCTGGACTGTGGTAGCTGCATTAGCCTGGCTGGCTCCTGATGAGTCCGGTGCAGGAGAATCGTCACCGGCCATAATACGTCTTAAGGTCACCAGTGTAGAGGATGTGCTCAAGGATGAGGCTGAGTTTATTTCTCAGGTTCAGCTTTATTAACAGAACATATACTCTAACAATCTCCAAGCAAGAAAAGAGACAGATCAATATCACATCACTCTTTCATATCCTGGAACATCGAAACTCAAGTCACATGGTGTCTAAGCAAACATACAGTCACATGGTACTTAATCCCAGTCACAATGTAACCCTTTTGATCTTCCACCATTGTCCCTTAGCCTTCGATGGTCCGGAAATCCCTCCAGGGCGTCTCTCTGAGACAAAGGCCAAATCTCACACCTTCTCGATATCTCCTGCAGACTCAGTCCTTTTGTCCCTCGAGACGTGCAGCACACAATAAACATACAGCAATACATTTGTGGAAAATATGTACCCAACATATGTGCCACAAGATAAGATAAGATAAGCCTTTATTAGTCCCACAATGGGAAAATTCCAGGATTGCAACAGCACAGGGATAGCAACACTCAGAGCAACAATCAAGAAGACAAGAAAAAACAAGAGCAGCGAATATACATATGTACATATAAATATATAAATATATAAACGCACAGTGCGGAGCATTGTAGCTAGATGGAATAAATATATAAATATATAAACACACACAGTGCAGAGCATTGTAGCTAGATGGAATGAACAGCATAACCGTCTACTTAGTTATCCTACATGGTATGATTATGTACCCATACATATTGTCACCCTCCGTAGCGACCGGTATTGTCCTAGTTGTATACCGGAGGGGACCATTGTGTACAGTGGGGTAAAAAAGTATTTAGTCAGCCACCAACTGTGCAAGTTCTCCCACTTAAAAGATGAGAGAGGTCTCCAATTTTCATCATAGGTATACCTCAACTATGAGAGACAAAATAAGAAAAAAAAAATCCAGAAAATCACATTGAAGGATTTTTAATGAATTAATCGGTAAATTCCTTGGTAAAATAAGTATTTGGTCAATAACAAAAGTTCATCTCAACACTTTGTTATATACCCTTTGTTGGCAATGACAGGGGTCAAATGTTTTCTGTAAGTTTTCACAAGGTTTTCAGACACTGTTGCTGGTATTTTGGCCCATTCCTCCATGCAGATCTCCTCTAGAGCAGTGATGTTTTGGGGCTGTTGCTGGGCAACATGGACTTTCAACTCCCTCCAAAGATTTTCTATGGGGTTGAGATCTGGAGACTGGCTAGGCCACTCCAGGACCTTGAAATGCTTCTTACGAAGCCACTCCTTCATTGCCTGGGTGGTGTGTTTGGGATCATTGTCATGCTGAAAGACCCAGCCACGTTTCATCTTCAATGCCCTTGCTGATGGAAGGAGGTTTTCACTCAAAATCTCACGATACATGACCCCATTCATTCTTTCCTTTACACGGATCAGTCGTCCTGGTCCCTTTGCAGAAAAACAGCCCCAAAGTATGATGTTTCCACCCCCATGCTTCACAGTAGATATGGTGTTCTTTTTCCTCCAAACACGACAAGTTGAGTTTTTACCAAAAATTCTATTTTGGTTTCATCTGACCATATGACATTCTCCCAATCTTCTTCTGGATCATCCAAATGCTCTCTAGCAAACTTCAGACAGGCCTGGACATGTACTGGCTTAAGCAGGGGGACACGTCTGGCACTGCAGGATTTGAGTCCCTGGCGGCGTAGTGTGTTTCTGATGTAGCCTTTGTTACTTTGGTCCCAGCTCTCTGCAGGTCATTCACTAGGTCCCCCCATGTGGTTCTGGGATTTTTGCTCACTGTTCTTGTGATAATTTTGACCTCACGGGTTGAGATCTTGCGTGGAGCCCCAGATCGAGGGAGATTATCAGTGGTCTTGTATGTCTTCCATTTTCTAATAATTGCTCCTACAGTTGATTTCTTCACACCAAGCTGCTTACCTATTGCAGATTCAGTCTTCCCAGCCTGGTGCAGGTGTACAATTTTGTTTCTGGTGTCCTTTGACAGCACTTTGGTGTTGGCCATAGTGGAGTTTGGAGTCTGACTGTTTGAGGTTATGGACAGGTGTCTTTTATACTGATAACGAGTTCAAACAGGTGCCATTAATACAGGTAACGAGTGGAGGACAGAGGAGCCTCTTAAAGAAGAAGTTACAGGTCTGTGAGAGCCAGAAATCTTGCTTGTTTGTAGGTGACCAAATACTTATTTTACTGAGGAATTTACCAATTAATTCATTAAAAATCCTTCAATATGATTTTCTGGTTTTTTTTTCTCATTTTGTCTCTCATAGTTGAGGTATACCTATGATGAAAATTGAAGACCTCTCTCATCTTTTAAGTGTGAGAACTTGCACAATTGGTGGCTGACTAAATACTTTTTTGCCCCACTGTAAGTCTATTGCGTCTTTTGCATTCAATACTATTAGGTTGTCACGTTTTTTTGGCTATCTCTGCGAGCAGCCCTGCTTAGGTTATACAGTCTGACAGTCGTAGGTAGGAAGCACCTGCGAAACCTCTCGGTTGCGCACCTAGGATGATGTAGTCTGCTGCTAAATGAGCTCCTCAGTGCGTTCAGTATGTCCTGCATAGGGTGGGTCTCGGACACCAGCAGAGATGACAGTTTAGCCACCATCCTTCTCTCTCCCATCTCCTCCACTGGGTCAAGGTGTTGCCCCAGGACAGAGCTAGCTTTCTTGATCAGTTTGTTCAGTCTCTTCCTATTGGCTGTCAGAATCAGAATCAGAATCAGAATCAGAATCAGGTTTATTGCCATTGTTCATGTAGTACACAAACTAGGAATTTGTCTCGGTACAATGCTGCAACATTAAACATGATAAGATAAGAGAAATAAACTATACATGTAATAAAGTGTAGGTCGTAACGCCACTGCCCCGGCAGACTACTCCAAAAGTGATGGCTGATGCCACCACCGTGCCGTAGAATGTCTTCAGCAGTGCCCCTTGTACACCAAAAGACCGGAGTCTCCTCAGTAGGAACAGCCTGCACTGTCCCTTCTTGTAGAGTGCGTCAGTATTGTGTGAGTCTAGTTTATTGTTCAGATGAACACCCAGGTACTTGTAGGATGTCACCATCTCGATCTCTGTTCCCTGTATGTTTACTGATGCTGTGAGGGGTTGTCCTTGCCTGCGGCAGTCCACCACCAGCTCCTTAGTTTTCCTCGCGTTGATCTGGAGGCAGTTCCGATAGCACCAGTCCACAAAGTCCTGGATAAGTCCTCTGTACTCAGCTTCATCTCTGTTGGAGATGAGGCCAATGATTGCAGAGTCGTCAGAGAACTTCTGTAGATGGCAGTGTGTTGTGTTGTGTGAGAAGTCCACAGTATAAAGGGTGAACAGGAAGGGAGCCAAAACCGTTCCCTGGGGGCCCCCCGTGCTACCGATGATCGTGTCGGACACACAGTCCCGGGTTCTCACAAACTGTGGCCGGTTAGTGAGGTAGTCCAGGATCCATGATGACAGGTGCTGGTCCACCCCTGTGCACAGCAGCTTGTCCTTCAGGATCATCGGTTGGATGGTGTTGAAAGCACTGGAGAAGTCAAAGAACATGATCCTCACCGCATTCCCGGGCTTCTCCAGGTGGGACAGAGAACGGTGAAGGAGGAAGATCACCGCATCCTCCACCCCAATGCCATGCTGGTAGGTGAACTGGAGTGGATCCATCGCTGGTCCCACCAGGGGGCGGAGGTGAGCAAGGAGCAGTTTCTCCAGGGTCTTCATCATGTGGGACGTCAGGGCCACTGGTCTGTAGCTGTTCAGGTCTTTGGGGTGGGAAGTCTTTGGTACAGGTACCACACAAGATGTTTTCCACAACTGTGGTAAATAGCCACATCACCAGTAATACTGAACAAGAGATGGAATAATGCAACCTTCCTCTTCTGTCTGAAGTGCCTCCAGTCAGAGGACACAAGCATCTTTAAATGCAGCGCAGTCTCCGACTACAGGATCAGGGTGGAGGATCTTCTGGCATTTCTCGGTTTTGTGGCCCGTTTATCAGTAAATATTTAACTAAAAATGATTTACTTCATTATTTGGGCATTTTTGTGTCCTGCGTTTGGTCGTTAAGTCATTCTGGCCATTCTGCTCCACAATCATGACGTATTATTAAGTTTTTGATTATACTCACTCGGAAGGGGGGACTTGCAGTCCTGCAAAGCACAGTGGTACCACACGAGTAAAGCAGAAGCAGGGACTCCTGTCTGCTACTGACTGGGCAGGCTGGGCATGCTTCCATCTTCCACCGCTTATCTAGGGATCCGGGTCGCGGGGGCATCAGACCAGGCAGAGCAGCCCAGACTTCTGCCTGTTTC
The DNA here is from genome assembly GCA_020510985.1 of Pholidichthys leucotaenia. Lineage (NCBI taxonomy): Eukaryota > Metazoa > Chordata > Actinopteri > Cichliformes > Pholidichthyidae > Pholidichthys > Pholidichthys leucotaenia. The sequence continues at coordinate 400,362,042 of CM035844.1, read as the reverse complement.
ACATAGCACCATGATCCCCATGATCCCTCCTGCAGGTGGTGAGCCCACTGGAAGGCGGATCCATATACACTGGGTCCTTGATGTAACATTTTTCATGGAGATCCACTGGACCTCTCTTAGTCTGGCCCTTCCCCAAGGACCAGTTTGCCTTGGGAAACCCTACCAGGGGCAAGTTACCCCTCACAACATAGCTCCTGGGATCATGCTGGCACTCAAACCCCCCACCACCACCATAAGGTGGCGATCCATGGAGGGGTTCTCCTGGCATGTCTTGTTTTAGATACTTGCGTGGGAGGGGGGACTCACGGTCCTACAAAGGACAGTGGTACCACGTGGGTGAAGCAGAGGCACGGACTCTTGTCTGCCACTGACTGGTCAGGCTGGGCATGCCTCCCTGCGAAGGACTGTGGTCTGCCTGGTTGGGCTGCTGCTTTTCCTGGCATGTTCTGTGTTGATTACACTGGTGTTCTTTGTCAGACCCTGGTCCCTGGTGACGCTCCACCCAGTCTGCTCATGCACCTCATGTTCTCCACATATGCCGAATTATCCTTTAGACCTACACAATCACGGTAACTTTATAGTAAAATTTTTTTAAGCATTAAATCTTCAGTATTATCTTTTTTCTAGTCAAATTTGTCCCATTTTGCTTCCTTGTTTTGCTCACAGTGCGCTGTGGTTACTGATGCCGTAATGTCACGTGTTATCCAATCAGTTTGGAGCTGATGCAAAACCCCGCCCACATCTCTAGAAGCCAGAACATGAGGAGAGAGCGATGACAAGTAGGTAGAAATAAAAATGAATATCTACCTCTTTTTTCCCTATTCTTCAACTAGCTTCATTTAAACTCTTAATTTATTTATAGTAGTGCCACCCTTCTTTTTCTTCTTTTGGCTGCTCGGAGTGGTGGCCTAGTTGATAGAGCATCCGCCCCACAGCCTGGAGGTCATGGGTTCAAGCCCGGGCCAGGTCATACCAAAGACCATATAAAAATGATACTTCTAGCTTGGTGCTCAGCATAATAGAATGGGAGAAAGAAAAATTGTTTGTGATGGCAGTGACCCCTCTGATTCTAGATGTGATTGACACTGTAGATAAGAGAAATGTAATTTCATTCTGCTGTATGGATTGAATGACAGTAAAGTTGGCTTCTTCTTCTTTTAGGGGTTGCCACAGGGATCATCTACCTCCATCTGCCCTATTCAGGTTTTGCAGTCATGTGACCTCCGGCAGTGATCCGGATCCTCAGGGGTGAAAACTTTCACGCTGCTAATGCTACGCCATATACACCATGGACAGTGTTAGGCCAAACTCAACTCCCCTAAAAATTAAAGTGAGAAAAGTTGGCTGCACGGTGGCGCAGTGGTTTAGCACTGCGGCAGCACAGTTTTACCCTCGGCCGGGGGATCGCGGGGATCATGAGATCGTGGGTTCGAACCCAGCCCCCGACCAACAGTGAGCTGTGTGGAGTTTGCATGTTCTCCCCGTGTTGCGCGGGTTTACTCCGGGATTTCTCCGGTTTCCTCCCGCACACCAAAAACATGTAGGTTTAGGGCGCTCGCGCACGCAGCGACCAGCAGCCGGTGGCTTGTCACCAGACTGCAAACCAAATCTACCTACGGGTACAAATAAGTAACAAAAAAAAAAAAAAAAGTTGTGATTATAAAATCTTAGTTCATCTTTGACAAGCTGAAATGACATCCAAAACGTATTCAGGAGTTGGTTATTTAAACTTTTTAAAAATGAAAATAAATGTCCCAGTCCAGCCCTGTCTAAGGCAGCTATTGGCAAACGTTTTTCTATAATGGTTGCATTGTCAATCAACCAATGTGCACTGTTTGAATTCAAGAGAAAGAAGCTGTTTTCGTTTTGATACTTATATTATTATACTTATATTATTATACTTATTGTGGCGGTTCGGTTAACCCCCACAACAGACTGGACAGACACAGCGCTCGGCTAGAGCAATTAACAGAACAGTGAAATGTGTGTATTAATGTCTACAGGCAGCCCCGCTTCTTCTGGCTCACTTCTGTGATGTTAATGTGCCTTTCATGCATCGTGTTCATGCGTCCTGTCCTTACTGTGACCTAGAGACTGAGATCAATGTGTAGATGTGCCTTGTAACCTCTTTGTCCTGCAAGCTGGAGCAGATGCCAGAAATCTGCCTGTTGTGATGTATGTCTCTCAAATGCAAATGTCTCATGCCTGTTCTGCAGTCTCTTTGATCATACCAACTGCTGGGGAATGCTCTTTGATGTATTGTTGTAGTTGGGTATATATACTGCACTGTAATCCATGCTCACTCTCTCATCCTCACTTCTGCAACTGCGGCTGCTGGACACACATACTGTGTGTCCCTTTGCTGGAGAGCCTCTCGGGGCTCGCTCATGGAGTGAGCCCCGTGAAGGCAGTATGATTTAATAAACTCTACTTAAAACCTTCACCACGCCGCCTTATTCTCATGCCGCCTCACTTATTATTATTATTCATTTTGATACTTATATTTTACTGTGCACTCAAATCTCACATCAGTTCTGAGTTGAGGTATGCAAATTTTCAAATTTTTGTAGACTCCCATGCAGCAGAGAAAACTGCTGTGTGGGAGAATTATTTCATCATATCAAATTATAATGAGCAGTGCAACCCAGGGGCGGTTCTAGGATCAGAGTTTTAGCGGTGCTGAGCACCCAATGAGCTCCACCACACACACACACACACACACACACACACACACACACACACACACACACACACACACACACACACACACACACACACACACACACACACACAGGCAAACAGTCTCATAGCCAGATCCATGTAAAATGAGACCAGGCTGTCTATAGTCAATGTCAGTAACACATTTTAATAACATGCCATTCAGCCAGCCAACAGTTATTTTCAGAATGACAGAAATGTATAGGTATCAACTATTTTTAAGGTAATCTGAAGAAATAGCATGTGCTCAGATACTGTAGATAAACGCTTACAGATCAAAAATTTTATGTTTTACAGGGAAGGTGGTACATGTGTTTGTATTCTAAGACAGCTTTAAAAGGAAAACTAAAAGCAAAGTGGAAAGATCAGTATTTATACAGAAATCTTCATCTCGTCATCATTTATAAAAGAGTTCCCAAAGCAAAGATCAGCAAACAAGCTCATCTATATTTTAATGAACATTTAAAATGTTTCTTTTCCATCACTTCCAGGCTGTCCAAACATAATCATTTCTGCTTCTTCACTGTCAGTGCTTGGTGCAGAGATCTGTTGGTGCTTCTCTTTTGGCAGGCAACGGCTGCACAGCATCACCCCGCTAGTCAGAAGCAGAACAGCTGAAGCCCACCCAGTGCAGACTGATGCCCCCATCTGAAACAACTTAATACCCCGGATAATGTCATTGGGGTCATCCCTGGTGATTCTGCTGGCAGTCCAGGAAACAGGGATGAGAGCCAGAAGTCCACTGAGGATGCAGAAGATTCCAGTAGTGATCATCACTTTGACCTTGGATCGCCCATCCTTGATGGATTTGGTACACTTGATGCCAATGACAGAAATGATGACACCCAAAGCGGCAAGTATGATGACAATGACCATAGTTGCTCTGAAGGCCTGCAACTTCCTGGAAAAAGTCAGTAATGAGTCGTAAACATAGCATTGCATCTTGCCTCTAAACCGGGTGACACAGCTCATCCACAAACCCTCCCAACCGGCCAGAGAGTCGTGATTACCATTGTCGAAGGTAATCAAACTCCAAATTGGCAGAGCACACGTCACTATTGCAGTGAGAAACCCAATAACTCCAAGGGAAATGCCCACAATCTCCATACGCATGTTGGATTTTTGCCTTGTGACTTGCAGGTCAAATTTTAAATTTGAGATCATAGATTCACCAACAGTCAAAGCTCTGCAATGTTGCTCCAACTAGGCTCTCTGTTTTCACAGCAGGTACTTTTCTTGTGAATACCCCGATGTAGATATGAAGCAATATCAAAGATCCTTTATACCTTATGGAATAAGGAGGAGTCATGGTGTTGGTGTCAGCGCTGGAGGGAGAACAACAGAGAAGGGATCTGATGAAACATGGTTTTGAGATGTGTGTGTGCGTGTGTGTGTGTGAGATTAAAGCAATGAGGGTTTAAACAGAATGAAAAGACATGAAAATCTGAATAAAGAGTCAAGTGAGACGGAAAGTAAAAGTTGTGCTGTGTTTAACTTGGGCAAAAAGAATAGAAAAACATTTTTGCAAACCATGAATTTCAACATGGATGTGTTTGTGTACAGTTAAACCAATGAGGTTGCGTCATCCGCTGGCTGCTTCTAAAGCTTTGGTTAAACGTGCACACATGTGCACACACAATGACGCAAGCAAATCTGGTCCCAACCAAAATGTTTTGAGGATTTGGACATTTCCCATTAATTTCCCAGTTTGGGATTAATAAAATCTATCTATCTATCTATCTATCTATCCATCTATCTATCTATCTATTAAAATGTTAGATCATTTTTAGGGTTCATTTCTTTTTAAATCTATTAGTTATTATCGAAAAAAAAAATCTTGTTTTTGTTTTACTCTTGTTCCTGCAAAAGCTGAGTATAATCCAAAAGGGTTCATACTGTCTTCTAAAATAATTATAAAAATATTTTCTTTTCTATCAGACAGAGAAAAGGGTTGTTTGGTAAATCTGGATAAAAGACGATGAAACAGCTGATTTTCACAACAACATCACGTGACCCTTCTGAAGGCTGCAAGAAGTGGCTGAAACATGTTACAGTAAAAACAACCTTTTCCACTGTCTGATAGAAAAGAAAATATTTTTATAAAAGCTGAGTATGTTCAACTTGATTTTGTCTTATTTTCTGGACAGATTTTATGATTCATATTAATAAAGAGTTTGGAGACATTCTGATGAAGATTTTAAAAGCTTTTGTCTAAACAGGTGCCTTATCTTGTATCATCTCACACAGATGGGATTCTCTCTAATATTCACAATATCAGTCACCTTGACATGAATGTTGTTGCCCAATGAGGCTTTATAAATACACAGTGTCTTTGTCTACATTTCTTATTAAGTGGACAGGAAGAACTGTTCAAAACTGATTGGTTTATTTGCTGGCAATTTTTTTAATTTATACAAATCAGGGACATTTTGGGACTATTTTAAAGGTTGTCTTAGTTTCATCTTCCAGAAAACTTTGACAAATGAATAAGTTAATGAACATATGACTTTCAAACAAAAAGCCAGCATTATAACAAATACAACCAAAACAAAAGTAATGTTCAAAACATAGTACATAGAAATAAAAATGAATACTTACCCCAAAAAGCAATTTCTGTCCAGATCAAACTGAACCTTAGGTTCAGAGTGTGAAAGTAATTGTCAGAAAGATTCAGACTTTTGCACCAAACACAGGAAGTTAAAGCAGCTGAAAAGAGGAAAAAGGAGCTGCAGTAGCACTGTAGGAGAAGAAGAGACCCATCCATCCATCCATCTTCTTCCACTTAATCCCCCCCGTGACCTGAAAAGGATTAAGCGGAAGAAGAAGAGACCCAGTTTTTTAATTGAAAAATGACCGTTAGTGGCATAAGTAATTGAAAAAAAAAAATAAAAACATCATAAAAATGCATAAACTTACCAGATATTTGTTCCGGTTTCCTCCCTCATTCCAAAAACATGCAAGTTAGGTTAATTGGAGATTCTAAAGTGGCCCAAGGTGTGAATGGTGAAGGGACCGGTGCTGCACCATGGCTGCCTCATTCAGGTGGATGCCCTTGAATCCCCCTCTGGGATTAATAAAGTATAACAAACGAACAAAGATAAAACCCACTCACCCTGCCTTCTTACGATCTCTGCGACAAGTTTGGAGCTCAATACAGCCACACACTCAGCTGTGTTCACACTTTTCCTCTTTAGTCAGCAACGTTGGCTCGGACTAGTAGTCCACCTTTCTGTACACCGGGCCGGGTGGCAGCATCACCAGGGGGAGTGCGCCGGCAACCGCTGCAGTATTGTCCCCTTTGTCTCCGGTGCACGACAACACCATCTTGACGTGAGGAGTTCCTATCCCGGTGCTCACAGGTCCTGAAGTGAGGTTGCTATGCTGTTGATGCAGCTGCTGGTAGTGGTGGGCTAGCGCTAGCAACAGCGTGTGGTGCAGCTTGAAGAATCTTAGGCGCCATTCTTATCCAAACTCCTACATGGCAAACGATACTGCCCAGACTGCAGCAGTCTATCAGAATTTCAACAGAAAAGAGATGTCTGCAAGTGAACTTAAAATGCTTAAAATTCAAAGTGAAGTGTGCTTGTACTTTTTGAAGCATGTAATCATTATTGACAGCCAGGGCTTGACATTAACACCCGTGAGCCCGCCACTGGCGGGTGGATTCCACCAGTGGCAGGTAAGGCAGCAGCTCCCACTAACCACTTTGACTTTGGCGGGTGTAGTTTTCTCAAGTGACATCCACAATAAGCCTATTGCAGTGTGAGACTACGAAACTACAACTCCCATAAGTACTATCTGCGCACGCACTGTATTCTCATTGGTCCACTGTCGGCAGCAGCAGCCCTGGTACACAGGAGAAGATGCTCAGCGTGCTGGGCACAGGTGAAGCGCTTTGAGTGGTCTTTGTGACTAGAAAAGCGCTATATAAGTGCAGGTTAGTTAGTTAGTTACTTAGTGAAGGTGTGGCAGTCTGCTTCGCAATTCGGTTCATTTTGTAGCCAGTCTGGAGAAATGAACAGACAACACCTGCTTTAAGTGATCAGCGCATGGGATAACTGCCCCTGATCCCCCACCCAGCAGTGAGAATGACCTCTGCTCCCCCCCCCCCACATAAACTCCTTCCTCTGTGGTTAAATGATTATTTTTAGAGCAAGAAGCACCCGTTAGTCGTGCAAATATAAGTTTTTGCATGATGGCGGGAAAAAGTGACTAAACTTTATGTTGCTGTAAAATGCAAATGAAGCTTCTTTTGAGGTGAACTTTTGTTTATCTTATGGAAGTCAGGTTATTTCGCACCTCAGACAGAGACAATGGATACACATGGGAGAACAATGCCCAAGAGGGTGAGAGGGGGTTGAATGAAGTGTAGTGTAAATATCATGCTGTGTATGAGGAAGTGCCTTGAAGCTTGTGAAGGTGACTTGGGATATAGAGAGGAGAGCTTGCTGTAACCAGTCAGTCTGTTGTGTGCTTGTGAGATGTGAGTGTGTAATAAATCGTCTGACATGAAGCTGCCTCGTCATTTACGCACTCCACAATCTGTGATTATCTATGATATCTGTGATTTGCAGCTATTTCATGGAAGAAAAACGTCTAATTATGTATTTTTAATGTGCTGGTCCAGGGGTGTCAAACGTGTGGCCCGCGGGCCAAAAACGGCCCGCCAGGGGGTCCAAGTGTTTCTCTGAATTTAAAGTTTTCTTTCCAGAAATTTTAGAATTTTTCTACTGATTAGAATGTTCATGTAAAATTGAGACATTTTTTTTTCTTTAAGATGAGATGTTTTTCTCATCAGTTTTCTTTTTCTTCTTTTTTCTGGTGAAAACAGGTAGTGCAGATTTAGATTAAATCCATCAGAAATTACTAATGATGTCGTGCAGCCCTGAAGGGGTGTCCCAATGCATAGGGGTAATTTTCAAGCCCTACCCCCTGGCCTTTGATTTCAAGGGCCAAGGGGTTGGGGTAGGCAAAGGGGAAGAGGTACAAATGAGAATTGGGAGGGACCTCAAATCTGCCTTTACTTCACTCTCATATTGCAAATATCTGTCTTTACTGTTTTACAGTATTTACTGCTGTTAATAATTAAACAGTGTGTCATTTTTTATTTATCTTTTTTTTCATATGAAAGACAAAAATAAAATAGAAAGATGTCTTTACCTTCTTACAATTTCTTCACCTCTTAAGAAATTGTAAGAAGAAATTGTAAGAAGGTAAAGACATCTTTCTATTTTATTTTTGTCTTTCATATGAAAAAAGATAAATAATTAAAAGAAGACAAAATGAACCTATTTGACGTGTAACAGTGTGTCATGTTCAGGGTCGCCACCCTGAGCATGATTGGCGGCTGTGGATCTTATCATTGCTTGTTAACTCCAGCTGATGAATTGAGCTTACTCTTCGCCAGTCCCACAGCCACGCATCCCCCTCACCAGGCATCCACCAGTAGTATGATCACCACATACTCACTCACACACTCAAGTATGCACACACACACTCACACTCATTCATTTTCATCCTAATTCTTACACACACACATACATACACCAGTCCAATCAGTCACGCACCTGTTGCCACACGGCTGGTCTGCCTGCTGTCATTAAGGCTGTGTATAAATAGCAGGCCAGCGAGTCCAGCTGTTGTGGCAGCTTTGTAATGTCAACCCTGGACATCCAGTCTTGCTTGTGTTGGTTTACTCCCTGGACTGTATTGCGTTGTTCCCTCAGAGCCGTTCCGCTCCGATGCGGTGTAAGTCCTTCCCTGTGCCTTTTTCTCCGCTCCAGCTTAATTGGAGCGCATGAGGCATCCCTGTATGCTGACCAAGTTTGTAGCCGGGTGTCTTCCCTTATTGTGACTGTTTTTTGGACTAATTGTACATTTCACCCATTGTAAGTAAACACGTTACTTGCTCTGCATTTTGGGCTCGCTGCCATTTAATATGTTTGCTGCGCAGTTCGAGCAGTGAACATGACACAGTGTTTCTCTTGCTATTTTTTATGTACTGTACTGATGACAAGAAACAGGGAGCATTATGAGCACCTACTTAATATCAAATTTCCTTGGTCTGCTGAGGACTTACCAATTGCTGAGCCAGTTGCTGGTCCGCCAATGCTTGTTACACCTGAGATGGTTGCGGCGGCAGTCAGCAGGATGAAACAATGTAAAGCTCCTGGACCTTCTGGTATTGTGGCTGAAATGTTAAAAGCAGCCTCTAAAGTTAGTACCCCTCTTCTCTGCAGGATCACAAATGACATCACAGCCGAGAAGAAGATTCCTCAGGACTGGGAGGAGAGTTATAGCATCAATCTGTTTAAGGGCAAGGTTGACGCCGCAGATAGAGGACACTATAGGGGTCTGAAACTAACTGATCACTGTTTAAAAGTCATCAAAAGAGTGGTAGAGCAAGTGCTTTGAGATGCTGTGGCTACAAATGAGATGCACTTTGGCTTTATGCCTGGAAAGGGAAAAATTGATGCAATTTTCATTGTGCAAAAACTTCAAGAGAAACATCTTGCCAAAGATAAGAACTTATATCTGACTTTTGCTGACCTGTAAAAGGCCTTTGACCGTATCCCACGAGAGATTCTTTTGTAGGCTCTGAGGTATTTAGGTGGACCAGAATGGTTAGTCGGTGAAATTCAGGCAATGTATGTCAACACAAAGAGCAGAGTCCCTATTAACAACTCTTACAGCAACAGCTTTGGTGTCCAGGTGGGAGACCACCAAGGCTCAGTGTTAAGTCCTCTTCTGTTTATTATTGTCCTTGAGGCCTTGTTGTGCGAATTCAGGTCGGGTTGTCCATGGGAACTCCTATATACAGATGATCTAGCTATAGCATCAGATACTCTAGATGGGCTGCTGGAAAAATTTTGCCTCTGGAAGGCAATGAAGTTGAAAGGTTTGTGTGTGAACACTGGCAAAACTAAGGTGATGGTATCGGGCCCACAGCTTGATACACTGAGGGACACTGGCAAGCACCCATGTGGTGTATGCAGGAAAGGAGTTGCAAGTAATTCTATCTATTGTAATGGCTGATCCCATTGGGTGCATAAAAGATGCACTAACGTTCATGGGAAATTAGTCCCCAATCCTACATTTAGTTGTAACTAATGTCTTGGTACTGCTCGTCCCATTGATGGTAGACCCTGTGACCATGTTGTAGTTGATGGTCATACTTTAGAGGTCGTGGACTCCTTTTGCTATCTGGGGGATACCATTTCTGCTGGTGGTGCTTGTGAGCTTACAACCATCACAAGAGTGAGAGCTGTATGGGCTAAATTCAGGGAACTGCTGGCTCTGCTTTCATGTTAGACCCTTTCATTAACTACTCGGAAAAAGTCTTTAACAGCTGTGTCAGTAGCACTTTGTTATATGGAAGTTAATGCTGGCCACTGAAAAAGACAGACTTGGCACGATTGCAGAGAAATGAGCGGTATATGCTAAGATGGATGTGCCATGTAAAGCCAGAGGACAACATAAATCACCATGCCCTATGCAAGAAACTCGGCTTAACTGAATTAGACATGGCTGTCAGGTGTAGGCACCTAAGATGGTTTGGGCATGTAAAAAGGAGTAACGATTGGATTAACCGGATCATCAATTTCGAGATAGATAGTCAAACAGAGACAGGCAGGCCTCATAAAACGTGGTCACAGATAGTGTCTGAAGACATGAGACTCTGCAGACTCACAGTTAAACACATCCTGGATAGAGAAAAATAGAGATCAGCCGTGCATCGTCTAACCCACTTGTAGTGGAAAACGGACATTAAAAGAATGATGATTTCAATCTATCCATCCATCCATCCATCCATCCATCCATCCATCTTCTACCGCTTTTCCGGAGGTCCGGGTTGCGGAGGCAGCAGTTCAAGCAGCGAAGCCCAGACTTCCCTCTCCCCAGCCACCTGCTCCAGCTCTTCAGAGAGGATACCAAGGCGTTCCCAGACCAGCTGGGAGACATAGTCTCTCCAGCGAGTCCTGGGTCTGCCCCGGGGTCTCCTCCCAGAGGGACGTGCCCGAAACACCTCAAGTGGGAGGCGTCCAGGAGGCATCCTAATCAGATGCTCATACCACCTCAACTGACTCCTTTCAATGTGGAGGAGCAGCGGTTCTACTCTGAGCCTCTCCCGGATGACTGAGCTCCTCACCCTATCTCTGAGGGTGAGTCCAGCAATCCTACGGAGAAAGCTCATTTCAGCCACTTGTATCCGCGATCTCGTTCTTTCGGTCATTGCCCAAACCGCGGGCTGCACGGTGGCGCAGTGGTTAGCACTGCGGCAGCACAGTTTACCCTTGGCCGGGGGATCGTGGGATCGTGGGTTCGATCCCAGCCCCCGACCAACAGTGATCTGTGTGGAGTTTGCATGTTCTCCCCGTGTATGCGTGGGTTTACCCCGGGATTTCTCCGGTTTCCTCCCACATCCCAAAAACATGCAGGTTAGGTTAATTGGAGACTCTAAAGTGGCCCTTTGTGTGAATGTGTGTGTGTGTGTGAATAGTTAAAAGGGATGGCACCGTATTGTGGCTGCTTCATCCATTTAGGTGGTGGATGACCCTTAATTTCTGTAAAGCGTCTTTGAGTGTCTATGATAAAGCGCTGTATAAATCTGATGCATTGATTGATTGATTGAAACCTCGTGACCATAGGTGAGAGTAGGAACGTAGATTGACTGGTAAATCGACAGCTTTGCCTTAGAACTAAGCTCCCTCTTCACCACAACAGACTGGTACAACGTCCGCATCACTGCAGATGCTGCTCCAATCCGTCTGTCAATCTCTCGCTCCATTTTCCCCTGACTCGTGAATAAGACCCCGAGATACTTAAACTCCTCCACTTGAGGCAGGGGTCTGTCCCCAACCCAGAGAGGACAATCCACCTTTTTCCGGCTGAGGACCATGGACTCGGACTTGGAGGTGCTGATTCTCATCCCAGCCGCTTCACACTCAGCGGCAAACCGTCCCAGCAAGAGCTGTAGGTCATTGCTGGATGAAGCCAACAGGACAACATCATCTGCAAACAACAGAGATGAGATCCTGTGGTCACCAAGCATGACACCCTCAGTTCCCTGGCTGCGCCTAAAAATCCTGTCCCTAAAAATTATGAACACGATCGGTGACAAAGGGCAGCCCTGGCGGAGTCCAACTCTCACTGTGAATGAGTCCGACCGAGTGTTGGCAATACGAACCAAACTCTCACAACGGTCGTACAGAGACCGAATAGCTCGTAACAACAAGCCCGATACCCCATACTCCCGAAGCACCCCTCACAAAAAACCATGAGGGACACGGTCAAATGCCTTCTCCAAGTCCACAAAACACATGTAAACTAGTTGGGCAAACTCCCACGAACCCTCGAGAATTCTCGAGAGGGTAAAGAGCTGGTCCGATGTGCCACGGCCAGGACGAAAACCACATTGCTCCTCCTGAATCCGAGGTTCGACAAATGGCCGGACTCTCCTCTCCAATACCTTGGCATAGACCTTCCCAGGGAGGCTGAGGAGTATGATCCCTCTAAAGTTGGAGCACACCCTCCGGTCCCCTTTTTTGAAAAGAGGAACCACCACCCCAGTTTGCCATGCCAAAGGCACTGCCCCCGACCTCCACGCAATGTTGCAGAGGTGTGTCAACCATGACAGCCCAACAACATCCAGGGCCTTGAGGTACTCAGGGCGAATCTCGTCCACCCCCGGGTCCCGGCCACCAAGGAGATTTTTTACCACCTTGGCGACCTCAGCCCCTGTGATAGGCAAGTCATCCCATTCATCCCCAAACCCTGCTTCCTCTGTGGAAGGCGTATCAGTGATATGTAGAGGCTTGGAAATAGTTAATAGTTATGTAAGAGGTGCTAAAAAGACATTTGGATAAGAAAATTTAAAGTAAAACAGGCACCCCGACAATTTTATTTTATTCTTTAATTGTTTTATTTTTCTACCATGCATTTGTAATCCACCTGCTTCCATTATAACTCATGTGAGTTGAGTGCAGTTCCGTACGCTGACCAATAGATGGCGCATGCCGCACAGTGATAGAGAGTAGACTCACGCACCGGAGGACGAAGAATAAACTCCCTTGTGTGAAATAACGGAACGAAACGTGTTCTGCCCATTCTTCTATCACAGGTTGGTAAATACTAATAATTCAAGAGTGCAATATAAACTGTAAGAGTCCTAAGATGTCCGAGATTATATTGTGATAAGTGTGAGGCGAAAAGCGGGTTTGTAAGGGTATTTCTGTTAAAGTGTTGTTGTATAAGCTAACCTGCTAATGTTAATGATCGAGTGTATGGGACGTGCCACAACAGTGAAATCCGCCCACATGTTAGGAACCATTTGCTTACTTTATTTAAAGACAGTTATGAAACGGTTTTCATACAGTACGACATTTACTGGTTTGATTTGTCACCAAGTGTGCATATTTACCATTATCATACCATGTAGGATAACTAAATAGACGGTTATGCTGTTTCATCCCACCTAGCAACAATGCTCTGCACTGTGTGTGTTTATATATCTACATATTATTCCATCTAGCTACATTGCTCCGTACTGTGTGTGTTTATATACTTGCATATTTATTCCACCTAGCTGCAATGCTCCGTACTGTGGGTGTTTATATATTTACATATTTATTCCATCTAGCTACAATGCTCTGCACTGTGTGTTCATATATTCATATATTTATTCCATCCAGCTACAATGCTCTGCACTGTGTGTCTGTGTGTGTGTGTGTGTATATATATATATTTTATAGTAATATGTACATATGTATATTAGCTGCTCTTGCTTGTTTTTTTTTTTTTTCTTGCCTTCTGATTGTTGCTCTGAGTGTTGCTATCCCTGTGCTGTTGCAATCCTGGAATTTCCCCATTGTGGGACTAATAAAGGCTTATCTTATCTTATCTTATCTTATTTCGGGTGTATTACCGAATACCAGGAATACTATTGTAAGTGTGTTAGGTACACAGTGGCCAGGTCAGTGAATTGTTAAGAATAACACCACTTGCTGTACATTTATGACAGTGCTTAAAATGATTAATGTAAATGTAAATTCATGGGTTATTGTTTAAAATATAAATATTTGAACAAGCTAAAAGCTATATACATGGGAAGGAGATAAAAACAATAATTCATTTCATGTTAGGGTAATTTGTTAAGAATGTTAAGTATACAGTTAATGTCACATCGAAAATTGTTGGTGATGTGATCAGAAAATAAGAGAGAAACTATGGACTTTAATAGTAAATACTAGTCAGTTGATGTTGGTCATGTGAATGACTTGGATGAAGAATAAACTCCCTTGTGTGAAATAACGGAATGAAACGTGTTCTGCCCATTCTTCTATCACAGGTTGGAGAGTTAACTTCCACATGCACGTTTCCTCCTCCTGGGCCGCTACCCAGGGGAGCAACAGATACGATTGATTTCAATCCAATTCAATTTTATTTATATAGCGCCAAATCACAACACAGGTCATCTCAAGGCACTTTACAGAAAAGAGTGGGTTTAGGCCACGCTCTCAAATTTATAGAACCCAGCAGAGACCCCTAAGAGCAAGCACTGCGGTGACACAGGTAAGGAAAAGTTTCCCTTTAATGGTCAGAGACCTCGAGTGGACCCATAGCTCATAGAGGATGGCCATCTGTGGGGCGGCAGTAGCTCAGGAGGTAGAGCAGGTCGTCTAATAACCTGATGGTTGGCGGTTCGAATCCCGCTCTCCCCAGATATCCTGCCGTTGTGTCCCTGGGCAAGACACTTCACCCGTATTGTCCCCAGTGCCCATAACACTGGGTATGAATGTGTATAAATGTATAAAAAATGTTTAAATGTTCGGTGGTGGCCGGAGAGGCCGTTGGTGTGGATTGGCAGCCACGTTTCTGTCAGCCTGCCCCAGGGCAGCTGTGGCTACAGTAGTAGCTTGCCAGTACCATTGTTTGTCTGGAGTGAATGAATAATGTATCTACTTGTAAAGCATCTTTGAGTGTCTATGATAAAGCGCTATATAAATCTAATGCATTATTATTATCTGCCTCGACCAGCTGGGTTGAAAAAAAGAGATAAAAAGTAGGAGGCCTGGCAGTAGCTACATTCAAAACAAACATAACAAATACAATACTCAAAGCCAGATATTCCAGTATCAAGCCTGGTTGGGCTGGACATGCAAGTGAAGGCCTGGCAGCGGCAACATTTTTAACTATAGGCCTGATCAAAGAGAAAAGATTTCAGCTTACTCTTGAATAAAAAGAGAGTGTGATCATGATGATGATGATGATGTCATGATGCAGAGTCGCAGTCTTACACACCTCTCTGCAGCTCCTCTTCATCTGCCACCCCTCAACTTAGCCCCTGTCTTCCCCATCAGAGAATCACTGTCTGCTCCCTGCAAAGCAAATAAAAATATAATGTATAAGCATTCCAAAGTGATTAAACAAAAAGTTGGTAAAACTCAAATTAAACATGAAGCCTCTAAATTGAATGATTTGGCCTCTTTTCCTCCTCATAATTTAAAAATTAATTGTGGTTTATTAAATATTAGGTCTCTAACTCCCAAGTCTCTATTAGTCATGATCTGTTAATTGATCATCAGATTGATTTAATATCCCTTACAGAGACTTGGTTAGGACAAGAGGATTATGTTGGTTTAAATGAATCAACTCCCTCTGGTTATTTAAACTGTCAAAATCCCAGAAGTTCTGGTCATGGAGGAGGAGTAGCAACAATTTACCATTCCAAATTACTAGTTAATGTAAAGCAAAAAACATGTTATAATTCCTTTGAGGGCCTGGTCCTCAGTATTGGGCACTTTAGCAATTTTAGGCTAAACCCAATTTTATTTAAGTACTTCCGGTACTTCCGGTGCTGCACTTGTAATGCTTGATATGAGCCGAGAATTTTAAGCAAAACCATCAAAATAAGGACTTCTGTTGGCTACCAACAAACGTGGGGAATACCCTTACGACCCAGTGCTGACCTGGTGAAGGTTCTGGCAGATCTGGCTCCGTTTCGCCCCGTTTCCGACCTCTAAAGGCTCGCCTCTGATGCTAACCCAGATGCTAACCCAGAGTAACTGCAGCAGTGAGAAGGTATTCTTTACATCTGGCCATCTGGAGCCGAGGAGAGAAGGATTTAAAAGGAGGACGAACCAACCGAGGCGGCGATTGGGAGCTCGGGCGCGGCGTTGGCGAGAGACGGGGGCCACCTGGATCCAGCAGGACAGTGGTCTGAACCGGTGCCCAATTGCGAGGCCCAGCCGAGGAACTACCAGACTGACGGCGGTCGGTGACGGAGCCTAGACGGGGCCCAGCGGAGGAGCCGCCTAGCCAGACGGCGACGAGTGGCTGTGATCGGTGGATTCCGGCTGCGCCGGCGGTGCACGACATAACTGGCCAGGTAGACGGAGGCAGGCGCCGGCGATAGACGGCGGTGATCTGCGGAGCTGAGCAGCGTCACTCGGCAGAGAAGCTGCGCAGGAGCGGCGGGTCCAGTAGTGACCGAGCTAGTTGAGGCCTAGCCGGATTCTCTGCTTATTTCTATCCACAGGTCAGTAAAATGCCACCCAAAAAAGAGGAAATGGAAGAAATTAAAAAAACTCTGAACTTTGTGTTAGATGAACTGGCCAAAGTGACTAGCCAGCAGGACAAAATATTAGACCTAATACAGGAGGTACAAGCCCTACATTCAATAATAAAAGAAAAAGACAAAAAAATTATGGACCTGGAGCAACACGGGCGTCTTTTGGAGCAACGCGTTGAGGATCTTGAACAAGGTTCTCGCATTGATGACATAGTTATAAGTGGACTAGACATCAGATATCAGTCGTACGCCCATGCCGCTACAGGACTGAGTGGTGAACATGCTTCCATAAGTGAATCAATGTCCTTAGAAAACCAAGTGCTTCAGTTCCTTAATGATAAAGACATTAAGGTAGAAGCCAATGCGATCTCAGCCTGTTATGCTTTACCGAAGAAAGATAACAAAACAAAGAAATCAATTGTGATGCGCTTTGTGAACAGGAGGGTGAAAAATGACATACTGAGGCAGGCCAAAAAACTAAAGGAAACTCAAGTTTACCTAAATGAACACCTGACAAAAAAAAACGCTGAATTAGCACGGCAGGCACGGATGCTAAAGAAACATAATAAGATACAGTCAACCTGGACAAGAAATTGTAGAATTTGGATTAAACTAAATGGAACACCTGAGCAAGCAAAAAGTATAATGATCAGAGATGCTACTGACTTAGATAAATACAAATGAACACTGACTATGAAACACAGAGTGAGGAAACTCAAACTCTAAAAATATGCCACTATGCTGAACATAAACCACAAGAGATGGAGAATGATATTGATCCTGATAACCACTTTTTCAATAATATTCATAACCACTGTGAATATTACACTGAAAAGCAATTCAAAAGTCAAGTGCAATTAGATGGTAAACTGTCAATAATACACTTCAATAGCAGAAGTCTTAACAAAAACTTCTCACAGATTCAGGACTATTTAAAACAGCTAAACAGAAAATTCACAGCTATAGCAGTCTCTGAAACCTGGCTTAATGCAGACCAGGCTCCCCTGATGGCAATAGAGGGATATCAGATGTTTAACATTAACAGATCTCAAAAAAAGGGTGGTGGTGTTGCACTGTATATTGATGACCTATATAGATGTAAGCTTGTAAATGAAATGTCCTCAGCACTACCAGGGATTCTGGAATGTGTTACTGTTGAGATTGACCTAGACAAAACAAAAAATCTAATCATAAGCTGCATATACAGAACGCCGGGAACTTGCATTGAGACATTCAGAGATAAATTAGTCGAGCTGTACAATAATATTACTAGTAAGAAAATGGTAGCAATTTGTGGAGATTTCAATATTGATCTACTTAATCCACATCAACAAAATGTAGTTACAGAGTTCATGAACTCTATGTACAGCATGAGTCTATATCCCACAATAACACATCCCAGTAGAATCACAGCTCACTCTGCTACACTTATTGACAACCTGTTTGTCAATGTTCTCGACAAGAAAATAGAAAGTGGATTATTGATAAATGATATAAGCGACCACTTGCCAATCTTTGCACTTATCCATGGCCACACGGGGCCCAACCCAGAAAAAATCTCAAAATCGTTCAGACACAAATCACCAAACGCAATCAGTTCTTTTAAAGAGGACTTGCTGAAGCAAGACTGGACAGAAGTCTATGTATCAGATGTAAATGAAGCCTATGACACATTTACAAACATTGTAACCACTCTTTATGAAAAAAACTGCCCATTAGTTAAAAAAAAGCTTAAACACAAATTTACTGACAAACTATGGCTAACCAAAGGACTACAAAAGGCGTGTAAAAAGAAAAATTTATTATATAAAGCTTTCCTAAAGAAAAGGACAAAAGAAGCAGAGCAGCGGTATAAAACATACAAAAATAAGTTAACATATATAATAAGATGTAGTAAAAGAGACTATTACAGTAAAGAACTGGAAAAAAACAAAAACAATATTAAAAATACATGGACAATAATCAACAGTATCCTTGGAAATAAAAGCAGAAATACCAGCTACCCAACTAACACTCCAAAAAATAATAAATCGACTCCGAATGTGAATATAGCTTCACCTGCAGATGAATTTAATAATTTTTTTGTTAACATTGGACCTAAACTGGCCCGAGAAATACCCACTACGGTGCCAACAGGTGATTCAATATGCAATAACACTGCTGTAAAAGACACCATCTTCATAAAGAACACAGACGAAAGAGAGGTCATTGAAATTGTTAAATCGTTCAAAAGTAAAACATCTACTGACTGCGATGGTATTGATATGCTACTAGTCAAAACTGTTATCGAATGCATAGTGAAACCACTGACGTATATCTATAACCTGTCTCTCCAATCAGGTATATTTCCCAATGCAATGAAAATAGCTAAAGTAATTCCGATTTACAAGACAGGCGACAGAGGGGAACTCTCCAACTACAGACCAATTTCACTATTACCGCAATTTTCCAAGATACTTGAAAAAATATTCTATGAGAGAATTGACAACTTCATACTGAAGAATGATTTATTGTGTGAGCAGCAATATGGGTTCAGACACAAAAGGACAACA